>OY992876.1:188756364-189098139 GCA_963921405.1 Cepaea hortensis
GGAGACGAGGAAGAAGAAGAAGAAGAAGAAGAAGAAGAAGAAGAAGAAGAAGAAGAAGAAGAAGAAGAAGAAGAAGAAGAAGAAGAATAAGAAGAAGAAGAAGAAGAAGAAGAAGAAGAAGAAGAAGAAGAAGAAGAAGAAGAAGAAGAAGAAGAAGAAGAAGAAGAAGAAGAAGAAGAAAAAGAAGAAGAAGAAGAAGAAGAAGAAGAAGAAGAAGAAGAAGAAGAAGAAGAAGAAGAACCTATACTGTTATGCTCACGTGACAGATGGACAATAAACAGAGAAACTGGAAAACATCAAATGGCAACGGAAATATGTTTTCAGAGCTAAATGCATAGAATAACATGAACAGACGGAAAGACGAATGAAAACCATAAATTGATTAGGGAATTTGATTTCGAGAGTGGAGACTTTTTGGGCACATTATGAGAAGAAATAAATTTAAAAACTTCGTGACAATTGTTACACTTCATGGGCAAAAAGCAAATGCAAGATCAAGCTATAAATATCCGAATGGCTTGGTCACATGTCATAATGGAGACAAGAAGACAGAACTGATTCAAGACTGTGGTGATTATTTGAGATGGCGAACAATGATTGCCCACGCTTAATGACGAGGTACATGATGATGATGATGATGATGATGATGATGATGATGATGATGATGATGATGATGATGATGATGATGATGACAAAGTCAATGATAATTTAAACAATGAGTATGAGTGATAGCGTGGAGGCCTGGACAATGAACAAGCTATTAGAAAGTCGAACAGAAGCTCTGATGATGTGAATATAGGGAAGAATATGTCGTATTTCATGGAAACAAAAGCAATCAAATACAGAGGTTATAGAAAAAACAGTGAATGAAAAGAGAGTTGATGAAAGAAATGAAAAACGAGGCAAGTGAAATAATTCGGCCATGTTAAAAGACATAAACACTCTTATAAAAAGCATACTGGAGGTAAGGTTGAAGGCAAGCGAGCAAGAGGTAGACAACAATACAAGCGGGAAGATAACACAAAGAGATGGACGGATAGCAGTCTGATATAATGTATAATCAAGGCGAGAGACAGACAGTGTTGGAGATCCATTGCAGCCAACCTTCATTGTGGAGATGGCACCTGATTGATTGATTGATTGATTGATTGATGATTAATACCTGGAACTGTGGACATAGCCAGCATGTAATCAGTCTCTTCAGGAATGTTGCACCCTGGTCTATCACTATCGTCCTGTAACAGGAAAAAGGAATATAAAAGATAGGAGGACATAGTTTCCTATTCTTAGGTGCTCAAAGACAAAGAAGCGCAACATTGACTTTTAGTGGGCCAGAGAAGAAAAATATAATAAGAAGAAAGAGAAAAAGAGCAGCTTATATATTCTCTCCAGTTAACAAAAGAAAGGGATAGAGAATTAGACAGAAGATTTCCAGGAGTTCTTAGCGGGCAACTGTGCCTTAAAGCACATTCCAGACAAAAGATCACACTGTTGGACTGTAACAACATCACTGGATGGGACTAACAATGACCAACATTACTAGAACAACAAAGACTAAACATAATACAACAACAAGGACTAGATAAACAAGATAAGAACAATATGCATGAGTCTTTATTTTGTGCAGTCCCGTAGCACATATACACAACTGTGCGGATGACAAAGTGTGGTTACTTATGGACAAGACAATCAACACTCTACATCACTGACATTCATATAGGCAGTCTGCCGCATATAGCCAGACCTCTGCCTGTTGTGGCCGAGCCTACAGAATACTCCTAAGACCCTGCTACGATACCTATACAGCCGGCTGATCAGGACTGGACAACAGAGAGACCATTACTCTAAATCTGAGTATGAGCCTTGCAGTGCGGAGACAGGACTCCCCATCCTGAGACACACAACACAACACTATGGATCCCTGTAGTACACAGCAGAAAATCAGTGGATTAAGTTCCAGATATTACCAAACCCCTGTGCCTCAGCCAAATCCAATATTGTGCCTAATGCCACCAGAGAAAGTCATGTCCCCAAACCAACCGAGGCACATTACTATAACAAGACCACAACTTCAAAAATAGAAGTATAAACATGAGTGTGAAAGGTTGAACCAGGAACTACACCTTTAACCACACAGTAACAAACTAAGGTATGGAAAGCTCGACTATGGGATCAGCTGGGAGGGGAGGGGAAAATGTGAGATAATGGAAAATGGGAGGCGAGGGAAAATGGGGATAAACAAAGATAGAGGTAAGGAAAAATGGGGGGTAATTAAGGACAGAGGTAAGGGAAAATGAGGGGTAATTAAGGACCCAGGGCTGTTCCCTTCTACGACAGGAATCACATCCTCCACCATCGTGCATCAGTGTTCCAGCAGGGCATATTTTGTGAGTTCAGCCGAACTGGTTTTACCATACAGATATTGGCATCTGTTGGTGGGGAATACAGAGACTCATCCATGTCATGCCGGAGGCATTCAGGCTTCTCCATGGGTGGGGATGAGATGAGGGACCAGTTCGGGTCCTTTCCTCTTGGGACCATTCACCCGCCTGTATCGGCGGTTGTTTCCGAACTGAATCGCCGGGGCGAAATGCGCGCTCAATTTTTAACCATTCAAATTACCCATGATCCTCCAGCTGCGGGGGAGGGGTTTCTTGTCGTTGCATCAGCTAAACATCCTGTGGAGCCGTGTCGTGTCACGCGGCTTCAGTCCCTTTCGTCAAGTTCTGATAATGTGTCATTTAAACCCCCCAACTCGAAATCCATATCCGTGTCTCCTCTTTCTAATCTCGTATCTGGGGTAATTTCTTCACCGCCTTCATTATGGGCACCTATAGGAGATTAAAACAAAAACACACATGATAAAACTCGTAGCGGCAGTATTGACTTTAACGCCCTCATTTTAAGTATCTATTGGGGAGTAGGAAAAAAAAACAACACACGATAAAACTAATGGCTGTTATCCTGATTTTAACGCCCTCATTATAAGCATCTATGGGGGTTAAACAACACATGATAAAACACGCAACTGTGATATTGACTTCAACGCATCATTATATGTATCTATTTGGGGAATTTAAAAAAAAACAACATAACAGAACTACAAAATGTGATATTGGCGTCATCACCCTCATTATAAGCATCTATAGGAGTCATCGCACAAAGAGAGTTAATCAGGGTTAGCGCACGTAAAATACTATAGCACAGAAAGAGCTAACTAGTGTCAGTATGGGTAAAATACCAGATAAGAGGAACTGTTAACTGTGGCCAGTGAGCGCGGCGTTTCACGAGAAACGCAGATTTTAAAAGTGATTACTTGAAGTAAACAATATAAAATGACACAAAGTAGTGTAGCTTTACATAAAAGATTTACGGCATATACAGGACGTTGCAGCGATTAGCCTTCATCAGCAAACAAACATATTCACAAACACAACATATATTCAAGGAGATCTCCTGTGACTACATCAAAAGTGACGACAGGACGAGAAGAACAAAAGGATCAAAAAATGAAAGCAATGAAGAGAAAATGAGAAATGAAAAAAAAAATGTTCATACTTACCTCACATTTCCGATCTGTGAGTAACTCAGAATATCTCCGATGTATTCTTTTTATACCCAACCGACGGAGTGAGATGGAGGATGATGACGGGTGATAGGTGTTACGGTTCAGTGAGCACATTGAAAGAAGGGGGGCGAGGCAGGAGGGCAGGACGGCAACCTGTCTAGTAGGGGTTTCTGAGCAATCTTAGTGGATGTACTGACGAAGCATGAGTGGGCGCAAGCATGATGGTGGTACTAACCAAATCCACAATATGCACTCATACATGTTATTATGAGGCGAGTCCTAAAGTCTGGGTGGACTGATATGCGTGAGCGCACATACATACATACATATACACCGCTCAACAGACATTCATACACTAGTGTACGTGGGCATGTGCAAGGTATATATAAGAAAAGAAAGAGAGAGAGAGATGGAGGGAGGGAAAGAGAGAGAGAGGTGGGTATCGTTCCTGTGATGTGCCTCATGGGGTATGCGGAGTAGGTCGGTCAACAAATACGAGGCTTCACCCATACTGTTCCCTATGAAATAGGGTCAATAAGGTTGATTGTTATACAACGTATTTTAGGATAAAATCACCCAGTGCTGTGATAATTATGGCTGTATAAGGTCCGACCACCAGCAATACACATGGCATAGGTAGGCACAGAGTAGCAAGATTGTTGAGAGAGAGAGAGAGAGAGAGAGAGAGAGAGAGAGAGAGAGAGAGAGAGAGAGAGAGAGAGAGAGGGGGGGGGGGGGGAATAGTGCCTGCGACACACCACATGCGATTTGCGGAGTCGGTCGGACAAGGAGACTAGTCTAATGACTACATGCCAAGTGACAGATACATACCAGGCCACCAGCCGGAAAAACCAACCTACTCAGACAATGGTGTGAAGAACTTTATAAACAACATACAATATGTATAGCTCTGTGTTGAAAATAACATGTTGTGATCATACTATGTATACCAGCTCATACCACATAATCTGCACAAGGTCTGCAAGGTGTGAAATGCGCCTGGCCCTGCAGCCAACAGGGTTAGGATCAGCTAGCCTCTCCCAGGAGGGGTGAAGAGCGAAAATTAGTAGCCTGCCGATGACCCGCAGACTACACAAATCAACCCCCACCTCCGCGTGGTGCAGACCGGGCAACCATGACCGCGAGGTCATGGGCTAACGGGGCTATGGCTCGCCATAGGGGATAGACTCCCTGTGGTCAGATTAGTGTCCTAAACCTGCGACTGGCCTAGTAAGCCGGCAGGGGATCTTCATACTGCTCGTAGAAAAACTAAGAAGTATAAACGGACTGACCCAAACGGATTTCGACCCGACAATGTTAATGGACTACGAGATAGATCAGCGACTTCAAAAATAGGCACAATGAACGTCTGTTGTTTCAATAGTAAAGAAGAAGAGCTTATAGAAACAATGCAAGAGAGGAAAATTGGACTGATGGGAATAGCGGACACCAGAACAAAGAGGAAAGGATGCAAGGAGCTCCACCGCAGTTACACGTTTGTTTACTCTGGAGTAGAACAGCAAGAAAGGGCAAGACACGGTGTTGGAATAGTCATCGAACCACGGCTAGCAAGAGGAATACTAGAAATACAATATATATCAGAAAGAATCAAAACAGTGAGAATAAAAGAACAAACAACTACAACATATGTACAAATATACGCACCATGTAATGCAAACAATAATGAGCAAGAATGCGAGGACTTCTACGAAGACATACATGACGTGCTAAATAAAATAGATAAGCAGGACAACATCATAGTTATGGGAGACTTCAATGCAAAACTAGGACATAACAGAGTGGGCATAGAAAAACATATGGGAGCATTTGGAGATCAGCAAAATGAAGGGAATTATAACGGAAGTAGACTATTAGAGCTTTGCAGCCAACACGACCTCTATATAACAAACACATTCTATAAACATAAGGATTCACAAGTATACACCTGGTATAAATAGAACGATCTAGATACTAAAAGCCAAATTGATTTTATATTAACAAGAAACAACAGAAAGAGAAATATATTAGATGCAAGGGCAGTGCCCAATCTCAGTATAAACACAGATCATAAAGCAGTCGTTGCCACAATAAGAACAATCAGAAGCAGGAAAGTACATGCCATGCGAATCAGTAAACTTAAAAAACCTTAAAGACGAGGCAGTAAGGGAAAATTATGAGAAAGAACTAACTGAACTCTTTAAAAAATTACCTACAGAAAGAAAAACAGTGGAAGACGAATGGGAGATGTTCAAATCAAGCATTTTAAATACTGCAAAATTAACGTGTAGAACCAAGAAAAAACGCAAAACACGGATAAAGAAAATAACAAGTTGGTGGAACGCAGAAGTAAAGGAAGCGGTAAAAGACAAAAAGGAAAAATATAAAAAGTGGTCGAAGAGCAAACAGGAATGTGATTACATAGAATATAGAATAGCGAGAAGACATGTGAATAGAATAGTAAAGAGGGAAAAACAAAAAGACTGGGAAGAGTATGGCGAAACCCTAAATAAAAACTACAAGGAGGCAACTAGAAACATCTACAAAAATATAGGTACAATGCGAACCAGAGGAGAACCCTTTGACCCAACTGAAATAATTAACAGCGAAAATGGAGAACCAATAAGTGAACAAAAGCAAATCCTAATAAGATGGAAGCAGTATTTCGAACAACTTCTCAACATCCCATCAGATGTCACAGGAATTCAAGAGACCTATACAAATGTCACCGAAGAACTAGAACCAGACATACTAAAAGAAGAAATTATAGAAGCCATCAGTTTAGCCCCATTGAACAAATCACCGGGAAATACCAAATGAACTAATTAAAGCAGCAAGAGAAGTAGGAACAGCTTGGCTACATAGACTATTCAACCATGTTTGGGTAGTACAACAGACACCACGAGAATGGGGAACCGCCATAATTATCCCAATTTGGAAAAAACAAAGGCAGCAAAAGAGACTGCAAACAATACAGAGGCATTTCACTGTAGAGTCATACTGGGAAAATATTTTGCAAAATTCTAGAAAAAAGATTACGAACTACTTTAGAACCCCAGCTAAGCGAAACACAGCTTGGATTTAGGAAAAACAAAGGATGCACAGATGCCAGTTTTGCTCTTAGACAACTTATAGAAAAATCAATCGAATTCAATTAAACACTCTACATAGCCTTTGTCGACCAAGAAAAGGCATTCGATAGAGTAGATAGAAACAAGCTGTGGGAAATCCTTAAACAATATGGAGTGAGTACACATCTAAAAGACCTGTGTAGAAGTTTATACAACAACAGTGAATGCATAGTGAGAGCAACTGGAGGACACTCAGAACCCTTCACCATAAGATCTGGAATACGACAAGATTGTGTCCTGTCCCCTCTCTTATTCATAACATATACAGACAACATATGTAAAGAAACCAGCCAAGCAGAGACAGCAAGAATACCGCATGACGAGAACACAGAAGAAGAACCGTCTGCAAATCTAACCATTAGAGAACTCCTGTTTGCGGATGACCAAGCACTAATAGCAACATCAGAAGCTGAATTACAAGACCACATGAATAGTCTAAACGAAATGTGTAGGGAACATAACATGAAAATTAGCACAAGCAAAACAGAGGTAATGACTATAACTAAAGAAGAACAAACAACAACAATTCACCTAAACGAACATCCCTTGAAACAAGTAAAGAGTTTCAAGTACCTAGGAAGTATAATATCATCAAATGGCAGATCAGAAGACGAGATCGAAAATAGGTGCAATAAGGCAAATCAACTCATTGGACAAATGGCACCAATACTAAAGAACAAACATGTATCAATAACTACTAAGAAAGCACTTTACAACACAATCTTCCCACCAACTCTGTGCTACCAATGCCAAACCTGGACAATGACAGAAAAAGAGAAAAGAAAAATCACAACAACAGAAATGAGGTTCCTGAGAAGAATATTCAACGTATCAAGAAGAGATAAGATCAGAAATGAAGAAATCAGGACTAAAGTGGGGGTTAAAGCAGCACTAGATTTTATTAGAAAGCAGCAAGTCAAATGGTTTGGCCTTGCAAGTAGGTTACCAGTCAACAGCATACCACAACAAGCAATGATGTACAGACCAGATGAAATCAGAGGAAGAGGCCGACCACATAAACGTTGGACGGAGGGAATAGCAGAGTCCATGGGAATATCGATATATGAAGCCCATAATCGGGTACTCTCACGAAGTTTATACTTCACCTCGACACCGCAAGGTACAAGAGGAACATGATGAAATGAGATGAGATAAGATGAGACCACATAATCTATTTTGTATAACAACATTATGCATTTTTATTCTTGTAAAATGTACTGAAATACTCTAAATAAACAGTTACATGTATTATAATTGCGTCTTGGTTGTTGAATTTTTAGTGTTTACAGTATATATAGTTGTCATGAGATAATGATACATATTGATGACAAATTCAAGACATATTTCAACAAAACTAAGGAAAAGGGTTAACCAAAGTAGGAAAACTGTTGGCCACATTTCAACCAAACTTATGAAAATTAGGAAAATGTGTTAACCAAAAATGTGAAAAGTTTGGCTAAAGTTCAAACAATCTTATGAAAAGTAAGAAAGATTGGTAACCAAATGTGAAAAGGTTGGCCACATTTCAACCAAACTTATAAAAAGGTGGAAACTTTGTTAACGAAATGTGAAAAGTTTGGCCAAAATTCAACCAAACTTTTTAAACAAAATAGGAAACTTTGTTAACCAAATGTGAAAAGCTTGGCTAAATTTCAACCAAACTTATGAAAAGTAGGAAAAATTTTCAACCAAAGTGAGAATTTATGGCCTCATTTCAACCAAACTTATAAAAATCTCAACCAAACTTATGAAAAGTAAGAAAATTTGGTAACCAAATGTGAAAAGTTTGGCCAAATGTCAACCAAACTGATGAAAAGTAGGAAAATTTGTTAACTAAAGTGTAAAATTTTGGCCACATTTCAACCAAACTTATAAAAATCTCAAACTTATTAAAAGTAGAAAAATGTGTTAAACAAAGGTGAAAATTTTGGTCAAATTTCAAAGAAACTTATAAAAAGTATGAAACTTTGTTAATCAAATGTGAACAGTTTGGTCAAATTTCAACCAAACTTATAAAAATCTCAGTCAAACGTATGACAATTAGGAAAGTTAGTTAAACAAAGGTGAAAATTTTGACCAAATTTCAACCAAACTTAAGTATGAAACTTTGTTAATCAAATTTGAAATGTTTGGTCAAATTTCAACCAAATTTATAAAAAAGTAGGAAACTTTGTTAACCAAATGTGAAAAAATGTTGGCCACATTTCAAACAATCTTAAAGATATCGCAGCCAAACTTATGAAAAGTAGGAACATCTGTTGACAAAAGGGAAAAACCAGTGTGTTTTGAAGTCGACCTTTTCTTAAAACGACATATGCCTTATTGACCCCTTGAATACCAAGAGGAAGAACTAGAAGCAAATACCTGGATGGCTTGGCCTTGTGGCATGGTCAAGACAGAAACACTGAGCTGATCCACGACTCTGGTGATCGAGTGAGATGGCAGAATATGACCGCCAACGCTTACCGGCATGACACATGATGGATGGATGGAATACCATCAACCTCATCTTCTAACCGACTTTCAACGTTTCAAACTACTTAACACACATTCTCTTAGATTACAACACAACCGGTTTTGTGCTGACTGGGCAAATTTCCAACCTACTAGAGATAATCGTATGTCCCGTTTGCAAACAACAACTGTATTTCAGAAAATTAAAAGTATCTTATGCAATAATAGCTATCGTTGAATGAAAACATACAATTTCAACAATACAATTCTACAAAAACAGTTAAATTTCTACATGAAACATTCAAATTGGAAACAATAAAGAGAAATTTAATTGTAAATTCATAAGACTGGTCTCCTGCTTGGTGGGCTGACATCTGAGTATTGAAGACAACCGAGGTATCAATCATCTTAGTGTCGTGGTTTCATCACACATCTGGTTGCTGGGGTCATCACACATCCGACTGTAGCTGGGTTGAAAACTGGCGGTATAGTATGCATCTACTTGGTCGCTTCGTTTAGTACCCTGATTGACTAGAGCACTGTCTTGCGTGTTTTGGACTTGATTGTTTCGTTTAGTGCCCTGTTTGACATGAGCACTGACTTGATTGTTTTCGTTACTGACTTGCTTGCCTCTGTTAATGGCTTGTTTGACTTCATTGCTGATTTGTTTAACTTGGTTGAGTCTGTCAAAGTCAGCTAGGATCTCGCACTGCATAGCGATCATCTGTTCATATTCTTGACGAGTGTCATTCCAATATTAGTAGGAAACTTCTTGTCTGTTTCACCGAAGAATCTACGGATGTGTAACGTGCTCGTGCCTCTGTAGGATGAGAAAAATATGGTTATAATCACCACCGCCCATGGGTCTAATAGTCTCATCACTACGGGTCACGTGGACCCAGTTAGCAGGCACAGTCTTGAGGTCTGTAGTCATCTTCGGATCACAATGCTTGACCGTTACCAGCCTCGGGTTTATATACTGTCAACGTCTCATACAAACACAGGCATTCTTAGTTCCTTCACATGCATTCAAGAATATCAACCTTGCATGTGGAAATCAAACATTTATTCGGCAGAAACTCAATATTATCAAGATGCGCACATAGGGCGGTTAATTCAATACATCATCTCTATATACATAAATGCTATTTAATAAACAGTCATAGCAATCAGGCGATCACAAAAACCCTGCACTCGATACTCGCTATCTTTAACATGGCAACGCTAGTTCGCACTCCCGCAAAATCCATACACTCGCTCCTCGAACATGCGTCCTTCCCCTAAAAAAGTCGAGTCCCAGTCTGAGTCTCCTCACGTTGGTCTGTTGGTCACGTGGTACTGGCCCCCGTGTACCTCGGGATAGTCGGATTGGCTCAGCCGTCACGTTGTACTGCTGTCCGGTCGTGTTGTGTCAGGTCCCTCAGTGCAAGGCTGTCCTGTCAATCCAGGAGGGAGTCCTGCAGACTTGTGTCCCCTATTATATCTGGGTCTTGTCCTGTCTAAGTCCTGTCTATGCCCTCTCTGTGTCCCTGCCTATGTTCTGTCTCTGATATCTCTATTGTCCTGTATTTGCCCTGTCTATGACATCCCTGTGTCCCTGCCTATGTCCTGTCTCTCATATCTCCGTTGTCCAGTATACGTCCTGTCGATGTCATCTCTGCATCCCTACCTATGTTCTGTTCCTAATATCTCCCTTGTCCTGTATATGTTCTGTCTCTATTCCCCAACACACTGACATCCTCCCCTGCTCCCCCGTTATTGTGTCACTAAATTCATTCTACGAATCAGTGACACAATGTCTTATGTAACTATATAATTAGTCTGAACTAATTTGTCAGTGGGTTGTGGGAATTCGTCAGTTCTGACACAGCTTGGGTACAACTGTGATTTGTTAGTCAGGGTGTGATATACTGTTGAAACCTCCACCCACTGGTGTATAGTCAGTTTACCACTCTTGATATGTTGCCAAGAGTCTAATACTCTCATACATTTTACTACTGGAGGCTGTTAAATGGCCCAAGGTATCATTGACTTACATTCACGGTTTCCCGTTAAATTGCAAATCCTCTCGTACACTCAAAAATGGTGCCCCGAAACAATCGTCTCTTTTTAAGGAGACCAATCATGGATATACTATCCATGTCCCCCATAAAATGCTACTTCAACATGTTTATTCAAGATCTGTGTCCACTGATTTCTTCCTATCTAGCTCTCGCTTGTTGGCAGTATTTCTATTGTAACATCATTTAATAACCTTTATTAATCACTTATGTCCCTTGTACGAGTGTACTCTCCCCTTCTTAGCATACTAGTGTTTGCAAGTTTATATGTTAATATGATGTTAGTTTAACTGTTCTGTTACTAATGTTGTATGTCAATTACAAACATGGGTGTATGTTTATAATATGTGTGATTTTCTTCTTCAAGTGTCATCAGATAGGTTACTACATCTGACAAATGAATATATATTCTAAATTTCTGAGATGGGTCACCGAGCTGTGGTTCTTGAATACATACCTATAGGTGTAATGTAACTGTAATGTTTACACTTATAAAAATAACGAACACTCACATGTGATGCAAAAGACGAGGACGAAATACTACAATGAGGCATATGTGCAAAAAAGTGCACCATTATTTCCACATCTTCTTTTAATACTTTCATACTGTCTTTTGTACGCTTTTTACTCATTCATTCATACTGTATGTATAGTTAAAAATCTTTATAATGTTAAAAGTAAAAAAAAAAATCTTTATGTTACAGTAAAGTGATTTGTTAACTTCATAATCGAGGCGCTTTATGTACACGAATGTTCGAATGCGCGAGATATTCATAAGGTGAAAAAGATTCTTAGAATACGTTTTTACAAGTTTCCGTCAAATGGACGTTTTACATCAAAGAGAATGTAATTAAACAAAAAGAATGCTTATATTTTAAGTTCTTTTATCTCATTTATTCCTAAACTATCTTCCTATATACAATGTCATTAGTTAGTCATACTATTCCTAATATACATGAAATTATGATGTAGAATTTGTAGTTTGTTATATGACGAAAACCACTTCAGAAAAACCCAAACAATTTCTCAATTACGAAAGGTATAGTTAAATTACATTACTTTGTTGTTATTTAAGTACCGAGGAAAATATATGTGACTATGCAACTTCACTAAAATACTAATATCTATTTAAATTAACTAGTTAATTAGTTGATCTGGCTGACTGGAGATGCTGTTGTCTGGTCGATCTGATTTACTGGAAGGTCCGAAGGTCTTGTAAGCAAGTCAGCAATAATATTCTTCGACCCCTTAATACGTCTGATGGAGAACGAATAGTCCTGTAAGATAAGTGCCCATCGGTATAACCGATTGTTCTTGGGCTGCCTTTTTGAACCACCAGCAATGGGGAATTGTCTGTCTCGATGAGAAAGTGTGTCCCGGCGAGGTATTTCGTCAATTTTGTGACGCAGTATACAATTGCGAGGGCTTCAAGCTGTGAAACGCCATAACGTGATTCTGCTGAGGTGATTTTCCTACTTACATAAATTACCGGATGATTTATGTCGCTGTAGGCATGAAGTAACACGCCTGAGATCGTGGTGGCACTGGCATCTGTCCTAAGGATATAGGGAATGTCCTTATTAGGTAAGCGGAAAATGGGAACATTAGAGAAGTAATATTTGATTTGTGATATTGCATCTTTTAAAGTAGCACTCTGTACATCAATTTTTGTTCTTAATTTTACAATATCTGAAAAACAATCTATCAATTGTGTCACTAAGGTGAGTCCAAATAATTTCAGTTTATCACAGACTTGTCTCACACTTAGTATCTGGGTTAACTTTTTGGAAAGTATATGATGTGCTATGTCCGCACAATCTTCAATCCAGTGGAATGGAATGGAAACTCTGGTTTTAAATACAACATCAAACTGAAATCATGGTACATGATTTCTTAATAATGATGTTGTCAACAAAATTGATTGGTTTATAAGTAGCAATATTGTTGCCGTTGATTGAAGTTGGTATGTGTGCAGTGCTGTTAATACTGTCATTAGTAACATCAATAACGAAACTGATATGGAGATGGTAGTATTATACAATGGTAACTTTATGTCTTTATGTCTGTCTTTTTTGTTATGTCCCTTGGAGAAAATGTCATTGTCTGGTGTGTTTACGTCTGTGTTTTTCAAACCGTGTTGTCTGTCTGTACAGAACTGTAGGGCATCTGCTTTTCGTTCTAAGTGTGTAGTTTAAGTTGTCTTATTTGCATATTGTCTGTCTGCATTGTTGTTTTTCTCTGAAGTTGCATTACTGATAGCGCAAACTTCTGTAGGTTTACCCATCTGGTTCTTAGCAGTTTTGTTTGGCAATTTACAATGATTCGCTTGAGAGGATTCTACGTCATGTACCTTTTTAAGTTGTTCTGTAGTATTGTGACTAGTAGTGTCCCTTGGGTTTATTGGCTGAAGTTGATGTTCTTGATCAATTAACTTTTGATTTGTTGCAGTTAGTTTTGTCACTGCAATCAATTTTTGATGCCTCTTTTCCCAGGCATTAATTTCTTTTTCGGTACAGTTCTTAATATCTGGTAAACATCCTAAATTCAAATATGTACATGGGTTGTCTAGAAATGCACAGGTAAATGTGCCTGATAGAAAAGGTGTACAAATTTGTGCAATTGCTAGGGATGTTCTGTGTTTACTAAATCTTTTCTCAGACCAATAACAGTGCTCCCGGAATCGATAAGTATTTGGCATGGTTTGCCATTAACTATATCATTGTAGAAATTTAATTTTCCTCTGGAGGAAATGACTGCATTGGCATTTTCACATACATATGGGATGTCATGCCAACATTCTAACATGTTGTCATGAGATTTCTTACATGTCTGACACTAATCATAAATCAATACATCAATTGCTGCAAGAGCATTGTCTTCTTTTTCTGCACTTTCTTCACATTAACTCCCACTCTCAGACGTCTCAGAGTCAACCAGTGCTGCATTTGCAGTTCTTAATCTCCGGCGACCTTCGCAATTAGCGGAATAATGTCCCAGACTTTTGCAAAAAAACACACACTTAACTGCCCTTCTGTAATCATTTCTTTTGGTCTGTTGCTTCTTAACAATAATATCTAAGTGAGCTGGATATCCTGGGTTCATGTCGCACATTTGAAATTGGTGGTGTGATAGTTTACAATATGGACATTGTGGTAAATTTGATTTCTGTTTATCTCTATACCTGAACGGTTTTGTTGGTTTGATGTTTTCTGCAGCTACTGTGTTGTTGTCGTTGTTGTCTAAAGTGAAAATGTCCCTGTTAGGTGTGAAATAAGCGGATCCCTTCCGTTCTAACAGTTCAATCGATTCAACGTCAAATTGTTGCAAATATTTAGCAAATGGAGTTGGGATAGACGATATAATCTTATCCATTATCATTAAATCTCTTAGTTTTTCAAAGCTCTTATTCACTTTTGCAGCATTCATCCACTTATTAAAAATATCTTGCACCTGAGATACATAGTCAATGAACGTTTGGTTAGCCTTAGGCTTTAATTTTTAAAATTGGACCTGATAACCCGGAGCATCCAACAAGAAATGTTGCATAATTCTTTGATGAATATAATCATAGTCTTTCCTAAGCTCTTGTGGAATGGATTCAATGACTTTTAAATGCTCTGATGACAAATTTCGCATGTAGATCATGGCCCAATGTTCTTTTGGAACCACTTGATATTTCATTTGAAACTCAAAATATTCTGACCATGCTGAGATGGAATCTCCTTGACAGAAGGGTTTCATAATGCCTTTATATTTGTTAATTTTGTTTTTTTCCTCTTTACTTTTCAGTTTGCTAGTTGCAATATGCACCTGTGACTCAACCTCTAGTTCTTTCATTTTCAACTGTGTCTGAGATTCAATTTCTAATTGCTTTTCTGTCATTTTGTTTGTTCTGCTAGCTGAGCTATTTCCAACTCTTTATTTTTAGCCTCAATTTCTAATTTCATTTTGGTTTCTTCTGCTCGTTGAGCTAATTCTAATTCTTTGACTTTTGTAGCTTCAGCTAATTCTAATTCTTTTAATTTGGTAGCTTCAGCTAATTCTAATCCCTTATTTTTAGCCTCAATTTCTGCTAATTCTTTCTTATGTAAGCGTTCTTGTGCTCTTTCTTCTCTTTCTGCGGTAGCTATTCTATCAGTATGTTCCTTATATTTCTTTCATGTCCATTCTTCTAATTTGTCCCCGCTATATCCTAAATCTTTCCCAGCTTCAATGCACTCTTTCAAAGTTGACATTATTCCCAGTTTTCTTATACAATTTTAATACACAATAATGAGTACAATGTACAAACAAAATGAGTAAATGGCAATGATTTATAATGTTACATACAGCAATGAGGGAAAAAAATAGAGTGCTGCTTTAATTCGCAATATCAAAATTGGGGTATTTATCTGGACTTGGTGAATTTCTTTCTTTCCAGTGCCAATCTGTGATCGGGTTGTTGCACCTTCTGGGAACTTGACATTTATTTCATGTTATACATCGTTTCTGTTGTTTGGACAAGCAAAAATTAATATAATGCACAAATCTATCTGTCAATGTCAAAATGTTTTAGAGGAAAGACATATATTATACGGTATTTATTTGTAAGTTTTGTCGGTCATATTGTTCTCTGTCTAATGTCTTTAATTTTCGTCGTTTAGCTATGTACCCGTCTTCTTTAGCAACAGTTTAACATTAACTCAAACATTAACACCAAAATAATCTTAGCGTCAAACTCACTGAGAACTCTTCTCCTATTCCATTCAACTTACTAACAGGGTTCTAGGTTTCAACTACTTGAACTTTCTACACCTAAGTTAACGCATTATAATACTGTAATGAGATAATATGGTGGTGGGTTCCTGTGTATGTATGTTAGAGTGACATATTGTATCAGATACAGTATTCAGCATAACACCATTAATGAAATAAACCAATCATAAGTAAAATAAAGAATTAAAGTTCCAAACTCTACACTAATATTAAGGTACACTGTCCTTGATTTATAAATGGCACTAAACCAAATGTGTCTCTGATTTCTTCACAACAATAATCTATTGTCCAGAATGTCAAATACTACTCTAATTGTTCTTGGTGCACTCCTAATGGCACTCGAGCAATGTTCTTGAAGGTATGAGTCTTCCAGTGTAACTACTCTTGTTGTAGATCCTACGTGGGATGATGTTACAGAGGGTATCTCGGTTTATGTAGTCCTGGACAACACAGGCTATACTGACAGGTACTTAGCTGTTCATCCCCGGGCTGCAGGGTTGTAGCATAGGAGAAGCAGTTGAGGTAAATGATGCTGTTCCTCCAGAATGACCATCATTAGCATACAGGTCTCTGCCCAGTTTTTGTCTTCAACATAACCACCACCATTTGAGAAATAGGACCAAAAACCATATAGCTATCTCACCTAAGAGCTGGGTTAGGGGGAAAATATAAGTGAAGGGAGAAGGGATCCTTTCCTTAGCTCAGGGTAGTCCAGCCTGGCTATCCTGTGTGCGTGAGGTGTTTCCATAATCTCAGTTTGAGATGTCCACCTCATCTACTGGCACGACATGTCCTCGTCCTTCAGGCGTTCTGCAGGCTAGTCCTTCTCTTGTCTGTAGAACGACATGAGCCAACCGCCATGTCCATGCTTTCCTTCTTCCGGGAAAACACCCGCCTAACCTTTCATCATTTTCTCATTACACATCTAAAATCTTACAGGGTAGGTTTTAGAAAAGTATCATTCACAAATAAAACATATGAATTATTGTAACACAAAATCATATAGTGTCAGAACATGCAATACACTTTAGAACATAATTTTCCAGACATAGAATATAATGACTATCTCTGAGAAAAGATCATAGTAAGTTTGTTATAAAGTATAGATCGTCTCTGCAGACTCTGAGAAAGTGTATCATTCATCAAATACATGACTAACGCATCAAAAGATTCATTAAGAATTCTCCATGCCGAAGGATGACTTATCTACTCATCAGAATAGTTTCTCTAAGTCATGAATATCTTCTCTATCTTCTGAGCCTGTCTCTAGATTGTTAGATATATATATATATATATATATATATATATATATATATATATATATATATATATATATATATATATATATATTCCTTATCACAAAGAACAAGTGCTCTCTATAGAAGACATCTATATGTTAACTTTGATCCATTTATAGGAGAGGCATATTAATTATTAATTACCTTCACTCCCAGGACAAGTATTATCTCCACACAAAATGAAACACGTCTGCTTTCTGGCTCACATGGTAACAACTGGCGCTTAAGTTGCCGCTGTAATTTTTATTTATCTGCTCTCACACCACAATCTTTGTCTCCACCAATCCTCTCCACAATAATTTCCCTCGACGTGACAATGACTAATTCTCCCTACATCCACCCAATTACCGTCCAAAGTTACTGATAACAATACTGTTATCCTTCCTGTCTTTGTTGCTGGCACAGAGTTTTTACCTGTAATGAACATCAACAGTGCTCTCTAACCTATGCAATTCTCTTCTAATGAAATCACAACACGCGCTGTGGTACTATCTTTTCCGATGTAGGTCTCAGTTGACAGGTGACAGGTACCAAGTTATGTTTGGGTAACGCCGAAAAGTCTTTGTTCCCGCTGAATCACTCTGCATTTCTTCGTTGTCTAGCTTAAGTTTGTAAACTTAAGAAACTGCTTGCTGTCTGTCCTTCCAATATAACACTGTTGTCTATCTTTACTTGCCTTTGTATATGGTGCGTGCTCTATTCGTATGAAGACGGGCATGAGACATGTCACACTCGGGTTAGCAAACTTCTATAATAAGTTTATATTTTAAAAAAACGTTTCATCCATCACCAATCTTCCTACCAACTCTATGCTACCAATACCAAACCTGGACAATGACAGAAAAAGAGAAAAGAAAAATCACAACAACATAAATGAGGTTCCTGAGAAGAATATTCAGTGTATCAAGAAGAGATAAGATCAGAAATGAAGAAATCAGAACTAAAGTCGGGGATGGGGGGGGGGAGGGGGGGGGGGTTAAAGCAGCACTAGATTTTATCAGAAAGCTGTAAGTCAAATGGTTTGGCCATACAAGTAGGTTACCAGTCAACAGCATGCCACAACAAGCAATGATGTACAGACCAGATGGAAACAGAGGAAGAGGCCGACCACGCAAACGTTGGACGGAGGGAATAGCAGAGTCCAAGGGAATATCGATATATGAAGCCCATAACCGGGCACTCTAGCGATGTTTATACTTCACTTCGACACCGCAAGGTACAAGAGGAACAGGATGAGATGAGATGAGAGATACTTGTAGCGATTGTCCCCGTGCTGTGTTGATCGTCATAGCAAATGAACTCGAACCGGAAACTGCAGACGTTTGAAATCTTGTAGTATACGATGAAGCTCCTCCAATGCTTTTTTGTGCGTCATAGTACATTCGTCCCATATAATGAGTTGACATGATTGGAGTACTTTACCCATTCCAGAATTTTTTCTGATATTGCATGGTGGTGTCTCAGTGATGTGCATATTCAACGGCAATTTCAGTGCTGAATGTGCTGTTCGGCCACCATCTTTCTTTCTTTCGTACTTCCGTTCTTTCCTTCTTTCTTTCTTTCTTTCTTTCGTACTTCCGTTCTTTCTTTCTTTAATGTAATTCGATTCGTTTATGTTTGTTTTGTGAGCAGTTTCCAATCCCCGTTCGCTTATGTTTTCACAGTGTATTGTCTGTGGGTCCTCCAAAATATACGAGAAATTCATTCATTTTTTTTTGGGGGGGGGGGGGGGGAGGGGTGTGTTAATCTGAACCTCCGAATTTATGTTTCGTGCTTCTTCTCTGGTCTCAGTGGTTGTCCAAAAAAACGGACAAGACTGGTTTACCCAGCAGCTATAAATAGGCCTACATTTCCTAGAAACTTCAGATGAAGAATACCGTATTAAATATTGTAGAAACCTTTGAAAAACCTCAGTGTGATACATTTTTATCGAGTGAATAGTTAGAAATAAGGGTAAAGAAATAAATGAGACTCGAGTATATGGTGCTAGCCTCATATTCATGGACCGTTTTTACTTCCCGGAATATTTTATGTTTCAAGTTTTAGGGTGGATCTACTTTGGAAGGCAAAAATCAAGTTTTAAAAACCCTCGAGTATCGATGGAAATTCGAAAATTTAATCATTAATCGTCGACAAATATGTGGTGAGCCGCAATAGCATAGTGGTTAGACGTTGGTCTCTCGGCCCGGTGGTCTTGGGGTTAGAGTCCACATCGGACGAGATTTTAAACTTGGCCTGGGTTCTCAGACCGACCCAGATTCAAATGAGTGTTATAAATGGATTGGGAAGTAAAGGCGCCCAGTGTGATACTGTCCAAATCAACCACCGAGTACTGATAAGTCTAAACATATATGGTGTATTTTTAATAACGGGAGGATGTCCTGCCGATATACATGGTGAATGTCGTCGTCGTCGGCATCTCCCATCTGTCCTGACGCTCAGTCAGCGATAACACCATGATGACATGATTATGAGAACAGTGTCTAGCAGAATGTCAGATGCCATGATGCTGCTGCAGAAAAGGCAACTCTACTCTGGCTTGTCGTGGACAGCTGCTGCTGCTGCCAGTTCCAGAAAACTCATGATGAGACAGACAGACAGACAGACACACACACACACACACACACACTCACACAGAAACGATGTCCAAAGCCACAGAAACACTGTGGGGCAATTGAAACGCACTGTACCCGAACACAGAGGAGATCTCCGTCAGTGCTAAATATAGCTGGTGACCCTAAATATAGCTAGTGACGTTTGTTTGGGGTGAATTAAGGCAAAAGTACCATATTTTCAAACACTGCACAGTCATTAAAAATACACCTTGTATATGGATCAAGCGCCATGAGATGTGAAGGCTTCATTTTGGGTCTTTTACTTACTATACTTTATACTATACTAGCTGACCCGGCCCGGCTTCGCCCAGCCTCTGGCGGGGACCGTCTCATTGAATTCATATAAGTAGTCATTATACATTCAAATACATTTCTCTAAGCGAACAGAGTACGCGTTCGGCCCCTGGGCCCGCGCAGCTAATTTATTGATATTTATTGGTTACCAGAGAATAAATATACTGTTTCATTGTTTTCTGTGAATAGTCTTAAATAGAATAGATTCTATTTTACTGCAATATATATTATCTCTATACACTTTTATTTTTTTTTAATATACATATATATAACTGAATAATGTTTTGGTGCCCGCAATTTTAAAATTGTAATTTTAATGAAAAATAACAAATAAAAAAGATTAAACAAATATTTAAAATGTTTTTAGAATCCACTCTTTATTAATTAGAAAGAAAAAAAAATTATATGTGTTAATTAATTTTAAATACATTATATAGTTGCAGTTAGAAAATTCCGCTTAATCCAAGGATATTTTTATTTTATGTTGTATAATTTTTTAAAGTTATGGCGGAACCCCAAATATGATGTCTAATGAAGTGCTGTTGGATAAACAATATTTTTTTTTTCGTCTGGTGCGTATACGAATAAATCTGAAGGTCTTCCGACGCGTGAGCAGGCCACATATAGCTGTCCATGTATGAAGCGCGGATTTTCCAAATTTAGTCCACACACTTGTAGCAATTGTCCCTATGTTTTGTTGATCGTTATAGCAAATGCGACTCGCGCCGGAAACTGCAGACGTTTGAAATCTTGTAGTATACGATGAAGCGCCTCCAATGCTTTTTTGTGCGCCATAGTACATTCGTGTCATATAATGAGTTGGCATGATTGGAGTACTTTACCCATCCCAGAATTGTTGCTGATATTGCATGTTGGTGTCTCAGTGATGTGCATATTCAACGGCAATTTCAGTGCTGAATGTGCTTTCGGCCACCGTCTTTCTTTCTTTCTTTCTTTCGTACTTCTGTCCTTTCTTTCTTTCTTTAATGTAATTTGATTCGTTTATGTTTGTTTTGTGTCCTGATGAAGGCGTTCTATCTTGTTTAGATTTAATTTAGGTTAACAATATCTAGGACAGAAGGCGGTTTAGTAACAGCTGTCTAGAACAAAATGAACAATTAGGACGTGTTAAGGGAAGCTGAGTCGCAAAGACAACTTATCACAAACATCATAAAGAGTCAGACTTTGGCGTGTTTTATTTTTTTTTTGGGGGGGGGAGGGGGGGGGGTCAAATTATGAGCAGCAAAAACTGGAAAATGTTGTGACAACCAGAAAGATTTGCAGAAAAAGAAATAGAGGAAGACAGCGTGAGAAGATTCTTGACAGTCTTGTGTCATTGCACGGAAGGAAATCAACTTACAGTATCTAAAATTAGAGACTGAATAACATTTTCAGTGCCTAGATACCGTAGCTAATGAAACAAAAAGCGACCACAAACAGTTATAAAAATTAAGTCCAATAGAATTAGACGCGGAATATTTGTTACTTAGAAAGAAAGTTAGTTGCGTGTCTTTTACAGGACGTAGCAGTCAACCCCAGCATTTTTTGGCTGTTCGTGATTCCTGGGTAAGTTTACGTTCAGTAGTTTACCATTGCTTACTGAACGATCGGTGCCCATATCATTTCATAAAAAAACCAACACAGCTGTGTTTCGAACGCGGGTATGCGGGATTACGAACTGCGCCATTAACGCCTTCGCCACGGATAAGCCGTTTTAGTTGGTGGAGCTGTAAAAATATCAGTAATGTATGCCATGTGATTGTATACACACTGGTGTGTTACCGAGGCTGTTAAGGCAGGCAAAGAATACAATTATAGTTATGTAACATGCATATGGTAAATTACATTATTCAGTATAGATGTCGAAGAGAAATAAAAAGGTGAGTTAGAACATTTTCATGTATCTAAAATAGATGCATTATTTTTATGAAAACTTTGAAGATGCCTTCAAGTTTTTATCACTTTGTTTATAACGCATGTGACTGCAGATAACTGCTTTAAACATTTTATAAAACTTTAAGAGAAACACAAAATTATTTAAATTACATAATATAGCAATGCTACTAAAAGTAATGTCCCTTGATACACATCTTCCTAAGTTAAGTCCCCTTGCAATATTTTAATTAATGTTGTTTTATTACGTACAAAACTGTTTTAAAGTAACAATGTCAGTTGGATCCGCGGGAGTGAGAAGAACATATGTACAAAATTTCATCTCAATCGGGTGGATCGTTCGAGAACGCATAAAGGGGGCGCGCGCGCGCACACACACACACACACACACACATTGTCTTTTATATATATAGACGTGACAGGAAATGTTAGAGTATGTTCTTTGTGAGGGAAGATGTTAGAGTAATATTCTTTGTGAGTGAAGATATTAGAGTAATATTCTTTGTGAGGGAAGATGTTAGAGTATATTCTTTGTGAGTAAAGATGTTAGAGTAATGTTATTTGCGAGTGAATATGTCAGAATTATAATAACCATTGCTGATGATGTCAGAATTATAATATCATTACTGAAGATGACATAGTAATATTCTTTGTGAGTGAAAATGTCAGAATTATAATAATCATGGCTGATGATGACAGCGTAATATTCTTTATGACTGAAGATGTCCATCCATCCATCATGTGCCATGCCGATAAGCGTGGGCGGTCATGTTCTGCCATCTCACTCGATCACCAGAGTCGTGGATCAGATTCGTGTTCTTGTCTCGACCATGCCACGTGGCCAAGCTATCCAGGTATTTACTTCTCGGTCTCCCCTTTGGTCTCTTCCCTTCGATCTTGACAGTCGTCACCAAGTTCTCCAAGTCATTTCTTCTCATAACATGCCCAAAAAATTTTGACTGTCTACGTCTAATGACTCTAATCAGTTTACGATCTTCATTTGTTTCTTGAAGGACTTGTTCATTGGATTTTCTGTCTGTCCATGGCATTCTTTGCATTGTTCTCAGAAACCACATTTCCATAGCCATCAGATGTTTTTTTCAGCTTGACTGCTTATTGTCAACGCTTCACATCCATACAAAAGTATAGTTTCTATGTAGCACTTCAATACTCTTTTTCTCGTTTCAATTGATATCTTTTTATTCGTTAGTATGTTTTTCATCTGGCAAAAGGCTACCTTCGCAATGGCAATTCTTGTTCTAACCTCTTCAAGGCATCTCCAATCAGATGTTATGACTATGCCGAGATAACTGTATCGATTCACTTGCTTAAGAATTTGCCCATTTACTTGCATCTTACATTGTGGAATTTCCTTCTTCCCAGTGACAACCATAATCTGTGTCAGGAAGCAACGCGATCCGCTGCAGAATCTCGCGCACTGCATTACCCTACGTGGATATACGGGATTATGGAGAAAGTCGTTAACTCCTTAGCCAGAGGGACGGCAAAGGATGCATACAATACAATATTTAGACACTAAGCTTTGCAAAACAGGCAGAAGAAGCAGCAGCTAAAAGAACAATCAATCAATCAATCATGTGCCATGCCGGAAAGCGTGGGCGGTCATGACTCGCCATTTCACTCGATCACCAGCGTCGTGGATCAGCTCAGTGTTTCTGTCTCGTCCATGCCATGTAGCCAAGCCATCCAGGTATTTTCCTCTCGGTCTGTTCCCCTCGATCTTGCCAGTTGTCACTAAGTTCTCCAATCAATTTCTTCTCATAACATGTCCAAACAATTTTGACTGTCTACGTCTAATTTCTCTAATCAATTTACGATTTTCAATTGTCTCCTGTAGTACTTGGTCATTGGTTTTTCTGTCTGTCCATGGTATACTTTGCATTTTCCTCAGAAACCACATTTCTGCAGCGATCAGATGTTTTTCAGATTGACTGCACATGTCCAAGTTTCTCATCCATACAAAAGAACAGGCTAAAAGAACACACATTTGAAAGAAGAAGGTGAGTTCGACTGTGATACCTTTTGTCACCTTTATCATTCTTACCAACTATAGACTAGATTATGATGACAACAATAATTGCCGCCAGAAATAGTCAACAATGGATTCCGACAGAGCAGTTTGATCATCTGGATGTCACTGACGACATCGCCCGCCTTACCCACCAATGAAATTAGATACAAGATAAACTAAATACACTCGATAAGAGATCACAAGTTAGGTCTAAAAATAAATAGGCAAAAGCAAAGATAAGGACAATAAACTAAACTAAGCAAATGATAACCCAATATGTCTTGGTGAAACCTAATTTCAAGAGATGGAATCACACACCTATTTAGTGAAAGATGGGGAAACAAATTTTAAAATAAGAATACAAAAGACAAGATGAAGTTTCGAAATACAAGGACATTTGTGGACGTCAGAGGAAATTAAACTAGCAGCAAACACAGAATATGTAAGCCTAACATACCTGTGTGGATTAGAAACACAGAGAACAACTGAAACAATCACTATTGCACCCAATAACACAACACATTCATTAACTGGTGTCTGCTCAGAATAGGATTAAAATAGTATACCAGAGCCACACATGTGGAACCTAGGAAGAAAACTAAGAAGATTCCAGCCAATAAGGAGGCGGGGATAAATTCTGGCGCTCGACGGGACACACACACAAGAATATGATAACTGGAGCATATAGGGCAAACGAAATAGAGGAGACCTAACAACACACACAGACAGAGAGAGAGAGAGAGAGAGAGAGAGAGAGAGAGAGAGAGAGAGAGAGAGAGAGAGAGAGAGAGAGAATATGGGAAGAACATGGAGCCAGCAGCAGAAGATAGCAACACATAGGAAGGTTTGACGTTAACTGGTTGAGATCATATGCTCCAATGGGAGATAAAGGGCAGCAATAGTAGAAAAGTATTGTACTTTAGTTATAATAGCTCAGCTCTCACCCACCATGGAATGATCTGTTTACAAGGCACAACCCGCGGACCTCTGCCTACAGGAATATACAACTCTCTCTCTCTCTCTCTCTCAGGGCATAGACCGGTTCATATACATGTATTCCATTAAGATCTAGCTTTAGGTAAATCACTTTATTCCTATTGAAATCCTAATGCATTATAATCGTTTCATATTAACTCTTATAATCCTCTCGAGTACAGCTACGTTATTTTAAAATAATAAACATCACCGATGGGAAATACATCTCTTGTGGTCATTCTGTTATGTAATTCCAGGTGTCGTTGAGTGTGCTTATTTCATTCACTTGAACTTCACGTTGATTTCTCGTTCAGAAAGCAATGGCAATTTTTTCTTTGTATATCCTTTTTACAGGACATCGCAGTCAACACCAGCATTTCTGGCGCTGTGATCTCTGCAAGTTTACGTTCAGTAATCTGCCATTGCTTTCTGAACAATAGCGAACTTTTTTTTTTTTTTTTTTTTGCGTATCCTTTTACAGGACTTAGCTGTCAACAGCAGCATCTTTCAGCTGTCTGTTGATCTCTTGGCAAGATTACGCTCAGTAGTTTGCCATTGCTTTCTGAGCGGCCGGCTCAGTATCCGCAAGTCACGAGCGGGGGTCGAACCACCTCAGTTCTCGCTCCGCTGCGAGACTCTGCGTGATAAACGGGATTACAGAGAGAAAGTGTTGTAACCCCACAGCCAGAGAGACCGGCCAATAGCGAACTACTGAACATAATATTGCCCAGAAAATTAACACGAGGGTTGGCTTGATCGCAACGTCCAGTGTAATTGAGCACAAAACATTAGGCATAATCATTGATAGAAATCTAACCTTTAATTCCCATGTTCAAGCGCTCATTAAACAAACAGCGAAAAAAGTCTATCAACTCGCCAAGATTAAAAACTTCCTTGATGAGGACACAAGGAAACTATTCTATACTTCTCATATACAGACACACTTTGACTACTGCTCTACAATCTGGGACGGTTGTTCTAATTCAAACACCAAGCGACTTTACTCACTACAGAAACGGGCCATGAGTCTAATTTATAGCAAACATTTATCTGACAATCCTAGCCTGTATAAACGCCTTCAGTTACTACCATTCCGCAAACGCCTGCTTTTCAATAAAGCTAAACTAATTCACAAAATCCTGCATCGGAATGCCCCAAATTACCTTTGGCCTTTGTTTAAATATAATGCTAGACACAGTAAACGTTTAAATATACTACACATTCCGAAGCCTAGGATTGACTTATACAAAACAAGCTTAACGTACTCTGCATCTCAGATGTGGAACAATCTTCCACAAGAAATCAAAGACATCACCAATCCCTATTCATATAATCGCAAATTATTCGAATACTATCTCAATACGGATTACCTTCCCCCTTAATAATTGAGATAATAATAATAATAACAAAACCCTAGTATAACAGCCAATCACCTTTTTGTAGGCCAGTATATTCCACATGGCTAATAACAAGTGTCAGACCATTATCTAATATTACTGTGTCGTGTAGTTTTGATGTTTGCATTTTGCCCATGCCTTTATAATGCATATCTTTTATATTGTTACTGTTCTTTGTTAGCCTTGAATGATGTGTGAATGAAATAATGTATGAAAGAGAGTGATAGAAGGGCAGAATGTTAGACGGGCCTGCGTGCCCAATTCTTAACCCTTTGAAAATAAAGTTTGTTCGTTCGTTCGTCCCGCAAGGGCGTGCACATTGTGTGTACTTTACTGGGGGGGGGGGGGGGAGAGAGAGAGAGAGAGAGAGAGAGAGAGAGAGAGAGAGAGAGAGAGAGAGAGAGAGAGAGAGAGAGAGAGAGAG
The DNA here is from genome assembly GCA_963921405.1 of Cepaea hortensis. Lineage (NCBI taxonomy): Eukaryota > Metazoa > Mollusca > Gastropoda > Stylommatophora > Helicidae > Cepaea > Cepaea hortensis. The sequence continues at coordinate 188,783,258 of OY992876.1, forward strand.
AAACTGTAACCATACTAAACCGAGCGGGAGAAAGTTTAGCGATCTGACCTTTACACTTTTGCCAAGGTTACGCTGGTTCGTACTTTCTCGACACCAAATTCAGCAAACCATACTATTGTATTCTGCAGCTCAGCGGCCGTTTGTCCTGATCGTTGGCGGAATGGTATTTACTTTATCAAGCAACCTCTAGGCCTATTCTCGAGTATCTAGGAGAGATTTGTATTCCTTCTGGCCACTTCCAACTTAACGAGTTCAACCCAGGCTGGCAAATGTTGCAAACTCAAGGGCTTCTAATTATATTATGTCCTGGCTCCTGGTAAATGAGATCAGATAGATAGATGGATAACTAGCCCCAAAGGACCAAGGGGAAAAACAGGTGGTCCCGCTTGCAAGTTGATGCATGGGCAATCCTGCGACAGTACGAAAAGACCTGGATCGACACAAATCCTTTTCTTGGATAGAATCTGAGGACACACTGAACTCCAAGTTAGAGATGTGCATAACTATGTGTATGACAAACACCCATAGAAATAGCAATGAAGATTTTGACATGAATGTATCCTTTTCTTTCCCTCCAGTCACCTCAATGTAGTGTTGAGGGCAGGTGTCAGGATCTTTTGTACGCGCTTTACAATGATCTTTGTATTCTTTTTAATTTCAAAGTGCAAAAAGTGCTGCTATTCTCTAGATGTGTGTACCAACTTTGTACATTAACACTTTTGGTGATTTACATATTTTCTGTGTCATACATCTGCCCTCAATCAATCATGTGCCATGCCGGAAAGCGTGGATGGTCATGACTCGCCATTTCACTCGATCACCAGAGTTGTGGACCAGCTCAGTGTTCCTATCTCGTCCATGCCATCCAGGTATTTTCCTCTCGGTCTGTTCCCTTCGATCTTGCCAGTTGTCACTAAGTTCTCCAATCCATTTCTTCTCATGACATGTCCAAAAAATTTTGACTGTCTACGTCTAATTTTCTCTAATCAATTTACGAGTTTCATTTGTCTCCTGTAGTACTTGGTCATTGGTTTTTCTATCTGTCCATGGTGTTCTTTGCATTTTCCTCAGAAACCATATTTCTGCAACCATCAAATGTTTTTCAGCTTGACTGCACATTGTCCAAGTTTCACATCCATACAAAGAACAGGCTCTATGCATCGCCTCAACATTCTTTTTCTCATTTCAACTGACATCTTTTTATTGGTCAGAATGTTTTTCATCTTGCTAAAAGCTACTTTCGCCATGGCGATTCTTGTTCTAATCTCTTCAAGGCATCTCCCATCAAATGTTATGACTGTTCCAAGATAATTGTACCGATTCACTTGTTGAAGAATATTCCCATTTACTTTTATATTACATTGTGGTATTTCGTACTTCCTAGTGACGACCATAACCTGTGTTTTTATACAATTTAATTCTAACCCCAGCTGCTCACTGTGTACAAGAACCGCATCTACTAATTGTTGCAGATCCTGCGCATTTTCTGCAATCAATACTGTATCATCTGCATATCTAATGTTATTGATGTTTCGTCCTCCAATGCTGATTCCATTTATATCTTTTACATTTCTGAAAATATTTTCACTGTACAGGGAAAAAAGATCTGGAGACAATACACATCCCTGCCTAACACTCTCTTAATAGGCTGATATTGTCCCTACTCAATGCTAATTCATTATTGTATTGTACGTTGCTAATGCTTTACCATACGCTTGAACTCTTTTCAGGATCAGATGAATTTCTGATAAAAAGAACTATTTCTTGGGTCCCTGTTGGGTTCTTATCAGGTCTCCACTGTATATAACAGTATAGGTTCTATACAACTCTTTTTTCTCACTGCAATTAAAAGCCTTTTATTCGTCAGTATGTTTTCTCACTGCAAATGACAGCGTTTTATTGGTCAGTATGTTTTCCATAATGCAAAATATTGTTCTAGATCTCTACATGTGGCTGTTCCAAGATAGCTGTACGGATTCACTTAAGCATGCAACCATTTATTTGGATGTCACACTATGCTACCTTTTTCTTACAAACTACCATAATCTATGTTTTCTTACAAAGTAAGTATGTACGCATTAAATATATGGAAAACAAAATACACAGCTCAGTGTTCTCTTGCAAATGAATGTATTTAAAGTTGGCAGTATGAAGACAATGAGTAATGTACAATTTGATCAGATTCATCACGCTCTGGCATACATATTACCTGATATAGAACACACCATATTCCAGCTAGCAATATTTCTACATGAAGATGTTTCTGACACTTATTAGAGGACAACAAGAACCATGACAAGACTATGTATTCAATGTTTATCCTCTACATCTTATATGACCTTACCTCATCTTATATGACCTTACCTGAGTCAATGAGAAATGTCATTCTAACAATTACTAAACACTTTCACGTAAAGTACAGTTGCCTTGGGTAGGTTTAATACACGCACATAGGATATTCCTAGTTTCAAAATGCTAAGTCAAAGCGAGTCACCATAGATACAATAGCAGCTCCTTACACCACCAAAACACTATTGTCTTTCTTTACACCTTTAGTCTCAGACATTTTTTGCTTTCACTCACCGTGTCCTTGTCGCTGCTTCCGATGTATCTGTCCTAGCTGTCCTTCAGTTATATACACCATTTACCTTCATTCATTGGCACCCAAGGTCAGTGGCCAGCACGATTGCCTGCCGCACCAGCTGTCTTATGCTCAAATCCCACTGAGAAGGATTTGTTAAACAGTATGGGCTTCCAGGTCGACGCAGCCTCAGAAGGTAGCAGGAACGGTCCTGGACAGTCAAGGTGGCTGGTGCAATATTGAGCACATCAGCCACCGAGATCTATAAAAATATGGGGTTAGCACCATAAACTGAATAAGCCTCACGGCGTGGAACAGTGTCCTTTATTAGTATCCAGTGCTATTATTTTACAATAACGACTAATTTGGACAGAAATAGTTAGACATGACACTGACAGAAATAGTTAGACATGACACTGATATTTACACACAATGTTGGAAGATACTGAATGTGTCAAACTTAGCGACACATGTAAATTATGCATCATTTCAAAGAGATGCTCAATTATTAAAGCACTACTTCAAATGAAATGCAACAACATATATTTACATAATGACTGTTACTGTAATGTCCATGCTTGTGTCTCATTATAAGAACTTTTGATAGAATGTTTGTATGATCATCTTCCTGAGTTATCTTTATTTCTGGCTTGGCCAACTTCAATGTTTAAATTTAAAAAAAAAAAACATTGTTCAGGTTATGTGCTGTGAAACATTTGCTTGTATTACTTTGGGGAACCAGGCTGTATTCCTCAATGACTGTATGAAAGTGAGGCCAAGTGTAGAACTGTCCTGTCAGCGGTAGGTTCACTGTACCTCAAAATTTCAAATTTTATGTAACAAACCATACATACTTGGCTTTTCCAAAGAAGAAATCTAAGCATGACCAGAAAGTAAAATAAACATGAATACAATGAAGTAAGGAAGCAACACATATTCACCCTGTATAAAAACTTCCAGAATGATGAATTTAAACCATAACACTCTTACAGTCAGCCAGACAACTCTAGAGTACAGCACAGTTCAAATACTAATGCAACAATAAAACAAAGCCAGGCACCTCACAACATACACACCTGATGGAAGAACTGAATCATCATCAGTTTTTGATGAAAATGCTGATGAAACGGTAAGTAGTTAACTTGAAAGACTGAATCAGCTACAGCCAGAAAGTAAAATGTGTACACAAATTAGCCACAGATGGAAAGATTTATACATAATTACAAATCTATCACAAGTTTAATTACACTAGCACAATCTGAACGCTGATGAACAACCATATTACCACATGCAGATCCTGGCTTCAATCTGGCTTCCTGCTTGAACAGGAGAGCAACTTCAGTTCATCAAATATTGGCAAACGTCAGCAGAAAGGAGATGCTGTTGGGTCAATAGTTTTAAAGTGGTCTTTGATTTTCAGATCCAGTTCAGATTCTGCTGCGATTACTGTTGATGAATCTGGAACGTCAAAATCTTGAAGTGTGTCTGGAAGTGTGGGGCTGGTGGCACCTCTACTGCGAGGGTCTCGAGATTGCTGGGGTCTGGAATTAAAGTAGCCATTGTAACCAGGGTCGGCTCCACCATTTATGTCCCCCTGGTTGTCTTCACCACTTAATGGAGAATTATATTCCATATTGCCTTTGGTCTGACCTGGTAATCTTTTGACTCTCTTAAACCGTGGGTCATTTCTGTGATCAAATTTGCGAGCTGGTTTTTCAGCATCTGAATGTTGCATCGAAGATGATGACTGTAAATTGTCATCATGCTCTATTTTGTGATCAGAATTGTGTGTCCATTCTTCCCTGCCCTTTAACATTTTTAATTGTTCTGAACCACCAAAAGATGGTAAATCACTCTGTGAGTAACTTGGGCTTTGTCGAAAGTCATTCGGGACTCTTGAACTATTCTGCAAAGACCTGAAATCACTACTAGTGTGAATTATCCCTGAATCACTCATCTCATCCCCATTGGGTGAGCTGGCAGTCACTTGAGGATCTCTAAATGCTGATCTTGGGTCTTTTGAATAAATTCTCTGCTCTCGAGGGTCCATTAATCTGTTTTTCAATCTTGGATCATTGCCAGCAAGTGGATCAATAACCGGTCTTTGGTTTCCAGGCCGAGCACCCGACGGATGATTAATTCTTGGGTCCAGTATCCCTGGGTCATGACCCACGGGATTGTGCTGGCTCAGTGGGCCCCTCATGTTGACCATCTGACTATCTATGGTGTTACCACTACCAACTAGACTGCTGACAGGACCATGAGGTCCTCCCACTCTAATCATCGGATTCACTCCAGGTCCCACTGGATTAAATGGCCCGCCATTCTGATGCATAGGTCCAGCCATGCTGTTGACAGAACCACCAATAACACCCATGGTGTTGCTTAGCAGGCCGCCACCACCACTAAGAAACGGCCTTCCTGGGCCAGTCATGGGGTTATTCATGGGATTAATTACATTATGCTGATTTTCTGTGTTGATCACTGGCCCTACATTGTGTAACAGATTGTTCATAGAACCACCAATATGATTCACTGAGCCTCCTGGTGAACTCATCAATCCACCCATACCATTTCCTGAACTTCCCATCAGGTTATTCATTGGGCCACCTCCTAAGGTATTCATTGGGCCACCTCCTAAGGTATTCATTGGGCCACCTCCCATGGTATTCATTGGGCCACCTCCCATACTGTTCATGGGTCCACTTGAGAAAATACCATCTACACTATTCTGACTGTTTTGACGACTGAGGCGTGGATCTAGATTTCCAACCATCTGCCGAGCCAGTCTTGGGTCAGTAGGTCGTGACTGCACTGGAGCTCTTTGCAGCCTGGGATCGGAAACTTTAGTGCTGTTTGGACAATCAGCCAGCTTGTTAAGGCGGGGATCTACAGGGCCTTTTTTTAACCGTGGATCAGTTTGCTTTTGAGATTTTTCTCCATCACTGTTATTGTCTCTTTTCTGTGGGTTTTTTGACTCGAGCTTCTCTAGGTAGCTAAGATGCCACTTCACGCGAGGATCATCTCTAAACGCCGGGTCTGATGCATTCACACTGTCTGGAAGCTGAGTGTATGGCTTGGCTATGTTCAGCAATATTTTTACAACCGAATAAACCAAAGGTTTAGTAGGCTGAGCACTGACAACAGGAGGGTCCACTGTGAGCTCAGGAAGACGCAGGCTAGAGATGGCAGTAGAGACTGGAGGTGGTGATGCCGGGGAAGACAGAAACACCTCTTTTTGCTGACTACTTTGAGGTGAACTGTGAAAGAGAGAAATAAAAGTAGTGCAAAATTCTCTTCACTTCATGTAACTACGGATCTGATCAATCCATACACACAAACCAATGATTACATTGAGGAATCCTAACAGTAAATACAGCTACAAGAAAGTAAACCTCAAATAATACAAGGTAAGTTAATAAGTAAGTCACAAATGGCTGTAGAAAAATAACTAAATAAGATAACAACTTGAAACCAGTTTATTTTTATACATACATTGTCCCTTTATTTCTCAACATAATTTCCACCAACATTGATGCACTTATCCCATTGTTTTAACAGGCCTCCCAAACCGACTGCATAGAACTGCGTGCTCTGTTTTCTAAACCACGTTTTCACTTCACATTCAACTTCGGCGTCATTCGCGAAATGTCTCCCGTCAAGGTGGGTTGTCAGTGTTTATGCTGACAAATGTTTGTCCCGTCAAGCGGTGCATAGCTGGGCAGAAAAAGGTATGAGGGCGAGTCAATAAGTAAGTCACACATTTCTGTGGGATGGCCGGTAAATGAAAACAAAGCATGCAGTTCTATGCAGCCGGTTTGAGAGGACTTATAAAACGATGGGATAAGTGCATCAATGTTGGTGGAAATTATGTTGAGAAATAAAAGGACAATGTATGTATACAAATAAACTGCTTCAAGTTGTTATCATGTGTAGTTATTTTTCTACAGCCATTTGTGAGTTATTTATTAACTTACCCTCGCAATATATGCAGATTGTTTATATGATTCAAAGAATACACTGAGTGCACTTGAATTGACAAATAAATGCACAGATCTCCCTTGTTTGGGACCCAGCAGGAAGCATGCCAATGTGTGTACACCAGAATCACACCTCCTTAAGTATTCTATTGTGGGTAGGTTTTCTCATGTGCAAACTTAGCCAGGGCAGCAACCTGTTCGGTCAACAGTTGATGAGTTCCAACTGCTGAAAGATTTGTAATGTGTGCCTCTCCTAAAGTCTGAGAACATTTCTAGACATGTGACCCAGGGATGAGCACTAGATTCTCTATTGTTTCCTTTCTAAAATAATCCCCCACAACTGAACTTGTACCATGTACTAGAGTTAGAGGCAACAAGGTACCTCTAACTGCCCCCCCCCCCCCTCTCCCTTCTGAAGCAAAGTAAATAAGGACCCTTTTCAGGCCTAAGGGTGCATCTTGCACACAGTGCTAGACCCATATTTTTACTGACCTTCCCTCCATGCCTTATACACACATTTTACTGACTGTTTATTATCCCAAATGAAACACATATTTATCATACTTATGCAGATATCAGAATATTTGTTTTATGATGGCATCTGTACTACTGCTAGTGTGCAGAGCTCATACATGTTTAGACTGAATTCAGCAGTGAATAAACACTGCGAGCTTCCAATAACATAGTAGTTAAAAAAGGTACTTCTAAAATGTAAGCCCCACAAAAACATATCAAAGTTGGAGAAACTCACAAGATTCCTGGCCTTTAACCCCATCTTTCCCAGAAAGCTTATTTAAAAGTAAGTTATAACTGTCTAGATAAGAAAAAGTTCAGCAGTGCAGAGAATTAAAATGACAAACATATAAGACAGAAGCAGTTCAAGTAATAACTAGGAAAGCATTAGTTCAATTAATGACTGGCTGGTACAGAAGGAGTTAAGGAAAGAAATGATGCATGGAGTGGCTTCAGAGAGAACACAGGAAGTACAGAATGTGTAAAACAAACACCTTCCTCACCTGGTCTTGTCAGAAGGTGATGCTGCTCCTGCTTGATCTCCAATGGGTTTTGCAGCTGTTTGATTTTTTATGGCATTGATCATCTGCATGATATTGAATGTAGATGTAGTGGAAGGTGCTGAAGAACTGGTGTTAAAGCTATCTGACACAGCAGATGATGTCACCACTGTTGGTGCTGGAAGTGGCTGAAAATCAGATAAATATAATAAAAAACATAATCAACCAGGAACATTATGATAGCAGTTTTAAAAACCTAATTACAAGTTAAAGTTAAGTTATTGCATATCCTTTACAGGACGTCGCAGTAAATCCCAGAATGTGTTGGCTGTTTATGATCTTTTGGCAAGTTTACGTTCAGTAATTTGCCAATGCTTTCTGAATGACTGGCACCCAGACCATTTTATAAAAATCCCAATGCAAGTCGGTCTGCTGCCAAATCGCTGTTTCGAACATGTTAGTTAGATTATGAACTGTGTTCGTAACCCCTTCGCCAAAGAGTTGGCTTAATTACAAGTACTGTAACTATATCTATGTTTATTACAAGAACATAAGCACATTAAAATCTCAATTTCAGAAGTCATGTTTTATCATTATTTGAATATGACTTCATATATAATATGATTAGAAGAATAAAAACAACGTATGTAACAACTCCATAAACACATATGTTATGGTAAGTACCATTTAAATCTGAACAAAACAAAAAAATGTAGGAAGAAGAGTCTGCTGGACCAAACAAACAAACACAGATAAAGGTGCAGAGAAAACCAAGAAAACTTTGGTTCTATAAACCCATAAAAGGCAAATACAAAATGAAAACAATCAGAGTTTAAAATGAGAGACAAGCAATGCATGATTGACACAATGGCATAGAAAGCCTGAAATGTCCACAATAGAGCAACACAGGGTGGACAAGTGGTAAATGTCAAAATTCAGCACAGAACTGACATAAAAAAGAAACAATTAAGACAGAAAACCAAACACAATGCATACTTGATTCAATTTCTTTAAGATGTCAGTCAAGTTGGGTTTTTCATCTTCATCTCCATCGTCATCACTTGAGTACCAGTCATCATCTTCAGCTGGAATGTAAATAAACAAATCAGTTACCAATGGAGTCCTGTTTCCAGCTGGGACATAAATGTTAGTTAACTGTCATCTCTTTTTCTTCATATGGGATATATATGTCAGTTAACCGTCATCTCTTGCTCTTCAGATGAGATATTAACGTAAGTTAACTGTCATGTCATGTTCTTCATCTGGGATATTAACGTCAGTAAACTGTCACTTCTTGTTCTTCAGCTGTGATAATGTCAGTTATCCACCTTGTTCTTCAGCTATTCAAGCCTACTTGAAAATGTTAAGGTTTTCATATAACTGCAGATAAGTGCTAGAACAGCCTCTGCTGTTACCAGACCATGAATTCTGTGCTACAGAGATTGCAAGCAAGTGTTCTAAACAATATACTGTCACAGCTTTTGCTATTGTTCATGTTTTCAATGACAGTGTGCTAAAACATAACACAGCAGGTGTGTTAGTGTAATGGTTAGAACATTGCATTGACAATGGCATTAACCTGGTCAAACAAGGATTTCATGTCAGCTCTTGTTGTTTGCTATATGTCACTATTCCTTCGTGAACTCAGGCCTACATAATTGTGATAGTCCTAACACTTCACATACCCACTGCGAGTTCTTGCTATAGAACATTTTTAGGCAAAACATAATAGTTTGACTATTTGTTTCTTATTTCCTTTCATCTTCAAGCAGGAAGTTTAATGCTTTGACAAAAATCCGTAGCCATCCCCTGCAGCTCCATCCACTCCTTTGCTAAATGACTCACGTGTTCCCACCCCATCCACCTACATGTCCCTAGGTCTTGCTCCACTTCGCTGCCTGCCCCATGGACAATCATGTCTCCACACCAGTGACTCCGCCATACCATTTCTGTCCTATGTTTATGTTTACTTTATTCTTAGTTTACTTTTGCTAATAAAGTTTGTCATTTATGGAAATGCTATTAACAAATAATCACTGTCCTTTAATGTTTCTGTGTACTAATTGTGTTACATCATTGGGTGGAAAGAACCATGATAAATGAGTAATGATGAGCATTAGACTCCAAAATCACTTTCAAGTGGAACAAACACGTGAACAAAAACTGCTGGAATATAAAGATTTTGTAAATGCAAAGAACAGGAAATTAAAATATTTAACAAAACTGGTTAAAAATGAGGCGGCAGAAGAAGTCATACCCTGCGTTGGACTGTACACAGCTGAAAATTAGGCAAAGCCAGGATAGATCAGATAAACAGAAAGTGTTTAAAAACTACATGAAGGCACCAGTTGAAAGTGATTTTAATATCATTGACCATGTTAATAATTATTGGAAAAGTGTGTTTACAGCCAGAGGTAAGTTGTGAACAAGATAACATGCTACACCCAAATGTATGCTTACAATATCAACATCCAGTGGACCGGCCTATGCAGAATTTGACCTCCGTAACAGTCTATCAGAATTTCTCTCTGACATAAGCCAGATGTCCTACTTCCGTTGTTGTGCATAAATTGTCTGTAAAGTCTTGAATCCATCTAGGTTGTGGCCTTCCTCTTCTCTGCGTCCCCATTTCACCTCCCTCCAGTTATCTTCTGGACATTCATGTCTTTTTACATGCCCACATTATTTCTTGTCATAAATGTAATTAGTCTTAATAATCAATGTTCTCAAGTTCTTGTTGGATAGATGATTTTCACCCAATGAATGTTTAACACTCTTCTGAAACACATACTCAAAGGTGCATATGTGCTTTTCCGGTGATTTGCTGAAAATATAAGTTTTCCACTTGTATGTTGCCACAGGAAATATGTATGTTCTCAGTACTCCTGTTGTTCTATCTGTTCCAATCTATATAAGTTTTCATTGCTTTAGTCTTTGCACAGCAATGTTGTTTCTAAATTACTAATTGCCTAAACATGAAAAACAAAAAGGAAAAAATTTCATACCTTTGGTCTCTGATTCTTCTGCAACTTTTAATGCCTCCTGCTTTTTTCGCTCTTTTTCACGAAGTATTTGTTGCTGCTGAATTCTCTTAAACAGTTCTCTCTGGGTCTTTGGCAGATCAGCAGGCAATTCCATTTGTTCAACATCATCAGTGACATCTGTTTTCACTCCAGATTTGTCATCTCTCACATCTAAAAATAAAAACTGGCAATGAACGCAACTGTGCATGAAAGACAATATCAGTATAAATTGACAGTGACACAAACATTCAAGCCTTCATATACTAAAGTGACACTAATGCAACCATTCATACTTTTAAATACATAATAATCAGCAGTGATAAACTGACAAATGTAGTTTGTTTTTATACAAAGAATGTAGAGGGATAAGTTTGTTTTTATTCAAAGAATGTAGAGAGATAAGTTTGTTTTTATGCAAAGAATGTAAAGGGATAAGTTTGTTTTTATACAAAGAATGTAGAGGGATAAGTTTGTTTTTATACAAAGAATGTAGAGGGATAAGTTTGTTTTTATACAAAGAATGTAGAGGGATAAGTTTGTTTTTATACAAAGAATGTAGAGGGATAAGTTTGTTTTTATACAAAGAATGTAGAGGGATAAGTTTGTTTTTATACAAAGAATGTAGAGGGATAAGTTTGTTTTTATACAAAGAATGTAGAGGGATAAGTTTGTTTTTATACAAAGAATGTAAAGGGATAAGTTTGTTTTTATACAAAGAATGTAAAGGGATAAGTTTTATTAAACAACAAGAGTAATCATCACCAAGTTGTACTCTGACATATGTCGGATTAGGTCTGTGTTCTTGTCCCCATTAAGCCATTGTGACCAAGCCATCAAGGTAATCTCTCTGTCTGCCCCTTGCACCTTCTCAATAAATAAATTTTGCCAGTTGTCACTGTTTTCTAGTGCATTTCTCCTCATAACACGCCCATAAAAATCTCGACTGTCTAAATCTAATTTCTCATATCAATTTATAGTTTTCAGGTGTTTCTTGTAAAGCTGCCATTTTTATTCTCCTATCCGCCCACGGTATTCTTTGCATTTTCCTCAGAGACCACATTTCCATTGCCATTAAAGTCAGGCTGGGGTTATTTCATATTGTTCTTAACTACAGCCACCAGCTAACGGCAATAAAACACATGTGTTGGTTGTGAATGTCAACCTCTTTTGGCTCTACTGTATACTAGGTAAGCCCTCCTCTATCATGTTCAATCCATGCACAACAGATCAGATGTAGGGTCAGTATTCAGGGTTTGTTCAAACCACAAGTCAATTAATTCTAGGTGCCAATAAACGACTGCATTAACTTATTTCGTCTAGTATTTAGAACTGCATATATGATTAAAACAGACCTGGCAGAATATTGTTCATATCCATTTCAGCCTTTTCAGTAGTTATTAATGACAAATTAGGACTGGTTATAGATTACATTCTCAACAAATCATGTCATTTTCAAGCAGGCTGTAATAAAACTACTACAAATGCACACATATAAACAAAATCATTAATATATTTAACGCAAGTTCATTGTGAAATAATGAGCTGAAAGTATAAGAAGATTTTGTTCATTTGCTTGCTCAGTGACAATGACTTGCAAATACCATATGTATCCCCATTAGTGTTGACAATCTGCAGTTATGTGACGCAGTTTGTAGACAGCACATCCTCACTTTTACAGCCACTTTATACAATTCAGCTAATGACCAAACTTTACTTAACTAAGAAGCAAGGGTTGCCAACACTAATATAGTGTGACTAGCCATGGAAGCCTGCTACAGGCAGTATTTGTCCTAGACTCTTGAAGAAACAAGAAGGAAACAGAATGCTAGACAGGTTCGTCTTTTGGAAACAGGTGCCATTGTCTGTCATGGTCTCTATAGATAGCTGTAAGATTTCATTTGTGCTGCACAAACCAAAATGTTACAGAATGTTTAGAATAATTCTGAGAAAAACAAAGCTGTCTAATCTACTTACCATCTTTATCCTCCAAATTTTCAGATATGGGAACAGGCTGCTCCTCATCCGTTTTACACAGGTCATCATTATTTGTAACTTTGGTGTCATTTTCTCCCTGGCCTTCCTCATCTTCTTTGTCAATCTGTGCTTGTATTTGCTGCCGAATCTTGTCTAATTCACTGAGATCTTTGTTTGTGTCATCAATTTCTATAAAGTCTGGTTTTATTCTGTAGTCAACATCCATAATTCCAACCTCTTGTCCAATGCCAATCATTTTCTTGCCTCCCATTACATTATCTGATGAAGACTGGCTTACATTATCACTCGGACCTATGTTACCGTTTGTGTTGGCATTTCCCACCATGTTATTTGGTCCCAGATTCCCAATATTATTGTTAGGGCCTAACATATTTTGCAAAGGTCCCATGCTATTTGTGTTGCCAGGCTGCATGTTGCCCTTGTTTGCTAACATTATATTGCCAATGTTATTAGGACCAATGTTATTAGGACCAATGTTATTAGGACCAATGTTGTTAGGACCAATGTTGTTATGACCAATGTTCATATTTCCCTGTTGAATGTTGTTAGAATTCAACATATTTAAGCCTTGTCCCAGGTTCTGCATATTCTGCAGAATGGGAACCATACCACTATTAGACCCTATGTTAATGTTACTGCTGGGGCCTCCTGGCCCTTTCTGCATGGCAGCTTCTCGGATAATAGCTCCTAGCATGTTTAGCACAGGAGGAAGATTACCCCCCTGTTGGGGGTTATTCATCTGTCTAGGACCCAAAAACTGAATCGGTGTAACTCCACCAGGCCTCTGCTGCTGAGGGTTCATGCCTAACATCATATTGGGCCTATTATTAACCATGGGGCCTCCTATTATGTTGCCAGGTCTCAAAGGCGTCTGAAGCAATCCTGGTCCTCCCATGTTGTTCTGGTTTGAGAGTGCAGGCTGATTTGCTTGTGCTGAATTATTCATCATTGCAATGTTTGGGTTGTTCCCAGTGCCACTAGCATTCGTTCCCACTCCTGGCTTCGGGGAAGCAGTTGTTTCGTTGTAGAATCCAGATGGTCTACTGAAAGACAAATTAAACAGGAAATAGTGAAATCACAAGCACGCATAGTTGGACAGATTTTTGTTTTATAAACAGCTTATTTCTGTAATAGTAAAAACAACATCTAAATACAATTAACTGATGTGTGCTATGTCATTCTTCTTCTTCGTTCATCCGGAGTTTTTTTCGGACGTGATTGCGTTGTGCCTGTTTACAGCAGAGCTGCATTCTTGCACCGTTAGGCCGACACATCCGACTTCTGTGGGCATTTGTTGACCGGGTTAACCTTCCCGGGCTATGTCATTCAAAACTGCTTAAATTCTTGCATTTCTTCCGCTCCTTTCAAACCACAATGTAGAAATGTCACAAACTTTGAATACTGTGGCTCCTCAATTAACAACAATGGCGAATGTTAAAATAAAGTCATAAAAAGACTGGCCATAGCAACAGAGACGAAACATTAAGAGCCTATGGCACAACACCATCAAATAAAGTCAAAATTGTGTGAACACTCATCTTCCCTGTGGACATTCTGCAAGATCTTTACACAGATGAAAACATGCATCTTCACTGTGGACATTCTGCAAGATCTTTACACAGATGAAAACATGCATCTTCACTGTGGACATTCTGCAAGATCTTTACACAGATGAAAACATGCATCTTCACTATGGACATTCTGCAAGATCTTTACACAGATGAAAACATGCATCTTCACTGTGGACATTCTGCAAGATCTTTACACAGATGAAAACATGCATCTTCACTGTGGACATTCTGCAAGATCTTTACAGATGAACACTGGCTCATAAACAACATCATGTCTGAGAAACGGAAATAAGAGGGGAAGTCAATAAGTAAGTCACAAATGGCTGTAGAAAAATAACTAAATATAACAATTTGAAACCAGTTTATTTTTATACATATTTTCCCTTTATTTCTCAACATAATTTCCACCAATATTGATGCACTTATCCCATCGTTTTATCAGTCCTCTCAAACCGGCTGCACAGGACTGCTGTTTTCTAAACCACGTTTTCACTTCACATTCAATTTCGGCATCATTCGGGAAATGCCTCCCGCCAAGGTGGGTTTTCAGTGGACCAAAAAGGTGGAAATCGCTAGGGGCTAAGTCGGGGCTGTAAGGTGGATGTTCCAGAATTTTCCACCTTAGTTGGTTAATTTTCCCCTGAGTTAATCGAGCCGTATGTTGTCTGGCATTGTCATGAAGAAGCAACACTCCTCTGGTCAGCAGTCCTGGACGTTTTCTTCGATCATGCATTATGCTGTGTGCTGAACCATGTGAGCACCCTATTGCAGATGCTACAGAATCTATTGTTACCCGCCTGTCACCTCTAATTATCTCCCCCCCCTGCTGCACGGATGCTTCTGTTGCAATCTCAACAAGACGACCAGATCGGATTTCATCAGCAATTTTAGAGCGCCCTTGAGAAAATTTTTCTACCCAGCTATGCAAAGCTTTACGGGGACAAACATTTGTCAGCATAAACAGGAAGCATTTCCTTATGAATTTCCTTTGCAGGCATTCCTTTTGCCCACAAAAAACACACAACAGCACGTTGCTCTTTGGTTGTACACTCTGTTAAGTACAGTCGCCATTTTGTTTATGTGCTGCGTGTGTGCATGAGACACCTAGCGCCACCTGACAAACGGGAATATAAAGTTCGATGTTGTTGTCACCAAATGACACCTGTAGAAAACACCAACTACATTGACCTGCCATGCCACAGAACTGTGTGACTGACTTATTGACTCGCCCACGTATGTTAGCCATATTGAACGTTATTAGAAAGAACAGTCACAAAAAGCATGGTTCCTGGAAGAAGAAGAGGGGTTGGGCAGCATGACAGTGGACACAAGACATTAAAGACAGCATGAGACAGGGGAACTGGCGACTGATCGAGAGTCTTTCTGGTGGGCTGTGATGAGAGCGACATTCTGCAAAAGACCTGCTATAATTGTCAACTTTCAAACCCCACTTACCTCGCAGCTTGGGGTGATGGTTTAGGTGACTGGCCAGGTGGGTGCACTTCTATCTCAAACAAAGAAGGGATTTTTTTAACATCTTGGCGAAATCGTGGTGGAGAGCCTGTAAGAAAACAAATTTGATATGAAAAATTTAGTTTTAAACTAATGGCTGTTTCTTAGAATTCTTTATGCTTGCAATTATAAGAACCATACGCAAGTTACAAGCTGCTGATGTCAAATGCTATCAACTTTTAACGTACCATATATAATACTTTGATGTTATGGTTTCTTCCTACATACATATAATACTTTGATGTTATGGTTTCTTCCTACATACATATAATACTTTGATGTTATGGTTTCTTCCTACATACATATAATACTTTGATGTTATGGTTTCTTCCTACATACATATAATACTTTGATGTTATGGTTTCTTCCTACATACATATAATACTTTGATGTTATGGTTTCTTCCTACATACATATAATACTTTGATGTTATGGTTTCTTCCTACATACATATAATACTTTGATGTTATGGTTTCTTCCTACATACATATAATACTTTGATGTTATGGTTTCTTCCTACATACATATAATACTTTGATGTTATGGTTTCTTCCTACATACATATAATACTTTGATGTTATGGTTTCTTCCTACATACATATAATACTTTGATGTTATGGTTTCTTCCTACATACATATAATACTTTGATGTTATGGTTTCTTCCTACATACATATAATACTTTGATGTTATGGTTTCTTCCTACATACATATAATACTTTGATGTTATGGTTTCTTCCTACATACATATAATACTTTGATGTTATGGTTTCTTCCTACATACATATAATACTTTGATGTTATGGTTTCTTCCTACATACATATAATACTTTGATGTTATGGTTTCTTCCTACATACATATAATACTTTGGTTATTTATGAGAATATCATGATGTCTTAACGTATACTATGTCTTTTTTAACACACAATGTGAATGTAGTAAATTATACCAAAAGGCCAGGTCAATTATTATTTATTGTAAAAACTAGTCCACACACAAACCTGCTCAGGTTCACCACTTCAAATGATATACTGTTTCATCTGCAACTGACCAAAACCCTTTGCCTTACTAAGAGCACCCATCCCAGTATGTGCAAGTCAAGCATCATATCCCTTATTTGTAGTGCTGAGTACTAATTATTTGAAACAGTATGTTTTATACGAGAGGATATTACATACACAATTTAAAAGAATAACCAGCTTACTGCAATACAAACAGCAAATTAATGCAATAGCAATAACAAATTCACCTAATAGACTTGGTTTACTGTGTGACTCTCTTGGTCTGTAGTCATAGTCATATTCAAGCTCCTCAACGTCTATGATCTGAAATTAAATGATTAAAATATATTTGACTGCATAAATAGTAATAATCTATACAAACATAGAACTATTAAAATTATTAACGTTAATAACCTCTGCATTCACAAAATTGGCCGGTCTCCCTGGCCAAGGATTTAACGACATTCTTCATAATCCCGTATATCCACGTGGGGGAAACAGCAGCTGCGAGAATCGGCAGCGATTCGCACTGCACAGGTAACTTACGGGGTATGTGAGCCGGTCGTTCAGAAAGCAATGGCAAACTACTGAACGTAAAACTTGCCTAGTACACCAACAGCAGCTGAAAAATGCTGGTATTGACTGCAATGTCTTGTAAGGGATATGCAACATTTTTTTTTAAATGTACAAAAATTAAATGGCAACACCGCTATAACTGACAGATTGTTTTCTTAGTGCTAACTCAAGACTAAGTCAAATCTGAATATAAATGGTGATGAATGAGTTGAGCTGAGTCCAGAATTGACATCACAGTACTTGGGACATTACCATATGCGCTCCATCCTCGCCTTCAACAACCAGTGAAGAGTCCCTAAACTTATGGAACCAGTTGCAATCTGATTATGTATTATAAATGGTGATGAATCAAGCCTAAGCAAAACAAATGCACATAAAAGCACTTACATCTTCAGCTGCCACCCTCATCTCCAATGCCCTCTTGGTGTCCTCAGTAAGCGGATCATGTGAAAACTTGCATCTGTCACCAGAGTAGCATTTAGCACCAGTATGGTAATATTTACATGGAAAATCTTGTGCAAACAGTTAAGAATAAATTCTGCATTCAATTACAAATTTTTGTCTTCAATCAGGCAACAAAATCACAACACCTCATAAAATATGTAGTACGAGAATATATTAATAAAATGCTGTCACATGACCTATTAAAATATCTAGTAAACAAAATAATGTGCCCAAGATAGTAAAATAGTGTCTTATTGAGACCGTTAGTAAAATAATGTCTTATTGAGACCGTTAGTAAAATAATGTCTTATTGAGACTGTTAGTAAAATAATGTCTTATTGAGGCTGTTAGTAAAATAATGTCTTATTGAGACTGTTAGTAAAATAATGTCTTATTGAGACTGTTAGTAAAATAATGTCTTATTGAGACTGTTAGTAAAATAATGTCTTATTGAGACTGTTAGTAAAATAATGTCTTATTGAGACTGTTAGTAAAATAATGTCTTATCGAGACTGTTAGTAAAATAATGTCTTATTGAGACTGTTAGTAAAATAATGTCTTATTGAGACTGTTAGTAAAATAATGTCTTATTGAGACTGTTAGTAAAATAATGTCCTATTGAGACTGTTAGTAAAATAATGTCTTATTGAGACTGTTAGTAAAATAATGTCTTATTTTTGTGCTCACTCGCTTTGAACTCAAGCATAGTCCTTGCACACTACTCCTAGTAGTGCTGGAGTGAATTTTGCATGTGGATTAGTTTTCCATATTAAAAGTGCCCCTCACCATCAGACGAACCCACTCCGACTTCAGAGATACTTGTAATTTACATCCCCAAGTCAAGGACGATAGGTCAGCATTTTTTAGTCCAACTATCCTGTGTAGGGATTGAACCCCTTACCTTGGCATCAGCACATTGAATGTTTAAGAACGCATGTTCTTACCCATTCGGCCATGCTGACCTACTAAATAATATCTTACTGAAACTTTAGTAAAATAATTAACATTTAGTAAAATAATATTTAGTAACAAATATCTAGTAAACACAATATGACACAGAAATATCTAGTAAAATAATGACTGACTGAAATGTCACTCTGGCCTGAAACTTCTAGTAAAATAATATGACCCATAGGAATATACAGTAAAACAATGCAACTTTTCAAAAAATCTAGTACAAATTATACAACCTAACAAACTATCCAGTCAAATAATACGACATACTGAAATATTTATCTTACTGAAAATTCTAGTAAAATAAGACAATTTACTCAAATATATAGTAAAATCATACAACGTCCCAAAATATCTTGTAAAATAATACAACCATCTAAAATATCTAGAAAGTATATCTTACTGAAACTTCTATTTAACTGAAGTATCTAACTGAAACTTCTAGCAAAATAATGTTTGGTAAAATAATAACTCACTGAAACATCCAGTAAACTACAATATGAAGTAACCCTATTATATGCCATTAAGTGTATATAAGAAGTCAGCATCAGAGTTCACATCTATAAAATGATACTCAAACCAGTTACACAAGGATATCATGCATGTACAAGCATCTCTGCTTAATGCAGCCTTTGACTGTCAAGTGGTATTTGCACACCTCCATCTTTCTGGGTTTCTCCACGTCATGATTAAATTGACATCCAGCACCCTGTATAATACAGAATAAGAATTTATTCAAATTAAAGAGTAAGTTTCACAACACACATAATACTGTTCTTATTGACTGACAATTTCTTGTAAGACAAAATTACACAGAAATAAACATTGTTAAAGTATGTACTGGCTGTACATCATTGATGCTCTTTCAAAGGAAATGCTTTATACCTAACTTGTGTGTACAATTTACTTAACCTATAGGCACTGCCAGAGTAACTAACGACGATTGCCTGAAACAGGCTAATGAAACTAGAACACTATATACAACAATAAGAAAGAGACAACTTTCTTTGGTCATGTAATGAGAAGAGAGGCATTGGAGAACATCGTGACAACTGGAAAGATCGAGGGGAAGAGAGGGAGAGGCAGACCAAGAGAAATGATGCTGGATGGATTAAGACGGTGGCACGGAGGAATATCAGCAGCAGAGTTGATCCAGAACACCAAAGACTGAGATATGTAGAGAGCCATGAACGCCTACACCAGCTGGCAGGGCACTTGATGATGATGATGATGATAGGCAGATACCATCCAAGATAATGAGCTAGATCTATTCATGGCTGGGTTTTCTCTTAACAATGTTGCCAGGGCAGGGACTTTACAGTGTCTTCTTTGGAATGTCCTGTTGGATCTTTAATATGTGTAATGTGCACACGGGACCTCCTGTTTATCGCTGACTAACCATTCAATCTTACAAGCTAAGAGAGGGGATGTGTAATTTCATTAGAAATCATTGGTTTTTCTACAAGCTGTCATATGCTGAGAGTAAACATGGTAACATTTGAAACACTGAACTTGTGCACCTCTTGTGACAATGATATTGAATAATAATGTCCATCTCTTTGTGTTCACTTCTGTTTCAATTGTTTACCCAGTCAAAGTAAACTGTAGGTCTCTTTTGTTACCTCAACTGTTTCCGGTATCACAGGCATCTTAATTGATGTTGCTTATATTATTTGTTGCTCTAAATATTCCACTTTCAATATACATCTTTTTCTGACTTCCTCTGCCTCTCTTGTCTATTATTTTCCTCACATAAGGCTCTCTATTCTCCCACCTTCTGCTGACATCCCATAAATTAAATTTTTCTGTTCCCTGTGGTTTTAACAAGTGAACTTGTGACACCTGCAGTTAGCAATACTTCAGCATTTGTTTTTTCTCTGTCCACAATGTTCTCAACATTCTTTTCAGTAACCACATCTCCACTGCCTTCAGTTTCATCTCCATTTCATTACCTGTAATCCAGCACTCACATCCATACAGAAGAATAGGCCCCATACATCTTTTCAGTAAGTGGATTTTTGATTTTCTAAACAAAAGATGTTAAACTACTATTGTCTAAGCATTTACCAAACAGATGTTACTGTACACTAAATGTTTGTAAATGTATACAATGACAAGTGCAATAATACATTCATACTTTTCACATTTAATATCAATTGATATCATCATGAAATGTTTATTTACTGTCACATATTTTTGACTGCATTATTTCTTGTGATCATCTGACTGTGATCTTGTTTTAAAGGTAACCATCTCAGAACTAACTTCTTCACACTCAAAGAAAACTGTTATCTTTTTCTATCTAAAATACTTTGTCCTGATGTTAAGGATGACAATAACAAACTTCCTTTTCACTTGTAATATCCCATGAAGTTCAAAGCACCAATGCTTGTAATCATGTGTATTTAAATCAGCAATAATGTCACAGACATTAGCAATCCCTTGTTCTGTCCAACTGGTAAGCCTGTCTGCTCTGGCAGTCAGTACCAGCATCATTAGTACCATAAATATGAACCAAGATCCAAGATCAGGCAGCTAATCTGTGCTGTTGCAGCCTGGATGCACTCTCCACATAAACAAGTCAAGGTGCCTCTCACACACCAAACAGCACATTGGACATATGTTGCTAGAAGCATGTTTGTATACACAAATGGGCAGTGGTGGCTGATGTGGTCAGTATCATCCTGGCCATCTTGACCTCCCCGAGACATGTCCTGGTAGCCACTTTAGGCTGGGTCAGTCTGGGAGCCTGTGTCAATGTTAAACATTTGAGTCCACCTCACAGCGAATCAAACTCCAGACCACCGTATGGCAGGCTAATGTCTAGCCACTATGTTACTATGGCTCCCCAAAGAACTCTTTAGGCAAGTTTCATAGCATCATATATTGATGTCAGTTTGATTCAGCCTCATGATCTGGATGCCAGAGATGAGCAGACAGAATGGAACTAGTTGGTTACCTGTGAAGGCACAGCATGTCACACCCCTGTGCTCTTATCTGCAATGAGGCGGCCATCTCAAACAAGCATAACCATTTATAAAACATTTACACTGTAACAATATGTTACAGTCATAGAAAACAATTGTGGTAACACGCAAAATGACAATTTTACTGATTAATGTGAAATAACAAAATGTGTACGGAGAAATATAAAATACACACCTTAGCACATTTCCCTTCCATGTAGAATTTGCATACAGGCCTGTCAGACATTGCTTGACTCAGAAGTTTTTTTCTTGGCGGACCTTCTGCCTTTCCATCAAAAGTGCGTCCTCTTTTACGATCATTTCTCTCCAACTGATGTTTTTTCCTCTTACCTAAGTTTACCTTGGGATTGAAAATACCCTGAGGACAGCACAAAATGTTCAGAGTAAGGCAGATGTCATGAAAGAATATAAATCATTCCTAAAGAATTCAGTGTAAAGACAGATGCCTTGTAATAAAATAATATAAACCTATCCTCATTCACACAAATCACTCATTAGGACAGGACAGGATGTTAGGACAGGAGGCCAGTATATGCAACAAATATTCCTATTTTCCCCTAGTAGCTGTTACTAAACATTTTCTGTTTTGTCCTACTTAAAATTATTCTCTTTACTGCCACACTATAGCTTTGACAATAACTGGAAATAATTATGGTAAACACTATCAGAAAACTCACAAAAGAAAACAATCCACACTAAACAAAGAAAAACCCTCTCCTTTAAAAGTTTATGAGAAAATGAAGCCCTGTACTGATGACTTAGATCATTGTGACTGAACATGAAGCTTCAGGGAATCACACTCTGCCTGTATGCAGGAAGACATGTAGAAACTGGAGATTATTTCCACCACCTTCTGTTGTTTTTGGTGATGGCTGGCTACGAACTCAAGCATAGCCCACATACGTGCTACAACCTCTACTACTACTACTGGGAACTGCACTGGACTGATTGTGTGTTGATTAGCTTTCCCTATTATCAGACAGGTGTGCCCCTTGGAGAACATCAGGCGAGGAGAGGAGTGGGTCAGAGTGCCAGCCGTGCAGTCAGACTTGTGCAGAGTTATAATCACATTGAGCCGGGAGTGCAGGGAGTGGCCAGCAGGGGCCACGGAAGTGGAAATTCAGCAACTAATTCAGGAAAATCCTCGCCCGGGTGATGTGATTATCTACACGGATGGGTCGGTGTTGAGAGGTAGGAGAAGTGCCTGGGGGTTCTTGGCAAAAACAAATGGTTGGCGTTTGGTGCAGGAGAGCCTGGCGTATGATGACACTACATCTAGCTTAAGAATGGAGGTGGAGGCAGTCAGTGCAGCTTTCCGCTGGATAGAAAACACGATACATACACACATTGTGATTGTAACTGATTCAGAAAGCATGCTGAGAAGGGTGAGAACAGGCAAGCTTCGTGCAGAGTGGCTTGCTTCGCTTCGGAGGTCACGGGTAGCAAGCATCACCTGGATCTTTTCTCCTGGGCATGCCGGTGTGCTGGGGAATGAACAGGCGGACAGATTGGCTGCCTCGGCAAAACTTGGTGGAGTATTGATGCATGACAAGGCAGACGTGGTTGCGGCCTTGTGGGAGCACGTGTACACCTCGGAGGAGCAAATGGATCACCAGTCTGGTAAGAATGAGACAGCGAGGTGTGACGAAGGGATCTGGCAGACGCTCGACGCTCAGAGGAAAGGCGAGACGGACATATAATCAGATTGCTACTGGCACTATTAGTGTTGGAACTCTTCGCTGGCTGCTGAGGATGGGGACAGAGCGCTTATGGGAATGTCCCGAATGCTGTGATGTCGGTTCCTAAATCAATCCCTATTACCAGTGTCCCTGTCATTAAAAAAAATCCACTCCGACTTCTGAGGTACTTGTAATTTACATCCCCAAGTCAACATTTTAGTTCAGTTGACCGATGTAGGGGTTGAACCTGCTACCTTGGCATCAACAGATCTACGGCCATATTGACCTCCATTATCTGCTGTTTTACAATAGATGAAAGAAAATTAAGTTGAATGTCCTTCACAGGACATAGCAGTCAACCCCAGCATTTTCGCTGTTCGTGATTCCTGGGCAAAGTTTATGTTCAGTAGTTTGCCATTGCTTTCTGAACGACCGGCTCCTATACCTTTTTCGGAAAAAAAAAACCAGCACCGCTGTGTTTCGAACCCAGGTATATGGGCTCACAAACCGTGTTCGCAAGCCCTTAGCCACAGAGACCGGCAAATAGATGAAAACCTTTACAATAATGGCTTGTACCATGAACATAGTTATAACTTTCTGCAGTTACTACCCTTTAACATAATTTTTACATGCAATAACAAATACAAGTAGGCTCAGAAACCATCACAGCAATGACACATGGTGTATGTTCCAATTTCCAGAGAGGAACCAACTGCGGTGGAGGAACCTATATGGTGACATGGTTTTTAGAACATTTAATTTACCTTCTTCTTTTGCACTGTATCCCCTATCGGGGAATAGATTCTCAACCCTCTCATGCAATGCCATCCTATCTTTCGCTGCGGTTCGTTCCATGTCCTCCACACATAATTCATCTGACTTTAATTCTTGTCACCATGTCTTTTTAAGTCTCCCACTAATTTGTTAGCCTTATGGGTTCCTGACAAAGGAATGTCTAAACTATAATTAGGTTTTTTTTTCAGTGTGTCCTATGCATCACCAGTGTCCTTTCCTCACCTCGTGATTTGCTGGAATATGTCTAGTTCTCTCCATGAGCTCCACATTGGTGATTCTGTCATACTATTTGAGTTCCACTATTCTGTGCAGGCACCAGTTAATACATGTTTGTAGTTTATTAGTAATTCTTTTAGTCATTTCCATGTTTCTGATCTGTACATCAGTACTGAGTTAACACTAGAGTTTAATATTCTAAGTTTGGTACTAAACTTAATTTCCTTTCATTCCCACAAATTTCTGTTTGTATTCTTATTGTAATATCTGTATGTTGCCCCATCCTTGTACACATTGCTACCCAAATAAGTGTATGATTCTACCTCTTGAAGTGATTAACATTACCTCACATCAGTCTGGACTTAGACATTGACTTCTTGTTCAGAAAGCAATGGCAAACTACTGAACGTGAAATTGTTTAGACAATCAACTTGGAGATGATCAGTGTCCTGCAAAGGACGCATATTTTTTATTGTAAACATCGCCACAGTGCCACAACCTGTGTCTTTTCTCTGGTTCTATACATCTATGACTTGTCAGTTTTCAGGATGCTATCTCAACCACAATTACACTGCTTTATATTCCATATAAGCTGTTATTTCTGTAGCATATGTTGAGCTATTTTTTATTCTTTTATGTCATGTTTCTGCTGCTACAATAACTACAGTCTGGACAAACTGCATGTGTGACTGCTATCGTATGCAGTGAATCTCTATAAAATCAGCATGCTTTGTTTCTTGGTTCGTATCTGCTAGTTTCTTTGAGTTCACATCTCAAAACTCTAATGTCCACCTTCACATGCTGCAACAGTAGAGAATTTCTCTAACAATTATGTACAAACCTCTTTCTCATCAGCAGCCACAGATGAATCAATATACCCCTTGGTCATCAGAGCCTTTGACAGAGATCTGTAAAATAGTAATAACTGGTCATACATTTATTCCACAGTAACAAGTGGAAACAAACAAATTTAACCATTAATAAAATTAACTACCATATCCCAAAGCAAAACAGGAAGATACCACAATAAAAAAACATAGTAAAGAGAATCATGGACAGGGCTGAGCCATGTCTGAAAGACGTAATTAAAGATAGTAGGGACTGATATGTGGCAGAGTTGGTTAGAGGTTTAAATGCTCCATTGGGGAATAAAAGGCAGAGGAAGAAGAAATGTCAAATAATTTTAAAAAGCAAAATGTAAACCCCCCCCCCCCCCCCCCCCCCAATCTGCCATAATGTCATTCTAAATTATATTTCACGTGTCATTTCTGTGCTATTTCTATAAGCTAAACATGGCACAGAAAACTAAAGATTCCTTATGGGAAGCTCCCGTTTGTATATGAACACATAAATATGAATGTGTAACATTTAGTGTTAACTGCACCATGACTAAATAGGCCACATTTTCCAATTAACATTGCAAGCCACAGAGCTTTCAGTCCACTGTTGTGGCATACACAAAATCTCAGTGCACTTAAGATGCCCTGCCTCTCATATACTAAACTGTCTCTTTATTTCACATCTGAATGTTCCTATTAAATGCATGTAGTTTTGTACTCACTCTTCATCAGAATCTTCAGAATATGAGGGGCTATCATACAAGCCAGGTGGGCTGTGGTAACCTCTGCCTCCTCTGCCATACTGAGATTGTTTACTGTGAAAGGGAGATGCCTTTGGTTTGGGTCCTTGATATCCTGAGCCCCAGGCAGGAGCTGGGCTGTTTTCTGCTTCCACTTTGTCAGCATCAGCATGTTTTTTTCGTCTTGTCTAAAATCAGTGACACAAAACACTCAAATTTCTATCGGCTTCAAGAGAAGTGCTGTTTATCTTATTACTTGTCAAAATTGAAGCATTAATAATTAATATTACCAATTATGATTCAAAACCATAATCATGCATCACTATAAAAAAAAAAAAAACACACACATACAACAATGATTGATTAACAGGAATGAAGGTCATCCACGGCCCATCCATATATGCAGTCTCCCTGTGTCAGGATGCAGGCATGGGGAGGGTTCATGGCTGAGGGGTTAGAGTCTGCCTCAGGCTCAGAACATACTGGGTTCAAGTCCTAGCATAGGGCTGGAAATTCTCCCAAGAACCATTGGTGTCTAATGAAATCACGGATCCTGCTGATATTTTGGGTAGTGAGATCAGGTACCTAACCTTCGTAGATAAGAGTGAAAAACAGGAGGTATTGTGTGCAAGTTGTGCATGTTAAAAATCCCATGGCAGTTGTAAATCGTAAAGTGCAGTCCATAAGGCTACTGATCTGGTAACATTGTTAGGAAAGAAAGCCTATACTTGGCCATGAAAGTGCACAAGACAAGAAATTGCCAAAAAGATCAGGAAAAAAGTTTCCGGCAGGTTATGAAGAAAGCGACATTCCACAGAGGCCATATTCCATGAACAATATAAAATTATAGCTTTGAAATATTTATATTATCTGGTATGTCCTCTACAAGTCACCTTTCACCTTCATCTCCCTGATCATAATGGAATCAAACATTATCATTTCCAAATCAGCTTAGGCAACTTGCCACAAACAAAGACAAAATAATTAATAAAATTAAAAAAGAAACTGGAATACATAACTTTAGAAGTCTATATTCTCAACCGCTGGCCTAGTGGTCCTGTTCAACATCGAGGTGTGAATATCTTTAAAATGTACAGAGGTTCTCAGGTCCACCCAGCCTAAATTAGATACCCTGGGAAGTAACAGTGGTCAGTGCAATAGTAACCACATCACCCATCGAGTGCTGAGTGGTCTAAGCAAATATGGGACTAACATCATATACCCATTGTGACACTATAATACGTTTCCATACAGAAAATTAAACAAAACAAAATGATCACCTTATCATCTGGGTCTCTCCTTCTCTTGCTTTTGTGCTCAGACTTCTTTCTATGCTTCTCTGATTTACTGTCTTCTTTGCTGGTCTGCTTGGTTAAGGATGCTGGAATTGAGAATTAATCAACTGCGGAATGCCATTTTTCAATAACATAGAGAATACTATCTCTTTTAAACAACGACATGGAAAAGTTCAGTGACACTAGGAACACAACCACGTCACTTCATCTGTAAATGGACATCATCATGTGCTGTGCCAATAAGCATGAGTGGTCATGGTTCACAATCTCACCAGTCTTAGTTCAGCTCTGTGTTCTTGTCCTGATTATGCCATGTGGCTAAGCCATCCAGATATTTATCTCTTTGTGTTCTTCTTGCTCTTTCCCCTTCAAGTTTGCCAGTTGTCAGTAAGTTTTCAAGTTTATTTCTTCTCATAACCTGTCTAATTCCTCTAATCAATAGATGGTATTTTATTTTATTTTTTTTCATGAATGACTGTCTCATTTGTGTTTTTATTTTCATCCATAGTATTCGTTGCATTTTTCTCATAAACTATATTTCCACTGCCATTAATGTTTTGCAGCTTGTTTGCTTATAATCCATGTTTCACATGCATACACAGCCTAGGTTCTTACTGCAATTATTTGTGAGCATGCTATCATGCAAAATGCTACTTTTGCTATGACAATGTTTGTTTAAGCTCTACAAGGCACAAGGCACCTTCCTTCAGATGCTATGACTGTTCCAAGGCCATTGTACTGATTTGCCTGTTTAAGAATTTTCCCATTTTCTTGGATATACTGAGGATCAAAGATTAATTCACAGAAAGCAGTGTAACATCTCCGTTAATAACATACCAAATATCATCTAACATGGAAAGAACATTCTAGCAAATGAAACATTATTACAAGTGCAAAACATCCATAGAAAGAACACTTACACTAACAAACTTAGCACGATGATACATGAAACAGAAAAGAACACCTTTAAATGTTCATACATTTTTATACATCATTAAATTATAATATAAGGAAGAGCAAAGGGTTGACTGTAAACAAGCTGATTGTGAATTACTCTAGAAACTAAATGAGGAAGGGAGGAGTGACAATGATGTGGGAAAGTTATTATTAAAATATTGACAATGGAATCAATCTAAAGAAATAAAAGAAAATGTCCAAAATTGCTACAGCAATACATGATCAGTGATCATAAAGAAAAGCAGCTAGCTGTGTGCATATTCATTAAGGGCACGAACACCATACCAGGAACTCTCAACTATGTGGGCTGCTGACTCCTGCTATCTAGACTAACTCTCAAGCATTTTCATATATACATACATACACAGACGTTAACATACAGATACACGTAATTAAAGTTACTAGTATTAACTTGGACAAAGTCAAAGATATTAACATATTTTGGTACATAGATAGCATAAATAGAAGATGTATCACGGAAATAAAGAACAGATTAAACTCTTCATTCTCTGTTACGAAGGGGTAACATAGAGAGATGTGTGTCCTAATGACCCCAAGAATTGTGCCCACGGCATAGCTACTGGCTGGTCATGGGAGAGAGAGAGAGAGAGAGAGAGAGAGAGAGAGAGAGAGAGAGAGAGAGAGAGAGAGAGAGAGAGAGAGAGAGAGAGAGAGAGAGAGAGAGAGAGAGAGAGAGAGAAATCTGCTGCCTTGTAGGCAGTTTTGGGGAGAGTCAAAGGCCAAAGGCAAAGGATGGCAAAACCAAAAATCTTCCATAGGAATTTGAATGTAATGGGCCAGACTTGACATAATAGTGCAACATAACTTGCTTATGATGATATCACAACTTAAAATAAAGCACAATGGGCTAATGCCCTGGAGTCCTGCCAGATAGTGATAAGCCCCAGATAGTGATAGTGAAGGCAGAAGGAATCATACATTAAAAAGGATCCCATAACAAATCACTTCTATGAAAATAAAACTGACGTGGTGTGCACCCAAAAGACAAACCTCAATACCCATCAGATTCTTAGTCAAATGATATCAGGACACATGTTTCTATAGAAAGTCAACAACCACAAAATGACAGACAGAAGGAGGTAGCCGACATTTTGGGTAACATTATTAGAAGAGAAAAACTTATATATATGGTAACAATGTTAATGATTAACAGAAAAAGAATAGAAGAGGGCAGTGAGAAGATTCTTGCAGCCTTGCATGGAAAAACATCAGTACATGAACTGATAAACTCTGCTACAGCAGGACGTCTTAACCTTTTCATTCACAACACCTTGATTAGAGACACCCCCCCCCCCCCTCAATAAAACCAGATACACACATTTGGAAATGTATCCACAACACTCAATTGTAATTACTTGATCTGGGCTTTCAGATGCCGCGTACTAGAGAACAGGGGCTGTGGAGAAGAATAACTGCCCATGCCAGTTGGAAAGGTATTTGATGATGATAATTTACACACACACACTTCACATATATACCAATTTCTGAATCTATTTACTGCCCCTGATGGGTAATACGGTCCACTTTAAGAACCACTGACCTAAGCAATGCTATGCTATGATCCTGAATCATCAAGGCTAAGTTAATCCCATTTTCATTTTTCGAATGTTAGAAATGCATTTTATACAACTGATAACCGAGTACCTCACTTGCCAGATTATGATGGTTACATGCTAAAAAAAAAAAAAAACGCACAAAATGCCACAACTTGGTCCATATAGAATGTTCACCAAAATGTGACTGCAGCAACAATAAAAGCTTAGTCTAAAAAAATGTTCTGCATTTAGAATTGTGAGATATTTTGGCACATGAATGCTCCCATGTGTAAGAACAAAAAAGCCTAATTTTTAAAGTTAATTCTTCATTTCTTCTATCCTCATTTTACTTACCCCTATTAACTAGAGCAATTGCATAGTGATGTGGA
Source organism: Cepaea hortensis (assembly GCA_963921405.1). Classification (NCBI taxonomy): domain Eukaryota; kingdom Metazoa; phylum Mollusca; class Gastropoda; order Stylommatophora; family Helicidae; genus Cepaea; species Cepaea hortensis. The sequence continues at coordinate 188,813,361 of OY992876.1, forward strand.
AGTATGTAGACAGCAAGTAGAGTTCAAACCCAACAAAGAGCACCATAATAAATACCAGCACCCAAAAGCCAAATTTCAATGGGTCAAGTCAAAATCTAGGCAGAACAGCAGGCAGGAGAAAACAAAGTCACTGAACTTTTAAAGACACACGAGGAAGTTGTGGAAGCTAGTAAAACAATTTAATGACAGGTGCACAGGGAGAAACTCAAATATTGCACAAAAATAAAGACAGAAAAATCCTAACAGGAAAGCAAGCAGCTCAACATTTTGCAGACTCATTTACACAAGATAACAATATCAAAATCAGCCCCCAGAAACAAGAGATTTAAGAGAAATGGCAATATACAGGACAAAATGAAATAGTACACGATGCGCTGGAGGCACCTATCACACCTCAGTGAACTGGAGCTAGCAATATTAAAACTGAAAATGAGACAGTCACCAGGAGCAGACAGTATATGCAATAGAATGATCAAGAACTTAGGAATAATGGCCGAATCAAAACTGCTGCAGATCTTCAACTGCTGGACGCTAGGCAGTTTTCTGTAAACCTGGTGAGAAGCAATCATGATATGATGCCTTCAGCTACAGACCAATTAGCCTCACCAGCTGTCTCTGCAAAACAATGGAGCTCTTCATCAGTCACAGACTGCAGAGGTACATTGAAAGTGAAAACATTCTTATGCCACAGCAGGCTGGCTTTAGGCAAGCTTTACTTTACGGAAGTTCAGACAAGAAATTGAGGATGCATTCCAAGAGAAGAAACTGGTGCTTGTGGCACGGATAGATCTAAAGAAAGCTTTTGACAACATCTGGAAAGAAGGTCTGTTGAAGAAACTGAGAAACTATAAAGTCAATGGAAGGATGTACAAATGGATGAAAGCATACTTGCAAAGCAGAAGAGCCAGAGTACAGACAGACAGACTTAAGAGCAAGAAAGCTCTACTGCATCTCAGGGTAGAGTCCTGTCCCACACACTTTTCCTAATCTACATCAGTGATCTTGTTGAAGAACTACCACATGGAATTAAAGTGGCAATGTACGCTGATGACCTGGTCCTATGAATCACAAAAAAACATGCATCAGTGGCCTCAAGATCACTACAAAGAACTGTAGATCCATAATTGTCAGGTCAAATAGATGGTGTCAGCATAAACACCGACAAGTGCAGCACCACTCTATTTACCCTCTCTCCAAAACAAAAGGCAAGTATCATCAAGATAAATAGAATACCCCTAAGAGACGATAAAGAACCAACAAAGATTGTAGTAACATTTGATGACAGGCTGACATGGAGAAAGCACATCAACAAAGCAGTAGCAAAAGCCATAACCAAGATAGCCATCCTGAGAAAACAAAGTGGAACCACATGGGGAGCCAGTGGGAAAATACTTAGCAAGGTTTATCAACAGAGCATACGACCATACCTGGAATATGTGTCAACTGCATGGTGTTCAGCATTTTAAAAAAACCACACTATAAGAGCTGGATAAGGTGCAAAATCAAGCACTTGGTGTCACCACGGGAGAGATGAGATCAACCCCTATAGTGGAGATGGAGAAGATGGGAAGAAACAAGCACAGAGAGAGCGCAGGGATACCACAACGCTAATACAAGCAAAACAGTTCCTCAGAATGTCAGGCCACCCTGTGAAGAAAAGATTTGAAGACATAGCTACAGGATGGTTGAAAAGTAGCAGTTTTAACCAACAAGTCAAACAACTTTGCAGACAAACCACATAACTGCCTGCAGTTGGTATCCTTCTGAAAACTATACCAGAATAAACTCCATGAAGAAAGGAACATTGACTGCCAATTGAAATCCAGACAAAATTGAAAGGAATATTTGGCAAGGAAGAACAGAACAGTGTACAGCGCAGAACAGCTACTCTCAGTTTCCTTGATGAAGAAAACCCACAAGACCTCTGGATCCGAGTCTACACAGATGGGTCAGCACAAAATGCTGTTTGAAATGGCAGGCGCGGGAGTGTACATAGAATACCCAAATAATACTAGAGGCATAGCCAGCATACCAACAGGAAATTACTACCTAACTATGATGCAGAAATCCAGGTAATCAAGATAGCAACAGAGAAATTACTAAATACCAGCAATAGTACACAACCTGTGGTGCTATTGACAGATGCAAAATCAGTACTCGAGGTGCTCTTGTCTGGGAAATTGCCAGTACTAAGGACATTACTTTCTGAACTTAGCAGTCAGCATAAGGTCACGATACAGTGGATACCATTTCACTATGGAGTACTTGGAAATGAGAGAGTTGATCAACTAGTTAAGGAAGGAGCAATAGAACAACAACCTGATGTGCCTGTTACATACCACCAAATGAAAAGAATGATCAAGTTAGAAAGCCACCAACACCAGCTCAAGACGACTACCACTTTATGGAAAGACCAGAAGAAAACATTACTCTGCACCTCCAAACATAACACAATAGATTACGCAGCCATGTGTATTCACAAAATTCGTGATTGTTGAATCAGCCTTGTGTACATGTGATTTGGTGGTGCCACAGACAGAAAAACATATACTCCAAGGCTGCCCAAAATACGATATATTTAGGCAAACCAGACCTAGAGAAACAACAGTGGAAGATTAACTCTATGGACCACTGAGTGAACTAAAAATAAAAAAGACAGTTAAATTCAAACAAGAGATGACACTGCAGTTATAGACAAATTTCAAGCGAACAAAAGAAGAACTTATCCCAATTAAGATAGTTTGATAAATATAAGTCTTGTCTTTTAATTATTTAATAAAAATTAACAACCTATTTTTATTTCTAATAATGAGGCATACCATAGGTATAAATTGTATTATCTATCACTTTAACCATCGTGATTGCCATGTCAGAAGAGAGCACTTAATGTGATCAATTTAGACACTTTACCATCATGTTGCAGATAATTTGTCTTCACTCCACATTTTCTTATCCATATATGCCAATGCTGGAGTTAGAGTTGAAAATTATCCAAACCAAAGAATGTCAATTTGTTTTAAACTTCACAGCCCTGATTAAAACCAATCATCTACCACTTCACAACTGTTATTCAACCACTTTAAACTGTAATTTTAAAGTAAACAGATCCTACTCTGCCATCAACTCCTCTACTGTGTCTATTATTGATTCCTAGAGCACACAATTTCTTCCATTCAAGGTCCATATGTAAATAAATTTTCCTCACCCTTAAATATTGTATCTATGTACCATTGATGGCACTTTCATCTACTTATTCCCCCCCCCCCCCCCCCCCCCCACCCTCACACACACAATTAGCCGATATGTTCTATATATGCATTTGTTCATTCTGATGTAATTCTCCTCCCTGACTCAAGACAACTGTTTCCATACTGAACCATCATTCTTCTGTAGATGGCTGCAATAGACACAGAGCAGAGAATGCTTTTCACACTATACCAGCACTTGATCCTCTCAGTAATTGATTACGGATTAGGACTGCTCACTGTCTCAGAGTCAGCTGGTGAAGTTAGAGCGCATACAGAACGAAGCTATGCGGGTCATTCTGGGATGCACCAGAGACACCCCAGTAGTGTGTATGCGTTACATCCTTGGTCTGCAGACTGTTGCTGGTAAGCTCAAGGTGATGCAGGCGAAGGCATACCTCAGAGTAGCTGCAGACACAGACCACCCACTGCATGAGGCGCTGGACGCAGTTAAGGGTAAGCGACTGATAAGAGTTACATCATGGATGGCTCAGGCGAAGGATACGATCAGACAGGTGTGCCCTCTGGAGAACATTAGGCGTGGAGAGGAGTGGGTCAGAGTGCCAGCGGAGCAGTCAGACTTGTGCAGTTATAATCACATTAAGCCGGGAGTGCAGGGAGTGGCCAGCAGGGGCCACGGAAGTGGAAATCCAGCAACTAATTCAGGACAATGTTCACTCGGGTGATGTGATTATCTACATAGATGGTTCGGTGTCAAGAGGTGAGAGAAGTGGCTGGGGGTTCATAGCCATAGCTAATGGTCGACGTTTGGTGCAGGAGAGCCTGGCATATGATACCACAACATCCAGCTTAAGAATGGAGGTGGAGGCAGTCACTGCGGCTCTCCGCTGGATGGAGAATACAACACACACACCATCATGATTGTAACTGAATCAGAAAGCATGCTGACGAGGGTGAGGACGGGCAGGCTTCATGCGGAGTGGCTTGCTTCGCTTAGGAGGTCACGGGTGACAAGCATTGCCTGGATCTTTTCTCCGGGGCATGCCGGTGTGCTGGGAGATGAACAGACGGACAGATTGGCTGGCTCTGCAGAACTTGGTGAAGTACTGATACATGACAAGGCAGACATGGTTGTGGCCTTGTGGGAGCACATGTACACCTCGGAGGAGCAAATGGATTACCATGGTCTGGCAAGAATGAGACAGCGAGGAGTGACGAGGGGATCTGGCCGATGCTCAGAGGAAAGGCGAGACGGACATATAATCAGATTGCTACTGGTACTATTGGTGTTGGAACTCTTCGCTGGCTGCTGAGGATGGGGACGGAGCGCTTATGGGAATGCCCTGAATGCTGTGATGTTGATTCCTAGATCAATCTTCTGTAGATTTCACTTCACACCCTCTGACCACACACAAAAAACAAGTACCGCTTCATCTTCTTCCACTGTGCAAGTCGATAGTGGGGCAGCCATTTTGCTCGATCCTCATGACTTCTAAATGGGGTATCGCTTAAGAGCCAGTTTGTGTCCTAAACTAAGATATTCTGTTGTCCACACTCTTCCATGCACTTTATAATAAAATTCCTGTTACTTAACGATGTTCCCTTGTGTTAATATATTTTCCCCTTATCCCAGCATCACCGGGGCTTGAACCCGGGACCTCCAACACTCAAGGCGGACACCATACCTCGAGACTACGCATCTCCCCTGTCAGCTATACTGTGGTTTCTCCAAGCTAAAAGTACACTTTTAGAAACACCAGGTCCTGTCATGCTTCTGTCAACCTAGCTAAAAACAGATCTAAAAACTCTGGGCTACATATATATATATGTACAGAGAGGAAACACCTTCTGCCATGACTTCAGTGCAATAGAATAGCTTGTATGCCCCAATATCCTTGAGTTATCACTGCAGTAGCATAGCTACTGGTAAGGTCTCCCAAGCTTGACAGGTTGTCAGAGGGACCAGACTAAGAGAGAGATAAACCTGCTGCTTTGCAGGTAGACTGGGGAGAGTCAAAGAGACTCTCAAAAGGAACATCAGATCAACTGGGTCATTGAGAAGATGAAATAGTTCAGAGCAACTCAGTTTATGATGATGTGAGGAGACTAACAGTCAAGATTTTATCATACTTTAAACACAGCATCTTATATGAAACAAACTAGAACACCTACAAGAGCAGGCATACATTTACTTATGACAGACAGCACACACCTAGCTGCAGAATTATCAAATAAACCATTGTGGGAACCTACCAGCCTTAAGTTTTACTATAAACGTGTATTTTTTATATGAAAAGAGTATGAGATAAACCATCAGTTCTAACAGTTTAGTTAACATGATGCAACCACTTAAACATGCAGCAGTTTAAACTTAGTTTAAAGCCTTGGCAGATATTTGGCAAAGCAAAGAAACAGTCAATGCTGAATGTAAAGATATAAATTATTGCACAGCCTGCAAATCAGCAAGAGAGTATTAAGAAATAGGATCTTGTAACAAGGATGTGAAATATCACATCTGTCCAGCTAACACCAAAAAATATGTGAAGCTCATTCAGTATGTGCACTAGCGGTGAAGGGTTTATATATACTGTCAATATATGATGTGAAGGTAACATTTCCTTTTACAAAATTGGCTGACACAAAGAAAATGAACCTAAACATTCTTATAATGACAGAAAGAACAATCACAGTGAAAATGAAAGAAGAACCATAACCTTAAAATGCAGAGAAACACAACCCTAACAATATATGGTCCAAAGTACATATAAATGGATCAGTAACAAACACAAAGGAAAAGTGAAGTTGAGTAGTCACACACACACATATATATATATATATATATATGTGTACATATATATATACAAACACACACATATACATACAGTTTACGCAGAAAAAAAAAGACTGGAAACATGGCAATTCTCAAATTACTTCAGAAAGGAAGAACAAGTCTTGAAACACTGCAGCAGAAATACCCCTGATATATACAAATGAGAGAAACTCGTTATCTTTACAGATAACATCAGTAATCATTAAAACAAGTGTAAAGCTATAAAAGACCTATAATAAACAACAGTAGCACTCTATGGACTGTCTGACTTCTACATATGCAGTTGTCAGACAGTCCAAACGGCATCTGAAGAGGCTGACAAATCTGCAGCAGGTGGAAGGATATCTCAGAGCAATTACAGAAAGTGAGGAACAGAACATCGAGACCATCAGAAAGATAATACATATCATAAGCTCCTGTGAAGTGAATAACTGGTAATCTTCAGATACTCCAACAATTGTGGTGTCATCAAGCAACCAAGAAATGTGACTAGGAAACTGACTGCGGTATCCAATATATTTCTTTTATAAACTCACTGGACAATTTCTTCTTTTTACTGTCCATGGCAAGTGATGTTATCATGTCTTTCCACAGTCTTGTGTACTGCTAACCATCCCTGATACAGATGTCTCCATGGCATGTCAAACTGTCCAGCATCTTCTCTCTTGGTCTCACTCTGCCTCTCCTCCCCTCCAACTTTCAAACTGTCATGACCTACTTCAGATTTCCCATTCTCATGATGCACACATATAATGTGGATTGCCTTCTTCAGATAAAAGTAATCCTTTCTCTTTGTGAATTAACTGCTTTCAAAACATCATATGTTCATGGTGTTATCATTCTATAAAACCACAACTCTGTAGCTTCCACATAAACCCTCACTAAACTGATAATTGTCCATGATTCACTTCTGTTCATAAGGAATGGCTTGATATGGCTCTTGAGAACTCTTTTGCTTACCTCAACTGACAAAGATATAGTGCACAGAGTATGTTTCCTTTTGTGCAATGTTGCCATTACTTGGGCTATTCCACATTTAACTTCTTTAATACATCTTCCATCTGCTGTTATCAAAGTACCCAAATATTTGAAAACTTACTTTAAACATGTTACATTTACTTTGATGTTGCATTTAGGAAGACATCTTTTCTTTGTAATTACTATTACTGCTGTTTTTCTGCTATTCAGACTAAGACTTTGTTCTGACTTTTTATAGAAATTATATCTTGTACTGTATTTTCCACCTTGTCGTGGTGGGGGAGCTTGAGTTTCTCAATGACCCTGAGAGCTATGCCGGCGGTAGCGTAGCTACCAGCAGGGCCTCCCAAGCCGGACAGGTCAAAGGGTAGAGAACAGACAAAGAGAAACACCCTGGTCCTCCAGGTTGGGGGTTGAAGCGTGGGGTTAACATCCCCACCTTTGTAAAAACCTTTCTTTGTTACGAAACAAATACATGAGCCTCGATATCGGACTGACTTATCTGGACAACGACCTTGGAACGTTAAAGGGTGGAAATTATAGAGGAATATCACTACTGTCCACAAGCTATAAGATACTATCCGCAGTATTACTAAATAGATTAAAACCATATTCAGAAGACATATTAGGTGACTACCAGGCGGGTTTTAGACAAAACAGATCAACAATAGATCAGATATTTATCTTACGACAAATAGCCGAGAAACATTGGGAATATAAAAGAGATCTCCATAACATTTTTGTGGATTTTAAAAAGGCTTATGATAGTGTCCATAGGAATAGTCTATGGAATGCTATGCAGGAATTTGGAATACCAAGGAAGTTAATCAACATGACCAGACTATGCATGGAAGATACTTATAATATAGTAACATATAAAGGCAGGAAATCAGACCCCTTCCAAATAACATCTGGCTTGAAACAGGGTGATGCACTATCGCCGCTACTCTTCAATCTGGCTCTAGAGAAAGTTGTAAGGAAGGTAAAGGAGGAATGTGATATTGGAGGAACATCCAAGCTGCTTGGTTATGCAGATGATATAGATATTATAGGGCAAAGTGAACAAAAGACATTGGAAATATTGACTCACTTAAAGGAAAAAGCCCAACAGATGGGGCTGGTTATCAACCAAGATAAGACAGAATATATGGTAATTTCAAGAGACGGAATGGCTAGAAACTCTGGCCACATACAAATAGATAATATGACCATTAAAAGAACGGAAACATACAAATACCTGGGTACGATCTTCAACTGCTCCAACATCATAAGGGAAGAAATACAAACTAGAATCAACTCTGGAAATAAGATATACTATGCACTACAACATCTACTAAAATCAAAGGCGCTATCTCGTAACACCAAAATCACAATATACAAAACACTGATCAGACCAGTTGTGCTGTATGGCTCTGAAACCTGGAGTACAACGAAAGGAGACGAAGCCTTGTTACAAACCTTTGAGAACAAAATTTTAAGACGCATCTTTGGACCCATTAGGGATACACAAAGTGGAGAGTGGAAAAGAAGAAGTAACAAAGACATTTATGATCTGTTTAAGTCCCCGCTAATCACTGGTATCATGAAGGCTAATAGACTACAATGGCTGGGGCATATAGAAAGAATGGAAGATAATAGGGAAACAAAACTCGCTTACACTCAGGAAATAAATGACCGTAGACCCCGAGGTAGACCAAGAAAGCGGTGGAGAGATAATACATGTACAGACCTACAAGCGCTTGGAATCAACGACTGGCAAGAGAAGGTCCACCAGAGAGACGAATGGAGACGGATTGTATTTGCAGCAAAGAACCTCAATGGCTCGGAACGCTGAAGAAGAAGAACTGTATTTCATTTTCAGTGATCAAAACTGTGCCATCAGCATACTGCAGGTCATTTACATTATGCCCATCTATTGATATTCCTAGCATATATTGTATCTCATTATTATTTCACTGTGGCGCCATAAATGCTTTCACAGTATGAACTGAACAGATTGAGTGATAGTATATAACCTTGCATAATGTGTTGAATGGGTCCCATTTGGTTGTCAATTTGTATTGCTGCTTTTTTGTTGCCAATATGTATTTATTTTTTTTAAATTATTATTCTCAGTGCTTTACCATCAATATTTAAATTTTCAAGCAATCTAATTATTTCTTCACGCTTAATCTTATCAAATGCTTTACAGTAGCCAATAAAGCACAAATACAGATCTATATTCAATAATTCTTTCTGTTAATGTTCTCAAGATGTATACTGCATAACTTGTGCCTTTACTTTCTACAAATCCATACCGCTCATTCCCAATTTATGGTTTTATTTTAATTCTTATTCTTCTCATTATAATTTGTATCAGTATTTTAGTCACAAGACACATTAAACTAACTGATATTCATTGGCGATATCGACTACCTGAAACTCTTTAAATACATTCAGGTTTATAACTGAGGGTGTATCTCATTCTCCTATGTATAACTTGAAACATCAACATGAACATATATAATAAATAAAGCAGCAGTCAACTTGAGATAACTGACATCTTCATAGTTTGTCCCAAAATAGAGTGATGTAAGTCAAAATAATTGTATCTGTTCTGCAAATGTTTGGCACTTCTGAAGCAAATGTTTAGCTGTCATTTTACCAATTTCACAACTTCATTCATCAATATCTCCTATCTTGAACATGTAGAATTTCAGTCTGTTTAGTCCTGTGCTGGGGTCTGTATGTTATTACTTGTTCACTTTGGATGAGTTGGTAAAGTGCATCATCATTTTGATGATCTGTATGCTCTCTACATATTCTATGTTTGCTTCTTATAAACCTCTTAGCCTTTTGTTCTGTCTATATCAGGCTGAGGTAATATACCTACAAGTGCTAATTTATCAACCTCTTTGGTTCCAGATATGTTGAAATGAGACAGGATCTATTGTATTTCAACCTTTTTTGGATTTCTGACACAGACATGGAGTGCTGCTTTTAGATCTGCTATTTCTGCACTGTCTTTGATCTTCAGTACAACTAACTTTGTATTTGAGAAGAGATAGTATATTTTTTTCTGTCAACAGCATCTCTGCTGCAATTTTCAAGTTCTTTGCCCAGAAGATACTTAATTTTTTTACTCCATTATTTAGATTTAGAAAAATGCGTCCACCTCCATTTTCTCTGGAATTTCTTTGCTGATCCATTTGTCTCTGCATGGATCCACATCCTTTGTCTTCTGCCCTTCATCTCCCAATTGAGCAGAGGCATACAGCCAACTCACACCAAGCTCTTTATAGACATGCTCATAGTTGCTTAGATTTTTCAGTGAATTTGTCTATGGGCTGTGGTTACAAGTCCCACGCCAACCCTCCCTGGTTGTTCCTTACAACATGTGTCATAGGTTATAGTGTTACTATTCTTTGCCTTTGCCATGAGGCTTATTGGGTATAAAGCGCTATGCTCATATTTTATAGACCAATTGACACTCAATGAGTGCTGATGTCAATGTCACACTAGCTTTTACTTCCCAATACATTTTTGGTACCCATTTAAAGCCAGGCCTAACTGGGAGCTTATGTGTCCATGTACTAAACATCCCTGCCTGGAAGGGGGGGGGGGGGGGGGTTCAAACACATGACCAGTGGGCTGGCAGGTGAGCATGTTAGCCATTGAGCTGTCAAAGTTTCCTGCGGTGCAGGTCTGGAATGTGTAATGATTATTCTTATCAGTAACTCAATTTTGATGAACTTACCTGAAGTTATAAATTTATACTTTTCATAGAATGCTTTTGAAAAAAAAATTGCTACTCCAATCTTAGATAAGCTTCACAATGAAATATTAATGATTTGACCCAAATAGGGAAACTTCTGCACATGTTCCATGGTCTTTCCCTGGATATTAATACTTGTTTTGAGTTATGTTTTACTAGCATTTATTTGCATGTCAATTACTTTAACCGTATCATTTGTTTTGGTGAACAATTGTCTTAATCTCTATGTTCATTCTCTTAAGATAGCTGCAAATTTGATGGCGCATTTGTTCACTATTGATTTTAATTCCCATCTGATGTATTAAAATCACTTCACCATCGTCTTCTCTAAATAAGCATTAAATAAGACTGTGATAATAATTATTCTTGCCTCACTCCATTTATGCTCATTACTAGGATATTGTCCCAAAAGACACAGAATGAACAAGACATAGATTTCAAGAAGCTGAAGGATTTAGGAAGAGGGGAGATTCAGATGGAAATTTAGACTTTCTTTAACCGAATTTTGAGTGAAAACATGTGTTGATGTTACAGGATTGTTGTAATAAGTGCACATTTCGACCCAACACATCTGGTTTCAGCAATGCTATTCAGATTTGCTTTCCTAAAAAGTACAGATTTTGAGACCATGCATCTCCCCTGTGACAACATATGGATGTGAATCTTTAACCATTTCACAATCAAAAGAAGAAAATCAAACCTTTTGAACTGACATGTTACAGAACATTCTTAGAAAACTGTGGATTAAGATGAGAAATACTGACCTTCTAGCAAATCTGAACATCCAAGAAGACAGGTTGATAAACAGCACCATGTCTCAGAATAAATGTTGGCATGATCATACGTCAGTGACTTCAAACGTACAGTAATGGAAGGACAAACAAATGGCATAGGTCCACCAACATGAAGATGGACACACAACATTACTGACACTCTTGGCATGAAAAGAAAGATCAGTCTCTCTAGTGGGGCAGTCATGAAAGTATTGCTCTAAAAAGGACCTGTTATAGGACTGCTGCTCTCTTTAGTCTTTGGCTGTCACCAGTCTAGCTGAAAGGCAACAGGTAGTATTCAGTCCCCGGTAAGGTTAACCCGGTCAACAAATGCCCGCAGAAGTCGGATGTGTCGGCCTAACGGCGCAAGAACGCAGCTCTGCTGTAAACACGCACAACACAATCATGTCCGGAAAAGAAAAACTCTGGATGAACGCAGAAGAAGAAGAAGATGTATTCAGTCAAAGTTAGTTTCCTTCTTGATAAACTGATTTCCAGTTAACCAGGTTTATCTGCCTAGATGGCCATGTGATAAGGAAATCGAGCACATGACAAATACACCCACTCAATAACTAAAAACATGATCATAGACAGACAATTTCTTAACAGGAAGTTATTTACAGATGAAATACTCCACTTGGCATGGTTTTCTAATAAGTGAAAACTGCGGTATGCACTACTGTCAGACAAAAGAAACAAGCAAAACTAATGTGCCAAAGATGAGATTTCAGAAAATTTGGATGCTCTTAGATGACAAAATGTGGAAGAATGTTTCTTCTTCTTCTGCGTTCATCCGGAGTTTTTTCGGACGTGACTGCGTTGTGCCTGTTCACAGCAGAGCTGTTTTCTTGCGCCGTTAGGCCGACACGTCCGACTTCTGCGAGCATTTGTTGACCGGATTAACCTTCCCGGATGGAAGAATGTTTTAGACTAAACATTTTAACAAATTATGAGAAGAAATAAGGAGCAAGGAAACTAAAGTTTTGAGGACAGAATATTAATCAGAATATGTTAACAACTCTGCGTATATACAGAAACAGGCAATCGACTGTCCTTTTCTTCCGCCTTGCATCCATCCTTCAATAGAGCATAGGCGTTCAAATAAGCCTTCTGTATATTTGTTCCTGATTGGTTGATTTTGCAGCACTGAATTAGGTAGCCAGCTTTGTGCCAACATTCCTAAACTGCTTGTTATGACATGGTTGGTTATAGTGTTATTATTCCTTGCTTCCCTTAAGGTGAATCACTTTCCATAGCAGAAAATAATGCTACCAGCGGCAGAAGTCACACATTTCACAAATGGATATGGAAGGCTAGAGGAAACTACATTATCTTGCCAAGAATAAGTGTAAGGAGCATAAACAGCAGGCTGTCTGGACCAGTTTGCAATATGAGACATGAAAATACTGCAGTGGAAAAGAAAAAAATGACATCAGACAGGCCACCAATGACATCAGACAGGCCACGAATGACATCAGACAGGCCACCAATGACACCAGACAGGCCACCAATGACATCAGACAGGCAACCAATGACATCGGACAGGCAACCAATGACATCAGACAGGCAACCAATGACATCAGACAGGCAACCAATGACATCAGACAGGCAACCAATGACATTGAGGGTAGAATTACAATGAGCTTAAATGTATTGCTAATAGGGAATCGTAGAGTGCCATGATCATATGACCTCAACACCAGTTTAATGACCGACGATGAGACGTGGCCTTCCTACATTGTTTAATTACAAGACTCTTGACAAACTTCTAACTACATTTTGTATTCACTTTAAAGAGACTTCAGGTAAAGGATCAAGTTAAACTCACAAATATCTGGATGGCCTGACCACATGGCATGGTCAGGACAAGAGCACAGAGATGATCCACGACTCTGGTGATCGTGTAAGATGGTGAAACATGACCGCCCATGCTTACCGGCATGGCACATGATGATGATAAAACACACAAAAAGAGTATTATGAACAGAAGAAAGTTTGTTGACTGAAAAAAGTAACATTTTGTTATTACTACACTGGCAGTGTCTGGCAAACAAAATAGTGGGAGACCTAAAACCACATGGAGGACATAGATTAACTATTTGGAGAGGACATGGAGAGAGCTGCAAGAGACAGCAAACCATAGGGGCTGACATGAGTTGAATGAGGGCCTCAGTCACAATGGTAGATTAAGGGAAAAAGAAGAACTGGAAGACACTGACAGTGGCTCAACTTATGTGACTTCAATGTGGAGTAATAACTGGGTGATATTAACATGAGGATCTATAGTGAAATAACATATAAAGTGCACACACAAAATTAGATGCATAGCCTTTACAGGACATCACCAGTCAACCCCAGTATTTTTGGCCACATGTTAAAATCTATCTTCTGCTCTGTAGGTTGTTGAAAGTGAACACATTTTACATAAAGCTATAACCATGAATAGGAGCCAGCAGCAACCACTGTATTTGTCTTCAGAACCTTGTGCCAAGGCTCCTCATCTTTGAGTTTCCAGATGGAATTGTTTCCTACATGAACTAAAACCCCATCCACCACCTCATGTTTGTTGCCTCTCACAAAGCAGAAGTTTTATTGGTCAAATGGCTTCATCACTTCACATACCACGCACTAGCTGTGTTCTTCCAATAAGTTTAACAGTTTCTGGCAATCTTTGCTATACAATGAGCACAAAACAACACAAGAGAATGGAAGAAACAAAAACCACATAGGTGGGGGGGGGGGGGGGGAGGAGGTGAGAAATAACACAGGGGAGCTGGGATGTTGGTTAGAGAAAGGGGATATGATGATTGCATTTTCATGTTACTACAGCCAATCATTTTTGTAAGGCATTTTTAAGGGTTGGGCCATAAATAAGTGCTATAAATGATAAACATGCAGTTGTGTTTTTGTAATTCAAACTTCATACCTTCAACAACATCTCTGCCTACACTCTCCTCCTCCTTGCCCTCTATCACTTCATCATCAGTGAGCTCTCCATCCTCCAAGATCTCTCCATCTTCTGCCTCACCTTCCTCTGTTACACCAGTCATAGGTGACTGATACTCTTTCTTGTCTTTTGTCATTCGCTTGGGGGTGTGTCTTGTCTGTGTCAAGGGGTCTTCATAAGAGTCTAACAGTTCTCCATTTTCATAGGAATCTTCGGCATTTTGTTTGGACCGTGGCTGGTCTGGATATACCCGTGAGTGGTTACTATGATGTCTGTCATTTTTTCTGTGTGGAAATCGCGAGTTTTTATCGGATTCGAAGTTTGAATGACCCACACTCTCTGAACGACGTTTAGAATGGCTACCGCCAACACGGCTGTCCTCTTCAGACACGTTTTGTTCAACGTCAGGATCACCCTGCCCGCCGGAACGCCGCCGTCGCTCACGATGACCGCTGCTGTGATGATGGCGATGGTGCCGCCGACGCTCTGATCCACTGTGTTTTCTAGAATCTTTGTCTTTCCCAGCGACGTCTCTAACCGTCGGAGATGCAAGTTCTCCGTAATTAGTCTTTCCAGCAATGCCGCCGCTTCCATCAACTTCTTCTATTTCATCGATCTCTCCATCAACACCTTCCTCGTCGCCCATTATTATGCTCTGGGTGTCTTTGGAATGCTCGCTGGTCAAGGAAGGCTTTCTAAGAAGCTCGGCCATCTTGTATGCTTATGTAGTTATGCAATGGATGTCTTCCTGTGGATTAAACGTTACCTGTCAGATACAATGCGTCACCATATTGATCGTTGTTGCACATTTTAATTGTGTGTTAATTTTATTTCATTACTCTTTAGCCCATGCCTCAATGAAAGAATATATGTCGCATTAAGAACAGGGAAAACCTAAAGATTGATATTCATTCCCCTCTTCTTTCCCACCTTTACTGAAGTTAATTTTACATATAAACCACGTGCAATCTTAACGGGGCTGACATTCCTGCCTGGAAAGGCGGAAGAGATTTAACATTTTATCTGTGTCGCCGCTACTACAAACTCGCCAGTGTAAAAATAGGCACTGGTTTCACAAAAGGCAAAGGGGGCGGAGTTGGTGTGCAGATAGCACTGCACACTTAACAGACGCTGTATACGCGACACCTGACAATTCACACTACAAGTACTGTAGAGGGAGTGCTGAAGTCTTGTCTTGACGATTTATTTATATCATGGACATTATTTTAACGCGACAAACGTGTGCGAAAAGATTCGACACGTGAAAGGTGTGACTAAAATGTTGGAATACAACAAAGACAAATGGATTAGGATACAATATCAGGATGGAAGTGAGGGTGCGGGTGAGCAGCGGCTGAAAGGTTAAGGTGTCCGCCTCAGAACATACAGTTTCGATCTCAGCACAGGGCTGGTAAGTTCCCACAAGAACTACGGTATTTAATATCATTATCACGGCCCCTGATTGCTTGGGTAGTGAGATCAGATACCCAGCCTGCTGGGATAACGGCGAAAAACAGGAGATCCTGTGAGCAAGTTAAATATTCCACAGTAGTTACAAATCGCGGAGTAAGTAAGCTGCACGGTCGCTGCCCAGGTACAACTACTAGGAAGGAAAACCTACCCACGGGTAGAGTCTGTTACACTGGACAGTTTGTTGAGGGGAAACAAACCTTAAACAGGTACATGCCGAAGTCAGACTAAATTTCTGAGGTGCATAACTAGGCACTCACTTCGAGAGAGGAACAAATAAACCACGGTCAAATGTGTATGACAGTGTAGAGAATAAGACAAGAGTAATGGTGAGCATACAGGAAAAATGAACAGGACATCACCTTAAACTCGATGATACGTGAAAATGGGCACGTATTAGTCACTGGACTTTAAACCAAAAAAAAAAGGCTTGCTTAGTTAAGTAAACCTGGAACGTCAGTGTGCAGATGGGACTTCGTGTAATAATAAACATCATCATCAAGTGCCGTGCCGACTGGCGTAGGCGTTCATGATTCTCCACAAATCTCTGTCCTTGGTTTTCTAGATCAACTCTGTCGTTGATATTCCTCCATGCCACCGTCGCAATCCATCCAGCATCATTTCTCGTGGTCTGCCTCTGCCTCTCTTCCTCTCGATTTTTCCAGTTGTCACGATATTCTCCAGCGCCTCTCTTCTCATCACATGACCAAAATATTATGTTTGTCTCTTTCTTATTGTTGTATATAATGTTTTAGTTTCGCCAGCCTCTTTAAGGATTCGTCGTTAGTTACTTTGGCAGTCCAAGGAATTCGCAACATTCGTCTAAGGAACCACATCTCTGTTGCTTCCAATCTCTTCCTAATTTGTTCATTTATATTTCAAGATTCACAGCCATACAGCAAAACAGGTTCTATATATCAACTCAGAACTCTCTTTCTTACATTCAATGATAGCGACTTATTGCATAAGATATTCTTCATTGTTTGAAATGCAGCCTTTGCTTGCCCTATTCTGCTCTTGATCTCTGTTGTGCATCTTCCATCTAATGTTATAAATGTCCCTAGATATTTAAAGCTATCCACTTGGTGAAGAATTTTCCCTTCTATCTCTATTTCACATTTGGGTGTCACCTGTTTCTCTGATACCACCAATAATAAACATGGTTTATAATAAACATGCAATATCTACAGCATTTAGCAACGTCGGGAGTAATGTATGCTTTCATTTACTATGCCCAAACGCGATACATATTTTAACTGTTTACAAGCGTTTGATGTATAGCACTTCGCGCCTTCGCAGATTCTTTGCTGTTGGTGTTGTTTTCACTGGTATTCTGTTCTCACTGGTATTGTGTTTTCACTGGTATTCTGTTCTCACTGGTATTGTGGGCTGAGTGCTTGTTACACTTAGAAGACCAGTTTACTAACGATTATCACCTTCCATGATGAGGCGAGAACTGAGGCCGGCGGGGGTGAAATATACGGTCTGAAGGCAGGCAGCCCCATGACAAATACTGGCGTTGTGGTGTGACCTGTTAGGCCTTTACATATTCTAGACCAGTGGTTCTCAACCTTTTTTGGTCCATGCACCCCTTCACCATTCACCATATGATCAGAATGTTATTTCCTCCCTATAACCCCCCAAGAGTATACGTAAAATGGAAGCTAATTTAATAACGCATACCAGAACAAGTCTAGACGTTATAAAATGAATTTCAGAAGGCGAGAAGTACAGAACCGTAAAGTATGGAGGGGAAAACATTATAAAGTAATCGGTTCTTGTATTAACGCGATCTTGAAATAATCTAAATCCCCCCCCCCCACCGGTTGAGAACCACTGTTCTAAACCAATGTATGTGGGGTGGGGTGGTCAGATCCCTTTTCGTTGCCTTTCCTTCTCAGAAAATGTGTATTTGACTTTAAACGTTTACTTCTTATTCAGAGAGCTATGGTAAACCACTGAACGTAAAATTGACTATTAAATCAACATTCTGTTGATAGTAGCCTTCTGTAAAGGACATGCTACCCACTTTAAGGAGCCATGTTGGTATAGTGGTTAGTGCGCTTGCCTTCCAAGAAAGTGGTCCAAATCAATCCACAGTACAGGCAGTGCTATTGTGTCCAATCAGTACAGCTCTGGTGTCGATCCAGGCTCATTCAATTATATCAATATCAATTTTCTGAACTGTCTAGGGTGGAAAGGTGTTGAGGAAGGAAACTGGCCTTTTCTATGTCGTGGCCTTGAATATGTGAAGGCCTACTACTTCACACCCCAACGGTGTCGTCCTAGGACTACCTTTAGCTCTACCTATCACCCTTTTTAATAAGGCTGGGTCGACCCCAGTACCGTATTAGTCGGAACAACAATTTTGCCTCTGCTGAGTATTAAACCCAGACATGTCTCAACAGGCAGGCCTACTGGGCAATTGTGACCAAGACCAGGTGAATCATGAGGGCGACCGTCATGACAATTAGCGGTTATGTCACGTCATAATGGGTTTGCATGATACTTTGAGCCTGGCTGTTTCGCGGGAGGCGTAGGATTTGCTTATAGTTCCTCCAATAAACCCAGCTGAATACGAATATCTAACTATACTTTTACTAAAGTATAGTTAGTTACAAATACATTTTTTTCCCAGGGGAGGTATCCTTTTGGGGTCGCCACGAAACGCCTTGAATTAAACTACCACTGGTCTTAGCTTTCTTGACCTTTCGACCTACCTGTAGTTAAATATTCTGTTTCTCGCGTAACTATGTAACCATAACTATTAAATATACTCCCAGTTTGTTATGTACGGGATACATATAAGCCGTAACAATTATTTTATACATAAATGTGTACACTGCGATTGTATTATATATTCATCACTCTTGAAAAATGAGTAGTGATAAACTAGTTGGTTAAAGACACCGCAGGCAAAGACGATTTAAGCAGACACAGGCAAGGAACTACGCAGTATGTTTGAAACTTGTATGGCGACTTGACAATGCGCGTCACGTTCTGGAGTCCTGGGCGAAACCATACTATCTCGGCAGTAACCTACATACGACTACTGCAGATAACACACATTAGCCACAGCCAGCTAGCTGACAATCGATACACAAAAACCTCCAGGTTGGCAAGGCCGTAGGCGGCAGACTAGGCCTGGGATAAAAATAACAGCCAGCAACGAATACGTCTGGCAAACGGCCAGGCCTTCAGCGTGACAAAGTAGGCACAGCTGACGGAAGCAGTACATGAATTCGGCGTTATTAAACGGGCGCCTCCCGAGTAAAGGCAAATGAGTTGATTTAAACGCCATATTGAATTGAATGTTTAGGCGGTGTCGAGGTGACTGACTGCGCTCTCTTCTGCTGTGGGGAATGAGCACGGTATAGAACAAAGAAAAATATACACTGGCAATCGAAAGACCTATAAGCCTACTTTCAAAGTAGAAAATAATCAAGATAAAGAATCGAGGAAATGTCTGCGTGGGAATTTTACCATGATTTTTTGTATCAAGCTCAACCCCAAGAAAATCTTACAACTGCTCTATCGCGATCACTACATTCTGGCAAATATATTCCCCTTCAACGTTTTCCAATCCCTGGGAATTGGTATCCAATTGCGACTGTAGCTGCTTTATTTCTATATACAAATACTCATTCTGTTTACCAACAGCATGATGGCAGGAATACACGAACCTTGTTCAGTAGTTTAGTAGTCGGGCGTTCAAATGCAGGCAAATCTCTGCGTTTATAAATAGACATTGGGGTTAGAGAATGACACTGACATTAAGAAGCCCTAGCCTAAATCGTGTCTGTGTTAAAACTGTGCATATTAACTGCACAGTGAGACTTCTGGTGAAGAAATGCTCGACTAACAGAGGGAGATGCAATTCTTGTCCTCATTTAGCGATAAAAGTGATCATCGTTTTCGATGGTTTCCAACGCCATAGCCGTCTACGTCATTTCGAATGACGTCATATGGGTGCAGTGGCTATGACCGCCTCTGTGCCTACCGTTAATTGAAAATAACAATGCCCGAACCAAAACTTGTTTTTTGACATTTTTGTTTTTACCAAAATTGCGATTATGAAAAAGTAACTATATTAAGCCACCGATCAACTTTGTCAGTGGTTAAACAAACATCACTATCAGAAGTTCTCTATTTGTACGGTTTGTTTGATGAGGGTCCTTAGACATCTCCTGCTCAGTTGGCAGGACTCAAAGAAAAAACTTCCCGTGGTACAGTGAATGTATCTTATGAACATTACAGGCAACTCACAACAGTATTACAAGCATTTTGCTGTAACAATTGAACATAAACACAGAGCGACTTTCTCTCCTGGCGTTACCAAAACTTTCTGTTCCCGGAGCCCAGCTCAAAGACGACCCAACTGGCTGAAACCAGTTTGAGTGCGCAAGCCCGCGTGACTGCATCTAGCACTCCGCATTTGCATAATTTATGTACCACGTACCATTTATTTACTATTCACCCAAAATATGGGGATGTGCAATGATCGGCAAATTTCAAATATCTAACCATATAATAAATATTCCACTAAACACGGTTTACCTCAGATATAATTCTCGTTGTATGTCTTTATCAATCGTTGTCAGTCTTCTCTCCCCTCCATTATGTTTGAGGGGCAAGCCTGGTTTAAGGCAAGGGTGTTCAGCTATGTTTATATCAACCAAATCTACTCAAAAGACGTGACCAAAGACAACAATTGTGTTCTTAAGACACAAGAAGGATATATCTAAAGATTAAGTGTGTAAGATATTGAAATTCCCTTCAAATTCACTTTTGTTTCCATGATTAAAAAGCAAATTTATGATCCTCACAGAACTCAAGGCACGATTACGATGACTGCTTCAGCTCGCTGGCTGTCCCTGAGCCGATCAATGTCACG
This sequence comes from Cepaea hortensis, assembly GCA_963921405.1. Taxonomy (NCBI): domain Eukaryota; kingdom Metazoa; phylum Mollusca; class Gastropoda; order Stylommatophora; family Helicidae; genus Cepaea; species Cepaea hortensis. Next base: position 188,834,213 of record OY992876.1, read on the forward strand.
TGATCTCATTCTTAACACTGGCTGCTGAAAACGAGGCGGCCTAAGGATGCTTAGATTGAAATTGTTGATCCTTAAAACTGAAAAACTAACAATAAATATAATTAAAATTACATTACATGTACATATAGCATGTGTTATTTTAACAATATAGCATCGATTGTTTTCTCTGACATGAAAATATAACGAATGCGAAATGATTCACCCCCTCCAGGACTGTACCAAGACAGGAAGGTCGAGGTCTCGCTGTACACGTAGAGTGTGCAAGCTTGCGCCAGCTGCGCTTTTGAAAAATATGATTCCAGCACCGACCGTCTGAAGAGCCGCGCAGTGGGTAGATTGCTTGCCCGCCGGCGCGTTGGTCATATATTCAAATCTCCATCAAGGCGGAAAGTTTTTTGGTTTTTTTTTTAAACTGACCGGGGGTCTCGATCCAGCCTGAGATGGTGCCAGGAAAATGGTCATGGAAGTAAAGTCGACCGACGTTGTATTTGCATTGCCCATTGAGTGCGTTAGGTCTTAAAATTATGGGGCAAGTACCATATGTCATATGTACAATACTCCCCCAGACGTGGAAAAGGGTCCTGCACTTTTGCTTACCAACCGCCCAAGTCCATGAAGCCAGTTAATGAGTTTTACCCAGTAGTGCACCGTTGTATTGCAGTTTCACATGCTGTACTGTATAATATACGCTTAGTTTCATGCTCTGTATGCATGAGCTCAACGCAAGCGGTTACCAGTAACCACATTAGTAAAATTGATTGGGGCGTTTTTTAGCATACAACCGCGCAATCTTTTTTTCAGGATTTGATTGTACGATCGATCGTGAAAACGTACACCCATTCTAGTGCAAGGGTCCTGCGAGAGAAAGAAAGAGAGAGAGAGAGAGAGAGAGAGAGAGAGAGAGAGAGAGAGAGACACACACACACACACACACACACACACACACACACACAAATCTGCAGGACGCTGCGGTCTACCCCGGGATTGTTTTATATGTAATTTTACGTTCATTTTCGTTCATTGTTGCCCTTGCTTTGTGAACTAGAGGTAACGTTAAAGTCCAACTGACCGATTTTGGAACGAACCCTATACCACGCCGTCAACGCACAAGAAGTTCGAGCATGAGCGCTATAAAATCCTAGCCAATCTCTCTCTCTCTCTCTCTCTCTCTCTCTCTCTCACACACACACACACACACACACATACACACACAGAGCTATAGATAATATATTGGGTGTCCCAAATATGGATAGCGTGTTGGTATGGGAGCCGGTCGTTTAGAAAGTAATGGCAAACTACTGAACGTAAACTTTGCAAAGACATCAACAACGGCAGTAAAATGCTGGTGTTGACTGCAACGTCTTGTAAAGGATATGCAACTTTAAAAAAAAAAATATGGATAACACTTTTGCAGATGCCACTGAACTGAATTAAAGGCAAAAGCAAGACTAAGAGTTGAGAACAGGAAATGTATGTTACAGTAGTGCTGGAAGTGCGAGAAGGTAGCTGATGTACAATATGAGTGAAGAAGGAACTTCCACTCAGATCCACCAACTCCACTCACCATTTCTTGCATCTGAGATCAGTTTCATGCAGACAGAGCTATTCAAGACGCCCTTAAAGAACGTTCTGGAAGACCGTAGTCATCCACCCGCTCCAAACGAGAAGCAAATCTGTTGAGACATCATCAATATTGCTTGGCTAGCAAAGCCATTACGGGGAAAGTCTGAATAGAAAGCTCGTTGTGTGGGTGTCATCTGCAGGCTAGTTTCCGGGGGAACAGCCTGTGGTGAACCGTGGGCACAAATACGGAAGTGAGGCTAAGCGGCCATGTGCAGGGCGTGACGATTCCTTGAGTGAGCCCAGTACCAGAGCGCTATGTGTCGGTTCTGCAATTATGGAAGCTTCCTTAGGTGGCGGGAAATGCCCATGGTCTGCCCCTGCCTTCCCTTAAGGGCTAACCGTGATGTCTTCGGCTGTTCTAAACGGACCAAATGGGATGTGGATAACACTACAACAGTAAGAGTAGACCGTCCTATGAAACATCCCGAAAAAGCGTCACAGAAGCACGAAATGGAATATGCTCGGCTAGCAAATCCATTACATGGAAAGTCTGAACCGAAAGCTCGCTGCGTGGATGTCATCTGCAGGCTGATCTCTCCTGGTTTCTGGAGAAACGGCCTGTGGTGAACGGAAGGCCCAATATACGGAAGTGAGGCTAAGCAGCCATGTGCAGGACGTGATGATTCCTTGGGTGAGCCCAGTACCAGAGCCGTATGTGTCTGTTCTGCAATTATGGAAGCCTCCTTGGATGGCGGGGAATGCCCATGGTTTGCCCCTGCATTTCCTTAAGGATTGACCGGAATGTCTTCGGCTAAATGGACCAGCTGAGATGGGGATGACACAACAACAGTGAGAGTTGACAGTCCTACATGACACACGGGAAGGTTAACCCGGTAAACAAATGCCTGAAGAAGTCGGATGTGTCGGTCAAAAGGTTCAAATATCGCAGCTCCGTTGTAAACAGGCACAACGCAATTACGTTCAAAAAACATTCCGCATGAACACAAAAGTCCGGTTAATTACCACAATTGCACCTACTGGGCGCTTCAGAATACGCTTGTTACGGTTGGACATCACGTACATTTAGTAATGGCTAGAGTTCTCCCTGGCCAAGCAGAACTCTCTGACCAAGAGGTTAATAACATTGTTCGTAATCCCGTATATCCAAGCGGGGAAAACAGCAGCTGCGAGAATCGGCAGCGGTTCGCGCCGCACTGGTAACCTACGGGGGTATGTGAGGCGGTCGTTCAGAAAGCAATGGCAAACTACTGAACGTAAATCTTGCCTAGTACATCAACAGCAGCTGAAAAATGTTGGTGTTGACTGCAACGTCCTGTAAGGGATATGCAACATTTAAAAAAAAGAGTTTGGTATGATAATTGGTATGATAATGCCGAAACATGGCAGAGATCCTTCACGACTGAATAGTGGTAGAATCATCATCACTCTACATATGTATGTCGCAAATTGTTGACGATGAAAGTAATGTCGCATTTGGATAGAGCACGTATGTTTCCGGCAGACAGCTATAGGCCATTGAAGGCAACATGGGACAACTCATTCATTCATTCAGTAGCATGTCCTTTGCATCACTTCTCCCCCATAACAACCATCCTGAAAACTTCTCGGTCATAAGCAAGATGTCCCGCGTCCGGTACACCCATCTGGAGATCATCTGCCACATCCTGCATCCATCTTCTCTTTGGCCTTCCTCTTCTTCTCTTCCCAGACAAATCCCCCCTCCTCCCCCCCCCCCCAATGACTGGTCTCTCCAAACTTTCGTGACGTTTCAAGTGACCAACATATTTCAGTTTTCTTTGATTTTTTCGCCTTTAGGAGCCATCCTTCTTCAATAGTCAACTCTTGTCGTATGTATTCATTTGTTCTTTTCTGTCCCCAAGATATTCTTAGAACCCGTCTATACCATTATATTTATATTCAAAGTCATGTATGCGCTGCTCAGCTTGTTTAGTAAGTGTCCAGGTCTCACAGGCGTATGTTGCAATGGGAAAGATGCATGCTCTTAAATATCTAATTGTAGTTCTATCTGCCCTCTCCACAATTTATTCAGTTGTTTTAGTTTCTGAAGAGGTAATATATATTCGTTGTTAATTTCCTTCATTGTGTCATCATTGTTGGCATTTAATAACCCAAAATATTCCACATTTTCCACCACCTCAAATTTTTCCTCATTTATTATATATATATATGTACACACACACACACACACACACACACACACATATATATATATATATATATATATATATATATATATATATATATATATATATACATATATATATATAATAAATGAGGAAAAATTTGAGGTGGTGGAAAATGTGGAATATTTTGGGTTATTAAATGCCAACAATGATGACACAATGAAGGAAATTAAACAACGAATATATATTACCTCTTCAGAAACTAAAACAACTGAATAAATTGTGTGTGTGTGTGTGTGTGTGTGTGTGTGTGTGTGTGTGTGTGTGTGTGTGTGTGTGTGTACATATATATATATGTACATATATATATATTTCCATATTAGTTTAATCTGTATGCACTATCTTTGTTTTTGCGAATGAACAATACGGGAACTTTTGTCATGTATATGAGGGATTTCAAAGAAAGCAGGTAACAGTCTCTGTGCGATTGATCTTGAATGTGCCTATAATTGCCAATTCCAATTCCAATTCCAATATTCAAAACAAAAATTCCAAATTCGGCCTCGTTCAACCTGCTCCTCAGCGTCGGTTATTGTTGAGGTCCGTGGTTTTTGTGGGGTTGTTCACCCTAATTCTTGTCTTGTGAGTCCTATCTCGGACTGATTATGTTGGTTTGTGTCGGTGACGTCAGCTGTAGTCCTTATAAGGACTTTTTATTAAGTCTTTTAGACTCCTTTTCTGTGTATTTTCTGTAGGAGCTTTTCGACGTTTCTATTTTCCTTCTTGTTCTTTTTTCATCTTCGAGTTTTAGCTTCTGCCATTCGAGTTTTTCCTCCGCGCCCAGCCATGGTTTTCTCTCTCCGTCTTCTATGTAGTACTCGATGTCGGTATCCTGTTCCAAGTGTCTAGTTGGGTATTCTACCAGAATCCTGAGTTTTTTTATTGGTTTCTTATTTTCAATCCAGCACCTTTTGAATTTCTCGTGTCTGAGTTTCTCAATCCTTGCCGACTCTCGTAGCTCGTCCAAGGTAGGCCACCGGGGCCTCTCCGTGTCGTCCTCAGGGTGCTCGTCTTGGTTTTCTTCGGATGTCTGGCGGGATATTGTCGTGGCTGGGTTGCTGGCTTTGTCTGGCGGTTCCGGCTCGTCCTCTTGTTGGATGTCATCTTGCGGTTTCTCTGTGTGCTTTTCTGTTTCTTGTGCTGGTTTATTTTCAGTTGTTAGAATTTCTCTCACCGTTTTGATGTCTCGCAGAATCTCTTCATTTATCGTTGTCACCTGCCTCATATTCTCCACCTCTTGTTTGATGTCCCGCTGGATCTCCTTTATTTCGGCAAGAAGTTTCCCATTGTCGCTGGTTGGTGCCGATGTTTGCAGTAGCTTGACTTGCTTCATTAGCTCCTCAATCTGGCTTTGCAGTTGCTCTTTCTCGGCTTGTGAGATGCATGTTGCTGCCTCGCACCTCCGCATTGCTTCGTTGTATGGAGTCTTTGTGGTGATGGCGATCTTTAAGACATCTCTGTGTCTTTGCAGGTACGGACAGCCCAGGTATCTTGCTCCGTGTTTGTCCAGGCAGTTGGCGCACTTTCTTTTGTTGTTGGGTGCTCGGAAGTCCGTGTCCAGCTTGGCCAGCAGACACCCCTTCAAGGCGTGGTGATCGGCGCAGTATCGACAGATTTCTGTTTTACTGCGACATGTTGCTCTGCTGTGGCCGGCCCTCTGGCATCTTGAACATTGATTGACTCTTGGGATGAATCTCTCTGGCTGTTGTATTTTCTTGCTGATTGATACTGTGGTCGGCATTTCGCTGCCCTCCGACGTTACCACTGCCAAGGTTGTAGGTATCTTGGAGTAGGTGAGGAGCCGCTCCGCCTTCAAGAATCGGATGTGAGGATTCTCTTCTCGTAGCTGCTTCAGGATTTCTTCGTCTGTCAGCTCCACTTGAATCCGCTTGACAACCCATCGGACTGTTTTTGAGTCGGTGTTTCCGACTCTGGTGTCTTTCTCCTCCTTCTTCATTGCTGTCTTGGTTCTGGACTGTGTTGGGCTGTCAATCTTCTCCCTCGTAGTAGCTTCAATAATAGATGTAGTATCAGACTCTTTGATGCAGCTAGCAGGTAGGCTCTCCACGTTCTTCTTCTTGTTGTCGGCTCCCACGCTGCACATCTTGGCTACCGCGTGTTTCTTGTTGTTGGACTTTCAACGTGGCATTTTCCCGCGTATCAGGCTTCTTGACAGGATAAGGAGACTTGACTTGTTAGCGCTCGCAGTGCGAATGATGCTATAATTGCGAAGACTTCCCACTTCTTATGGAGTGCATGATAGACTTTGGCGTTAACCGTTGGTTGATGATAAACTTTGACGTTAACCGTTGGTTGATGATAAACTTTGGCGGTAATCGTTGGTTGATGATACACTTTGGCGTTAACCGTTGGTTGATGATAAACTTTGGCGTTAACCGTTGGTTGATGATAAACTAGGGCGTTAACCGTTGGTTGATGATAAACTTTGGCGTTAACCGTTGGTTGATGATAGACTTTGGCGTTAACCGTTGGTTGATGAACCGGATCGCAGCTGCAATTATATCGAGGGCTGTGATATTTTGTTAAGGAACACGGAGATCTGAACTGTGACATATGACTTGGCCTGCTTCAGAGACGACCATCATCACCTATGTTGTTCAACATCCATACAACAAATGCGTCCATAAAATAGGCTTTTGCAGACGATATTTTATTGTATCGGACTGGTTCAGATAAGCATGACATGACCAACGATATACAAAGAGCTTTGCAGACGATAATGAGGATGTGTGAACACATTTACTCAAAAGTAAACCCTAAGAAGGCAAATGTTTTGTGGTGCTTTTTAAATAAAATTGGAAAAATAGACACGGCTATCATATCTTGGGCATGAGTATTGAAAGAAGCTGTAGATCTAGGTTTGGCATGTGATCTTAGGCTGAAGTATAAATATCAGTAGAGCAGATTATTAGCAAATGCGAACGTTAAAAATGTGCAATCTTTACTGTTAAAAAAAAAAAAAAAGAAGAAAAGAAACGCAACATTATTGCAATTTCAATTGCAAACTTATACCAACATTTTATTGACGATGCTGATTCGCCCACTGCAGTCAGTTCTGGCGATGCCGGTCGGTAAGAACAGGACCTTTGTAGGGTCTTCTAGCCCAAAGACCAGTGTCGTGCAGCCGGTTCCTGACTGTTTGATCTGAAATTCTACGAGCTCCTGGCATTAACTAGACTGTGGGGGACGCAGATGCAAATCGATTCCTAAGGTGACGCAGCCACATGAAGCGGTCTTCGGCAGCAGTTGTGATTCTGGGTCTTCCACTGTGCGGCCGGTCTGCCACTGAGCCAGTTTCTTGAAATCGCCTCCAAAGGCGACTAATGGTGCTTCTAACCACATTAAATTCTCTGGCTACTACACTTTGTGACTGTCCAGCCTGTAAATGTTCCATGATGATGAGTCGTTCTGTAGTGAGATGAGCCATACTTGCGCATTGAATTGTCAGCTGAAGTTATTCGAGGAGCGTCAATCTTTTATAGGCATTCAATAATATGGTCAGAGACTTTTGTGTTAGTACGTTTCACGGGGTTATTGTGAACCTGTCACAAGTTATTGTCAACAGTTGCTTTGACCTTCACCTCTTTCATGACCTCACGAATCATGAGGTGAGTACAATTCAGGTAACCACGAGAAGTTACTGACCAGATCAGTCGATAGGTTGACTGATGTCCAATTAGTAAATATCTTTTATAACAGTAACACCAAAAATGTTGCGTTTTTGTAACAGTGTATATATATATATATATATATATATATATATATATATATATATATATATATATATATATATATATATATATATATATATATATATATCTTATTCTTCTTCTTCAGCGTTCCGAGCCATTGAGGTTCTTTGCTGCAAATACAATCCGTCTCCATTCGTCTCTCTGGTGGACCTTCTCTTGCCAGTCGTTGATTCCAAGTGCTTGTAGGTCTGTACATGTATTATCTCTCCACCGCCTTCTTGGTCTACCTCGGGGTCTACGGTCATTTATTTCCTGAGTGTAAGCGAGTTTTGTTTCCCTATTATCTTCCATTCTTTCTATATGCCCCAGCCATTGTAGTCTATTAGCCTTCATGATACCAGTGATTAGCGGGGACTTAAACAGATCATAAATGTCTTTGTTACTTCTTCTTTTCCACTCTCCACTTTGTGTATCCATAATGGGTCCAAAGATGCGTCTTAAAATTTTGTTCTCAAAGGTTTGTAACAAGGCTTCGTCTCCTTTCGTTGTACTCCAGGTTTCAGAGCCATACAGCACAATTGGTCTGATCAGTGTTTTGTATATTGTGATTTTGGTGTTACGAGATAGCGCCTTTGATTTTAGTAGATGTTGTAGTGCATAGTATATCTTATTTCCAGAGTTGATTCTAGTTTGTATTTCTTCCCTTATGATGTTGGAGCAGTTGAAGATTGTACCCAGGTATTTGTATGTTTCCGTTCTTTTAATGGTCATATTATCTATGTGTATGTGGCCAGAGTTTCTAGCCATTCCGTCTCTTGAAATTACCATATATTCTGTCTTATCTTGGTTGATAACCAGCCCCATCTGTTGGGCTTTTCCCTTTAAGTGAGTCAATATTTCCAATGTCTTTTGTTCACTTTGCCCTATAATATCTATATCATCTGCATAACCAAGCAGCTTGGATGTTCCTCCAATATGACATTCCTCCTTTACCTTCCTTACAACTTTCTCTAGAGCCAGATTGAAGAGTAGCGGCGATAGTGCATCACCCTGTTTCAAGCCAGATGTTATTTGGAAGGGGTCTGATTTCCTGCCTTTATATGTTACTATATTATAAGTATCTTCCATGCATAGTCTGGTCATGTTGATTAACTCTCTCTCCCTCTCTCTCTCTCTCTCTCTCTCTCTCTCTCTCTCTCTATATATATATATATATATATATATATATATATATATATATATATATATATATATAGAGAGAGAGAGAGAGAGAGAGAGAGACCCCAATCTCCATCTACTCAACAAAGCGGACGACACATCAAGCTTCTAATCTAGAAGATGGTTTACCACTTCTACTCCAGACAGAGCCGGTCTTCCTGGCCTAGGTATTAACGTCTTTCTCCGTAATCCCGTATATTCTCGTGAGTAACGTAACCTGCGCGAGCATCTGTAGCGGTTCTCGCCACGTTGGTAACTTAGGGGAATGTGAACTGGTCGCTCAGAAAGCAATGGCAAACTACTGAGCGTAATCTTGCCTAGGACATCAACAGCAGCTGAAAAATGCTGATGTTGACTGCAACGTCCTGTAAGGGATATGCAAAAAAAAAACAAACATAAAAACTCCAGACTTAGCTTTCTGCACAATAGACGCCCTCCACCAAATTGATCGTCATGTGCTTGACCAATTAGCAGGCAGTGACCACAGACCAATCAAGCTTGTAATAAATATGAACTATGTTCAACGGAAACAAAAGCCACTGCCTGGCTGAAATGACAAACGAACTGATTGGGATAGATTTGCCATATTAACAGACACATAATGTGAAAACATATAAACACGATCTGGCAACATAAAACAGCTGGTGGAAAGTCTAAACAAAGCAATACTACAGGCGGCCACTGAGTCCACCCTTAGAGGAGCGAGGACAAACCACAAATCACACTAAAGTCCAGCAGCAAGTAGACAAATTTAGCAAGATTGACAGACCACCCCATGTATCAAAAGTTTAATGGTCTAAGCAAGGGAAGGCTGAAGGGAAGCAACTTTGTAGAATCTGCAAACAAAAAAATAGAAATTAAAACAGATCTTATACTTAACATATCAACAGCCTAACCCATTTACATTGCACGCAAGTTCCCAGCTTGGAGACAGCAGCATGTGGACTTTTGTACGTGGAACATATCAAACATAAGTAATAAAGTCTGCAATACTAAATGAGTTGAGAGAGAATTGAAAGAGAATGGGCCCAAATACCAAAAGGTCCCTTTTACACGCCCAAGGCACATTGGGCAAATGGGGCTAGATAACTCTGGTGTTAGCAACTCCCTACGAGATCTCTGGTTACCGCACTTTCTAAATCACTGTGATGTTTAAATGTAGCCGAAGTGTTTTAGCCTCACAAGCATGATACTGTTGATGAGGCCATTTTTTTTTCTGTGTTTAAATCTGGTAAAATGTCGGCATTATTTTTAATTTATTGTTCTAAGTTGCATGTTACAGTTTAGTTCAAAAGCCTCAGTTTTCTTCTTTAGTGTCTATGAAATTTTCCATGAACCACACCCGTTATGTTGCAGCAGGAAAAGTGCGTATTCTAACATACGAGTATTTTACGTTTATTTGTTTGCTAACTTTGTACTGTGGGTTCTTCTGTTTGTTTAACCTCTGTATTTCTGTGGCCAGTCTTCTAACATTTTTTTTTTGTGGCGCTCGCTCGCTTTGAACTCAAGCGTAGCCCATACACACTATTTATAGTAATGATGGACTGAATTTTGCCTGTGGATTAGCTTTCCCTATTACCAGTGTCCCTCGCCATCAGGCGAATCCACTCCAACCTCAGAGGTACTTGTAATTTATATCCTCAAGCAAGGACAATTCAACATTTCAGTCCAGCTGTCCGGTGTAGGGGTTGAACCGCTTACCGCTTCCTTCGGCATCAGCACAACGGATGTTTAAGAACATGCTTTCTTACCCATTCGGCCATGCGGACCTGCACATTTGTTTTTTTGGTTTTTACCAAATCCCTGTTACTGCTATAAAGGTGAAAGTATTCAAAGCCCAGTCTGTGGCATTTTCCATTTCTCCATCAATGATTTTATTGTTTGGTTGACACATCGTTTTGTTTGGGTGGGTGTGGGAATAGGGGGAGGGGGGGGGGAGAAGAGACGGAATTATGTTTATGTGTTTTTAATTATTCACAACAAAATATTTTAATTTTCACAGTCTTTTCCATTGTCACTATTGGTGAGGAGAACCGTATCAGCGCCCTCCCCTTCCCCCTCCGTGAACTATCAATGGATAAAAATTGTCACAGGTCTCAATATATTTTTACATTTCTCACTATATTTTCTGCACAGGTATTTATGCAATGTTACATTATGTCGAACTACTTCACTGCACATTGAGCACCCCCATGTGTGCTCAATCATATGCAGCGGTCATCTGAAAGTATTTCTGCGCACGGTTCCCATAAGGAACTTGTTATGGTATCAACTCTCGCTCGAAGGAGACGATGTCTCGACTAAAATGTTGACCTGTCGTCCTTGACTTGGGGACGTAAATTACAAGTATTACAAGAACCTCTGAAGTCGGAGTGGGTTCGCCTGATGTCGAGGGACACCGTTAATAGGGAAAGCTAACCCACATGCAAAATTCAGCCCACCACTACTATAAATAGTGTGTATGGACTACGCTTGAGTTCAAAGCGAGTAAGAGCAATCACCACCCACCCCCCCCCCCCCCACCCCAATTTTTTTTTTTTTTAAATTGACGTATTTAATTAGACTTCCTTCTAATTCGTGTAGTTGGGCTAGTGTCAATATCTCGTCAGTATCCGCCCAACTGAGTCCATACTGCATTGACTACATCAGCCTTTTCAGTGTTTCTTCCTGTTAGTATTGGTGCATTATTTGCCAGCTGGTCTGCGCGTTCAATACCTTTCGCTCCAATATGTCCGCGTGAGCCCATCCAGGTGAGTGATGCAGTTATGGGAAGAGGATGCAGTACCGCTTTACTCTCCTTTATAGCCTACCTGAAACCAGTTAAATATTTTACAAGCTACTCCAAGAACCGCTTGTTCTCGACACAATGTTTCACGAAGTGGATCAAATGTCCTGGAAACTCCAATATTTCTCATGATGTTCAACAATTTCTGGCGTTGAACACAAGTCAATATTTACATTATGCTCTCCTTCTTAAAGATGTTTTGAACACTGACGACACAATGACAAAAACCCTCTGCCCCGTCTGAAATGTACCAGAACATCTTTTACATCGTATTTTAACATCATTTTCAACCTCTTCGTGATTGTAAAAAAAGGTAGTTGCATATACTTTACAGGACGTCGCAGTCAACCCCAGCATTGTGTGTGTGTGGCTGTTTGAGACCTCTTGGCAAGCTTACGTTCAGTTGTTTGCCATTGCTTTCTGAACGACCAGCACCCATACCAGTTTATAAAAAAAAACAAAGCAAGGCGTTCTGCTGCCAAATCGTCCGCAGCTGTTTCAAACGCGGTATGCGGAATTATGAACTGCGTCCGTAACTTCATCGCCACGGAGCCAGAGGATTTTGCTAGCATGATTTATTAAGTGATAGTACGACAATTGGTGCATATTAACATTCCATTTCCTTGGGAGTATGTATTATTCTCGTCCATGCTTTTTTGTGTGCTAAAAGGTACAGATCTTCACAGGAAGTGCATGATGAGTACGGACTGTGCACAAATTAATTAGCAGTCTGGGATACCGAAGAAATGCCAGCAGATAGGAGATAAAGATATCCGGGGAAGCTGCCAACAAAAACCAAAAAAAAAAAAAAAACGGCAACTGCAGGAGTGCAAACATGATAGAGAAATAATATTATTGTCAGGTCCTCGGAAAATATTACAAGGATAATTCTGGAGTGATTAAGAAATGCCATTGACAAACTGCAGAAAGATGAACATGTAGGCTTTCAATCACACAAATCTTACATTGACCAGATAGCCACATTATGCGCAATAATACTAATAGAGTATAGCATTGAACTGAACTTATCACTCTATATTGGATTTGTGGACTAAAAAAAGTCCCTTGACAACATTCACACGGAATCCCTTTAAAAGTTGATGAGGCACTACTGGATCCCACAGGCACATCAATAACATAAAAAGGGCAACACATGAAGACATGAAATGTGGAGTTCTTCACGGGGAAAAGCTAATAGGAAATAAGAACACGAATGAGACAGTGATACCTTTTGTCATATGTATTATTCTTACTGACGATAGACTGGAGTATGACGACAACAATAACTGCTGAAAGAAATGGAATTCACAATTCTGACAGCGCAGCTGATAATCTGGACTTCGCTGACGACATTCCCCTCCCGTTCCACACACGAAATCAGACACAAGTAAACTAAACATACTTGATGGGAGATCATAGCAACCCACAAAAGGCGTTCAATGTGAGCTTGATCCGTTGGCTGACCCTCTGATACAGTAATAGGCAGCCAGTCTGCTCTTTTATTACCCCAGAAGACTGTTTTCCTGGATAGGAAAATATATGTGGCTCTTCGAATTGCGCAGTCACATGAATTCACGCCCCATGTCACCGTTAGAAATCTGCCTCAACCTTTTGGATCATGATTAATTAATCATTTAGCGTCCAAGCTTGGGTTATTATTTTGCAACTCACGCCGAACTGGTGTCATTGTTACTGCAAACACTTTCATTGTCATGCTTTTATACCAACATTCACCTAATTATTACTTTATCACTTCTGCTCCTGACAGCTATAAGTTTTAACGCACCATGTCCTAGCTGTTATTGTAACCCTGCTGTGATAGGGTAGACACCACGTGACCTGTTATTTCACGAACCACACGCTAAGTGTAGCCTCGATTCTAGCCACTGGTCCACACACATTGGGCAAATGTTGCCAAACCAATACGTTCATAGATCAACCGGCACTCGGTGTGTGTGATATGGTCAGTATCACGGTGGACGCCTTTACTTCCCGAGACATTTCCTGGTACACATTGCAGACTGGGTCGGCCTTGGTAGCCCAGGTCAATTATAAATATTCGCCTGCAAGCGGATTCGAACCCATGACCACAGGACAGGCAGGCAACGTTGAGCCACTACACTAGCGACCCTCCCCTCCCAAGCCACTGACCCTTGCTAGATGTTTATACGTGAAGATAACACGGTCAACTAGAGAACTGGATCCAGATGAAAAGAGATGCAGCAGATGTTGTACACATGATCTCAAATTCAAGTGTTGCCTGTATGTCTAAACGCTGTGTTCAGTTGTTTACGCCGATGGTTGGTACATTAGATATGAATCCACCGAAAGGCTGTATTTAACTCTTAACTCCGATGCATTAGCGTTCAGGTCGCCGTTCTTGGAGTGAGGTTGATGTAGCCACTTTTCCTCCCTCCAGTTTAGGAGTGCGGTTGATGTAGCCACTTTTTCTTCCTCCTGTCTAGGAGTGAGATTGCCGTAGCCACTTTTCCTTCCTCCTGTCTAGGAGTGAGATTGCCGTAGCCACTTTTCCCTTCCTCCTGTCTAGGAGTGAGGTTGCTGTAGCCACTTTTCCTTACTCCTGTCTAGAAGTGAGGTTGCTGTAGCCACTTTTTCTTCCTCCTGTCTAGAAGTGAAGTTGCTGTAGCCACTTTTCCTTACTCCTGTCTAGGAGTGAGATTGCTGTAGCCACGTTTCCTTACTCCTGTCTAGGAGTGAGGTTGCTGTACTCCATTAAGGTCCAACTGTACAAGTATAGACTTTTGCCAGGATAATGTTGTTTTTCTCACCAACTGGTTCCAGCTAGGTTGTTCACCAGAGAGACTCGTGCTCGCCGTTTGCTCGACTTCTTTTAAGTGTGCCTTCCACGTGTACTTAACCTCTAAGTTGACTCTGAGATTTGTGGTGTTTTCTTGCAGAGCACGTTGAACACTATGTATCTGCAGTCTTTTAAAAGTTTGACAAAGTGACACAGATGTTACAGGCTTTTAGATCTGGACAAGAGCTTTCCAATCCACCAGGTGCTGTTTACATTCTGTTATGTATTGCAACCAGGTTTTCTGCAAGACTCCAGATGCATGGTCATCAGCGTGGAAGCCCCAGCATGCCATTTATATTCACAATGAAAAGTGTGGAAACTATTACTCCTTTTTGATGTGTCTTGTTGGAGTGTGACATGATGACTTAACAACCCGTTAAGTTTCACTCTTGCTGTACATTAAGAAGTCCCTTATCCTGTTGTACTGACACCTTTGTGGCTGAGTAGCTTAGACTTTCACCTAATGAAAGGCTTTGGCAGATCCACATAGACAACTAGTACTGTCTTCTTTCCCAGAAAATGGTCTTCTATCTCTTGGGCTGGGTATGCTAGTTCAGTGCAGTCGTTTTGCCCTGTGAGTTGTCTAGTGGGTTCAAGGTGTACAAGTGACCGAGTCTACCCATGACCCTGCCCAAGCAATTAGGTAGGTAAACTGGCATGTACGGAAGCCGTGGTCATGTAGTGAATAGACACTCGACTGCCTGCATGGTGGTTATGGGTTTGAATCCACATTGAAACAGGCTTTTATAATTCGTCTGTGCTCCTGGATCGACCTAGACTAAAATGGGTATGGCCCCATATGTTCATTGTGCCTTAAAGAGTGTAAAAGGGCCCTTTACTTCACTATTTGGCATATAACTGAACTTACTGGTTTCATCCTTTGCAGACTTTCTAATAGGAACAATCACAGCTTTACATCACTGATATGGCATTTTTCCTGGGATCTAAGACTCTTTGAAAGTTAACTCAGATGCTCTAAATTTGTTGCTCATGTCATTTATGACACCGCCTTGTTTTCCTGCTTTCAATTATGACACATCTGGAGGTTGTTTCACAATCTACCACCTGTGGACACACTTAGAAGAGGTTTCCCC
This sequence comes from Cepaea hortensis, assembly GCA_963921405.1. Lineage (NCBI taxonomy): Eukaryota > Metazoa > Mollusca > Gastropoda > Stylommatophora > Helicidae > Cepaea > Cepaea hortensis. The sequence continues at coordinate 188,849,629 of OY992876.1, forward strand.
CAGCATACAGACATCAAACACAGGATACAATCATGTGGATATTTCATGTACCTTGTACAGACATCAAACACAGGATACAATCATGTGGATATTTCATGTACCTTGTACAGACATCAAACACAGGATACAATCATGTGGATATTTCATGTACCTTGTACAGACATCAAACACAGGATACAATCATGTGGATATTTCATGTACCTTGTACAGACATCAAACACAGGATACAATCATGTGGATATTTCATGTACCTTGTACAGACATCAAACAGGTAAACCTGGGAAGGTTAACCCGGTCAACAAATGCCTGCAGAAGTCGGTTGTGTTGGCCAAAAGATGCAAGTATCTCAGCTCTGCTGTCAACAGGTACAAAACAACTACGCCAGAAAAAACACTCCGGATGAACGCAGAAGAAGAAACACAGGTAATATGTATTGTGTACAAACATCAAACACAAGATAACATGTACTGTGTACAGACATCAAACACAGGATAACATGTACCTTGTACAGATATCAAATACAGGATGACATGTACTGTGTACACACATCAAACACATTACAAAAACATGTGGATATCTCATGTCCAATGTACAGGCATCAAACACAGGCAAGCGACAACACATGAATATTTCAAGGATTTAATTTTACAAAGTATAAGCATTGCAAAAGCAAATTTTAAAAGCTAAGTCACTGTAAGTAGTTTTTAAAAAAAAAAGAAAGAAAAATCCAGCAGATGCATAACTTCTTTGAGTGCTTGTGTTTGTAACATCAGCACAATGTAATACAATCTGATCTTATGTTTGTGACATCAGCATAATGTAACACAATCTGACCTTGTGTTTGTGGCATCAGCACACGGTAACACAATCTGACCTTGTGTTTGTGACATCAGCACAATGTAACACAATCTGACCCTGTGTTTGTGGTATTAACACAATCTTACCTTGTGTTTGTGGTATCAGCACAATATAACACAATCTGACCCTGTGTTTGTGGTATTAACACAATCTGACCTTGTGTTTGTGACATCAGCACAATGTAACACAATCTGACCTTGTGTTTGTGACATCAGCACAATGTAACACAATCTGACCTTGTGTTTGTGACATCAGCACAAGGTAACACAATCTGACCTTGTGTTTGTGACATCAGCACATGGTAACACAATCTGACCTTGTGTTTCTGACATCAACACAGCTCAACACAATCTGACCTTGTGTTTGTGACATCAGCAACACAATCTGATGTTGTGTTTGTGACATCAGCATATGGTAACACAATCTGACCTTGTGTTTGTGACATCAGCACAGCTCAATACAATCTGACCTTGTGTTTGTGACATCAGCACAGCTCAACACAATCTGACCTTGTGTTTGTGACATCAGCACAATGTAACACAATCTGACCTTGTGTTTGTGAATCAGCACAATGTAACACAATCTGACCTTGTGTTTGTGAATCAGCACAGCTCAACACAATCTGACCTTGTGTTTGTGACATCAGCACATGGTAACACAATCTGACCTTGTGTTTGTGACATCAGCACAGCTCAACACAATCTGACCTTGTGCTTGTGACATCTGCAACACAATCTGACCTTGTGTTTGTGACATCAACAACACAATCTGACCTTGTGTTTGTGACATCAGCAACACAATCTGACCTTGTGTTTGTGACATCAGCACAAGGTAACACAATCTGACCTTGTGTTTGTGACATCAGCACAGCTCAACACAATCTGACCTTGTGTTTGACATCAGCACAGCTCAACACTATCTGACCTTATTTTTCATAATCAAACAAACATGTCATGGGTACAGGTATCAAACCTAGCACCCACTGCATAGACAAGGCTGTCCACTGTTGCAGGATTGCACACAAAAAGCATAGAGTATAGAACAATTCAGTGTTTAGAACTATTAATATAAAATACATCAATGTAGAAACTTACACAACATGCTCAATTTCACAACATAGGCTGTGTTTCCCACATCATATTATACATTTGTTTCATCTTTTCATATCTTATCATTTCAGAATGTATGGCTTCATTATCATAAGAAGGTGTTTAAGAATATCAGGCCTAGTTTATTCTGGTAAAGATATTTTTCTATTTGCTCCATGACCTTATTTATGTTACCCCCCCCCCCCCCCCCCCCCCCCAAGATGTGCAGTCAACTGAGCACCAACTGTCAATATCTCCATTCATTATTTATCCCCACTGATTACATTCATGTAATCTTTTACAAGAATGTTTTAAAACTGATTTGTCAGTTCTATTTATCTATCTGCCTATCTATTTGTCTGCCTGTACAAAGCATTCTTCTTGTACAGTATATTTCCCTTAGTCTTATTATCATGACTATAATAATTAGTATAATTTAGTCATGCAGTAACAGATTCTTATATCCTTTTACACACCTTAAGGAGTGCTGGGTAACTTGTATTGGCCTCATATTTGTATAGACCAATCAGCACTTGGTAGTGATATGATCAATATTGCACCTGCCGTCTTTGTCTCCCATAACATTTCATGGTGCCCTTTAGGCTGCAATGACCTCAGAGTTCAGGTCAATTGAAAAAAAAAAATTCCCCGTTTGAACACACAACCATCAAGATGTCCATACTTAACTCTTGGAAAATAAAGTAACTGCTTACCTACCTATCTGACATCTGCTTGCTACAAACTGGATTATCAAACTACAATTAGTGTAGCATGTCTGCCAAATGTTGAATGAATGAACACAAGTACATCCATACAGTGCGTTTGTGTTCCAGAAGAAGCAAGCAAAGATCACAGCTGTCATGAAGTTATAATCAGGTATTTCTAGCAGCTTTTGCCATTTATATTCCATCATGTAGTAAAATGTAAGCAGTGGTAAAAAGAGCACTAGAATTTTCAGGGGTCAAAAACTGCTGTTAATGGATGTATTAAGCTATAATGGTTTTTTCATCGTTAACATTGGACTACTTATATCAAAGGTAGGAGATTATAAACAATGAAACTGAGTCAAATTAGGCATTAGTGAAGTTTATGATTGCTTTTTATCCCATCAAAAAACACTTTGTAAACAGTTGAGCACTTACTAAAAACGAACTTGAAATATAGGTAAGAAAATTACTGCGGAAACGACAGGAAGAATAAATCCATACAAATGACACCTTCTCACAGATGTTAATAAGTGGGTGTTTACAAGCACATGTTTTGGTTATTCAATTAATATTCCTGGATATACCAGATGCGTAAATAAGTTTTTATATGACATTTAGTTTCATTTTTGCTTATGCATAATTATTGTTATGCTTTAATATAGGTCTGTAGCGCCTTTTTTTGTTTTTATATTTTTTGTTTGTTTGAAAACGAAGCCCTGTTCTCGCAACATCCTGTTTTTGATGACAAATGTTCTTGTAAAACTGACCTCTTACCCTCTAACCATCAAACACATAAATGATGAAACAAGTGAAGAGATCAAACATACATCATGAAACAAGTGAAGAATTCTAAAGCACTCCACATGAACAAGAAAGGGAAAGGACACAGAAATAACATGTAGCACACCAAAAGCAACTGTAGCCATCAACATTAAATAAAGTATTGATAATGCATTTGAATCAACTCATGTGCTTTAAGGTCATTTCAACCAATGCCACCAGCATGTTTAGTTGCAGTGGCTGTGTCTGTACAGGTGGTAAGTGTATATCAACAGATGCATTATTTATATGCTCACAATTCACAACTGATGCACACAAATGTTTATTCTGGACTAATTAGCAGTAACAAATATGCTATGCTAGTTGATTATTCTAAAAAACAATGCCATGTTCACATCTGGAACAACCTGTGCATTAACTCATTTGTTTACAACTATGTTGATCTGTGCACTGACTCATTCATGTACAACTGCAATGTTGTAACTACATGAACTAGTTCATTTACAACAGCAATGATCTGCCTGTAAAGAGCATCATGCCAGTGGCTAACTGTCAATCTCACAAACATATCTCAAACGCTGAACATCAGATCAAGGTTTTACAGAAGAAAACAATAGTATGCCAATGGAAAACTACAAACTCAACTGTCAGATACATGTATGTACTGTTTGAAGGAGAAAACAATATCTATGAAGACGTACGACTACCTAGCATCTTCATTCTTGTGTCTTGTATTAGTAGCTTCAGCTGGCTGAATTAAATATATAAATTAAGGGAAAATAAAGCTAATGAAACCATGCACTACCATAATGTGATATTAAAAAAAAGCTTCATATGTTTATGAGAAAATAAATTTAAATGAAAGGAACAATGTAAAAATAAACAATATTAAAGAATCAAAACAAAATGTAATCCTACTAAAACACAATTATTGTACACAGGAGTAATTATTCAGAATATGACAACACATACATGTGAACAAGACACAGGTGATAGCCAATCAATTGTGCCACAGACTGAAGAAGTGTTTGTGTTTGTGGCTGTCTCTACTTGATCATCATTAGTAGTCAATGTGCGTCTTGCCTGACCTAAACTGAACTACATGTTGTAGGAATACAGACAGCCAGCTTGAGGACATCTGCATGTTATCACATGTTTCAGGTACTGAGAAGATGTGTGTAATCGCTTGTTTTGGCTATAGGAATATGTGTGTAATCACTTGTTTTGGCTATAAGAAGATGTCTATAATCACTTGTTTTGGTTATAAGGATGTGCATAATCCCGTGTTTCACTGAAAGAAATAATGTAGTAAAATCTTAACTTAATGAAAGAACATCATCAGTTAGAAACAACATTACAATGAAATATTTTGTACAGATTTTAACTTCTTCTGTCCAAAGTAATGCAGTGAGTGAGGCTGTCAGGTCATGAGGGGTTGTACTTCTTACATATATCAGCGGATACGTATTTGAATCATTATACCATTAACAAGCAGCTGTTAGAGCAGCATATAACTGGTTTGAGGTGCAAAGGGGAGTAGGACTAGGCTTGATTATTTCATCATATTTGCTCAACTTCTATGCAGAAAATGTTATAAGAAAAGTCAAAATGATGAGACCAGTGATCACTTTGATCAGTTTGTAATATTTGGCGGAAATCCAATTTCAGAACTCAGATATGCAGGTTCTCTGCTCAAATAGTGCTACAGGATTATGTATGTCAAAAGACATAGTGAAGATAAAAACTTAAAAAAAAACAAAACTTTAAAGGCAAAATAATGTGCACAGACAAAACTACATGTCAATGAAAAAAAAAAAATGAACAACTGAAAATGTCACAAACTTTGAATACTGTGGCTACACAATCAACAACACCAGGGACAGTTAAAAAAAAAGTCAGATGTATTCTGGCCGGAGCAACACAGGAGAGATTAAACAGCATTAAGCCTCAATGGCACAACACCAGAAAACACATTAAAGTAACATTGTTGAGAACGTGTATCATTTGCAATCACTAAAGGAAAATGGAGATTTTAAACTGAAATGTGACAGGAAAATTCTCAGAATATCGTGGTCCCAGCAGAAGAATACAAGACATTCCACCAGATGTGAACATCAAAGAACACACGTTCATAAACAGCATCCAGTATTGGAAACTGAAACATGTTGGCTACATTAAACTAAACATCACAGCGGTTTGGAGAGAACAGTGATGGAAGGCAAGGTTCCTGGAGGGAGAGACAGGGGTGGAAGAATGAACAACTGAAAATGTCACAAACTTTGAATACTGTGGCTACACAATCAACAACACCAGGGACAGTTAAAAAAAAAGTCAGATGTATTCTGGCCGGAGCAACACAGGAGAGATTAAACAGCATTAAGCCTCAATGGCACAACACCAGAAAACACATTAAAGTAACATTGTTGAGAACATGTATCATTTGCAATCACTAAAGGAAAATGGAGATTTTAAACTGAAATGTGACAGGAAAATTCTCAGAATATCGTGGTCCCAGCAGAAGAATACAAGACATTCCACCAGATGTGAACATCAAAGAACACACGTTCATAAACAGCATCCAGTATTGGAAACTGAAACATGTTGGCTACATTAAACTAAACATCACAGCGGTTTGGAGAGAACAGTGATGGAAGGCAAGGTTCCTGGAGGGAGAGACAGGGGTGGAAGGCAAGGTTCCTGGAGGGAGAGACAAGGGTCCACCAGCACAACAACAGACAGAGGACATTGAAGGCACCCTGGGCATGAGCATGCATGAAGCAGGGGAACTGGCAAAGGATCCAGAATCTCTTTGGCAGGTCATGATGAGAGAGACGTTCTGCGACCTGATGATACTAAAGAAATCTGACAACATATTTCTTTTCTACAAGGTGTGCATATATGGCCCAGTGAAAGTGTCACATTTGTTATTGTGTTATAGTTATTTTCTTCACTAGACACTGCTACAAGCTTCCAGGACTGAAAGAATTAATATTCATTCAATCATTATGTGCCATGCTGATAAGCATGTTTCGCCATCACACTCGATCTCCAGAGTCATGGAACAGCTCAGTGTTCTTGTCTCGATCATACCATGTGGTCAAGCCATTTAGGTATTTACTCCTCTGCCTTCCCCTTGTTCTCTTCCCCTCGATCTTGCCAGTTGTCACCAAATTCTCAAATTTATTTTTTTCTCATAATGTGACCAAAAATGTTGACTGTCTACGTCTAATTTCTCTAATCAGTTTATTATGTTCATTTATTTCTTGTAGGACTTGGTCATTGGTTTTTCTGCCTGTCCTTTATATTCTTTACATTTTCCTCAGAAACCACATTTCCACAGCCAACAGATGTTTTTCAGCTTGTCTGCTCATTGTTCACAATGCAATAATACTATTGAATTCACTATAAAAACTAAATGTGATCTTCAGGTTTCTGGCGATCAAGACTCCCGAATCTTCTCTATCATCTCATATTTTAATTAAACTGATGCTGCTTCATTTTGTCAGCTGCATCTTTCTCTGCCTTTCTTTGCTTCTCTTGCCTAGAATATTCCCACATAAGGGTAATTTCTCTATTCAACTGTTGTTTTATTGATATGTCCATATGTATAAATTACAAGTGTAATATAAATTACCTGTGTAATGGCTTATGTCTTTAATGAGTGATCCTGCAACACGTATGCTGTCAAAACCCCAGATGTTTCTTGTCTTCTCTATTCATGACATTCTCAACATCTTTCTCAAAGACTACATCTCCGCTGCCTCCCGTTTTCAGGGTGTCCTGTGTACCCAACATCTGCATCTAGATAACAGTTGGTCTGCTAGATAAATTACCAGTGCATAAATCAGCTAAAGGTGGCACCACACTTGGCTAGTACAAACTGTGGTCAAGTTCCAGGACTAATTCTAGCTGTAATATTTCATCACTACACAAGTTAAATGTGGTCATGGCAGAAATGAAACATTCTAGGATATGCCAGGAAAGAATTGTGCCTGTACCGGGATTTTAATATAGACAACATTTTGATATTATTATATACATATTATTAAAAAAATTAACAGTAATTCATTTCTGAAAACGTATAAAATGATACAGAAAAAAACAGAGAAAGCGAAATATATATTCATATCTAATAGATTTATGTTTGTATATACATGCCACATAGAAATATACCTGATTTATAATGATTAAACACAGTTTAGCATTAAAAAAGTGATCATGATTAAACATTGGTGCTATTTATGGTCCACCAGAGGACACATTTGGGCTATAATTGTTGTGTCAACAACTTTACATGAGCAGCCATTACAAGTGACCAATATATGGTAGAACAAAATAGATTCTCTTTAATTCTATGACCTATTTCAGTCCAAAACAAGGCACACGTGTACTGAGAAATTCACTTCAGTATTTATTATTTTTAAATGGATTTGTCACCCAATTAGAATATTCTGACCCATTTGAATAAAATACCATTTCAAAAGTTAATAAAACTGACTATTTACTTAATTTCTGGTTTTGAAACACTCATTTTGTAGAAACAAATATTGGGAGTGATTCCTATTCTTCCGTTCTTTGGATCTGATAGGGTAAAATAGAGGCAAACCTGAAACACATGAGACAGAGAATGAGAGACAGACATGATAATATGGGAAGGGCATGGAGGAAGCTGCAGGAGATGGCAACAGATAGGAGGACTTGACTAAGTTGGTGGAGGGTCTGTGCTCTATTAGGGGTCAAAGGTAGAAGAAGAAGCAGATGACAAAGAAGAATCAGGTAAGAATGAGGAAAAAGTATTAGCTTATCCAGTTTGACAGATGGCTGGAAATAGTTTATTAACAACCATGAACCACCAGAAATCTTAATGATATATATCCAACTATTAATTATAATAAACCAGAAATTTGATATTATTAATCATATTTCTATGCGTAAAAATTTTCCAACCTATTTATTGAATATGGCAACTGACTGATTAAAGACATTTTAAAAACGCAACCAGTGGAAGAAAGAAATGTTAATCTGGGTTCTTGTTACTACTGTTACAAAATATCCTAACCAAAACTCAGTATTTCCTTACTGCAGAGATTTCTCATGTAAGATTGCCAATCTACAAAATCCAAACTAAATAACACCAATGTCAATAACACCCAATAACAATAACTTGATCAGCACCAAAAATACACAATACATCAAACTTGGAAACTGTCTCTGTTACATTGTGACAGTCTCATAAATAAATCCTTCGCTGAAATTTGGAAAAAGTAGTAAGCTATTTGCTAACATCACAGAAACACACTAATTCATATTATCTTCAGGTGTTCATGAACCTCACATGTTTTGCTTAATTTGGAGCATAATGTTGTTAAGTGACGCCTCCTGGACTGAACTACTTAAATTCTGTACAACTCATGACATTGAGTTAGGATAGTTCTGGTATTCTCTGTTATGCACTGAAACAAAATGCAAAGAAATACAATGAAAATCAATGAAACAAGGAAAGACACATTTGCAAATATTATAATTTGTTATCACTATTATAAAGTAACATAAAGTATCCAAGTAGTTAGTAAGACATTTGTTTAGTCAAGCATGGCAACGTGTGTTCTATACATTAACAATAGTAGGATTATTTTAAATCTCCAAGAGTTTCCTGCCTTTTTGACAGTTGATAAAATAAGTTATAATGTTAGAACAATGACAGGAATGGCAACACTTTAACAGGGGGCAATGATATACTGAACAGATGAAAGGAGTACTATGGAGAGATTTATGAAGATATAACAAAGAACCCAGATAATTTACATGAAAGTGAAGGGAAATAACTAGCAGCTTCATGTGAGGACATATGATCAGCAATACAAACTGTGAAAAATGGAAGTTACCAGCCTTGAGTTATTATCAAGAACAAACATCACAGCACTCTGGACATTCCCATAACTGCTCTGTCCTCATCTTCAACAACCAGCGATGAGACTCAATACTAACTGTACCAGCGGCAGTCTGATTATGTGTTCGTCTGATCTTTTCTCCGAGAAATGCAGAGTACAATGTAGATCTCTATACGTGTTTCACAGACTACAGTAAGGCCTCTGATTGTGTTCAAAATCAGAAATTGTGAAACATCAAAAGAGAAATGTGAGTCTCCACAACATCTGATAAACTTAATTGAATCCTTCTTTTATACGCAACAAGCAGCTGTCAAAGTTGTCAGTAAAACATCACGCTGGTTTGAGGTGTAAAGGGGAGTATGGCAGCGCTACATTCTCTCTCCATGTCTGTTCAACGCCTTTGCAGAAAATGTAATAAGTAATCCACAGTTGATCCTTTTATAATTGGTGGAACTGCAATTCCAGAATTCAGATATGCAAATGACACACTTCTCCTCTCAAACTGTGCTAAGGGATTATAAGAAATGACTCGTTTGTATAACTGTCACTGTCAACTACTGCCTATAGTGCCTTGTGGTGTAGACCAGGTTTTACTGAACAGAGACATTTAAAATCAAAATCTTTGTCTAATTCAGTAAAAACAAAACATAATATCAACAGACAAAGCACCAGGCCAACCAAAAACATCAATCAACAATGAAGAAATTGAACATGTCATAAAGTTTGTACATCGTGATTGCATAATCAACAACAATTGGGAATAGGTCAAAGGAGGCAGAAGTAGAATGTCCAGAGCAAAGCAGAAGTGAAACAGTGTTAAGAGTCTATGTCACAACACCAGCAAACACATTTAAGTCACATTTTTGAGAGCATGCATCTGTTCCATGGTAGCATATGGATACGAGTCATGGACCATTTTGAAGAAAATCAGGGCTTTTGAATTTACATGCCACAGAAAAGTTCTTAGAATATTGTGGACCAAGAAGAACAAAAATACTGACATTCTTCAAGATCTGAACATCTAAGACAATTATTTCTTAAACAGCATCATGTCTCAGACATTGAAATACTTTGGACACATTAAAACATCCCATTGGCTTGGACAGAACAATTACAGAAGATATAGTTCCTGGAAGAAGAGGCCGGGATCCACCAGCATGAAGAAGGACACCAGCATTAGGCAGCAGAACTGACCAGGGACTGGGACACTTATAGGCAGATCGTGATGAGAGCAATGCTCTGAAAAAGACCTGATATCTGATGATGACAATCATGGTTTGAACAATTGTACCAGAAAAAGGTTGACATGGAGAAAAGAGATTTGTTTGTGACCCATAAATAATAAAAAACCTTCAACAGTAAAACATGCAATACTTACCTAGCATCTCTGATGGCACAGCACAGCAACATGGAAAATACCATGCCCAGGATCTGAAATAATGCATCCACACTGAAAATTGTACTATCCTATTGATTAAATGTGAGGGCAGGCACAACATTCACCATAACCATTCACCCCTTCAACAGTGTTCTTAGTAACTTTCATTTGTGGTTAAATCTATCCTTAAAAAATGCTAATGTAGTTTAATTGAATCAGAAAATAGAAACGTTGGCATTAATATCAGTCAACAGTTTAGTTTAGTCGATGGATCAACATCATGGCACATGGGTGCAACCCATAAGTGCTCCGTTCTCCTCCTAACTCACACCTGGGTCTGGAGAAACTCAGCTCAGTGCACAAACTCTGTAGCACCGGCGAGGATCCTGAAATATTTTGGGTAGATTTTTAACTCGAAATTTTGCCCGGGCAGCGCCGTTAGGCTACTCTTTTTTTTTTCGATTTCCAACTGCCAAGAGATTTTTTACCTGCGCAACAATACACACGGGCGTCCGATCTCACTACCCAGAGACCAGGGGAATTTCATTACTAGAAATCTACGAGAAAAAATCTTGGTCCTCACCAGGGCCTGAACCCGGGACCTCCAGCACTCGAGGCGGACACCATACCTCAAGACCACGCAGCCCCCTAATCAGTCAACAAATCAAAGACAATTCCGAGGTGGACACCATACCCCGAGGCCACAAACCCCCCTAATCAGTCAACAAATCAAAGACAATTCCTGCTAGTAAACAGAAACATTTATACCATTCTTGCTGAAACAATTAAAAGTGCATAACAAACAATGCAGACAGCCTTGACCACGCTCCCACCTGTCCAGACAAACAGCTGTGTGTGTGAGTGTATTTACATGTGCATACTTGATACAGTCTTCCCTTGACATTTCCTGGTACCTGTTTTAGGCTAGGTTGGTTTAGGAACCTTGATTAATTGTAATACAATCCCCGCCTCAATGGGGATGCAAACACATGACTACCGGCAGCATGCTAGCCACTGCACTATCATGGCTCTCAGGTAGGTAGGTGTGTGTGTGTAAATATATGCACAGACACACTGGTTCATCTGGCATCGCTCACCTTTGTATATACAAGGGGGCTTTAAATGAAAACCTTAAAAGTGTGACAGAAATTACAATAACCTTGCCATTGTCTGGTAACCTGTTAATATTGCAGTTAAGCATGTGACCTCACCGTGCAGATGAACACGGTGACGCCATAAGGACAGTTTAAACTCTTTAAACAATGGATGCCATTATAGAATCAATGGCTAGGAAATTCATCAAGTATGGGCTCTGCAGTACCGTAAGAAATTGCAGCCTACTGTTCATATATATATACATATGCAAAAGTACCACTAATCCATTTAACGTGAAAATTGTAAACTGATTAGAGAAATTAGACATAGACAGTCACAATATTTTGGTCACGTTATGAGAAGAAATAAATTGGAGAACTTGGTGACAACTGGCAAGATCGAGGGGAAGAGAGCAAGAGGAAGGCAGAGAAGTAAATACCTGGATGGCTTGGCTACATGGCAAGTTCGAAATAAGAATACCGAGCTAATCCATGACTCTGGTGATCGAGTGAGATGGAGAAACATGACCGCCCACACTTATCAGCATTGCACATGATGATGATGATGTCATTTCTAGAACAAGGCTTAGCAACAGACTATCATCTACACAACTATTTTTCCACCTGTGATTTTGAGAGTGGGCAAATGAGTGCCAGCACCTTCTGCCTGAATATTTATAACTACTATACAGATGGGTGTCCACAAACTCTAAGATGAGACCTCCTGCCAGTTGAATCCTGGCCTGTAATGGACATTTATCTGTGACGTGTAACAAGGACATCTTGCATGGTGTTCTATAAACAGAGCAGGGTCAGTAGGTAGCCACAGCGTGCTACAGGATATCCCTGTACACATAACACAGTCAGGGGACCTCCATGTTGTTCTGTAAATAGAGCAGGGTCAGCGGGCAGCCACAGTGTGCTACAGGATATCCTTGCACACATAACAGAGTCGGGGGATCGACGTGCGATCGACACGTGCCCAGAAGGTTATGGGTTCATTTTCAGACTCTATCATTAGTGCAGTTTTTTTTCTGAGACACCTGGGGGTCATTGCTGGAGCTACAGAGTTCATCCTCTGTGTGACACTTTTGCTGGTGCATCCTCTGTGTGACACTTTTTGCGGATGCATCCTCTGTGTGACACTTTTTGCAGGTGCATCCTCTGTGTGACAGATTTTGCTGGTGCATCCTCTGTGTGACACTCTAAGCGGGTTCATCCTCTGTATGACAGATTTTGCGGGTGCATCCTCTGTGTGCAAACTACTGAGCGTAATCTTGCCAAGAGATCAACAGACAGCTGAAAGATGCTGCTGTTGACAGCTAAGTCCTGTAAAAGGATACGCAAAACATTTATTTATCCTCTGTGTGACACTTTTTGCGGATGCATCCTCTGTGTGACACTTTTTGCGGGTGCATCCTCTGTGTGAAAGTTTTTGTGGGTGTTAGCTGTTTTGCAGAGAGAGCCTAGACTATATGGGGAAATTTGTGGAATGAAGTTGATGCTCTTGTCTTTTAACCCTTTTTTAAACAGAACACAGTGACCGGAAGTTTCCCACATGCCTGTGATCAAAGTCACCACACCAGTTTTAAAACAATAATTACACTTCATGTGGAGTTCATCGTGCTAGCTGTGATATGAAACTTGTTAGGAAAGGCTGCAAGACAAATCTGGATGAGACATCTTAAATAGTTAAAAACAATATGCACTTACCATTTTCACAGCAAATCCAATTGCAACACCAGCAATGATAACCAGCCTATTTTCAATCCAGTTATATAGCTCTTCAGTGCAAGGCTGGAATTGAAAAATGTAACTGATCAACACCTATATCTTAGGTGAGGCATAGTTGCACAACAGGCACCAAGCAACTTAGAAAAATAAACATATTCTTTGAGTTTCTTTAAACATCCCTTTACAATGTATCCACAAAAAGGTAAAGGTAGTTCCATAGCAGATACTGCCATTGGAGTGTTGTGTTGGGGCGTTCACATATTCTAGTATATGAGATGGAATTGCCAGTTCCCTTCTTTAATCCCTCTTCTTCCCAGAAAATTCTTAAAATGTTTAAATGTTTATGATGTGAGGCTGGGTCGACCCCAGGGCTGTACTGATCAGAACAAATAACCTTGCCTCTGCTGAGAACTGAACACGGATCACCATCTTGGCAGGGAAGCATATTAACGACTATGCCACAGCAGCTCCTAGAATCTATTATCCCCTCTGCTGTGTGTCCACCGTGACGAGGTAGAGGGGCTTGTGCGTCCCAATGACCCCAAGAGCTATGCCGACGGTAGCACAGCTACTGGTAGGGTCACCCATGTCGGACAGGTCAAGGGAGAGGGACCAGACGAAGAGACACACAAACCTGCTGCCTTGTAGGTAGACTGGGGACAGTCAAAGGCTAGGGAAAGCACCCCGAATACATGCTTGTCGAAATCGGATGTACTGAGCCACAGGCTTGACAAAGCAGTGCAACGTAAAACCTGCTGCCTTGTAGGTAGACTGGGGACAGTCAAAGGCTAGGGAAAGCATCCCGAATAAATGCTTGTCGAAATCGGATGTACTGAGCCACAGGCTTGACAAAGCAGTGCAACGTAACTTAATTCATGATGTCACAAATCAAAATTAATCGATATGGTGCTAATCCCGTGAAGTCCCATCAGGCGGCGATAGTGCCGGGCCCCCTGCCTCGAGGGGGTCCACCCATGACTACTGGTGGTCACCTTCCCCTGTGCTGTGGAGTCAAGGCACAGAGGAGTAGGTTAAGAGCTATTGACCAAATACCCCGGACACTCAACATACTACAGTGGAATGCCGAAGGAGTTTACAAGAAGAAAGAGTCCCTAACACAGCGTCTTCATAAAGATAAAATAGATGTGGCATGCATTCAAGAGACACACCTCAACGCCAATCACAAATTCTCAGTCAGAGGATATCAGGCCACACGTTTCGACCGCGAAGGACACAAAGGAGGAGTTCTAATACTTACACGAAATACAATACCTTGCAGCGAAGTATCTGTTATCTCTGACAACCAAACGGAAATTATAGGTGTTGATATAATGATAAAGGATGTGAAAATAAGAATCTACAATCTGTATAGCCCAGCAGATAAGGACCTTACACTCTCAAACATGAAAATAACTGACACAAACTGCATTATTGTCGGAGACTTTAATAGCCGTTCAGAAAGATGGGGATACCCAGATACTGACAAAAGAGGAGATGAAGTGGAGGACTGGGAAATAGACTCAAATCTCCATCTACTCAACAAAGCGGATGACACACCAAGCTTCTACTCCAGAAGATGGCTTACCACTTCTACTCCAGACTTAGCTTTCTGCACAGGAGACATCCTCCACAAAATCGATCGCCATGTGCTGGACCAATTAGCAGGTAGTGACCACAGACCAATCAAGCTTGTAGTGAATATGGAGTATGTTCCACAGGAGCAAAAGCCCTTGCCCCGCTGGAATTACAAACGAGCAGATTGGGACAGATTTGCCATACTAACAGACAAATATTGCGAAAACATAAATACACGATATGGCAACATAAAGCAAATGGTGGAAAGTCTAAACAGAGCGATAATACAGGCAGCCACTGAGTCCATTCCTAGAGGAGCGAGGAAAAATTACAAACCATACTGGACTGAAGAACTACAAAGTTTGGAGGACAAAGTTGAAGATGCCAGGAAGACAGCAGAGAGAGAACAAACAATTGAAGCGAACATCTCTCTCAAAGCCATCTCAGCAAAATATAAAAGAACAGTAAATCAAACAACAAGAGATTGTTGGAGGGAAAAAACAGAAAACCTGAATTTTGACAGGGATGGAAACAAACTATGGAAACTAGTGAAAGCCATGAACAATGAAGGACCTAGAAACAAACAAATAACAATTAAACAAGGAAATGCCTTGCTTACAGGAAAAAAGGCTGCAAATGCACTAATGGAACACTATGCAAATGCAAAACACATTGATATTACAACCGAACAGAAGAAAGCAATCAAAGACAAACAGATACATCATAGAAATACAGAGACAGCAGCAGAATATATGATGGCAAATCTAACAATGGAAGAAATGGAACAGGCAATGAATACCCTAAAAAAGAAGAAATCACCAGGAAAGGATGGAATCACAAATGAAATGCTAATAGGACTAGGCACCAAGGCAAAGAAGAAACTACTAGCAGTCCTAAATAACAGCTGGAAGAGAGGAATAGTCCCACAGGCATGGAAGGAAGCTATACTAATACCAGTCCCAAAGAAAGGAAAAGACCTGGAAGAACCAAATGGCTATCGACCTATCAGTCTACTTAGCTGTGTAGGAAAATTAATGGAACGCATTATCAATGGCAGGCTAACATGGCATCTGGAAGAAAACCAACTCTTAACACCACACCAAGCAGGATTCAGAAAGTACAGATCCACTGAAGATCAAATAACCTAACAAGTGAAGCGATAGGTCGGCATGGCGTTTAGTGTTAGAGTTATCCAAAGTTTAGGATTCTCCCACTTAAGTTATGTGCTCAGCACACGACAATAGTTGCCACATTTTGGGAAATACTAGTTTAGCTAACGGGGGTTTATGTAGTTTTGTCGAACAGAGATGACCGAGCAAAGTGGCCAGGTTAGTCGCAGTGCCAAATCGGCTACATGCTTCCGGTTAGTACCTCGTTGCCACGCGATATCCAGGGGTTCAATATACTTCTATGACCGTTGTCCTCCTTGATCATCTCTTCCATTTCCAGTTATACTTTAATCACTAACATGATATCCCGCCAATGTTAAGCCAGCCGAGTCACATAAGTTGCCGCTTTTTAGAACTCCCAAGTTTTTGTCTCCATTGTTCACACTTTTTCATGACGTCTTTGTGTTCCGATGTAATACGCCTCGATACATTAGCGCTTCTGTTCTGGGATTCTTT
Source organism: Cepaea hortensis (assembly GCA_963921405.1). Lineage (NCBI taxonomy): Eukaryota > Metazoa > Mollusca > Gastropoda > Stylommatophora > Helicidae > Cepaea > Cepaea hortensis. The sequence goes on from OY992876.1 coordinate 188,866,359, forward strand.
GGTCCCTTTTGCTTACGTCATTATGCAGCACCTGCTACTTGGCACTCGTGAAACAGCCAACTCAGCCGGTCGACATTTTGAGAGCGTAGCCCAAAAGCCAATAGTGGGTGCATCTCATCAAAATTGTTTATCAACCGCCGGTTGAGGTATAGAGGTCGGCAGATTTGTAAAACTGGGTAGGTGTAGATAATTAACAAATTTATTTGTGTGTTTGCGTTCAACAAATACTTGTGCCAGAAATTTATCTGTGGGATCAAACCAGCAGACTAAATCATACAACAGGTTATGTACACAGCTAAATCTAGTTACTAAGTAGGGATACTTATTAATATATATATATATATATATATATATATATATATATATATATATATATATATATATATATATATATATATATATATATATGTGTGTGTGTGTGTGTGTGTTAAAATAGTATTATTACATCCCGAATAAAACTGGACATAATAACATGAAACCTGTGCTACTATAATGTACACATTCTGTGCCGGAAAATAGATGTCAACTGCAAACATAGATAATCCGACACATGTGCACAAAACTAGTCACGCAGGTCTGGTATACCCGGAATGGGATTCGTTAATTATATATAATCTTTCCAGTAGAAATACTATTAGAATACCAATATGATAGTAGTGTAGCAGGTTAAATCTAGAGTAAAATAATATTAATATCATAGCTATCCTCAACGGTTAGTAACAATGCCGGGTGGGTGGCCCAAGGTCATTCCTGTACCGTTCTAGACTTGTCATCATCTTGGAGTGTGTATAGTTACTAGTCTATCAAGATAGCTTTCTCACAAGAGAATATTCCTTTTTCATACCGATCTTTTATAATTATTCTATATGCTTGATATTTTCTAGCCACGCTAAGTTTCCTTTAGAGATATTCATATAGGGCTGTAAGATAAATTCTTATGTCTTTTTAATTAATACTTTATTTATAAGAGTACTAGCTGACCCGGCCCGGCTTCGCCCAGCCCCTGGCGGGGATCTATCTATCTATCTATCTATCTATCTTTCTATCTATCTATCTATCTGTCTGTCTGTCTGTCTGTCTGCTTGTCTGTCTGACTGACCCAGCCTGGCTTCACCCAGTCGCTGGTGGGGAGCATCTCATTTCATATAAGTAGTCATATAAGCTCCCGTTCCCGACTATCTGTCTGTCTACCTGTCTGACCCGGCCCGGCTTCACCCAGTTGCTGGTGGGGAGCATCTCATTTAATTCATATAAGTAGTCATATAAGCTCCCGTTCCCGACTATCTGTCTGTCTACCTGTCTGACCCGGCCCGGCTTCACCCAGTTGCTGGTGGGGAGCATCTCATTTAATTCATATAAGTAGTCATATAAGCTCCCGTTCCCGACTATCTGTCTGTCTGTCTGACCCGGCCCGGCTTCGCCCAGCCTCTGGTGGGGGGCATCTCATTTAATTCATATAAGTAGTCATATAAGCTCCCGTTCCCGACTATCTGTCTGACCCGGCCCGGCTTCACCCAGTCCCTGTTGGGGAGCATCTCATTTAATTCATATAAGCAGTCATATAAGCTCCCGTTCCCGACTATCTGTCTGTCTGTCTGCCCGGCCCGGCTTCGTCCAGCCTCTGGTGGGGAGCATCTCATTTAATTCATATAAGTAGTCATATAAGCTCCCGTTCTCAACTATCTGTCTGTCTATCTGTCTATCTATCTGACCCGAAAGAATGTATTTTTAGTCAGCCAGGAGAACAATCTCACACATACGATATGTTGCATCTCATTTAATTCATATAAGTAGTCATATAAGCTCCCGTTCCCTACTATCTGTCTGTCTGTCTGTCTGTCTATCTGACCCGAAAGAATGTATATTTTTAGTCAGCCAGGAGAACAATCTCACACATACGCGTCTCATTAAATTCATACCAAAAAAAAAAATTAACTTAAGAATGTCCTTCACATACCATCCATTATTTTTTAATGAAAACTGTTTTTAATCACCTACATGACTGTAGATAACTTCTTTAAACATAAAAAGATGAGTTAGAACATTTTCACTATTTAAATAGATGCATTATTTTTATGAAAACTTTGAAAATGCCTTAAAGATTTATCATTATTTATTATAACTCATATGCCTGTAAATAACTGTAGACAAAGAGTTTATAAATCTTTGAAAACAATGCAACAATCTATATATAAAATATATAGCAATGCTATTAAAAGTTATGCCCCTTGAAATAACTTTTCTTAAGTTAAGTCCCCTCGCTATATATAAATGATAATGTAAATTTAAATATTAAATTTTAGTAAGTAAATAGCTGATTGTACACTAACAAACTATGACAGTTGGCTGCACGGGAATGAAAAGAATACATGTAGAAAATTTCATCTCAATCGGATGGACCGTTATCGAACGCATCAAATACATCCCTACATACATACATCGTCTTTTATATATAAGAGTATTAGATGTAGAAGGAAAATGGTATATAGGTCTTCTTCTGTGTACTATCAATGGTATACTGATAAGGAAGATAATCTTAAAATGAGTAGGATGTTTTGATGCTATATTAGATGTGTGAACAGACAATCTACCACCTGAGCAATCACTCACACAATCTCATTTTGTTTGACTCTTGTCCACAGATTGTTGTGTCACCAGCAACACCATCATTGCCACACTCATCAAGAGAAGCAACCAACAACCAAATAACCTAATAATAATAATAGTCTACAAATTCATAAGACTAAACTTATCCGCCAGAGAGCAGTAACGAAACCTGTGATTGTTTTTTAATATCAACCCAGAGTTGCCAGTAGAAGTTTATCGGTTTTGGGAGAACACAGTTCAACAAACTTTTGGGCTGACCAATAAATAAGAAGAAAAGACAATAACATTAATTATATACCAGGCGCTAGTCACAGTGCCATCCTCAAGACAATTCGTAGTGGACAAGCACCACGAGAAGCGAAGCAGCGGCCAGTACAGACAATCTTGGGACGAGGAGAGTAGCAGCTAAGTGTTTGGCAACCCACTTCCTATGCTAGGAGCCTACATCGGACCCTCGCATCACTAATATCTTACAGTGATTACACTGAGCATGTTGGCTCAATAAACTAATAAATATAGTAGTGTTCTAGAATCAAACAGGAAAAGAATAATCAAAATTATATAAAATAAACCATTTGAGTGTAGTTGGAAAATTTCTAAATAACGGCTCTGTTACAATTTTACTTAAGCGCTATTGAGTGACAGAGTGAAAGATTGTACTGTATCAATATAGTCTTGTCTATCTCCTTGTGGTGAGACAGTGCAAGACTTGGGGGCTTTTATTTTTCTTCTCAGGCACATGTAGCAGGATAAATAGGTCTGCAATCTATATTTAAAGTATTGCTGTCAACCTTACCTTCCTTAGCCTGGACACTGTTAGAATACCTGACCATTTCTTGGGTCGATAATTCCATACGGTCCAGATTCATGAGCATTCACGATCTTGTCTTCGGCAGTGGATAGTCTTTCTATTTCTGAAAGTCTTATTGTCGCTACTTTGATAGTGAATTCTATCAAATAGCTGTCCTCTAAAAGTACTGGAGAGTTTAGGTCAGAGACCATAACTTTATGAAGGGAAAATCCCAACTGCACCTCCCCGTGGTAGAGGATGGAAACACACCACGGTGTGGCTAACACAGCTCTGGGGACTGAGTATCCACCGGAATAAGTGGACAACTCTGCACCTGAGCAGGGCAGGGCACTCACTTGTCCTTACAGTCGGAAATGGCTGTCAAAGGCAGAGTTAAAAGACCACCGTGTGAATGTGGAAGGCAAGGGGAAACCACCACATTATCTTCCCAAGACTTCATGGCAAAACATAAATCAAAGTTAGTGAAGGACGTTAATGGCTGTCTTAGGGCATCCTCGTCCGGTAGGGACAGTCATGAGCCACAGGTGACACCAGACCGTCATCCAGCTACTGATGGCAAAATCATAACTAAAATAAATAAATTTAGAGTAGGAACATGGAATGTTAGGACATTAAATGAGCTAGGAAAGTTGACCAATGTTCTAAGAGAGATGGATAGCATGAAAATGAATATACTAGGCGTTAGTGAGATGAGATGGAAGGGATCGGGCAAAATTATAGCTGACAATCACACAATAATTTATTCTGGAGGGAAAACACGATGAAAAAGGTGTAGGAATAATATTAGACGAAAAAACAGCCAAGTCAATTAATGGATACTGGTGTATTTCAGATAGAGTTATTATGGTAAAAATCAAAGGCAAACCAATAGACATAAATATTATACAAGTATATGCACCAACAGCAAGCAGTAGTGATGAAGAAATACAACACTTTTACGACGAAATAGAAATGGCGATGGCTCAAATTGAATCACAAGAAATAAAAATAATACTTGGTGATTTTAATGCAAAAGTAGGAAAGGGAAAAATGGAGGATGTAGTGGGGAATTATGGTTTAGGTACAAGAAATGAAAGAGGGGAAATGCTAATAGAATGGGCAAATATCAATGAGATGATAATTGGAAACACATGGTTTAAACACCATAAAAGACGACTGTACACATGGATAAGCCCTGATAAGAAAATACGCAACCAAATTGACTACATACTAATTAATAAAAGATTTAGAAATGCTTTAATTAATGTAAAGACAATGCCTGGTGCTGACTGTAATAGTGATCATGTACCACTATGTGGACAAATAAAAGTAAGATTAAAGAGAGGGAAAAAAATGGTTAAGAACATGAGACTTAATAAAGAGGTTCTGAAAATAGATAAAGAAATGCAAGAACAATACAGAGTGACTGTGAAAAATAGGTACAATGCAATAACTAAAATACAGAGTATAGATGAACAATGGGAAATGTTAAGGGACTCCATTCATCAAACTAGCAAAGAAGTATTACCGGAGAGAGGCAAAATAGCTAAGAAAAAATGGATGAATGAAGATATCTTAAAACTGATGGACAAAAGAAAACAGAGTAAAAATGACAAACAAGAATACGCTAAGATAAATAAAGAAATAAAAGATAAATGTGGGAAGGCTAAAGAAAGTTGGTTAAACGAGCAATGCAAAAAAATTGAATTAAATTCCATTAAAGATACAAAAAATATGCACAGAAAAATCAGTGAGCTTACAGGAAGAAAAATAAGAATAAATACAGGGTGTTTGAAATCAAAAACAGGAAAGATAATATTAGAGGAAGATGCTATAATGAAGAGGTGGAATGAGTATATAAGAGAATTATATGAAGGAGAAAGGGGAGAATTAACAGAAGATAGTAACTTAGAAGGTCCACCTATTCTGAAAGAAGAAGTCGCTGACGCTATGAAACGTATGAAGAAAGGAAAAACAGCTGGGCCAGATGAAATCACAATAGAAGAATTAGAAGTATTGGGAGAATTTGGAGTAGATATATTAACCAAAATGTTGAATGATATTTACAGCAGTGGATATTTACCCAGTGATATGCTGAAATCTTTATTTATAGCTATACCAAAAAGACCAGGAGCAATTGATTGTGAAGATTTTCGTACAATTAACCTTATAAACCATATCACTAAGCTTCTACTCAGAATCATAATGAGAAGAATCAAAAATAAAATAAAAATGGAAATTAGTGAAGAACAGTATGGATTTGTGGAAGGAAAGGGCACAAACAATGCAATTTATACATTACGGACACTAATAGAAAGGTCAATAGAGAAACAGAGAGACATATATTTGTGCTTCATAGATTATACTAAGGCATTTGATAAAGTAAAACATGATGAAATGATTAAAATGTTGGAAGATATCAACATTGATGGAAAAGATTTAAGAATAATAAAGAATGTTTACTGGAACCAAGTAGCAGCAATTAAAATGGGAAATAAAGAGGGTAGTTACGAACAGATAAAGCTAGGAGTACGACAAGGGTGTGTCTTGTCACCAGATCTTTTCTCCCTGTATAGCGAAGTAATAATGCGAGAGATCAAAGAGATGCCAGGAATACTAGTTGGAGGTTATAATATAAATAATATACGCTATGCAGATGACACAGTATTGGTGGCGGATAATTCAACAGACCTACAACAATTATTAGACGTTGTAGTAACAGAGAGTGCAAGGAAAGGACTCTCCTTGAATATCAAGAAAACAGTAACAATGGTAATATCAAAGAAAATGGTGACACCAAAATGTGACATAGAAATAGAAGGGAAAATCCTTAACCAAGTTGATAATTTTAGATACCTAGGGGCATTTATAACATCAGATGGAAGATGTACAACAGAGATTAGGAGTAGAATAGGGCAGGCAAAAGCCGCTTTTCAGAAAATGAAGAGTATCTTATGCAATAAGTCACTATCACTGAATGTAAGAAAGAGAGTGCTGAAATGCTATGTAGAACCAGTTTTGCTGTATGGCAGTGAATCTTGGAACGTAAATGAACAAATTAAGAAGAAATTAGAAGCAACAGAGATGTGGTTCCTGAGACGAATGTTGCGAATTCCTTGGACTGCCAGAGTAACTAACGACGACTGCCTGAAACAGGCTAATGAAACTAGAACATTATATACAACAATAAGACAGAGACAAACATCTTTCTTCGGTCACGTGATGAGAAGAGAGGCATTGGAGAACATCGTAACAACTGGAAAGATCGAGGGGAAGAGAGGCAGAGGTAGACCAAGAGAAGTGATGCTGGATGGATTGAGACGGTGGCATGGAGGAATATCAGCACCAGAGTTGATCCAGAAAACCAAAGACCGAGATCTATGGAGAGCCATGAACGCCTACGCCAGCCGGCACGGCACTTGATGATGATGATGATCAAATAGCTAGCGCTACGCTACAGTAATGACATCCTGTAAATGAGTTTAATATAGTCACAAGCAAGAACAATAAACTAATGGAGGCTACAAATAACAGAGGAAATGCAAACTCAAAATATTTAACCCTAAAGTCAAATTATTTCTGCTGTATAGATAAAAAATATGGAGAATGACATACTTATAAATTACAAACATTCAATAATTCATACCTGCACAGATAAAAGACCTAAATTATTACGACAGAATTAACAATACAGTGCTCATGGAGAGAACTAAATGAATCCTAGTGATCCAAGAGATGAGGAAAAGACATTATCACTGAATAGAACACACATCGGAAAAGCCTTGCAATAGCATAACTAAGAAGTCCTTCACTGGGAATGCACGAGGGAAATTAAATATATGGAGACTTAAAGCACATAGAGGAGACAAATTAGAGACAGAGATGAATAATACTGGAAAGACATGGAAGGAACTGAAATAGATAAGAAAGGAAGTGAGGGTTTAGCATAAGATGGTTGAGGGCCCCTGCTCCACCGAGATGTAGAAAGAGAGGGATAAGATACCATACATCAGCAGTGTTTCAAGATATGGGAAAGCTTCTACTGGGTCAGTATGCAGAACAGGTATTATGCATGAGTTTTAACATGACAAAGCATCCTTGCTGCTATGAGTTTCAGGTACATAAGGTCACCTACATCAGTCAAAACCAAACACCACTTTTCTAGGATTAACACACCAGCTTCTAATATTTCAAAAACACATATAGCTCAGGAGAAAAAAAACACACAGTTACCTTAGTACTATATGAAATCTCGCAAACAGGGTTAGTTATTGAAGGTACCCTTGTGCCATAGTCAAGAATTCCAAATTTATAGCCACAACAATGGAACTGAAAACAAAAGTAAATGTCCAATATCAGCATAACATGGAAAATGACCATGTTTCATGGTTTAATCACATACTTTCATAATAAATTTTTTTAAACAAAATATTCAGTCATTTATTTCTCAGTTTCTGCTGGCAAAATCAATACAGAAATGATAACATATTTTAATTGCTTTCAACCACTTTTGTTATGAAGTGTTGAGAGAAATTGAACACTTTTATCTTCCAAAAATGTTATACTGTTTTGGCTCAAAAGCCACAAGAGATCTGTAATCACATCTTCTGCCCTTTATCCCCCCAAAATGGCACAGACCCTCAACTCACTCACTCCAGGCTGTCCTATCTTTTGTTATTTAATGCAACTTTTTCAATGTTCTTCCCATATTAATCACCTGTCTCTAATTCTCTGCTCTGTTTTTATGTCCGTATCTACTTAATTTGTTCTGTGGGGGCTAGGACAAAGGACTTTCAAGTTATGTTTTTCTCAGGTTTTCTCAACATGAATCCTATATCCAGTGCCAGTGTCTTTTCTTCATCTCTTGATTAAGTGGAATTTGTTTAGTTGTCTTCACACATTCCACAGCTGTGATTCTGTCATAGTATCGTAGTCCTATTCTACACATACACCAGTTAATAAATCTTTGTAGTTTATGAATAATTGTTTAGCTGCTTACATGCATCCATTGTGGAAAACATTTTCTGCACAAATTGGTCTGATCAATCACATTCGCTATCGCCACTGGTTGTAGTTATTATGTCATTTTTGAAACACAATGTAACAAACTATCATCATCAGTAGTAGTAGTAGTAATAGTAGTAGTAGTAGTAGTAGTAGTAGTAGTAGTAGTAGTAGTAGTAGTAGTAGTAGTAGTAGTAGTAGTAGTAGTAGTAGTAGTAGTAGTAGTAGTAGTAGTAGTAGTAGTAGTAGTAGTAGTATTTAGTTGCTCTCCATGTTTCTGATCCCCACAGTAGTACTGATATAACGTTAGAGTTAAATATTCTCAGTTTGGCATTAAATGTAATTTCTGTTGACCTCCACACATTTCCTAAACAATTAAACACTCCTCTTGCCTTTTATATCCTTTTTTAATATCTGTATCTGTTCCCCCACCTTTGTCTGCATTGCTACCTAAATAGATGCATGCTACCACTCTTATTTAATAACTGTATCTGTTCCATCTTTGTCTGCATTGCTACCTAAATAGATGCATGCTACCACTCTTATTTAATATCTGTTCCCCCACCTTTGTCTGCATTGCTACCTAAATAGATGCTTGCTACCACTCTTATTTAATATCTGTATCTGTTCCCCCACCTCCCCTCTGCCATGTGTCCACCTTGTCGACGTAGAGGGGCTTGTGTGTTCCAATGACCCCAAGAGCTATGCCGACGGTAGCACAGCTACTGGTAGGGTCACCCATGTCGGACAGGTCAAGGGAGAGGGACCAGGCCAAGTGACACACAAACCTGCTGCCTTGTAGGTAGACTGGGGACAGTCAAAGGCTAGGGAAAGCACCCCGAACAAATGCTTGTCGAAATCGGATGTACTGAGCCACAGGCTTGACAAAGCAGTGCAACGTAACTTAATTAATGATGTCACAAATTAAAATTAATCGTTATGGTGCTAATCCCGTGAAGTCCCATCAGGCGGTGATAGTGCCGGGCCCCCTGCCTCGAGGGGGTCCACACATGACTACTGGTGGTCACCTTCCCCTGTGCTGTGGAGTCAAGGCACAGAGGAGTAGGTTAAGAGCTATTGACCAAACACCCCGGACACTCAACATACTACAGTGGAATGCCGAAGGAGTTTATAACAAGAAAGCCTCCCTAACACAGCGTCTTCATAAAGATAGAATAGATGTGGCATGCATTCAAGAGACACACCTCAACGCCAATCGCACATTTTCAGTCGAGGGATATCAGGTCACACGTTTCGACCGAGAAGGACACAAAGGAGGAGTTGTAATACTTACACGAAATACAATACCTTGCAGCGAAGTATCTGTGATCTCTGACAACCAAACGGAAATTATAGGTGTTGATATAATGATAAAGGACGTGAAAATAAGAATTTACAATCTGTATAGCCCGGCAGATAAGGATCTTACACTCTCAAACATGAAAATAACTGACACAAATTGCATTGTTGTCGGAGACTTTAATAGCCGTTCAGAAAGATGGGGATACCCAGATACTGACAAAAGAGGAGATGAAGTGGAGGACTGGGAAATAGACTCAAATCTCCATCTACTCAACAAAGCAGATGACACACCGAGCTTCTACTCCAGAAGATGGATTACCACTTCTACTCCAGACTTAGCTTTCTGCACAGGAGACATCCTCCACAAAATCGATCGCCACGTGCTTGACCAATTAGCCGGTAGTGACCACAGACCAATCAAGCTTGTAATGAATATGGAGTATGTTCCACAGGAGCAAAAGCCTTTGCCCCGCTGGAATTACAAACGAGCAGATTGGAACAGATTTGCCATACTAACAGACAAATATTGTGAAAACATAAATACACGATATGGCAACATGAAGCAAATCGTGGAAAGGCTAAACAGAGCAATAATACAGGCGGCCACTGAGTCTATTCCAAGAGGAGCGAGGAAAAATTACAAACCATACTGGACTGAAGAACTACAAATTTTGGAGGACAAAGTTGAAGATGCTAGGAAGACCGCAGAGAGAGAACAAACAACTGAAGCGAACATCTCTCTCAAAGCCATCTCAGCAAAATATAAAAGAACAGTAAATCAAACAACAAGAGATTGTTGGAGGAAAAAAACAGAAAACCTGAATTTTGACAGGGATGGAAACAAACTATGGAAACTAGTGAAAGCCATGAACAATGAAGGACCTAGAAACAAGCAAATAACAATTAAACAAGGAAATGCCTTGCTTACAGGAAAAAAGGCTGCAAATGCACTAATGGAACACTATGCCAGTGCAAACCACATTGATATTACAACTGAACAGAAGAAAGCAATCAAAGATAAACAGATACATCATAGAAATACAGAGACAGCAGCAGAATATATGATGGCAAATCTAACAATGGAAGAAATGGAACAGGCAATGAATACCCTAAAAAAGAAGAAATCACCAGGAAAGGATGGAATCACAAATGAAATGCTAATAGGACTAGGCACTAAGGCAAAAAAGAAACTACTAGCAGTCCTAAATTACAGCTGGAAGAGGGGAATAGTCCCACAGGCATGGAAGGAAGCTATACTAATACCAGTCCCAAAGAAAGGAAAAGACCTGGAAGAACCAAATGGCTATCAACCTATCAGTCTACTTAGCTGTGTAGGAAAATTAATGGAACGCATTATCAATGGCAGGCTAACATGGCATCTGGAAGAAAACCAACTCTTAACACCACACCAAGCAGGATTCAGAAAGTACAGATCCACTGAAGATCAAATAACCTATATAGCTCAGGAAATAGAGGATGCCTTCCAAGAGAAAAAGCACACACTAGCGGTCTGGGTAGATTTAGAAAAAGCATTTGATAAAGTATGGAAGGAAGGACTGAAAGTAAAACTGCAAAAAATGCATGTTTGTGGGAAAATGTACAAATGGGTCAGCCACTACCTTGAGAACAGAACTGCCAGGACAAAAGTACAAGGACAAACCAGCAAAATGATGCTGTTGGAGCAAGGTGTCCCCCAAGGAGGAGTTCTTTCACCAACATTATTCCTAGCATATATAAATGACATCACGGAAAATTTTCCAGCCAGAGTACACACATCATCTTTTGCAGATGACCTAGCCATATGGACATCTGAAGAATATATTAGTACAGCTAACAGCAGAATACAGCAAGCCCTATTAGCGCTAGAGGACTGGTCAAAATCATGGCTAGTGAAGATAAGTGAGGAGAAAACAACATGCACAGTGTTCTCCCTCTCAACTAAAGCTCAGCAACCTAAGCTGGTATTGAATGGAAAAATATTGCGCCATGTGAAAATCCAAACTATCTAGGAGTCACCTTTGATCGTCGCCTGACATGGAAAACACAGGTTGAGAAAAATCGAACAAGAGCAAGGCAAAGAATGGCAATCATGAAAAAGCTTGCTGGTACAACGTGGGGAGCAGATGAGAAAGTTCTCAAGAAGTTATATACTGGACGGGTGAGGCCAGTACTGGAATATGGCATTGCAGCTTGGGCAACAGCAGCTAAGTCAAACTTTAACAAAATAAGTAGAGTCCAAATTCAAGGAATGTGAATCATAACTGGAAGCCTGAAGACAACGCCTATTAATGAATTAGAAAAGATCACTTGTTTACAACCAATGCAGGATAGAAGAGATAGCAGAGCCCAGCAACAAGCTGAAAAATTTAGAAGATTGACAGACCACCCTATGCATAACAGGTGTAATGGTTTTGGAAAGGGAAGACTGAAGCGTAGCAACTTTGTAGAAACTGCAAAACGAAAGATTAGGGCAGATCCTATACTTAACATATCAACAGTCAAACCCATTTACAATGCAGACAAGTTCCCAGCTTGGAGACAGCAGCAACTGCCTGAGATGATAGCAAAACATTCCTGGTATTGAGAAAAAGAACACTCAGCATGAAACCGAAAGAAGAGAAATAACCCTAAACTACATAAAAGAACATTACCCAAGCAGCAATTGGACCCATGCATATACAGATGGATCAGCCAAAAATTCAGTAGAGAATGGAGGATGAGGAATTCTCCTAAATTTAAAAAATGGAGTGAAAAAAACACATTCAGTGGCAACTGGAAAGTTTTCAAGTAACTTCAAAGCGGAGGTAGAGGCTCTGAAAACTGCAGCAGAAATGCTCTTGATGGAGGAAACTAAAGAGACGCAAATAGCTATCTTCACAGATGCAAAGTCAGCTGTCTCAATACTGAAGAGCAATAACAGCACAGAAATAGCTGACCTAAGAGCAGCACTCCATGGTCTATGCCAGAAATCCAAAAAAGTTGTAATACAGTGGATCCCATCACATTGCAGTATACCTGGAAATGAAGAGGCTGACAGACTGGCAAAAGAGGGCGGACGACTACCACAGCCTGACATAGACATAACCTATAATGAGGCAAAGAGGTTGATAAAAGGCACTTATAGAACCAAATGGGAATTAGAGCATCCAGGCCACCAGAAGGATGATGCATATTACAAACTCGACCGAAGAGAACAAGTAGCAATCTTCAGACTCCGCACAGGACATAACAGGCTGAAATACCACTTGTTCAACAAACTAAAGATAGGAGATACAGATGAATGTAATTGTGGAACTGGTAAAATGACAGCTAAACATTTGCTGCAAGAGTGCCCAATATATGCAGAACAGAGAAAGATATTTTGGCCCACACCTGCTTCATTCGAGGACAAGCTCTATGGAGATATCAACAAGCTCAAGTCGACTGCAGCTTACTTTAATTGTATTCAGGTTGACATTTAAATGTACATGAAGAAGTATTTAGACTGCCACACTTCATACCACAGGCATGTCGGTTACACAAGCCTCCCAGAGGCATGAAATGGAATATTGCTCGGATAGCAAATCCATTACGTGGAAAGTCCGAATCGAAAGCTCACTGTGTGGGCTTCATAAAAGGTGGAAAAAGTGTCCTAGTGGCACAAAATGGAATATTGCTCGGATAGCAAATCCATTGCGCGGAAAGTCCGAGTCGAAAGCTCACTGTGTGGATGTCATCTGCAAACTGCATTCTTCTGGTTTCCGGAGGAACAGCCTATGGTGAACGGAAAGCCCAATATACGGAAGTGAGGCTAAGCAGCCATGTGCAAGACGTGACGATTCCTTGGGTGAGCCCAGTACCAGAGCACTATGTGTTGGCTCTGCAAGTATGGAAGCCTCCTTGGATGGCGGGGAATGCCCATGGTCTGCCCCTGCCTTCCCTTGAGGGCTGACCAGGATGTCTTTGGCTGTTCTATATGGGCCAGCTAGGATGGGGGATAACACCACACCAGTGAGAGTCAAACGTCCTAAGAAACCCCCGGGAAGGTTAACCTGGTCAACAAATGCCCGCAGAAGTCGGATGTGTCGGCCTAACGGCGCAAGAACGCAGCTCTGCTGTAAACAGGCACAACGCAATCACGTCCGAAAAAAAACTCAGGATGAACGAAGAAGAAGAGGTTCCCCCACCTTTGTCTGCATTGCTACCTAAATAGATGCATGCTACCACTCTTATTTAATATCTGTTCCACTATCTTTGTCAGCATTGCTACCTAAATAGATGCATGCTACCACTCTTATTTAATATCTGTATCTGTTCCCCCATCTTTGTCTGCATTGCTACCTAAATAGATGCATGCTACCACTCTTATTTAATATGTTTCCCCATCTTTGTCTGCATTGCTACCTAAATAGATGCATGCTACCACTCTTATTTAATATCTGTTCCCCCATCTTTGTCTGCATTGCTACCTAAATAGATGCATGCTACCACTCTTATTTAATATCTGTATCTGTTCCACCATCTTTGTCTGCATTGCTACCTAAATAGATGCATGCTACCACTCTTATTTAATATCTGTTCCCCCATCTTTGTCTGCATTGCTACCTAAATAGATGCATGCTACCACTCTTATTTAATATCTGTATCTGTTCCCCCATCTTTGTCTGCATTGCTACCTAAATAGATGCATGCTACCACTCTTATTTAATATCTGTATCTGTTCCCCCATCTTTGTCTGCATTGCTACCTAAATAGATGCATGCTACCACTCTTATTTAATATCTGTATCTGTTCCATCTTTGTCTGCATTGCTACCTAAATAGATGCTTGCTACCACTCTTATTTAATATCTGTATCTGTTCCCCCACCTTTGTCTGCATTGCTACCTAAATAGATGTATGCTACCACTCTTATTTAATATCTGTTCCCCCATCTTTGTCTGCATTGCTACCTAAATAGATGCTTGCTACCACTCTTATTTAATATCTGTATCTGTTCCCCCATCTTTGTCTGCATTGCTACCTAAATAGATGCATGCTACCACTCTTATTTAATATCTGTTCCCCCATCTTTGTCTGCATTGCTACCTAAATAGATGCATGCTACCACTCTTATTTAATATCTGTATCTGTTCCACCATCTTTGTCTGCATTGCTACCTAAACAGATGCATGCTACCACTCTTATTTAATAACTGTATCTGTTCCCCCATCTTTGTCTGCATTGCTACCTAAATAGATGCTTGCTACCACTCTTATTTAATATCTGTATCTGTTCCCCCACCTTTGTCTGCATTGCTACCCAAATAGATGCATGCTACCACTCTTACTTTTCCTCCGAAGTCGGAGAGTATCTGCCTGCACGGCGAGGAACCACCAGTCTGCACACCAATAAGCCAGACATGGAACAACGGATACTCACGCAAACCTCAGGTCCTGTATGACATCACATTGATGTTGGACAACAGGGTGTATTCATCCGGCATACAGGACTTCACGCTGGAGTTCACAGCCAGCGAACACAAGCAAGCAACCACTCTTATTTAATATCTGTATCTGTTCCCCCACCTTTGTCTGCATTGCTACCTAAATAGATCAATGCTACCACTCTTATTTAATAACTGTATCTGTTCCCCCACCTTTGTCTACATTGCTACCTAAATAGATGCATGCTACCACTCTTATTTAATATCTGTATCTGTTCCACCATCTTTGTCTGCATTGCTACCTAAATAGATGCATGCTACCACTCTTATTTAATATCTGTATCTGTTCCACCATCTTTGTCTACATTGCTACCTAAATAGATGCATGCTACCACTCTTATTTAATATCTGTATCTGTTCCCCCACCTTTGTCTGCATTGCTACCTAAATAGATCAATGCTACCACTCTTATTTAATAACTGTATCTGTTCCCCCACCTTTGTCTGCATTGCTACCTAAATAGATGCATGCTACCACTCTTATTTAATATCTGTATCTGTTCCCCCATCTTTATCTGCATTTCTAACTAAATAGATGCATGCTACCACTCTTATTTAATATCTGTATCTGTTCCCCCATCTTTATCTGCATTGCTAACTAAATAGATGCATGCTACCATCTCCTGAAGTGAGGTTTCATCAAGGGAGCTTTGTTTATCATTTGCTGGGTTTATTCTCTATTGTCTTTTGCCAAAGAATTGTTACATCTAATTGTTGTAAGTTCCCATCCAAAGTGGCTGATGTGGTCAAGATCTCACTGGCCACCTTGACTTCTCAAGGCCCATGTTAGGCTGGGTCAACCAGGAAGCCCAGGTCAATTTTAAAAAGCTGCATGTTGCATCATATTGGAAGGAAATTTTGACATTTAACAAACCAGCTAAAAGGCACACCATTGAACGAAAGTGTTACAGAAGAGTACAGATCTGACCACGGTTGGTTGTTAAGACAAATAACATGTAGGAAAATGAAATATTTTGGGAAAGTAAAAAACATGAATGTCTGGAAAAGATTATGGAGGTAGGGGTCCCAGGAAGCAGAGAAGAGGATGACCACAACTTTGTTTGCAGACTTATTCTATTTTTGTCCCACACATTTTTGTAGTCTGTCTAAGGCGGCACTAGCCTTGGAAATTCTTGCATTCACTTCGTCGTCAATTATGGCAGCTTGTGACACAGTGCTGCAAAAATACATGGTGAATTTGTCGACAATACTTAGTCTATTACCATTCACTTTGATATTAGGCTTGGTGTAATTAAACCCTGGAACTGGCTGGTACATAACTACAGTTTCCTCCAAATTGATATTAAGCCCAAAGTTGACATAACATAGACATACTTTCTTAAGCAACTTCAACAGATTTCCTTCTCTCCAGTCTGCTGGAGTCTCCCAGACTCTGCTAAATAATACATGCAGTAATTTAGCTGAAGTATTCATATTGGCTTCTGCAGGATACTTCTTTTGCGTTCATCCGGAGTTTTTTCGGACGTGATTGCATTGTGTGTGTTTACAGCAGGGCTGTGATACTGCGCCTTTAGGCAGACACATCCGACTTCTGTGGGGATTTGTTGACTGGGTTAACCTTCCCAGATGTTTCAAAGGATATTTGACTCTCACTTTTGTGGTATCACCTACATCCCAGCTGGTCAAGTCAGAACAGCCGGAGACATCCCGGTCAGTCCTCAAGGGAAGGCAGGGGCAGACCATGGGCATTCCCCACCATTCAAGGAGGCTTCCATAATTGCAGAGCCGACACATAGCGCTCTGCTACTGGGCTCACCAAAGGAATCGTCATGTCCTGCTCATGGCTGCTTAGCCTCACATCCGTATATTGAGCATTTCATTCACCACAGGCCACTCCCCATGCAAACCAGGAGAGCTAAGCCTGCAGATGACATTCACTCAGCGAGCTTTCAGTTCGGACTTTCCACGAAATGGGTTTGCTAGCCAAGCAATATTCCATTTCATGCCACTGGGACGCTTTTCCGGGTATTTTGTAGGACGGCCGACTTTTACTGTTGTGGTGTTATCCTCATCCTAGCTGGTCCATTCAGAACAGCCGGAGACGTAATGGTCAGCCCTCAAGAGAAGGCAGGGGCAGACCATGGGCATTCCCCGCCATCCAAGGAAGCTTCCATAATTGCAGAGCATACACATAGCGTTCTCACCCAAGGAATTGTCAGGTCCTGCACATTGTTGCTTAGCCTCACTTCCGTATATTGGGCCTCTCGGCCACCACAGGCTGTTCCTCCAGAAACCAGGAGAGATCAGTCTGCAGATGACATCCAACACGAAGCCTTCAATTCGGACTTTCCATGTAATGGGTTTGCTAGCCAAGCAATATTCCATTTTGTGCCACTAGGATGCATTTTCCACCTTTAATGAAGCCCATACAATGAGTTTTCAATACAGACATTCATCTAAGGAACCTCGACTTATTTAATGAGCCATTCGCAGTTTCAGTGCGAACTTAGACATGCATGGCTTAATCTTTGAGACAAGCAATTGACTACTGGCAGGATCAATGAAGTATCTTCATGCAGACGGACTATTCACGCACATGCAGGCCAAGAGTAGCAATCGCTCAGCACACTCCCTCGGTACCCGGTGATGCATGCAAAACCACTGGACGCCTACTATGCCATGCAGGACTGACCAAAAAGCTATGCCAGCTTACTGACTGCAGGCCCACTACTCATCGAGAGAGAGTGGGCGCTTATCAAGACCTGGTCGAATGAGCGTACAAATATTGCTCTTTTGCCCTCTCAAACTTCGCGCTGCGGTCACATTCTCAAAATGACTGCCTCACTAACTTGTGTCAGCTGGAAAGTTCCCAATTGGGTGCAACTCACACAGCCATCCGAGGCAACGAATGCTTGACGTGGGACTGATCTTGCAAACCAGACCAGCGCTCACTTGTAGGATACCATCTGGACCACCAGCTTTCCTATCCTTCAGGAGTTTGATAGCTTTTCTAATTTCTTCTTTACATTGTTTCTCATAGATGATATCCAGCTTCACTTCTGTAGACAGGATATCTGGAGGTTCTTTAGGGACCGGTCTATTCAGAAGTTTCTCAAAGTGTTTGACCCATCTGTTCATTTAATCTTTAATGTTAGTGAGAACTTTCCTATGATTATTTTTTATAAGCGTAATGAAGATCTCTGATGTTTCCTTTCACTGAAGTTACTTCTGCCACTCCTGCTAAGCCATCTAAACATTGACTTTTATCTGCCTCCTAGCTTCTTTGTTAACTTCTGCATATTTTTCATGGGTTCTGACATTAGCAGCTCCAGTTTTGCTATTGTTTAAATCTGCTTTTCAATTTTTAAATAAAAGTAAAGGACCACTTTACACGCCTTAAAATGCATTGGGAATATGGTACTTGGCTAATATTTGTTTGCACTCTGTGGGTGATGTGTTCACTATCATGCTGACTGCCTTTATTTCCCAAAATATTTCCTAGTACTCATGTTAGGCCGGGGTGACTACAGGCAAATTTGTTTTTAATTCCCCGCCTCAAGGGGGATTTGAACACAAGCAAGCTAACCTCTGCACTACCATAGCTTTCCCACAATTCGACATACTCACATAACTCTGAACAGACTGCATGAACCCAGGATTCTCATCGTAGTTGTCCACACCTTCCTTGAGCATTTCAGTAGTAAAATCTTTGAACTGAAACACAGCAGCATTTATACAACAGTAAAGTATATGCTCCTTCAGTTTACATTTTATAACACACAAATTTAAAACAATTAAAAGAAGAATTTGCTAGTGCACTGACTTATAAAGAACACGATAGTAGCAAACAGCAAATAAGAATCAACAACCATTAAAAAAATATTTCAATGCATAAAGAAGAGCATTATAAGTTGAGTTGAGTCAAGAACCGATATTACGACACTTCGGACATTCTCATACATGCTGCATCCTCATCTTCAACAGCCAGCGAAGAATCCTAATACTAAAACTGCAGTCTGATTATGCGTCCATGTGACCTTTCGTCGGAGAACTGATTGTAGGCCAGATCCCCTGGGCTTTCTCTGCTGCTCCATTCTCTCAAGGCTATGATTATTTATCTGTTCATCCACAATATACACATTATCCCAATACACCACCCAAAGTTGCAGACACAATCAGTCCAATCGCTGTTCGTTTCCCATCACACCAGCATATCCTGGGGAAAAGATCCAACACATACTTTGATTTTTGAATTGAAGCATGCCAATCTGCACGAAGCATTTCTGCCTCAGCATGCTCTGGGAGTCCGTTACAATAAAGATATGTGTGTGCTTTTGTCCTCCAGTCAGCGAAACACCACTGTGACTGTCTCCACCCCCATCCTCAGACTAGATATTGTGATATCATATGCCAGGCTCTGCTTCGCTAAACACCATCCATTAACCTTCAATATGAACCTGCAGGCACTTATTTTTCCTCTAAGCACACGCCATCTATGTGGAATGACAGAACATTTAAAAAGGATGTGTACTGTCCTCTGATTTGTTTTCATTCTTCTTCTTATAGTCCATGCCATCTGCCAATGATAACCATGTCTGTCCACAGCCTTATGTCTAGTGTGCTGCCAATGATTTCTGATACTAATGTTTCTCCATGCTATGATGTCAAACTGTCCAGCATTGTCTTTCTCTGTCTCCTCCCATCTCTTGTTCCTTCCAAATTCCATGTTGTCAAAATTTACTCCAGCTTTCCCCTCCTCGTGACATGTCCAAAGAATGAGCACAGACTTCTTTTGATGCAAGAAAACCAATCCTCTTTGTGAGTTAACTTCTTTCAAGATATCTTCATTGGTCCTTTTATCTATCTAGAGTTCTCATCATTCTTCTATAAAACAACATCTTCACAGCTTCTACATAATTCCTCAAGTCTGCTAATTGTCCATGATTCGCTTCCATACATCAGGATTGGTTCAATATAGCTCTGAAGAACTATTTTTCTCACCATGACTGACAAAGATATAAATTGCAGAGAATATTCTCCATCATGTGAAATGCTGTCTTTGTTTGAGATATTCTACTTTAACCTCATTATTTCATCTTCTTTCTGCTGTTATTAAAGTATACAAAATACTTAAATACACTCATCTGTTTCAGACTGGTTCCATTCACTTTAATGTTCCATATAGAAAGACATTATTTCTTTGTAATAACCATTACTTCTGTTTTTCTGGTATGCAGACTCAGACCTTTGTTTTGAATTCTTGCTGCAATTATATCTATCACTTTTTGTAACTATGTCTCATTTTCAATGTCATCAGCATAAAGCAGGTTGTTTACATGATGCCCACCAACTGATATCCCTGGCCTGTCTTGTATGAATCTCATTATTGATTCGTTATACAAACTGAACAGATCAGGTGACAGTACACAACCTGTCTAACATCTTGTTTAATATGTTTAACAGTTTCCATTGGGTTGTCAATTCTTAAGGTTGCTTGTTGAACCCAATATATATATTTTTTTAAATATTCTCAGATCTTTACCACCAATGTTTAAATTTTCTAACATTCTAATTATTTCTTCATGTTTCAACTTATCAAATGCTTCATTCTGTGTAGTCAATAAAGTGGAACTATAGATCTCTGTTTATTTCAATTATTTTTTTTCTGTTAATGTTCTCAAGATGTATATGTCATTGTTTATTCCTTTACTTTGCACAAATCCACATTCAACAGTGACCATATGATGAAATCTATAAAAAATGTGTTGCAGTTTGTGGTCATACTATAAACAACTTATGCTATCAATTTATTTGGTTGTTTCAGGATTTGAGGTTTAGAGATTGAGCACAACCCACCACTGGCAATGCTGATCACACTCTGGTACGAATCTAAGGCCTTGTCCACATCAGATTGGAAGCACTAGACTTGAGCTTCGCTCTCGCTTGAGCACGTCAGCAGTGCATATCCTTGACTGGACCTGGGATCGAACCCCGGATCACTGGTGTGTGAGGCGTGTGTGTAACCACACAGTGAGTGATTGCAAGAGTGAGTGAGTGTATGAGCGTGTGTAAAATAAAAAAAAAAGATAACTATGAAACAAGTATCCCACACTTATAAAAGCACGTTTCTAGATTAATCCACATGGAAACTTCTGCAAGACTAAATTTCTCTGACAGTTATTCAGAAAATGACAATAGTGATGACATTAAACAACACACAAAACAGCCACCTCTCCAGCCATATAAGCATGATTGTTCTGGTGCCAACAAATTAGCTTACAGTTTACACATTTAACTACACAATATCACTGTCTAGCAACACATTTATGCTTGTGTACTGACCTACTACAGTTTTTAAATGTTTTAACTTTCTAGAACCTTATGCTAAAGTGTGGAAGCCTTTTGCATCTCATGCTTGTCTCTGGGATAAAATGGTAATTGTGTAACAATACTGTCTCTTGGACATGGCAGTTCACTTTGTATCTTTCAGTATAATTCATATTTTATTGTTTATAATCAGGTCACCTCTAATCAAGACTGTAGTTTATGATATTTTGTATTATGTGTGTTACATTACACTAAATGATTAGTGTAAAAAACAGTAATGATGTTTTTTCATTTGCTGGCTTTTAGCTAGAGCATAGTCTACACACATGCTACTAAAACTTGTAGTTGCTACTGTTAGGGAGGGTACTGGACTGATTTTTGCTTTTGGGTTAGCTTTTCCTATTACCAGTGTCCCTCAATATTAGGCAAACTCACCCCGGTTTCTAAGTATTTGTAATCTGCGTCTCCAAGTCAAGGATGAGAATTCAGCATTGAAGTCCAACTGACCGGTGTGTGGAATGAACTCACTACCGCGGTCATCAGAGAAAGCTGAAGTGTGAGTGAGTTAAACCCTGTGGCCATGTGGTGTTCCACAGCAATGATACACATACAAACTTTTGTACAATGTGCATGCCAACAGTATGATCATGATACATTTATCATAACAAGGACTACATTGTTTCTCATTCTAGTCTTAATTTCTATACGTCCCAGTACTAAAGATAACACTGTTCATCAAATACTTACTGTCTCCTTGGCTACAGCTGCCCAAATGCCAAAGCCCAGCAGGGTGCCAAAGATGATAAACAACAGCACAAAGAACTAGAAATGGAATGCAAAATAAGAATTATTTTTAACAAATATTAAAATTAGTTGTACTTTTATAACAGGAAACAATTCAGATTATCCCAGCAGACGCCATCAAAGCCAATATAAACACACCAACTTAATTACTGCATTATTTATTTAGCACAGTCATGGGGACTTAAGAAATACACGTAGAGACTGGATTAAATTGGTTTTTAAAAACAAGCTTTTATCTGTAAAACAAAATACTACAACAAATCACTAATGTATAACAAAGCGCTAACATCTGGTAATAGATCAGGTAATATTTTTAGGAATCAATAATTTGGTATTTGGTATTTTTGTTCGCTCGCTTTTGAACTCAAGTGTAGTTCATAAATGTCCTACAACTTTTAGTGTATTGGACTGATTTTTATGTGTGGATTAGCTTTTCCAAATACCAGTGTCCCTTGCCATCAGACACCAACTTCAGAGGTGCTTGAAATTTACATCCCCAAGACAAGGATGAGAAGTCAACATTTTAGTCCAATTGAACAGTGTAGAGGATGAATCCACTTCCTCTGCATCTGCACACGGGATGTTTAAGAATGAGCGCTCTTATCCATCCGACCATGGTGACCTCAGGAAAAAAATAATAAATCAATAAACAAAAACTAAACAAATGCACAAGTAGTGGTCATGTGCATTTATGATTCAATAGCTCTTTCCTGCCTCTAATGTGTCTTAACATTACAATGATGTAAATTAACAAGATTTCTTGAAAAAGCAAACTAGTCTCTTAAACATTTGCTAACTACACTCTGCTCCCTGCTGTGCTTTAAAATTACGTGTATATATAGGTAAGCTTAACAAAAACATCGGTGCGTTACACTTGCTTATAAAATATTTATTAAGGTCTCACCGATGCTAGCATACACTGGCTTTCTCTAACTGCACCACAGCATCCCAAGAACCCAATGATCATGATGAGGAAGCCAATGGCCATCAGAACATATGACAGTGTGTAGAGGATGTCTATTTTGGAAGACTTGTGCATGAATTCTGCAGCATTCTCATCCACTCTCAGCCATATTCCAACACCAAGGATTGCACATCCTGATAGCTAGAGAAACAAGAGGGGAGTAAACAAGTTATACAAGTTTTATTTTCTGGATTCATGGCATTTGTGTTTGGGTATTAAAAAACTAAACTTAAATTGTTTGCATAATGTATAATATGCTTTTCAAGGGCCATGTTTGTCATGCATGGATAAATCCATAAGTGCTCCGACTTCCTCACTTATATCATACAAAAGGAAATCTCAACAGTGCACAAACTTCATAGCGCAGGTTGGATCTCATTGTGCCTATACAAGAATCATTCATTCTATAACTGCATGGCATGTAGGTTGTTTCACTGTTAAAATGTTGCCACAGCAGCAGTAATATGGGCTACATTTTAAAACTGTCCACCTGTGGTGTTTCCTTAACATGAACAACATGCACATGGGATTGAATGTTCCCTCTCACTGGATATGGGTAGTTTCCAAGCTCACTACCATTTCAAATGATTAGTTGTGAAAAGGGCTACATCAATTATATTCCCAGTGCTGGAAATTAATCTTTTGAAATTGATTCAGGAGACTGTACCTCTAAGTAATTGTTCTTGTTCTGGATGTTTCCTTTACTTGTGATCTTGTACACATGTAGAAATGTATTAGGTATATGGTGCAAGTCCCAACCAGCACTCTATGTGGTCAATATCACGCCGGACACCTTTACTTCCCAGAATATGTCTTAGTACCCGTTTTAGGCTAGGGTTAGCCTGGGAGAACAGTTTAATTGTAAATATCTGCCTCAATGGGGATTTGAATACATGGCCAATGGGCTGGCAAGTAAGTGTTTCCTATCTATAGTAACCACCGCCCAACCACAACACCCTACCTCTAAGCCACACTGACCCATAATTGGTACTACATGTAGTTTAAATTCTTTAAATAACCAACACATTAATTTCAAACAAAACCTTTGAACTGACTGAGTCATCTAACATAAATGCAAGATACAAGAAAGCCTTTCCTTTAGCTCCATGTTCATCAACTATATGTAGATTAATATATGGTATCCGGGGATGTCTAGCACTCATATTATTTCTACATAATTATGTCTCTGCTGCATCTGCTATAACCAGTTTATGGTTTGCCACTGGTTTTCATAACATGTTGATCTGCTTGACAGTTTTCAAAGTGGATATTCACTTCATTCTGGAATTCTATTTTTATTTTCTTATGTTGCAGAATATGTATTTTCCATTTCAGTTGTGGTTGTCCTTTCAGTGTTTTCTTTCAGCACTCTTATGGCGTATGCACTGAAAAAAAACAACAACACACACACACACACACATTTTAACACTAGACTAACTTATAACTGAAAGTGCCACGACATATCTACACACAGATGACCAGAGGTGACTTATACTATAATGGAATATTAGCCACACCTTTTACTTAATCTAGACTTGTATTCTTAACTACTGGAGTCATTCTAAGTGGAGCACGGGCAATTTGGAGAGATTTTGGAGCCACTTCAGTGGTGCCTTGTTTTTGGTCTGTGTAGGAATCCCAGGCACATAACTGACATCTTCATTTGATATCTGTTAAGTGACTTAACATGTACTTGATGCATTTCTTAGTTTCTTCAGCTGGACATATCTCCTTCATTTAGGGACTGCATTCATGACTAAAATATACAACTCATATGGGTTTATATTGTATTTCTGTAACAGTAACCATGTAGGTAGATTATCACATCTGTGACATGAGACCTGGAGACTTAGATACAAGAATACTTACTGCAATTTAAGGACTGCATAATAACATTTAAAAAATAAGTATCTCAATACTCAAGGGTTATATTTTTTATATGACAGCATACCACAACAAGCAATGATGTACAGACCAGAGGGACGCAGAGGAAGAAGCCGACCATGTAAACGTTGGACGGAGGGAATCGCCGGGTCCATGGGAATATCGATACATGAAGCCCATAACAGGCACTCTCACGATGTTTATACTTCACCTCGACACCGCAAGGTACAAGAGGAACATGATGAGATGAGATGAGATGAGATATGACAGGATGTCAAATCAGGATGTACCAGAATTAATCAAACGTGAAGCTATGTATGTATGCATCACTGAAGATCAAAATAAGTGAATAAGTGTAGATACTCAATGATTCATCTTTGTGTTTCGATATGAAAAGCTTGAACATATGTGAACGTGTGTAAATACAAAGTGTTGCATTTATTACTAAATTTCAAACTAACAGCTACAAGTATGTTAATACTTTGATTTATCCAGCCTACATACAGCTCAACAGAAGGACTTAGTTGCAGCAGAAATAGCTGTTATCATAAAGAACAAACTACCACAAGTCGTCAACATACTTTTATTAGTATTACTCGGCGGGGAGTAACGTTCAATATAAGCTGCGCTACCATGTGTTAGCACATGGCACACACTTTTACTTTAGCCATAGCGCACATATTTTTTGCTCAGTACACAGGCAGACAACACAACGAATTGTACCCGGTATGCAAATAAAGACGTGCTCAGTTTTAACTTTTAGTGACGTGCCCAACGCCCCCGTTTTATAAGATCTGTTTCTTTCTGAGAATAGATTTTGGTCAATACTGATACTAGTAATTTGAAGCGCATTGCTTCAGATCGATGTATAGTTGAAGCTGTCACTACACGTCAACACGAAGATTACCAGAAATGACTTACAGAAACACAAAAATGAAATACGAGCTATATATCTGTCCCAATCTAAACTACTAGAATCTCAACAACTGAAAGCACTCCAAAAGTAAAATTCCTTAATTAATGTCGGGGTGAACGGTATGTTTCGTGGAGGATTTTTGTGGTGAAATTCTGGTGGCGGCATTATGCACAGTATGCCTGGGCGGGCTGTTGTTTGTCGAGACTCCTGTCTTTTCCACTTTTCATATGGGGCCGTGAGGAACATTTTATGTGATATTAACTGGCACGGGGACGGAGCATAATGGGGACGACCCGTTGCTGTGATGTTGGAACCACGACTGAACTGAACTGGAATGTCTGCCGATTTATTTTAGCCACTACAAAGCTGAATTGAGATGAGACAAGAACCGACAGCCCTCAGGACATTCCCAAACGTGACCGTCCTCATTTTCAACAACCAGCAAAGAGTCCCATAGCGACGGCGTTGCGGACGCCATTCGTAATGTCGCTTACCCGCGTTCGAAACACAGCGGCGACCGATTTGGCCGTGTCTCACTGGTTTTAACGTGTTGATATGGGTGCAATGGCAAACTACTGAACGTAAAACATGCCAAGTCATCAACGACAGTAAAATGCTGGTGTTAACAGCAACATCCTGTAAAAGGATATGCAACTTTAAAAAC
Source organism: Cepaea hortensis (assembly GCA_963921405.1). Lineage (NCBI taxonomy): Eukaryota > Metazoa > Mollusca > Gastropoda > Stylommatophora > Helicidae > Cepaea > Cepaea hortensis. The sequence goes on from OY992876.1 coordinate 188,893,044, forward strand.
AACAAAAAAGTCCCAATATTTATGGTACCAACTTCAATCTGATTATGTGTCCACATGGCCTTTCTTCGGAGTACTGAGTGACGGCAAGACCCTCTGGTCACACACCCTGCAGCACCATTCTCTCTAGGCAATGATGATTTATCTGACCTGCCATTTTATACACGTGACCCAAAGGGGACCTAACCACGTCTGCCAATCTGCCCGCCTGCTCGTCTCCAAACCACACCGCCATGTCCTGGGGAACAGATCCAGCTGATGCTTTTTTAATCTGTGATTTTTTAATTGAAGCCTGCCACTCTGTGCAAAGCATGCTTGTCTTCATCTTTCTCAGCATGCTCTGTGAGTTCGTTACAATCCCGACATGTGTGTACTGTTTGTCCTCCAGCCAGCGACATGCCGCTGTAACTGCCTCCACCTCACTACAGAGATGAATGTTAAGCTGAAACTTGAAAGTGAGTAATGGTAGTTAGCGACGTAGCAGTTTTGATCAGAACACCCCACAGCTTAGTGGGAGCAGATTCCACAAAGTGATAGAACGGGTAAAGTAAACACAGGATACATACTAACGGTGACAAGAATGTTGTCAAAAGCACACTAATAGATCTGTGCCACCTAGTAAAGTATAATATGCTGAAAGAATCTCTTCTCTTCAGAGACACGCAGATGGTGGAGCAAACGTGGCGACGACATCCAGTACGAGAAATAGGAACAGCGATAGCTGCAGCAGCCCTATTATGGCTATAAAAGAAACTAAAGCTAACAGGAAGACCAGCGGTGGTGCGCATGAACTATATCAAGATTCAAGTGCAGTTTGTTACCAACACCTGTGTATGCTAACCGTATATTAATTCTGTGCGACTGTCGATGGTGTAAGAAGACCAGATTCAACATTCGTGTGTACAAGCGACCGCAGCAACCAGTCTTGCAGGGGCAGAGAAACTAGTCAAACATGGCAGTTCTAGTTAAACACTACAAGCAGGCTAAATATAGTCAGCGTGTTGGAGCCACGTCACCTAGTGTTTGTAAAGACTCTTCCACGCCTTGATACGTATTGTGTATAATGGTGTTGGCTACATATTTGTATAGATCAATCGGTACTCGGTGGGTCATGTGATCAATAACACGCCGGCCGTCTTAAACTTTCCAGAAATTCCCGTGTACCCATTTTTGGCTGGGCCGACCTGGGAGCCCACGTCACTGAAAAGAATTCTCGTCTCCGGGGGATTATTACCACCGGGCCGGTAGGGAAGCACGCTAGTCACTGTGCCACCGTGGTTTTATGAACACAAGGTACGGAAGACATATGAAGACAAAGAAGAGTTAGCATGGGAATACAGCAGATACGTATACAAGACATGTAAGAGACAGCAGTATAAATGTGAACAAAGATCAAACAGACAACAGAAGACGAGTAGTAGACAACAGGCAATAAATTGTACAGTTTATGTCTTCATTATTCAAAGAGACAACATAAGTCGGGTAAGAAATAATTAAAGAGGGAACGAGATAACCAAAGACAGCGGCATATAACAAATATGAGGTGTCAAGGTGACATTAGATATCAGAAGACATGTACGAGATAACATACAAGATATAGATCTAAAATAATCATGAGAGAACAGAACACTAACATAAGATACGAGATAAGTGAAACGAGCAAGTTATAACTAAACAGGCGCGAGAAATGTAAACACAGAAGCCATAAACAATATGGAGTGAGAAAACTGAAGACATAGAACGTTAAGGCCACAGTGAAATGCATGACATGTGCTTCATGCTGATCACTGTGCAAACGGTTAAGTCCAAATATCAAAAGGTTGGTAGCAGGTAAGACTACCCTTGCTGGTTCCACGGAGCCTCGTGAAAGACTTCTGCCTTACTTCTACCATGGATATACGGCCACTCGCGGGATATGAACTAAAGTGACAAAGGATTTCGGATCAGGTGGAGCTCCAGAGATGCGATGCGCAGAACCCACTGGTAAATGGTATATGCTCCGACACACTCCAGTCCACTCCTAAATCATTATTTACACAATTAAGCAAGACCTCAGTCCGTGCTCTGGCACTTAAGGTTATGAAGATGGAGGCATCGGCCATAAGGCGCAAAGCAACAACCAGATTGTCAGGCACTCTCACAAATGAAATGTGTCTATATCTGCAAATCAGTGCCTTCTAAATGATGAGGCCCCTGGCATGTGCAGTGTCGGGTTGTGTGCCTTGAAAGTGTTTAAACAAAGCTACAGGACCATCCTCTCAGGTGTCTTGTGGGGGTAGAGGGCATGAGCATAGAGCGCCTGACCAATCATTACATAAACTTCTTCTTCATTGCATTCATATTGTTATATCCTGCTGCAGCCGCTGCTTTTTCTTTCTCTTTCCAGGAGAGCGCGCCACACGTTATGTACTTACTTTAAAGGCCGGTGTGTCCGCTAGAACAGAAGCACCGGGGGGCGGGGGCGGGGGGGGGGTGTGAAAGAGAAAAGAGGCAATTATGGTACCAATACAAAAGCTGGGAAAGGTAATGCAATCTTTTCCTCCCCCCTTTCAGCTACAGACCTAGAAGTCTTACATGCCAACATCAATCTCAGATTAAAATGGTACCTAGAAAGTAAATAACTTGTAATGCCGCAACAAGCAGGTTTTATACTATGTTACTGCACGGAAGATTAGGCAACTTTCCCCTCCAAAGAGATTGATTCCCCCACCCACGAGTCATTTTTACCACGTGGACATATTTTCAAAACCAACTCGACTGGCAGTGGCAAAAGGCCATCGGTTTATGCTTGATGAAAATGTAACTGCTAGTTGTAATAACTTATTCTCTGTGCCTAAAACAAATCTCACTGTGTTTAAGAGTTATCTTGTATATACGGAAAACGAATAGACAAACGTTTACATACGGAAAACGAACAGACACACGTTTACAAACTAGTCTAGTTGAAGGCCACAGGCCTACCCACCAGTAGAGGCCACCAGTAGAGGCCACCAGTAGAGGCCACCAGTAGAGGCCACCAGTAGAGGGGAAGATTATGCTCAAGGCCAGTTATCGTCCACGGATTCTGAAGCAGTTTGGGGATTACCAAAAGCGATTAGTGATAACACAACTGGCCAACCATGAATGCCAATTGATTCCCAGACCACGAGATCGGCAGTGGCCAAATGGAGGGTTCCACAAACACACATAACGTGGATGTGAAAGGTGCCCAAACATGCAAGATATGTAGAACGCATGAGACCACTCATACTCACATACACTAACCCAGTGACAACATTGCACAATATTTGTAAACTACTAAAACACACAACGTATGACAGAACACAACAAATTGCATACAAATGAACAGAGACAGGCTAATACAAGAACAGATCATACAACAGATAACACATGTAATAAAACAGACAGATAGGAATAGACCACCCGACAATGTCCTGAGTGCTGTGATTCCGGTTCTGGACCCAGCTCCAATCAAACAAACAGGTCACGAAGCAGTGACCTGCCACGTGTCTGTGATGTAACAGGGCCGTCACATGTTGTAGGTCTGAATGCACGGTGGAATAGGTGGCCAGTCTTTCCTTCACTTAGCCAGATGACCAAAGCCGGCGTCCAACTCATGTCCAACCGTGCTCATGACATTTTTAGTGTAGCTCCCTTTCAACCATGCTAACACACCCTCTCTTTCTATTTTTTAAAAGCTGCATATCCCTTACAGGACGTTGCTGTCAACACCAGCATTTTTCAGAAGTTGATATTCTTGGCAAGATTACGGTCAGCAGTTTGCCATTGTTTCTGGGCGACCGGCTCACATACCCCATTGGGTTTTAGTGCTTATTGGGTTTGGGTGCTTGTTGGGTTTGGGTGCTTATTGGGTTTGGGTGTTTGTTGGGTCTGAGTGTTTGTTGGATCTGAGTGCTTGCTGGGTCTGAGTGTTTGTTGGGTCTGAGTGTTTGTTGGGTCTGAGTGCTTGTTGGGTTTGGTGCTTGTTGGGTCTGAGTGCTTGTTGGGTTTGAGTGCTTGTTGGGTTTGAGTGCTTGTTGGGTTTGAGTGCTTGTTGGGTTTGAGTGCTTGTTGGGTCTGAGTGCTTGTTGGGTTTGAGTGTTTGTTGGGTCTGAGTGCTTGTTGGGTTTAGTGATTGTTGGGTTTGAGTGCTTATTGGGTTTGAGTGTTTGTTGGCTTTGGTGCTTGTTGGGTTTAAGTCTTTGTTGGGTTTGGTGCTTGTTGGGTTTGATGCTTGTTGGGTCTGAGTGCTTGTTGGGTCTGATTGCTTGTTGGGTCTGATTGCTTGCTGGGTTTGAGTGCTTGTTGGGTCTGAGTGCTTGTTGGGTTTGAGTGCTTGTTGGGTCTGAGTGTTTGTTGGGTTTTATGCTTGTTGGGTCTGAGTGCTTGTTGGGTTTGGTGCTTGTTGGGTCTGAGTGCTTGTTGGGTTTGAGTGTTTGTTGGGTTTGAGTGTTTGTTGGGTTTGGTGCTTGTTGGGTTTGAGTGCTTGTTGGGTTTGATGCTTGTTGGGTCTGAGTCCTTGTTGGGTCTGATTGCTTGTTGGATCTGGTGCTTGTTGGGTCTGATTGCTTGCTGGGTCTGAGTGCTTGCTGGGTCTGATTGCTTGCTGGGCCTGAGTGCTTGCTGGGTCTGAGTGCTTGTTGGGTCTGAGTGTTTTGTTGGGTCTGAGTGTTTGTTGGGTCTGAGTGCTTTGTTGGGTCTGAGTGCTTGTTGGGTCTGAGTGTTTGTTGGGTCTGAGTGTTTGTTGGCTCTGAGTGCTTGTTGGTTTGAGTGCTTGTTGGGTCTGAGTGTTTGTTGGGTCTGAGTGTTTGTTGGGTCTGAGTGCTTGCTGGGTCTGAGTGTTTGTTGGGTCTGAGTGTTTGTTGGGTCTGAGTGCTTGCTGGGTCTGAGTGTTTGTTTGGTCTGATTGCTTGCTGGGTCTGAATGTTTGCAGGGTCTGAGTGCTTGCTGGGTCTGAGTGTTTGTTGGGTCTGAGTGCCTGTTGGGTCTGAGTGCTTGTTGGGTTTGAGTGCTTGTTGGGTTTGAGTGTTTGTTGGGTCTGAGTGCTTGTTGGGTCTGAGTGCTTGTTGGGTCTGAGTGTTTGTTGGGTCTGAGTGCTTGTTGGGTTTGAGTGTTTGTTGGGTCTGAGTGCTTGTTGGGTTTGGGTGCTTGTTTGGTTTGAGTGTTTGTTGGGTTTGGTGCTTGTTGGGTTTGGTGCTTGTTGGGTCTGAGTGCTTGTTGGGTCTGAGTGCTTGTTGGGTCTGAGTGCTTGGTGGGTCTGAGTGCTTGTTTGGTTTGAGTGCTTGTTGGGTTTGGTGCTTGTTGGGTCTGAGTGCTTGTTGGGTTTGAGTGCTTGTTGGGTTTGAGTGTTTGTTGGGTCTGAGTACTTGTTGGGTCTGAGTACTTGTTGGATCTGAGTACTTGTTGGGTCTGAGTACTTGTTGGGTCTAAGTGCTTGGTGGGTCTGAGTGCTTGGTGGGTCTGAGTGCTTGGTGGGTCTGAGTGCTTGTTTGGTTTGAGTGCCTGGTGGGTCTGAGAGCTTGTTGAGTTTGAATGTTTGTTGGGTCTGAGTGCTTGTTTGGTTGAGTGCATGGTGGGTATGAGTGCTTGTTGGGTTTGAGTGCTTGTTGGGTTTGAGTGCTTGTTGGGTTTGAGTGCTTGTTGGGTTTGAGTGCTTGTTGGGTCTGAGTGCTTGTTGGGTTTGAGTGTTTGTTGGGTCTGAGTGCTTGTTGGGTTTAGTGATTGTTGGGTTTGAGTGCTTATTGGGTTTGAGTGTTTGTTGGCTTTGGTGCTTGTTGGGTTTAAGTCTTTGTTGGGTTTGGTGCTTGTTGGGTTTGATGCTTGTTGGGTCTGAGTGCTTGTTGGGTCTGATTGCTTGTTGGGTCTGATTGCTTGCTGGGTTTGAGTGCTTGTTGGGTCTGAGTGCTTGTTGGGTTTGAGTGCTTGTTGGGTCTGAGTGTTTGTTGGGTTTTATGCTTGTTGGGTCTGAGTGCTTGTTGGGTTTGGTGCTTGTTGGGTCTGAGTGCTTGTTGGGTTTGAGTGTTTGTTGGGTTTGAGTGTTTGTTGGGTTTGGTGCTTGTTGGGTTTGAGTGCTTGTTGGGTTTGATGCTTGTTGGGTCTGAGTCCTTGTTGGGTCTGATTGCTTGTTGGATCTGGTGCTTGTTGGGTCTGATTGCTTGCTGGGTCTGAGTGCTTGCTGGGTCTGATTGCTTGCTGGGCCTGAGTGCTTGCTGGGTCTGAGTGCTTGTTGGGTCTGAGTGTTTTGTTGGGTCTGAGTGTTTGTTGGGTCTGAGTGCTTTGTTGGGTCTGAGTGCTTGTTGGGTCTGAGTGTTTGTTGGGTCTGAGTGTTTGTTGGCTCTGAGTGCTTGTTGGTTTGAGTGCTTGTTGGGTCTGAGTGTTTGTTGGGTCTGAGTGTTTGTTGGGTCTGAGTGCTTGCTGGGTCTGAGTGTTTGTTGGGTCTGAGTGTTTGTTGGGTCTGAGTGCTTGCTGGGTCTGAGTGTTTGTTTGGTCTGATTGCTTGCTGGGTCTGAATGTTTGCAGGGTCTGAGTGCTTGCTGGGTCTGAGTGTTTGTTGGGTCTGAGTGCCTGTTGGGTCTGAGTGCTTGTTGGGTTTGAGTGCTTGTTGGGTTTGAGTGTTTGTTGGGTCTGAGTGCTTGTTGGGTCTGAGTGCTTGTTGGGTCTGAGTGTTTGTTGGGTCTGAGTGCTTGTTGGGTTTGAGTGTTTGTTGGGTCTGAGTGCTTGTTGGGTTTGGGTGCTTGTTTGGTTTGAGTGTTTGTTGGGTTTGGTGCTTGTTGGGTTTGGTGCTTGTTGGGTCTGAGTGCTTGTTGGGTCTGAGTGCTTGTTGGGTCTGAGTGCTTGGTGGGTCTGAGTGCTTGTTTGGTTTGAGTGCTTGTTGGGTTTGGTGCTTGTTGGGTCTGAGTGCTTGTTGGGTTTGAGTGCTTGTTGGGTTTGAGTGTTTGTTGGGTCTGAGTACTTGTTGGGTCTGAGTACTTGTTGGATCTGAGTACTTGTTGGGTCTGAGTACTTGTTGGGTCTGAGTACTTGTTGGGTCTGAGTGCTTGTTGGGTCTGAGTGCTTGGTGGGTCTGAGTGCTTGGTGGGTCTGAGTGCTTGGTGGGTCTGAGTGCTTGTTTGGTTTGAGTGCCTGGTGGGTCTGAGAGCTTGTTGAGTTTGAATGTTTGTTGGGTCTGAGTGCTTGTTTGGTTGAGTGCATGGTGGGTATGAGTGCTTGTTTGGTTGAGTGCATGGTGGGTGTGAGTGCTTGTTTGGTTGAGTACATGGTGGGTGTGAGTGCTTGTTTGGTTGAGTGCATGGTGGGTGTGAGTGCTTGTTTGGTTGAGTGCATGGTGGGTGTGAGTACTTGTCTGGTTGAGTGCATGGTGGGTGTGAGTGCTTGTTTGGTTTGGGTGCCTGGTGGGTGTGAGTGCTTGTTTGGTTGAGTGCCTGGTGGGTCTGAGTGCTTGTTTGGTTTGAGTGCCTGGTGGATCTGAGTGCTTGTTGAGTTTGAATGTTTGTTGGGTCTGAGTGCTTGTTTGGTTGAGTGCATGGTGGGTCTGAGTGCTTGTTTGGTTTGAGTGCCTGGTGGGTGTGAGTGCTTGTTTGGTTGAGTGCATGGTGGGTGTGAGTGCTTGTTTGGTTGAGTGCATGGTGGGTGTGAGTGCTTGTTTGGTTGAGTGCATGGTGGGTGTGAGTGCTTGTTTGGTTGAGTGCATGGTGGGTGTGAGTGCTTGTTTGGTTGAGTGCATGGTGGGTGTGAGTGCTTGTTTGGTTTGGGTGCCTGGTGGGTGTGAATGCTTGTTTGGTTGAGTGCATGGTGGGTGTGAGTGCTTGTTTGGTTGAGTGCATGGTGGGTGTGAGTACTTGTTTGGTTGAGTGCATGGTGGGTGTGAGTGCTTGTTTGGTTTGGGTGCCTGGTGGGTGTGAGTGCTTGTTTGGTTGAGTGCCTGTTGGGTCTGAGTGCTTGTTTGGTTTGAGTGCCTGGTGGGTCTGAGTGCTTGTTGAGTTTGAATGTTTGTTGGGTCTGAGTGCTTGTTTGGTTGAGTGCATGGTGGGTCTGAGTGCTTGTTTGGTTTGAGTGTCTGGTGGGTCTGAGTGCTTGTTTGGTTGAGTGCATGGTGGGTGTGAGTGCTTGTTTGGTTGAGTGCATGGTGGGTGTGAGTGCTTGTTTGGTTGAGTGCATGGTGGGTGTGAGTGCTTGTTTGGTTGAGTGCATGGTGGGTGTGAGTGCTTGTTTGGTTGAGTGCATGGTGGGTGTGAGTGCTTGTTTGGTTTGGGTGCCTGGTGGGTGTGAGTGCTTGTTTGGTTGAGTGCATGGTGGGTCTGAGTGCTTGTTTGGTTTGAGTGCCTGATGGGTCTGAGTGCTTGTTTGGTCTGAGTGCTTGGTGGGTGTGAGTGCTTGTTGAGATTGAATGTTTGTTGGGTCTGAGTGCTTGTTGGGTCTGAGTGCTTGGAGAACCTCATCCAATAGAAAACTTTAGCTGCAAAATCCAACCAATTATTAACACGTCTACAAAGAGCCTGGTGTGAATTGGTTGAAAACTTGCATTGAGAAATGAAAGGCAAAAGATAAGACAGGAAGTGACAGTTTATATGCTAGATTTAACTCTTCTTTAGATTCATTATCCTTTAACTTAACTGAAGACAGTAAAGTATCTCAGACATAGTTATAGAAATACAGAATAAATACAATAATAAATAATAAATAATAGAAGTAGTTCTAACAAGGTCCACTTTCCTCCGCTATTCGTTAGATGAGTAGAGTTTCATAACCGTAAGTTTCCCAGAAGTAAGATACAGGCGAGGTACAGTTGTAAAGAGATATACCCACGCACACAGTTCACTCACCAGGAATACATCACTGATCGCTAATAAAGAGACACCGTATCGGCCCATCAAGCTTACTTCATTTCTAGAGTTACAACACTACTAACTTAGTCATTCTTGAACAGCTTTAGATACTTCATGATTTTATTTTACAACCACGACTTTTATTCATAAATATCAAGAGTGTTTTTACATGTTGACGTTTGTTATGTGTTACAGAATATTGATGTGTTTATTTTTTAAGTGTTTACAAAGTGTTGCTTTTTGTATGTCTTGGCTCACATATAGAAACATTCCTAAATAACTGTCATGATGAATATAACTGTGACAATGATACCTTTTACATCTACATTAACTTTCCGTCTTGAAAGCAAGGCAGACTGAATCTGAGAAAAGAAGCACGCACGCACACGCGCGCGCGCGCACACACACACACATGAAATAAAGATACAGGACATGACATCCCAGTAAAATAAAGGATTCTTTTCCACGCCATTAGGCGTGTTGGGTGTATGGAACTAACCCCATAACTGTATAGACCAATGGGCACTTGATGAGTGACGTGATCATTATCACGAGTATATGGTATGGCCCCATATTGTTATAGATTAACTGGCACTCGGTGGGTGATATCCGCCTTCACGTCTCAGGAAATGTATGGTACCCATTACAGGCTATATCGACCTGAGAAACTGGTCAACTAAACAAAGAAAAATCCCCGCCTTGATGGGAATTCGAACACATGACCACGGGGCCGACTGACAATTACGCTACCGCGACCCACACGCCATTCTAGGCTAGGGAACATCGAAAGTTTCAGGGGAAAAGGTCCAACGAGAAGAGAGAAAAACTACAAGGTTGCTGTTTTGAGAAGATTGAGGGATGGGCTCACCGAATAGCACGAAGGCAATTTGTCCTATGTTAACAAATTCTTAGTGCACGTATCATATATCATACTGTATGTATCTATCCTGCAGTTCTGTTTTTGAATTGTATGAGTTAGTTAGTTAGTTAGTTAGTTAGTCGACAGATCATCCTCATTGCACATCGAACCATTCAGTCCATAAGTGCTCGGATCCCCTCCTCAGCAAATCCCGCAACGTGTAGCGGCTAACGACGCCAGTTCTGTGTTGGTTTATCAATCTTCTTTGGATTCCTGCGTAGTGTTCTTGTTTGGCCACCCCTCTTTTAATTTGCTGCTCTCGCAGTCTGGCCATTGTTGTAGATTCACAGTCATCACTTGGTTCTCGCAAAAGTCTTACTTCTCGTAGAGCATTCAGAATGTCGGCCTGGTCCATGGCGCGTCCGCCCTCCACAGTAGCCTCACCTGCTAGTTTGTCAGCCCGCTCATTTCCTTGTACTCCCGCATGCCCTGGCACGAAGATGAAACTAATCTTTGCCAGTCGAGACCGCTCCAGAGGCAGCAACCATTCTCTTCGGATCGACCCCTCCTCTATCCTCTTGATCATGTTCATTGAGTCGCTAAGGAAACAAGCCCTAGTGAATGTCTGTGTCTCGAGCCATGTTATTGCTTTACTTACTGCCATGACTTCCATGGTCAGGCTACTTGTGGTTTCAGTGAAAGCACCAGAGTCCTCCTTCACAATTCTCCCTCCGGCCCGAGCTGTAAAGGCCCATGAGCTTCTCACATGTCGGACGACCGACCCATCTGTGTAGATGACCGCGTCACCGTCTAGCGAATTCTCGAAAATCAACGCTTGTACTTCAGCCTCAACAGCAGCCTGATTTTCTTGTCTGCATTTTCTATCTAGTTGGATGCAAACTGAAAAGGATGTATTTGTATGAGTGTTTTGTGTTGGATGCAGTGAATTGTGTTGCTAAAGATAAAAGCCCGGTGCAGACCCGCTGCCCCCGGTGCAGATAACATCACAACAGAAATGATTAAAGCTTTAGAAGAATTTGGACTAGAGCAAGTCACCAGACTGCTGAACACATTATATGATACTGGAGATATACCTCCTGAATTATGTAGCTCTGTATTTATTGCAATCCCAAAGAAATCAGGAACCCTGGAATGTGATCAACATAGAACAATTAGTATAATGAGTCACATCACAAAGATTTTGCTAAGAATTATCATGCAAAGAGTGAGGAAGAAGATACAACCTGAAATAGGGGAAGAACAATGTGGGTTTGTAGAAGGAAAGGGTACAGTAAATGCTGTGTATATGCTGCGAACAGTTATTGAACGTGCTATAGAAGTAAACAAGGATATACATCTTTGCTTTATTGACTATACAAAGGCTTTTGATAGAGTTAGACATGTCATCATGGTGGATATGCTTGCAGATCTACAAATTGATGGGAAAGACATTAGACTTGTAAAAAACATATATTGGAAACAACAAGCTGCAATAAGGATTGATAATGAAGTGGGACAGTATCAGCCAATTAAAAGAGGTGTTAGACAGGGATGTGTGATGTCTCCAGATCTTTTTTCCCTATACAGTGAAAATATTCTCAGAAATGTAGAGGATATAAATGGAATCAGCATTGGAGGACGAAACATCAATAACATTAGATATGCAGATGATACAGTATTAATTGCAGACAATGCGCAGGACCTGCAACAATTAGTAGATGCGGTTGTTGTACACAGTGAGCAACTGGGGTTAGAATTAAATTGTAAAAAGACTCAGGTTATGGTCGTCACTAGGAAGGAAGAAGTGCCACAATGTAATATACAAGTAAATGGAAATATTCTTCAACAAGTAAATCGGTACAATTATCTTGGAACAGTCATAACATCTGATGGGAGATGCCTTAAAGAGATTAGAACAAGAATCGCCATGGCGAAAGTAGTCTTTAGCAAGATGAAAAACATTCTGACCAATAAAAAATGTCAATTGAAACGAGAAAAAGAGTGTTGAGGGGATACATAGAGCCTGTTCTTTTGTATGGATGTGAAACTTGGACAATGGGCAGTCAAGCTGAAAAACATCTGATGGCTGCAGAAATGTGGTTTCTGAGGAAAATGCAAAGAATACCATGGACAGATAGAAAAACCAATGACCAAGTACTACAGGAGACAAATGAACATCGTAAACAGATTAGAGAAATTAGACGTAGACAGTCAAAATTTTTTGGACATGTTATGAGAAGAAATGGATTGGAGAACTTGGTGACAACTGGCAAGATCGAAGGAAACAGACCAAGAGGCAGACCGAGAGGAAAATACCTGGATGGCTTGGCCACATGGTATGGACGAGACAGGAACACTGAGCTGATCCACGACACTGGTGATCGAGTGAAATGGCGAGTCATGACCGCCCACGCTTTCCGGCATGGCACATGATTGATTGATTGAAGATAAAAGCGACCAATGTTTTTTTTTTTTACGCCTGTGATAATTTGTTGTGGAGGATCTAGCACTCTGACCAAGTAGATGACATTTAGAATAGTGAATGTGTAGTTTGTTATGAAGGATCTAAAACTAGTTAAGTAGATGACATTTGGAATGGTGAGTGTGTAGTTTGTTATGAAGGATCTAGAACTAGTCAAGTAGATGACATTTAGAACAGTGAATGTGAGTTTGTTATGAAGGATCAAGAACTAGTCAAGTAGGTGACATTTAATATGGTGAGTGTGTAGTTTGTTATGGAGGATCTAGAACTAGTCAAGTCCATGATTGGAGAGTGTGTAGTTTGTTATGAAGGATCTAGAACTAGTTAAGTCGATGACGAGTAGATTTGGAATGACGAGTGTGTTGACTACGATTCTCCAAAATATTGGGCATGATTTATATGTGTACCTGTACAGCATGTCTGCTATATGATTCATGAGAGTCTGCCATATGAGTGTATACGTATTTCTCTCATCTCTCATCTCATCTTGTTTCTCTTGTACCTTGCGGTGTCGAGGTGAACTATAAACAGCGGGAGAGTGCCCGCTTATGGGCGTCATGTATCAAGATTCCCATGGACTCTGCTATTCCCTCTGTCCATCGTTTACGTGGTCGGTCTTTTCCTCTGCTTCCATTTGGTCTGTACACCACTGCTTGTTGTGGTATACTGTTAGTTGCTAAGCTAGTTACATGGCCAAACCATTTGACTTGCTGCCTTCTAATAAAATCCAGCGCTGCTATAACCCCACTTTAGTCCAGATTTCTTCATTTCTGATTTTCTCTCTTCTTGATACATTGCGTATTCTTCTCAGGAATCTCATTTCTATTGCTGCGATTTTTCCTTTTCTCTGTTTCTGTCATTGTCCAGGCTTGGCATTGGTAGCATAGAGTTGATAGGAAGATTGTTTTGTAGAGTGCTTTCTACGTAACTATTAACATTTGTTTGTTCTTTAGTATTAGTGCCATTTTTCCAATGAGTTGGTTTGCCTTACTGCATCTAATTTCGATCTCGTCTTCTGGTGTGCCATCTGTTGGTATTATACTTCCTAAGTACTTGAAGACCTTTACTTGTTTCAGTGGGTGTTCTTGTAGGTGAATCTCTGTTGTCTTTTCTTCTTTGGTTATAGTCATTACCTTTGTTTTACTGGTCTAATTTTCATATATGTTCCACACACTCTTCGTTTAGACTATTAATGTGGTCTTGTAATTCTGACTCTGATTTTGCTATTAGAGCTTGATCGTCTGCAAATAAGAGTTCTTTAATTTTCTTCCTGGCGAAGGGGGTTAGGACGCTGTTGGTAATCCCGTATACTCACGTACGAAACACAGCTGCACGAGATTCGGCAGCGGATCGCGTCGCGTTGGTTTCTTACGGAAAGGTATGTCAGCCGGCCGTTCAGAAAGCAATGCCAAACTACTGAACGTAAAACTTGCCAAGACATCAACAGCAGCTGAAAAATGCTGGTGCTGAAGGCAATGTCCTGTAAATAGGATATAAAAAAATGTTGTTATGTGCCGTTGGTTCTTCTCCTGTGTTCTGTTCGTCATGCAGTGGTCTTGCAGTCTCTGCTTGACTGGTTTCTTTACAGCTGCTGTCTATATAGGTTATGAGCAAGAGAGTGAACAGGACACAACCTTGTCGTAATCCGGATCTTATGGTGAAGGGTTCTGAATGTCCTCGATTTGTTCTAACTATGCATTCACTGTTGTTGTATAAGCTTCTACATAGTTTGTTAGATGTGTACACACTTCATATCGTTTAAAGATTTCCCACAGCTTGTTTCTACTGACTCTTATCAAACGCCTTTTCTTGGTCGACAAAGGCTAAATAGAGCGTTTCATTAAATTCAATTGATTTTTCTACAAGTTGTCTAAGAGCAAAAATGACATCTGTGCATCCTTTGTTTTTCCTACATCCAAGCTGTGTTTCGCTTAGCTGGGATTCTATTGTATTTCGTATTCTTTTCTCAAGAATTTTGCAAAATATCTTCTCAGTATGGCTCAAAATGGAATTGCCTCTGTATTGTGTGCAATCTCTTTTGCTGCCTTTGTTTTTCCAATTTGGAATTGGAACTGACACAAATGTATGTCTGCGGCCGCATCAAAATGTTATCCCATACAATTTGATGTTGTTTATGGTTTAGTCCTGATATAAAGTCTACTTTGTGCTTCCATTTCCATTTTACAATTGATGTGTAATTTCTCAACGTTGATTTTCGCCCCACTAACCTTAGCAAATTCAGTGAACGTGTGGAGTATGCGTTGTATTGATTTGTTGGTTGCAGGGAAGAAGGCGATGTCATCTGCATAAGCAAGTATCTAACGCTCTCCCATGCCTGGTATAAAGCTGCCTTTAGTGTTTGTGTCTTGTCTGACTGATTCTAAAATGTGTTTTAGAGCCAGTAAATATAGAAGTGAAGAGAGGGGACACCCTTGTTTTGCGGATCTTGTGAGCTCACAGGTTGTAGTGAGTGGTTCATTAACGTATTGCTATGTAACTCTGTATGCAGTGTTTACAGTACTGGCCTTCGATACACGTACTCATGTTATGTGTAGATTTAGTTGAGTCAATAACCGACATCACAGCACTCAGGACATTCTCATACGTGCTCCGTCCTCATCTTCAACAGCCAGCAAAGAGTCCCAATAATATTGGTACCAGTTGCAGTCTGATTATATGTCCTTGTGGCCTTTCCTCGGAGACCTGAGACCTGAGTGTCGGCCAGATCTTCTGGTCGCTCCCCACAGCACCATTCCCTCCATTTCATCATTGGCACCTTTCCGTCTTGACAGACGATAGTTTGGTACATTGTGCTTCAAAAAGGCTTAATAACTGTCATATGGCAATAACTACGATCCATGGCGGTGGCGAGTGTGGCTGGTAAGGCCAATTCTTGCTGCAAATGTTTGCCCACAGTAGGTGCATGTGAAAACATGGTCATTTCCACCATTTTGCACCATCTTACGTCTCTCACGCTCTGTGTGTGCTTTATCTGCAATCATTTTCTCCTTTGTCTTTATTCCATTTCTGATAGTTGCCCTCCATGCAACACGTTCAGCGGCGACATGCTCCCATTGTGCATTACCAATGCCTGTATCAATCATGTCCCGCTTACACACATCTTTGTATCGTAGTAGAGGCCGACCCCGAGAACTCCTACCCGTCTGTAATTCACCAAAAAAGATGTCCTTTGGTATTCTACCATCATCCATCCTCCTAACGTGTCCTATCCATCTAAGTCTACGAAGACTGAGCATGGAATACACCGTCACACAACCTGACCTTTCCAATACTTCAGTATTTGTGATTTTGTCTTGCCACTTAATACCAAGTATTCTTCGCAGACACCGCATATGAAAGCTGTTTAAACGTTTCTCTTGGCGTGAGTAAGTTGTCCAGGTTTCACTGCCATAAAGAAGAGTACTAAGGACACAGGCTTGGTAGACGAGGACTTTTGTTTTGGCAGTAAGCTTCCTGTTCTCCCAGACTCTTTTTGCTAACATGTTCATTGTTGTTGCTGCCTTGCCAATCCTGATGTTGATTTCCTGATCGAGGGATAATTTGCTATTTACCTCTGATCCAAGATATGTAAAATGGTCTACTATCTCCAGTTCGGCGTCGTCAACAAAGATTGATGGTACACCATGTGCACCTTGTGACATAATCTGTGTCTTCTTTTTGTTAATTGTTAAACCAAATTCAGAACAAGCATTGGAGAATGCAGATAGTAGATGTTGTAATTCTTCCTCAGAGTGGGTCGTAATCGCAGCATCATCCGCAAAAAGCAACTCTCTGATTAGTACCCTGCTAATTTTGGTCTTGGCCTTCAATCTCTGAGCATTATAGAGGCCACCATCTGAGCGTGAGTGAATGTATATACCGTCATCCTGATCATGAAAGGCATATTTCAGTAGAAGTGAAAAGTATATCCCAAAGAGGGTGGGGGTTAGTACACAACCTTGCTTAACTCCACTCTTGATTTCAAACTCTTCTGAAGTTGAGCCATCAAACTTGATTATACCCTTCATGCCTGTGTGGAACGATTCCACAATGGACAGAAGAGTTGGTGGACAGCCAATCTTCTTTAGTGCTTTGAACAAACCCTCACGACTGACCAAATCAAATGCCTTTGTGAGGTCGATGAAGGCAATAAACAGTGGCTGATTTTGTTCCCGGCATTTTTCTTGCATCTGTCGCAATGAGAATATCATATCAATGGTAGACCGGTTCTGACGGAAACCGCACTGTGATTCGGGGTAGTCTTGATCTCCCAGGACTTGAAGTCTGCGCAGGACAATTGTGACAAATACTTTCCCAACAATACACAGAGGTGAGATACCCCTATAGTTGTTGCAGTCGCTCCGATCTCCCTTGTTCTTGTACAGCGTTATGATGTTTGAATCTTTGAAATCCTGTGGGACTTGTCCTTCTCGCCAGCATAGCTCTATTAGCTGGTGGATCTGTAGAGCGAGGGTGTCTTGCCCACTCCTGATCACCTCTATTGGAATCCCATCCTTACCTGGAGCCTTGCCAGATGCAAGCTCATTTATAGCACACTTAACTTCTGTTATAGTGGGAAGTGTGTCCAGGTGGTCAAGAGTTGGCAGGGCCTCTATGGCGTTGAGGGCATCATCCGCCAGCTTGGTCTCACTTGAGTAAAGCTCTAAATAGTGCTCGACCCATCTATCCATCTGCTGTTTCTTATCAGTGATGATTTCTCCAGTCAAGGTTTTCAGCGGTGCACTTCTTTTGATCATTGGACCACAGGCTTTCTTTATCCCTTCATACATGCTTCTGATGTTTCCCTTATCACTTGCGATTTGAAAGGACTCACATAACTTGATCCAATAGTCATTCGCACACTGCCTGGCAGCCTTTTGTACATCCTTCCTCGCTTGCTTCAGCTCACTCAGAGTGTTACGCGTTGGTCTTTCCTTGTTTCTTAAGAGAGCTATCTTCTTTTTATCAATCAAGGGCTGCAGTATCTGGCTGTTTGCCGCAAACCAGTCCTGCCTCTTATGATCCACAGTGCCGTAAACCCCTACCGCTGTTTTATAAATAGTTTCCTTAAGTTTACTCCATTTATCATTTACTATACAATTTTCTGATGTATCATTGAAAGCGTCCTCAAGTTGCTGTTGAAATTCAAAGCACTTTCCAGGATCGTGAGTGTTAATAATATTAATCCTGGGGCTAGACTTGTGTTTAGCTGTGTAGATTCTCTTTGGTCTCAGTCTAACCCTTGCAACAACCAAAGAATGATCTGTATCACAGTCAGCACTGTGGTAACTTCGAGTTAATGATGCATGGTTCAGATGTTGTCTCCGTGTGATAATGAAGTCCAGCTGATGCCAATGGCCGGATCTTGGATGTTTCCATGTGACCTTATGCATCTCTTTTGTTTTAAAAAAGGAGTTTGTAATACATAGGTCATTTCTAGTGCAATGCTCCAGCAGCCTTTGCCCATTATCATTCATGCGACCGATGTTGTATTTTCCAAGGCACACTGGCCATGAACTCGAGTCCTTGCCCACACGAGCATTGAAATCACCGAGCATATAAATGTAGTCGGATTTTGGAACTGCCTTGATCGCAGAGTCTAGCTGCTCATAGAATGTATCTTTCACATCATCAGAGGAAGTGAGTGTCGGTGCATATGCAGTGAGAATGGTGGCAAATCCACAAGAGGTTGCCAAGCGCAGTGATAATAATCTTTCATTACCTCCAGCTGGGATATCAATCATTCCCAGTAGCGAATTCTTCACTGCAAAGCCCACACCGTGTTGCCTTTTTTCTGCCTGCCCTCTTCCCTTCCAAAAAAAGGTGTAATTGTTTTCCCTGAGTGACCCTTCCTCAGCGAGGCGAGTCTCCTGCAGGCCAGCAATATCAATGTTAAGACGATTGAGTTCAGCATCAATCACAGCCGTTTTTCTCACATCGTCAATATTTGTCAAGTCAGTGGAAAATCCTGGACACATGGTTCTCACGTTCCAGGTTGCAAGCCGTAGCTTGAGGTTTCTATTATTCTTTTTATTAGTACCTGGTGCATTGGTTTTACAGCCTGCGATTCAGATTTTGTCCTAGCCCCAAGCACCCATTGAAGCAGGCAGGCTGTGGCGGATCAGCACCCAATTGGCCGGGGGCTGCCCAGTTTGAGGCGGGCGGTAGCTGATCAGTGACACCTGTAGGTGTCTCCCACCGTCAGAGGCAACGCGTGGCGTCCCATGTCTACGCCAACTGACAAGGACTTATAACCCGTAACAGTTGCCTCTCGCTTTGATTCCGAGACCGGTTAAGACCAGGGATGGAGTTATTGCCTCTCCATAGCACAAAGCCTGGGCTAAAATAAAGAAACCATGTGTTGCCCATGCAGCATGATCCCTCTCTCGGCCTGCCTAGTTCACTCCAGAGGAAAGTTAATACCTATACATCTGGAACAAGACAAGCTGCAGAAGCTGCCGGATCAGCAAAGCAATGCTCTAACTGTCCGCCTGTCGGAGCTTCGATCCTAGACCAGCTGCCAACCAAGGCTTAGGGCCTGGTCTGCCCTGCCATGACTTATTTTGTCTTCGGGCTGCATTTCCTCGCACCAGGATAAGGCTAGTACCCTCCCAATTGCGCTCTTCCGCCCGAAGCCGTTGGCACAATGTGGGGTGTCGGGTTTGGTAAGCGCCGCCCAACATTCGGCGCTGACAGAAAGCAGGTAGTACCGTCTACTGTCATACGGTAGCTCAGTCATATCTGACTAAGACCCATTCCCTCCAGGCCGTGATGATCTATGTTTTTCCGCACTATACACATTATGCCAAAGGACACCGATCACATGTAGACCCAGCATGGCCTTTGGAAACGATCCAACAGATAGATGCTCGCTACCTTTGACTTTTAAGTCTCAGAATGCCACTCTGACCAAGCATGCCTGTCTGCAACTTTCTCGGCATGCTCTGTAGTACGATACAATAATGTTTATTTATAAATAGGCAGATGAAGTGCCTGAATATAAGAAGAGTAAGGCGGACAAAAGAAAGAAAAAAAATCAAATTTGGCAAGTACATAAGCTCCAGCTGTCTTGGTGAAGAAGTGGTGAAAAGGTGACAAAAACTGTATTAAAATAAAATATGAATGCTTATTAACCCAATCAACCCCACTTCAGGCCACATTTCCTGCCTGCATAACACTACACGCTGCAGCCGCCTAAAGTGTGTTCCTGAAAACCAGTCCTTTATCAGCGCATTATGTTGAATATTGCTAAGTATGGCACATTGTAAGTCTCGCGTGTTTGTGATCGACGATATCAAGCCCCTGTATCGCAGTAGTCACCAACAATGATGTAAAATGCAATAAAAAAACTGCATATTTACCCACCCTACGGAAAATACCTTTTCATGAAAATATGTCTGGGCGATTCGCAAGACTACTATTGTACAATAGGGTGCTGGGCTGCATTACTATTATTTTTTATTAAAGGAGCTGCGACTTGTAGAGGTTGGGAACCACCGTTATACAATAAACTCTCCACGCTCACATTGTGTGGGCTGAATATTTCACAGTCGGTTTCTTGACCTCTTTCCAAGATGTTGCTATGTCAAAACGGGGGAGGGAGAGGGGAGGGAGAGAGAGAGAGAGAGAGAGAGAGAGAGAGAGAGAGAGAGAGAGAGAGAGAGAGAGAAGGCCAGTTCGTGGGGGAATGAAACAACACCGACGCAAAATCGTGTCTACGGGTTATGACTACCGCTACAATTGCCGCCTTCTTCCCCTCCTCCTGGGGTACCACTGAAACCTATCTTATCTATGGGCCACTCTACCCTACACAGTATGATGTGGTCGCTTGCCGATATTCTCATACCAGTGCGACAATCATTAGACCCCTTAATATGAACAGTTTTATTTGAACTGGGAAAACTTGGACACCATCAATGTTAAACAAAATTATATGGCGTCAACGGACATTGCGTCTCTTTTCACTTTCGTTTCCCTGCAAGTAACTGCGATGATAATCTGTGATCGCATACAAGAGAAGAAACTGAAGTTAGGCCTATCGACATCCAAACTCGAGATACTACTACTGCTGTGCACATCTAACATTAAATTCAGTTTTCTTAAAAAT
Source organism: Cepaea hortensis (assembly GCA_963921405.1). Classification (NCBI taxonomy): domain Eukaryota; kingdom Metazoa; phylum Mollusca; class Gastropoda; order Stylommatophora; family Helicidae; genus Cepaea; species Cepaea hortensis. The sequence continues at coordinate 188,913,314 of OY992876.1, forward strand.
TCTACCGCCAAACTGACAAAGTGTCCATGACGAATTCTGTCGGTCACATTCTAGTGGATATCATAACGGGTGGGAGAGGGGTGGGGAGAGAAGAGAAGGAGAGAGAAAGACAGTTGGGGGAGGAGAGAGAGAAAGAGAGGGGACATACAGATATACAGGACAGTCAGAACTTACAGAGAGACAGGGCTGACAGACCAACAGGGTTGACAGACACAAACACAGACAGGAGTGACAGACATGCATACAGACACACATACAAACAGAAAATGACGATTGACAGACAGACAGACATGCAAAAACACAGAAAGGGATGTACAGACTGACTTACAAACGTAGTCAAACAAATACACAAAGACTGGACAGACAGACACAAACAGACAGGACTGACATACAGGCATGCAGAACTGATAAATACAGACAGACAGACATGCCGTCAGGAATGACAGCATATAGACAGACAAGCACAAACACTGACAGACTGAGTAACAGACACACAACACAGACAGAGAGAACAGACAGACCGGGAGAACAGACAGACCGGGAGAACAGACAGACCGGGAGAACAGACAGACCAGGCAACGGGACAAGTTGAACAGTGTAAACACCGTGTGACTTACTGGTCACTTCACCTATAACGTTCATGTGTAATATATCCACAATGCATTGGTTAAAAGTGAACTTATTTCTATACACACCATTTCAGATCAAACGAATATACTAGTGTCCGGATTTCTTAAATATACTCTTTACTAAATATTAAAAACTAAAGTAATACACGACACAATGTTGGAATTCAGGGGAAGAGGCAATCACTCTTTAAAAAAGAAAAAAAGAAAAAATTAAAACCAAATAATTTGGGAAAATAAATACTTGAGTTCAAAAGATTTGCTCAATTATTTATCTGGGCGTAACAAATTAAATGGCGGCCATTTTGAATTCTTAATCAGATCTGAACATTTAAAATAACCTTAATTATTAATAAACTAGCTGACCCTGCCCGGCTTCGCCCAGTCCCTGGTGGGAAGCATCTCATTTAATTCATATAAGTAGTCATATAAGTTCCCGTTCCCGTTACCGACTATCTGTCTGTCTGTCTGACCCGGCCCGGCATCGCCCAGCTCCTGGTGTGAAGCATCTCATTTAATTTATATAAGTAGTCATATAAGTTCCTGTTCCCGACTGTCTATCTGTCTGTCTATCTGTCTGCCTGACCCAGTCCGGCTTCATTAAATTCATACAACAAAAAAAGTAACTTAAAAGAACGTTCTTCCACACACCATCCATTATTTTTAATGAAAACTCTTTCTAATCACCTGCATGACTACAGTAACTTCTTAAGCAAAAAAAGATGAGTTACAATGTTATGCATTGTGCATCATTTTTATGAAAACTTTGAAAATGCCTTACAGATTGTATCATTATTTATTATAACTCATATGCCGGTACATAACTATGGACAAAGAGTTTATAAATCTTTGAAAACGATGCCACAATATGACTATAAGTTATACAGAAAAGTTATGCCCCTTGAAATAACTTTTACAGAGTTAGGTCCCCTGAGATATATGAAATTATGATGAAAAATGAAAAATGAAATAATACTGAGTAAGCAGGCGATTTCACACTAACAAAATATCACAGTTGGCAGCTCTGGAATGAAAGGAAGGCGTGTAGAAAATTTCATCTCAATCGGATGGGCCGTTCGCGAACGTATAAAGGACATACATAGATACATAGATACATAGATACATAAATACGGACGAAGATCGCCTTTTATATATAAGATAATCAGGGGTTAATAACTTAAACATTAGTTGCCGGTCATTTTGAATCCTTAATTAGGTCTTAACATTTAAGATTACATCGGCATTGTGATCTTTAAGTTCGGTTTATCAGCCTGACAGAAATATAAGGTCAGCATGGTTGGCCTAATTATTAGTTAACATATCTGGGATAATGACTTGAAACATCAATTGGCAACCATTGTGAATTCTTAATCCGGTGTGAACTTTAAAGATTATATGGCAAAAACTTTTAGTTGTGTTTTATCATTTCGCATAAAATGGTTTGCTTAATTATTAATAATATATCAGGGATTAATGACTTGAAGCATTGATTGGCAGCCATTTTTATTTCTTATTTAAGTGTGAACATCAAAGATTACATCGACAATGTGACCTATTTGCTTGTATTATCAATCCGCTCAATTATTAATTAATATATTAGGGATTAATGACTTGAAACGCGAAAGGCAGTATTGTAATTCTTAATCAGATGCGAACATTTAAGATTACATCCTCATTGTGACCTTTAGGTTCGGTTTACATCCCACAAAAAGACACATATGATCTGCATGGTTTGCTAAATTATTAATATATCAGGGATTATTGACTTGAAACATTAATTGGCAGCCATTTGGAACATTAATGTTATCAAATTACACAATGTTTAAAAAACTAATTTTATTTTGTGCTGTTGTTAGGTCTCAATGTCATGAACACACTAACAAATGGTTGCTATGGTCTTTGTTCATAAACAAAAAAGTTACAGTGATGTAAATGTTGAAAAACAGTGATTTAAATGTTAGGCTGCATGTCTTGAAAGTGCTCAAAATGTTAGGCTGCATGTCTTGAAAGTGCTCAAACAGTATTTTCCAATTTATTAATAACAAGAGATATGACTGACATACAAACATTTATATCTCGGCTTAGAATTGACCTACCGACCTGAAAGAGGTACCATGGGGTTTGGTTTTTCAAGAGTTACCCAACTATGCGGTTGCATAATTGGAAAAAAACAAATAAGAAAATTAGAAAATGTAACTGAAATGCCTAAAATTAACACAGTGGCAATATGGCTTCAAGACCTTAGGCATCTTTCTTTGGTGTTATACTTGCGCTCTCGTAATCGTAAAGTCAGTAAATGCACCCGTATGTTGCCGGAGCCCGTCAGGGAAGCAAAGAATACTAGCATTACAACTTGCCATGCATGTTGTAAGACAGTTGGCCTAGCACTGGCTTCTCCAGCTTACAGAAACCTTTAGCTGCAAACCCAACTCATCATGAACAAGTCTTAGCTTAGCATGAGTTGATCGAGGGCCTATACTCCACTAGAGATAAAGAGCAGACGATTGTTCAGCAGCATTGAGAATTAACCTATTCTTTACACCAGAAACTAAAAGCTTGGTCTTATGTGACCTGGGTGAAGGACAATTCGCCCGGTGCAAATACATTGAAATTCTCAGCAGTTAGGAACACTATAGTTAAGGAGGAAATAAGTGTATCTGTTCTTATCAATAGATCACAATGCAATGGCAAACCAAATGCGAGTCGTCAAAGTGAAGAAAATACCGCAGTTTAGACATACTATTAATGGTTTGACCATCTCGTTAGAATGTAACACTATCAACTACTGGTCATACATCAAAGAAGATATGCTAGGAGAGAAAGAGGACGCCCGAGAAGAAAATGGAATAACGAAATCAAAGACATTGTACAATCGCACGGAATGACACGTTGGAGCGCCAATTATTTCTCCTCTCGCCGCTTAACGGCAAAAGTGGAAAAAGTTGATGATGACTAATGAATACGATGCATTACAGAGATAAAGAAGGGAATATGAGAAGTAAAATCTGCATTCTATCAAATGAAAAACATTTTTGCAATTCGTTCTTGTCAGTGGAAGTAGGAAAAAGAATTCTGGCATGTTACACAGAACCAGTTCTAACATACAGCTACGAATCCTGGATAATTAGTAAACAAGCGAAAACACCGCTGGGCGCTGTGGGGTGTGGTTTTACAGAAGAATGCTGACAATTCCTTGGACAGCCAAAATGAGCAGTCTGAACAATGTGAGGGAGGCTAAGTATCAAAGGCAACTTATCACAAACTTAATAAAGAGGCAGCTTCATTTTTGGGCCACATCATGAGGAAAAAAAAACTGAACCTGTTGTAACATATTTGTGGAAAGAGATACACGAAGACAGTGAGGGAACATTCTTGACAATTTTGTGTTATGGCACGGAAGGGAGTTAACACACGAACTAATACACGCCGTTGGAGATCGCAAGATATGGAGAAGCATGATCGTCCATGCCAGTCAGCAAGGCACTTTATGATAATAAATTAATGGTATGAGAAAGGACGTACAAACAAGCATTAACCACTGCGTGCGCGTTTGATTTTACACGTGGGCGTTAAAAGTATGTTCAATGGAAGAGACGGTAAGAAATATGAATCTACAACCTACGGATAATTATACCACTTAGAATGTAATTATCTAAATGAAGTAGTAAAAAATGTATTGGAGAAACTCGCAAAGTGGGTGCGTATATGACAGGAGACAATAATATTATCACGGTATGTCGTAAGTCAACTTTTCATTGGGTTCGGTGAAAATAACAAACTGAATCACTTTCTTCATAACTTCAATTTTTGCCACTCGTGCGAACCACATTTATCAGTTCACTCTTCTGGCATCTTAATCAGCAGCTATGAGCGGGGGTGAGTGTGCGTGGGGGTTGTTAGAATGAGTATCCGGTAGGAGCAACAGAACTACCCTCTCTCTCTCTCTCTCTCTCTCTCTCTCTCTCTCTCTCTCTCTCTCTCTCTCTCTCACGCGCGTTAACTACACACGTGGAGAAGGGAGGGAGAAATTCAGTCTTGTACCAAAGCGAGAATTTTACTATATACCCTTCAGACACAGAGAGCTGAGGCTAGGGGTAGAGAATCTCAAACAAGAACGAAAGTGTAGCTATTTTTATACTTGATCAATACAGCTCATCTCTAGTCTTCAATCCTAACATTTCCAGATATAAGGAGAATCGATTAACCTTGGCAACCAATAACTGAGTGAACGCCAATGGAAACTAGTCGCTTATATTCACTACACAATGGCACAAGCCAGTGTAATATTCTATGGTGCTTAGAATTATGGCTGGTGGAAAAACAGCGGTTTGACATAAACAAAGCTAAGCGTAACGCTAATGTATCCGTTTTAATCATGACTTGTAATGTAATTGGCTGCATTTTGCCCGTTATGCGTTAACTTATATAGTGAAAACATGGTGAGGAAAGCGCTTGAAGTGAGATTTCACCATAGGAAATTGGGCTATCATTTACCTGACGTCGACCTGATCGAAAGGGCAGAAGCGCTTGCTCGTAAACATCTGTACGATGGTGATGGCTGATGGCGATATGGGCGGTTTACCCCTTCACCGTCAGTAAGTTGGACCTAAACGCTGACTTCTCTTTCAGGAAGCAATGGTAAACTACTAAACGTACAATTGGCTAAAAAATCAACCTAGGGTTGATCATAACGTCCTGCAAAAGACAAACATCATTAGATAGCTGCTCCTGAATGTTCTTTCCACAATCAATGTTTAGGCCTATTTATTGTGATCTCTCGTCCAGTTTCTTTATTTTGCATTTGATTTCGTGTGTGGGACGGGAGTAATTTCGTGGGCGAAGTCCGCATCATTAGGCTGCTCTGTTAGAGTTTATTGAATTTCATGTCTCTTTGTAGCTATTGTTGTCTTAATAACCCAGTCTATAGTCATTAAGAACAATAAGAGTAATAATAACAAAATGCCGCACTCCTGATGTGATCTCAAACGTATCCGTTAGTTTTCCCCAATAAAGAACTTTGCATGTCATGTCTTTATATTTTACCTTTACGACACACACACACACACACGCGCGAATATTAATGATATTCTGTGGTGTTTTATAATGCCTAATCAATTCCCGATCAGCTCTGTCAAAGACCTTTTTACATTCCGCAAATGCAATAAGAAGTGGCGAATCCATGTTTTTATCTATTACTAGCTGACCCTGCCCGGCTTCGCCCAGACCCTGGTGGGGAGCATCTCATTTAATTCATATAAGTTCTCGTTCCCGTTACCGACTGACTGTCTGTCTGTCTGTCTGTCTGTCTGTCTGTCTGTCTGACCCGGCCCGGCATTGCCCAGCTCCTGGTGTGGAGCATCTCATTTAATTCATATAAGTTCCCGTTCCCGACTGTCTATCTGTCTGTCTATCTGTCTGTCTGTCTGTCTGCCTGACCCTGCCCGGCTTCGCCCAGTCCCTGGTGGGAAGCATCTCATTTAATTCATATAAGTAGTCATATAAGTTCCCGTTCCCGTTACCGACTATCTGTCTGTCTGTCTGTCTGACCCGGCCCGACATCGCCCAGCTCCTGGTGTGAAGCATCTCATTTAATTTATATAAGTAGTCATATAAGTTCCTGTTCCCGACTGTCTATCTGTCTGTCTGTCTGTCTATCTGTCTGCCTGACCCTGTCCGGCTTCATTAAATTCATACAACAAAAAAAATGTAACTTAAAAGAACGTTCTACCACACACCATCCATTATTTTTAATGAAAACTCTTTCTAATCACCTGCATGACTACAGTAACTTCTTAAGCAAAAAAAGATGAGTTACAATGTTATGCATTGTGCATCATTTTTATGAAAACTTTGAAAATGCCTGACAGATTGTATCATTATTTATTATAACTCATATGCCGGTACATAACTATGGACAAAGAGTTTATAAATCTTTGAAAACGATGCCACAATATGACTATAAGTTATACAGAAAAGTTATGCCCCTTGAAATAACTTTTACAGAGTTAGGTCCCCTGAGATATATGAAATTATGATGAAAAATGAAAAATGAAATAATACTGAGTAAGCAGGCGATTTCACACTAACAAAATATCACAGTTGACAGCTCTGGAATGAAAGGAAGGCGTGTAGAAAATTTCATCTCAATCGGATGGGCCGTTCGCGAACGAATAAAGGACATACATAGATACGGACGCACATCCTAATTTATATATAAGATTACGTGTAATGTGGTCAGTGCGGGATTTGTGTTGGAAGCATGCCTGTCCATCTCCTAGGTGTCTGTCGTTATATCCCCAAAACGATATTGTGTAATTTTTTCCCCAGAAACTGATGATAACATTATTACTCTATTATTTTCACACTCCCGATTGTCTCTTTTGTTAGCTCTCTCGTTTATAATGTAAATATTATTTTTTTGCTGGCATTTAATATTTACCTAATAAGAGATGTAAGAATTAAATAATGCAGAGTGATAAGAATGGCCAGAACGTTAGTTGGAGCCGTGTGTCATATTTTAACCCTTTGAAAATAAAGTTCTCTCTCTCTCTCTCTCTCTCTCTCTCTCTCTCTCTCTCTCTCTCTCTCTCTCTCTCTCTCTCTCCCAAGTTCTATCTAGTACTAATTAAGACCTCTGAAGACACCCTTCAAAAATGCCTCTCTCTCTCTCTCTCTGTCTCCCCCCCCCCCTTCCAAATTATATCCAGTACTAATTCAGACCTCTGAAGACATCCTTCAAGAATGCCTCTCTCTCTCTCTCTCTCTCTCTCTCTCTCTCTCTCTCTCTCTCTCTCTCTCTCTCTCTCTCTCTCTCTCTCTCTCTCTCTCCCTCCCAAATTCTATCCAGCACTAATTCAGACTTCTGAAGACACCCTTCAAGAATGCCAACTCTGTCTGAACACAGACTACAAAAATGCCTGCCCTGGGTACGTGACGTGGTCACAACGAGCTGTTCCGAGGGTGAAGCAACGGGGATGCTGCAGTGATCTGGCGGAGGCAATGGACTTCGGTCTGGCGGCAGACCTGCCCATGTAGCATGATCAATAAATATGCAACGGGCATAAACTCTTTCTCACACATTTATATCCTGAAAGGCCTTATCTTTAAAATGCCAGCGTAATGTGTTCCGCGTTTTTGTTTTCTAATCCTCCATAATTGGGTCTTACTTTTCATTGTCGTCTTGTGACTTAGAACTATGGCGTTCGAATTTGCCTGAGTAGACAGGGTACAAATCAGACTGAGCCTATTTTTAAAAATAAGGCACCCGAGGATAGTATTCCACACACGCCCGCAAACATTTTGGATTATGTAGTACAGTGGTTCTCAACCGGTGGGGAATCCCCCCCCCCCCCCCCAGGGGGGAATTTTAGGGTTTCCAAGGGGGGGGGGGGGAGAATGAAGACCATTTCAAGATCGCGTTAATACAAGAACCGATTACTTGATATTGTTTTTCCCTTCATACTTTACAGTTAAGTACGTCTCATCCTTCTAAAATTCATTTTATAAAGTCAGTAGACCCACAAATCATGTTTTATGTGGATGTCTAGACTTGTTTTAGTATGTGCTATTAAAGTTACCTTACATTTTTACGTATACCGTATAGGGGTGGGGGATTTTTAGATAGGAAATATGAAAGGGGGGGGGGGATGACGTTCTGAAAATATGGTGAAGGGGGGGGGGCACGGGCCAAAAAAGGTTGAGAACCACTGATGATGTAGTAGATCGGAAGAACAGCCTTTCCAGATAAGGGAGAAAACGCAGGAGATTAGGTCACCCTGTGGGTAATGCACGGTAAAAGAAAATCTATCAAGAAATGGAAATCGCAGAGTAGACCTAACTTTCGTTGCTCGGGCAACATTTGAACATGAGAAAACCCACCCACACAAAATAGAACACGCCTACAACCCCCCCCCCCCCCCCCACCTTCCCACAAATACAGGCAGACATATATACATGCATGTACATACAAGATCAAGTAATGAAAGCTCTATCTTCCTATTTACAGGAATGTGTCCGGATCAGTTATGGCTAAGCATCATTAAGGTTGGTTTAGGAGAAGTCGGCTGAAGATGAATAGATATTACAAATGAACTTTTCGCAATAAAAGTGCAATGGGTATCGCGACTCAAATGACAAACATATAACAGGGCGTCGCGCAATAAGACATTCACACAATGCAAGGTATTGTTAAGGAAAACAACACACAATGATCGCATTCACTTTAACTGAACCCTCCAAAACACACCTAGTCCTGCCGATCCCACTCTCAGTTACTAAATCATTATCAGAGTGTCACGCTGGTGTCAAGTGGGCGGATCGCCATTTGTCTGTTCTCTATTGTTACTGCTGCAGTTATCAAAACGAAGCTTGAGTTATCTACTCCTGCCAGGCCAGTGCATTCTTAGGAATGTTGCTGTTTGTTGCTGCTGGTACATGGACCCTCTCTCCTTTTCTGTGTTCCTCTTCCGAGATTAGTGCGCCACACCTAGGCTATACGCCTCACAGGTCAGTGTGTCCGACTTCGGCATGCACTTGTGTAGGGTGTACTTCCAAAGACAGATCCATCCAAGATCGGTCCATAGAGTTTATCTTCCACTGCCATATGATATTTACCGCGCACAACCAGCACGAGTGACCTTCAGTTTGTTGCCCTTAAGTGGCTTAAGTAGGGTTGCCACACGTCCGGCAAAGAGAAGGCATGTCCTCCTTTTTAGCCCAATGTCCTCTGTCCGGCAGGCAAAGCTAAAAACCTTTAAATTGTCCGGCTTTTTAGATATTTTATGTTATAATTTTTTTTTTATGTATTGTTGTTACAAATTACAATGTATCTACACTCTACCGTGTGTTTACATTCTTTATTAAAACCCATTGCTTCATAATATTTATTTAATTTTCCTATTATACCAAATGTGAAACACCCTTGGGCAAGGTGGAGTACCCGTTTAGCCCCCCGATCAGGGTTAAGTGAAGCCATGGGTGAAGGTGGTGGATGAAGATGGAGAGCAGCCAACAGATAGTTGTAGGTTATGGTCTCCACCTTCACGACGGTAGGCAGAGGATCTCTATTTTGAGGAGACAATGGCTACGGTCACTGACCAGTATGGTCACTGCTAGGAAGGAAAGCAATGGCAAACTACCTTCTTTACAGATGCCAGAAAATCATGTTGTGTGGAATACCATGGACAGCCAGAAAGACCAATGAACAAGTCCTTCAAGAAACAAATGAAGATCGTAAATTGATTAGAGAAATTAGACGTAGACAGTCAAAATTTTTTGGGCATGTTATGAGAAGAAATGGATTGGAGAATTTGGTGACAACTGGTAAGATCGAGGGGAACAGACCAAGGGGAAGACCTAGAAGCAAGTACCTGGATGGCTTGGCCTTGTGGCATGGTCGAGACAGAAACACGGAGCTGATCCATGACTTTGGTGATCGAGTGAGATGGCAGAACATGACCGCCCACGCTTACCGGCATGGCACATGATAGATGGATGGATGGAAACACCAATTATTTGTATAATTTTAATCTAACTGTTGCTCTATTCGGCAACACTAACAATGCTGTAGTCTCTGTGGTCAAAATGTTAATGTTATTTCCGGTTCTGGTAGCAGAGACTCCACTTAAGATTTTTTTTTTTTTTTTTAAATGTGTAATGTTTTCCGTCTATGTTTATGAAAATGGCTTCTACAAAGAGAAAATGCAAATTCTCGAACACTATGAAAAATAAGTCTCCATGCGTTGTTGAAGGACGCAACGAGAATGGGGCAAAGTGTACGATTTGCGATAGTTACTTGTCCGTTGCCAACAAAGGAACTACTGACTTGGAGCGCCATGTTGACAGTGAGAGAAATATAAACCTAATCAAAGTGTCCGCGTCATCTAGCACATTGACGTCTTTTTTTTTTCAGCCTAAGTACTCAAATGTGTTGCTGAAAGCGCATGCGGCTGAAGCAACTTTGGCATTTTATACAGTTTGTCATCATCAGTCTTACAACTCGATGACCTGCATAGCTGGTTTGATTCACACATTATTTGAAGATTCGAAAACTGCTACAAATATTGCTTGTGCAAAAACAAAGACTGAAGCAATAATAAACCAGGTGATTGTTCCCCACATTGTTGATGAATTGGATAAATCTTTAAGTGGTGTTTCACGTTTCGATCTTTCGACAGATGCTAGCAATCACGGGTCGCAGAAAATATTTCCGGTCGTTGTTCAGTACTTTGACTGGAAAGCAGGTGGAATCCAAACTAAGATTCTCGAGTTAGACAACACATCAAATGAAACCTCAGAAACTATATCACAGTATATTTTGAGAACACTCCAAAAGCATGATTTGTACTCCAAATGTGTTGCTTTTGCTGCTGACAATGCCAATGTGAATTTTGGAGGCATTAACAGAAGAGAAGGTAGAAATGTGTTCTCGCATTTGAAGGAAGCCTTGAGCTAGCCATTAGTAGGTGTTGGATGTTCTGCTGTAAGGTGTGGAATGCGCCTGGCCCTGCAGCCAGCAGGGTTTGGATCGGCTAGCCTCTCCCAGGAGGGGTGAAGAGCGAAAATTAGTAGCCTGCCGATGACCCGCAGACTACACAAGTCAACCCCCACCTCCACGCGGTGCAGACCGGGCAACCATGACCGCGAGGTCATGGGCTAACGGGGCTATGGCTCGCCATAGGGAATGGACTCCCTGTGGTCAGATTAGTGTCCTAAACCTGCGACTGGCCTAGCAAGCCGGCAGGGGATCTTCATACTGCTCGTAGAAATACTAAGAAGTATAAACGGACTGATACACCTGGTATAAATGGAACGATCTAGATACTAAAAGTCAAATTGATTTTACATTAACAAGAAATAACAGAAAGAGAAATTTATTAGATGCAAGGGCAGTGCCCAATTTCAGTATAAACACAGATCATAAAGCAGTCGTTGCCACAATAAGAACCATCAGAAGAAGAAAACAAAGAGCAGGAAAATACATGCCATGCGAATAAGTAAACTTAAAAAACCTTAAAGACGAGGCAGTAAGGGAAAATTATGAGAAAGAACAAACTGAACTCTTTGTAAAATTACCTACAGAAAGAAAAACAGTGGAAGAAGAATGGGAGATGTTCAAATCAAGCATTCTAAATACTGCAAAAATAACATGTGGAACCACGAAAAAACGCAAAACACGGATAAAGAAAATAATAACAAGTTGGTGGAACGCAGAAGTAAAGAAAGCGGTAAAAGAAAAAAAAAAAGGAAAAATATAAAAAGTGGTTGAAGAGCAAACAGGAATGTGATTACAGAGAATATAGAATAGCGAGAAGACATGTGAGTAGAACAGTAAAGAGGGGAAAACAAAAAGACTGGGAAGAGTATGGAGAAACCCTAAATAAAAACTACAAGGAGGCAACTAGAAACTTCTACAAAAAGATAAGTGCAATGCGAATCAGAGGAGAACCCTTTGACCCAACTGAAATAATTAACAGCGAAAATGGAGAACCAATAAGTGAACAAAAACAGATCCTAATAAGATGGAAGCAGTATTTCGAACAACTTCTCAACATCCCATCAGATGTCACAGGAATTCACGAGACCTACACAGATGTCACCGAAGAACTAGAACCAGACATACTAAAAGAAGAAATTATAGAAGCCATCAGATTAGCCCCATTGAACAAATCACCGGGACAGGATGAAATACCAAATTAACTAATTAAAGCAGCAAGAGAAGTAGGAACAGCTTGGCTACATAGACTATTCAACCATGTATGGGTAGAACAACAGACACGACGAGACTGGGGAAACGCCATAATTATCCCAATTTGGAAAAACAAAGGCAGCAAAAGAGACTGCACACAATACAGAGGCATTTCACTGTAGAGTCATACTGGGAAAATATTTTGCAAAATTCTTGAAAAAAGATTACGAACTACTTTAGAACCCCAGCTAAGCGAAACGCAACTTGGATTTAGGAAAAACAAAGGATGCACAGATGCTATTTTTGCTCTTAGACAACTTGTAGAAAAATCAATCGAATTCAATTAAACACTCAAATTAGCCTTTGTCGACCAAGAAAAGGCATTCGATAGAGTAGATAGAAACAAGCTGTGGGAAATCCTTAAACAATATGGAGTGAGTACACATCTAACAAACATATGTAGAAGTTTATACAACAGCAGTGAATGCATAGTGAGAGCAACTGGAGGACACTCAGAACCCTTCACCATAAGATCTGGAGTACGACAAGGTTGTGTCCTGTCCCCTCTCTTGTTCATAACATATATAGACAACATATGTAAAGAAACCAGCCAAGCAGAGACAGCAAGAATACCGCATGACGAGAACACAGAAGAAGAACCATCTGCAAATCTAACCATTAGAGAACTCCTGTTTGCGGACGACCAAGCACTAATAGCAAAATCAGAAGCTGAATTACAAGACCACATGAACAGTCTAAACGAAATGTATAGGGAACATAACATGAAAATTAGCACAAGCAAAACAGAGGTAATGACTATAACTAAAGAAGAACAAACAACAACAATTCACCTAAACGAACATCCCTTGAAACAAGTAAAGAGTTTCAAGTACCTAGGAAGTATAATATCATCAAATGGCAGATCAGAAGACGAGGTCGAAAATAGATGCAATAAGGCAAATCAACTCATTGGACAAATGGCACCAATACTAAAGAACAAACATGTATCAATAACTACTAAGAAAGCACTTTACAACACAATCTTCCTACCAACTCTGTGCTACCAATGCCAAACCTGGACAATGACAGAAAAAGAGAAAAGAAAAATCACAACAACAGAAATGAGGTTCCTGAGAAGAATATTCAACGTATCAAGAAGAGATAAGATCATAAATGAAGAAATCAGGACTAAAGTGGGGGTTAAAGCAGCACTAGATTTTATTAGAAAGCAGCAAGTCAAATGGTTTGGCCATGCAAGTAGGTTACCAGTCAACACCATGCCACAATAAGCAATGATGTACAGACCAGATGGAAACAGAGGAAGAGGCCGACCACGTAAACGTTGGACGGAAGGAATAGCAGAATCCATGGGAATGTCGATATATGAAGCCCATAATCGGGCACTCTCACGAAGTTTATACTTCACCTCGACACCGCAAGGTACAAGAGGAACATGATGAGATGAGATGAGAGATGGATGTTCTGCACAACTGCGCAGATTTAATGCAGAATGACGTTGAATCTATTGTCTTGAAGACATTCAAATACTTTTCTATATACACTGTCAGAACAGAAACTTTAAGGGATTTTTGTGACTATGTCAACATTAACTATCAGCAACTATTCTATTACTCTAAAACTAGATGGCCCAGGAACCCAATAAGTTAGATGGTGACTGTTGGGGTCCATCACAAATGACTTTCCCTAACGTTTTAAACTGCACGGTATTAGACATGAAAGCGATTATTTATTCATTGGTGGGAGAGATGTTTGTCAGTATCATATGTCAGGGGTTGATATAGGTTAAATGGCTATAGAATGTAGAATGACATGTTGGGAGGTGGAATATGACAATGGTTATATATTTTTCTGCAGGGTCTTCTTGTTGACACCGACTTTCGATAAAGCGAGATCGACTAATCGTTACGTCTTTCACATTCTCATTCCGTGTGGCAGTTTCCGAACAGATGACTGTTATCGCATGACTGGTCTTTCAGCTGTTTCGTTACTTCTGCTTTTAAGAAAATTTATCGGCTGTTTCATTCCCAATATGCTACTCTAGCAGGTTTAACTAATGGAGCGCTATGCGATAGAATTGTGGATTGTCTTTGTTTTTTTAACAATTATCTTGTTCATATGAGGCGTCTCAATGACAGCCACAATGCAATGTTGTCTCTTGTATGAATTTAACTGTCTTTGTTAGTTCACACAGCGGTCCATAGAGTTTATCTTCCACTGTCGTCTCTCTAGGCCAGAAGATTTGCCTAGATATGTTATATTTTGGGCAGTCTTGAAGTATGTGCTCTGCTGTTTGCGACGCCAATCCACATGTGCACATGACTGTTTCACCAATCTTGAATTTTGTATACATGTGGTTACGTAATCTATTGTGTAATATATTGTGTCCTGTTCTGAGGCGCAGAATAATGACTTGTTCTGGTCTGTCCGTAATGTGGTAGTCATCTTGAGCAGGTTTTGGTGGCTTTCTGACTGATTTGATCATTCTTTTCTTTTGGTGGTATGTAACGGGCACATCAGGCTGTTCTTCTTTGGCTCCTTCCTTAGCCAATTGATCAGCTCTGTCGTTTCCGGGTACTCCACCGTGGGATGGTATCCACTGTATGGTGACCTCATGCTGACTGCTAAGTTCAGAAAGTAGTGTCCTTGGTAATTTCCCAGACAGGAGCGCCCCGAGTACTGATTTTGCATCTGTTAATAGCACCACAGGTTGTGTACCATTGCTGGTATTTAGTAATTTCTCTGTTGCTATCTTGATTGCCTCAATTTCAGCATCATAGTTATGGCAGTACTTTCCTGTCGGTACTCTGGCTGTGTCCCTAGTTTTATTTGGGTATTCCATGTACACTCCCGCTCCTCCATTTCGAACAGCATTCTGTGCTGACCCATCCGTGTAGACTCGGATCCAGAGGTCCTGTGGGTATTCTTCATCAAGGAAGCTGAGAGTGGCTGTTCTGCGCTGCACACTGTTCTGTTCTTCCTTGTCAAATATTCCTCTCACTTTTGTTTGGATTTGTAATGACAGTCTATGTTCATCTTTCCATGGAGTTCTCTCTGGAATAGTTGTTAGGGGAATACCAATTGTGAGCAGATCGGTGGTTTCACTGCAGAGTCGTTTGGTCTTTTGCCTTTTGTTTTGGAGAGAGGGTAAAAGAGTGGTGCTGCACTTGTCAGTGTTTATACTGACACACCATCTATTTGCCCATGCAACAAATGTATCTACAGCTCTTTGTAGCAGTCTGGTGGCCACTGATGCATGTTCATTTGTGTTCCATAGAACCAGGTCATCGGCGTACACTGCTGCTTTAATTCCATGCGGTAGATTAGCAACAAGATCATTGATGAAGATTAGAAAAGATGTGGGGGACAAGACTTCGCTCTGGGGAACACCGTGACGCAGTAGTACTTTCTTGCTCTTTAGTCCGTCTATCTGTACTCGGGCTCTTCTGTTGTGCAAGTATGCTTTCACCCATTTGTACATTCTTCCATTGACTTTGCAGTTTTTCAGTTTCTTCATCAGACCTTCTTTCCAGACTTTGTCAAAGGCGTTCTTAAGATCTATCCATGCCGCAAACACCAGCTTCTTCTCTGCTTGTATTAGCGTTTTAATTATGATTAATGCTTTCTATCAAACCTAGTGTGATCCCCGCTCCTTAGTTTCCAGCTATCTCCAGCAACATTGAAAGGAAGCAACACAATCAATAAAGCTTAACTGGAGTGCTTTAAAGCTGCGGGAGCTCGTAACGATAACATTTAAGTGGATTCTTGCCAATTAGAAAATGTAATCTAGTGCACTGTAAGAATATGAATGGGAAGCTACTTCTTAGTGCGCTTGCCTGGCGTTAGATAGTGACTCTTGATGTGCAACCTAGTTACGCTTCATCCCTTGCCCAGTCCCATTCAGGCGTCAAGATATGATTTTACTGAGACTTTGGATATTGACCCTTATATTCTCTCTCTCTCTCTCTCTCTCTCTCTCTCTCTCTCTCTCTCTCTCTGTATATATATATATATATATATATATATATATATATATATATATATATATATATATACCGGCTCCATGGCCGAGGTGTTAGCAGCTTTCTCCGCTAACCCCGAATACTCTCGTCACGTGACGCGACGAGAATTAGCAGTGGTTCGAATTGCAAAAGTGACTTATGAGAGTATGGAGCCGGTCGCTCAGAAAGTCGTGGCGTGCTGATGAGCGTAATCTAGCCTAAGAATCAACATACAGCTGAAAGATGCTGGTGTTGACCGCAATATCCTGAAACAGGATGGAAACGAGGAAAAAAAAAAAAAAAAAAAAAAAAAAAATATATATATATATATATATATATATATATATATATATATATATATATATATATATATATATATATATATATATATATAGTGGTTACGAGCGCCTCAGTTTACGAACAACAACAACTTAACTTCGAAAATGTTATGTCTCGGGTAACGAACAGTGCCTCGGGTTATGAACGAAGGCGAGAGAGAGAGAGAGAGAGAGAGAGAGAGAGAGAGAGAGAGAGAGAGAGAGAGAGCAAGGTGTAATGTTGGAGACAAACTATCGCGTACAGTACAAATGAGCTTGTGGATCTTCAGAATGAACACCTAAAGACATTAAAGGAGGAGCAGTCGTCCGAAGATGAGGAGTCAGTGACCATTTCAACTGCCAGGATTAAAGAAATGTGCAACAAGTGGGCAGACGTCGAAGACTTCATTGTGAACCATCATCCAAACAAACTTGTTGCTAACAGGGCAGTAAACCTAATGAATGATAACACGATGGCCCACTTCAGAAAGATTCTCCAGCAAAGAAAGCGACACATTTCCTTTGATAGTTTCTTGGTGCAGAAAGTTCCCAATCGGCTGCCAAGAAACAGCGACAAGATACGCCTGAAACTAATTATTGAGAATAACAAAAAAAGTGACAAATTTCCCATGATCGTTTACTTGGTAATAAAGATAGACTAAATCTTTTTCTTTTTTTTAAATTTTACATTAAATTCATTTGGTTGTCTTCATTCTCTTTATTTAATGTGTGAAGAACACGTTTTCTTTGCATTTTGTCAGGTAAACGACCGGATGTTAATTTAAAAAAAAGAACGATTCTTTCATCTTGAAAAAGATTGTCTTTATTTCATTGATTTCAATGTTTCGAGTTACGAACCGAGCTCCGGAACGAATTAGGTTCGTAACCCGAGGTACCTCTCTCTCTCTCTCTCTTTCTCTCTGTGTTTGTGTATGTGTGTATAGAGAGAGAGGGGGAGAGAGAGTGCCGACTGGTCTATACAAATATTTTATCTAGCATCATATACTCGGTGCGCCTTAAAGCATGTTAAATATTAACAATAATAATAATAATAAATAATAATAATAATAATAATAATAATAATAATAATAATAATAATAATAATAATAATAATAATAATAATACGCCTCAAGGCTCGAATAGAGGTCCTTTACTTTTTCTCACGAGGTGGAGTAGAAAACCGACGTTGATAATTTTATAAATAAATGGAGAAATATGAATCAAGAATCAACATCACTGCACTCGGAACACTCGCACATGTGCCCTATTCCCTACTTCCGTGGCCAACGAAAATTTCCCATGCACCAGTGACAGCCTGGTTGGACGCCAGCGTGCATTGTCTCTACGGGTAAATAAATGGAAAACCTTGTTCAGACGTTTCTTCGACTTCATAAATTAGGTCTGGGTTTGAAAAAAAAAAAAATAGATTGCAGTGACATCAGAAACCCATGACAGATTAAGAGAAATAAAATATGAACCCCCCTTCCCAGTTGTAGACGACCTCGTTGTTTTGATGAGGCACAGGAAGAAACACAACATGTCGATTATGTTATAATGAAAGCTCGAAAAGGTTTGTCAGCAATGAGAGTCATGGCGGCTGCCAATATCGAGCACAGACTGCTAATACTTCTGTTCCAAGGACTTGTGCTTTCACGCATCGAGTATGCCCTGGCCATCCTCACTGTCAGCCCTACACAGATTGGAAGACTTGAAAAGGTACAAAACGAAGCCATGCGCATCATTTTGGGCTGCACGAAAGACATCAGCTGTGTAACAATGAGATACCTCCTTGACTTCCCGACAATGGAACACAGTATCAAGATCTGGAGAGCTCGTGCATACTTAAAAATAAGTGCAGATGAGCAGCACCCTCTGCATGACGTTATATTCAGAGAAAAGGGTGACAGGCTAAAGAGAGGCAAATCATGGATGGGTCGGGCGGAAGATGTCGTCAGACAGGTCTGCAGTCTTACCAGGAATGGGTGCCGGTGCCTCCAGCTTTTAAGTACACTTTTTCCTGCATTATCACACTCGACAGACGGTGCAGAGAGCAGAACCCTGTCGCTGTCAATGCAGAAGTCAACGCGCTCATCTATGAACACTCAGATAGCCCCGAAGTGCTCATCTATTCTGTTGTAAAGCAGCAGAGAAGTGCGTGGGCATTTACAGCCCGTTCAGCGGGCCGAACGTTCAAGAATCCAGTGGTGCCCACTCTATGACCACGAGCAGCATGACGATGGAGGTGATGGCAGTTACACAGGCTTTTATATGGCTGGAATCACAGCATTATACCAACGTGTGTGTACTAAGTGACTCAATGAGCATGATTCAGAAGATCGAAGCTGGATCTGTACGTAGACAGCGGACTGAGTCGCTGCGGAAGTCTGTTGTTCGTAAAGTCACCTTCATCTTCGTTCCGGGACATGCGGGAGTCGAGGGAAATAAACGAGCTGATAAACTGGCTGGCTCTGCACCCCCTGTAGATGGCCAGCCCATGGATCGTGACGATGTTATTAACGTCCTTAAAGATATGGCGAGAACAGAGGACTTTGACGTCAGTGAATCCACATCGCTGTCCAGGATGAAAGACTTGGGAGTAAGAATCGACACGGCCAGACGCGAGAGGTACATCGGGAAAACAAGGCGCCTCGTCAACCAACACAGAACTGGCACTATTAGCCACCGGACGCTAATGCATATGCTGGGGGGGGGGGAGGATCGGAGCACCTATGGACATGTCCGGAGTGCAATGAAGATACCCCAACTGATAACTGATAAGTGTGTGAAACACAACACTGTGGTTTTGGTTTTGGATTGTGGTTGCTCACTGAACCAAGTGTTTACCGCGTTCATTACGTCTGCATGTGTGTGAAATCGTTGCCCCTTAAGAGCTTTTTTTTTTAGAGGTCCGAACAAATGAAAACCACATGGTGACAAATCAGGACTATAGGCTGGATGTTGCAGAATTTCCCTTCTTCCTTGCTATTGCTTCCTGCACAATCTTTGCGACATGCGGACGAGCATTATCGTGCAACAAGCTCACACCGCGAGAAAGCATGCCGGGTCGTTTATTCTTGATGGCTTTTTGCAGCTTGTCTAGTGTTTGCAAGTAGTGGGTAGAGTTGATGTTGACACCAGGTTCTTTAAAGTCGGCCAACAATAGCCCTTCATGGTAAAAAAAAATGCGCTCAGCATAACCTTACCAGCGGAAACCTGTAACTTGAATGTTTTGGCTTTTGGTGATCCAGCATGCTTCCATTGCATGCTCTCTCTTTTGCTGCTCGGCTTAAAGTGGTCACACCATGATTCATCGATTGCCACTATGCGGAAGAGAAGTGCACCACCCGTCAGTCTGTAACGCGGCAAATGGTTCAAACACCATCCCATGCGTTCCTCTTTTTCGTGGTCGGTCAACATCTGTGGTACCCACTGTGAACACACCTTCCGATATTGCAATTTCTTACGAACGACCTTTTGAATTGTCCCAATTGATACATCAAGTTCTTTCGCTAGCGAACGTATGCTTCGACACCAGTTCATCTGTACTTCTGCATCAATTTTGGCGATGTTTTTTTTTTTTTTTCTGTTGCAACAATATGCGCTTGACCTGGCCGTCGAAGATCTGTCGTGAACTGACTCCTTTCTGAAATATTCGTGCCCAGTCTGTCACTATTGTCTTCGACACACATTTGTTACCATATGCTGCCTCATTTTCTCAACGGTCAGAAACAGAACCTATGCATCATGGGACGATAAGCACGTGCTCTTTTATTCATTGGTCAGTACTTTTCACGTGGCTATGACATGATCATGTTCAACGTACGCAATTACGCGCGGTGCAGCACGAAGGAATTTCAAATGAACGCCCCTTATATGTTATAATTTTGACACACAGCACGAAGATACATCTAAATCGGAAATTTGCAACAGGCAAGATATGACACTATGGTCAAACACAAGGACCAACGTCGTATGGCATGGTCCATAAGAGCACACATACACACCTACTTTATTTGAATGTCTGAACCACATAGCAAGTGATCGAACTCAAACTATCAGGATGGTATCTCTACCATACTGCAGAGATGTTCAACTCCATTACTGCCAATGGACACAATCCAATTTTGGAACAAAGCAAAACGTTATAATATGTAGTTACAATGTAACAGGAAACAGTAACACAATTTATACACAGGGAAATAAGGGAAGCATCTCCAACAATGACAAATTTTTGACATGGATACTTAATTCATGACCTCAATAACCTCGAGACATGTTTACAGGTTGTCACAGCAGTCATGCAGCATAGCCAGGTTTTAAAGTGAGGGGAAACATTACATTACGATTAATTGAGAACTAGGGGAGGTAGGCGCCACGTATGACACACTGTCTCCCTTGCCAATGACTACCGCGCCTCGATGAAGGAACAAGTTGACTTCTTTGGGAGCAAATCATATATATGTATTCCTCGTGGTGTTTAATGGCCTCACGTCGATACATCATCTTTCTACATATTACAAACGTCCTTGAATACGGTAATGCAACTTGGGCAACAGCAGCAACGTCACGCCTTAACAAAATAATCGGTCCAAAATCAACACCTTTTAATAAATTGGGAAAAAATTACAACCTATGCAAGACAGCAGAGATAGTAGAGACCAGCAAACACCCAGCAGAATTTAAGACTGACAGACTATCCAATGTACCAAAGGTTTAGTGGTTCTGAAAGGGGAAGAGTAAAGCGAAACAACCGTGTAGAATATGCAAAAATAAACATTAGGACAAATCAAATACTCAGCATAGCAACAGCTAAACACATTAATAATATAAACAGACTTCCAGCTTGAACAAAACAGCGCCTGTCTGAGATAGAAAATATTGTTGGTACTGCGAAAAAGACCATTCAGAATGAATTATAAAGAAGAAACACAACTATCTTGCTACTAGTACAAGATGAGGAAGGCGAGAACAGCGAACAAATCTTAAATCCACGTCCTGGTAGAGAGAGAGAGAGAGAGAGAGAGAGAGAGAGAGAGAGAGAGAGAAGGGGGCGGGGGAGTGGCGGGGAGTGGGGGGAGGGGACGGAAGCTCGACTTGTTATTCTAAAAAAATGACAAAAATATGCCACGACCAACCTAAATTATTACTACTGCTCTCTCTCTCTCTCTCTCTCTCTCTCTCTCTCTCTCTCTCTCTGCACACACACGTCATTCAACTACTTACAAACACACGCAATCTCAATGTCACTTGCTGTTCATGTCAGCCTGTGGTAGCTTACGCATGATCGACCACACACCAAATTGTATGTCAGACGTTTAGATGGGATGTGTGTCCTGCCAACGCTCTACACACTGCTCGATAAAGCAAATCAGGGCCTTGGTGTGTTGCTCCGGAGTTTCAAAAAAATATATGACTGACGAAACACAGAAGTGGTGGAAAAGCATGAACGCCCAGGCGATCTGGCAAGGGCTTGATAACAATGTTGCAGACCGTATCAACTTTAAAAATACAGCAACATGGGTTTCATAGACGTACACTCTATTTTATGTAGCCGCAACATCGACATGGCTTGTGTCCCAGTAGTCCTGCATTCAAACCCCCTTTATAGTAGGACATTTGTTCGTGACATGGCTCCAAGATCGATTCAGCCTCTTCAGCAACAGAATATTTCCTGGAAGTAAAGCTATATTGGATAGCTTAAGATAAGAGGGCTTACAGTGAGTTGGTCGAGTGCCTATGCGCCAATGACAAAAGAAGACGACGTGTATATCACCGGTTGAGTACCACTCGGTCAAGACGATATGGCTTGGTATCATTCATTATTACACGATCTTACACGATCACCAGAGTCGTGGATCAGCTCTGTGTTCTTGTCCCGATCATGCCACGTGGTCAAGCCAGTCAGATATTTACATTCCTACCTTCCCCTTGTTCTTTTCCCACCAATCTTGCCAGTTGTCACCAAGTTCTCTAGTTTATTTCTCCGCATAACGTGCCCAAAATAAAATTGACTGTCTACGTCTAATTTCTCTAATCAGTTTGCCTCTTGTAGACTTGCTCACTCATTTACTGTCTGTCCATGCTATTCTTTGTATTTTCTCCAGAAACCGCATTTCTACGGCCATTAGATGTTTTTCATCTTGTCTGCTCATCGTCAACGTTTCACATCCATACAAAAGTACAGCTTCTATGTATCACTTTAACATTCTTTTCCTGGTTGCAATTGACATATTTTTTATTAATCAGTATGTTTTCCATTTCCCCGGGAAGGTTAATCTGGTCAACAAATGCCCGCAGAAGTCGCATGTGTCGGCCTAATGGTGCAAGAACAGAGCTCTGCTGTAAACAGGCACAACGCAATCACGTCCGAAAAAAACTCCGGATGAACGCAGAAGAAGAAGTTTTACATTTTGCAAAAGGCTACCTTTGCCATAACGATTCTTATTCTAATCCTTTCAAGGCACCTCTTATGAGATCTTATGACAGTTCCGAGATAGTTGTACCGATTCACTTATATAAGAAAATTCCCATTTATCCTTATATTACATTGTGGTATTAAGGCTTGTTATCATATCCCCTAAATCCCCTCTGACGTGTCTCCACCTTGTCGTGGTAGAGGGGCTTACGTGTTTCAATGATCCCAAGAGCTATGCCGGCCAAACCAGACCAAGAGAGACACACACCTGCTGCCTTGCAGGTAGACTGAAGACAGGCAGTCAAAAAGTCCGAATGATGCGCACGATGCCACTACATTCTTGGTCCAGACACTTATTCAACGGCTCTCTGCTGAGGGATATGGCTGAACGCCTCTTAAGTCAATATCCCCGGATGTGAGGGCCGGGCCGATACTTACCCACTGCTAAGTGGAGGTGAGATGCTGAGCCTGCTACATGCTTGGTCCAGACACTTGTTCTACGGCTCTCAGCCGAGGGATATGAGGGAACCCCCCCCCCCCCCTTCCACCCCCGTATGAGAAGGCCTGGCCGTTACTAGCTCTATAATTCAAGGAGGTTAGTTGCTGAGCCGGCAGCACATGCAGCCTACCTCGTGAACGCTACTAAAGGTGGAAAAAGCGTCCGAGTCGCACGAAATGGTTACGATGCAAGTCTGTACTTGAGCTCATTGAGAGAGCGTAGTCAAAGGTGGAAAAAACGTCTCATTAACACGAAATGGAACGCTTGGCTAGCGAATCCATTACGTGGAAGTCCAAAGCAAAAGCTTGCTGAGTAGATGTCTCATTAACACGAAATGGAGCGCTTGGCTAGCGAATCCATTAAGTGGAAGTCCGAAGTGAAAGCTTGCTGAGTGGCTGTCGTCCGCAGACTGACCATTCCTGGTTTGCGTGGGTAGCGGCCAGTGGCGAACGAGATACCCAATACATAGAAGTGGGGAATGAAAGTAGCCATGAGCAGGACGTGGCGATTCCTTGGGTGACCCCACTATCAGAGTGCAATGTGCCGGCACTGCAATTATGGAAGCCTCCTTGGATGATGGGAAATGCCCATGATCTGCCCCTGCCTTCTATCTTGACCAGCTGAGATATTGACGACACCACAACAGAATGTCCCTCTAAACCCCCAGGAAGGCAAACCTGATAAAAGAAAACGCCCGTAGAAGTCGTATGGGCCGGCATAAAGGTTGAAAATAAATTGGCACAACGCAAAAACGTCCGAGTGAAATGTCCCTCGTGCCTGGAACAGCTCTGACTATCTAGTCTTCCGAGCACAGCGTCCCACTCACGTCCGAACCGAAAGCTCTCTGCGTGGATGTCCATCTGCAGACCGGCCGTTCCTGGTTTGTGTGAGGAGCGGCCTGTGGCGAACAAATGCCCAATACATGGAAGTGAGGAATTAAAGCAACTATGTACCAGACGTGGTGATTCCTTGGGTGAGCCCGGTACCAGATTGCTATGTATCAGCTCTGTAACTATGGAAGCCTCATTGGATGGCGGCAAATGCCCATGGACTGACCCTGCCTTCCGTTGAGGGCTGACCGTGAAGTCTTCGACCGTTCTAACTTGACCAGCTGGGATGTGGACGGCATCACAACAGTGAGAGTCCCGCAAGACGGCTGACCTGGTTTTAAAAAACCCCTCTAACGTCGGATGTATTGGCCTAATGGTTTTGGCCCAAGGGTGCACAACGAGACATACCGCAATTACGTCTGAAAAAAAACAACACTACGGATGAATGCAGAAGAAGAAGACGATATCCCCTAAATGCCACTATGACACGAAACCGAGGCCCGTTTGTCATTATTTACACTGTATTTATGTAGCAGTCTGCCATTTTTGATTCTCAGCCACTACCATGCTCCTAATATTAAAATTGTTCCCAAGTTGCCAAACAAGTTTTAGAACCGCTACTTTAGACTCAAGCACACGCCAATTTACACAAAAGCTAAACAATGCCATTTCCCCCTCTTCAAATAAAATAATGGGCCTGTCGCCTAGGCCAATGTCCACGCGTGAGAACAAGTAAGCACATTATTCTCATTCGTGTTGCTATGTATTCTATTTGTGGAAATTTTAGAACACCAACGGACAGTGCGGTGCGTCAATGAGAGAGAGAAAGAGAGAAAGAGAGAGAGAGAGAGAGAGAGAGAGAGAGAGAGAGAGAAAGAGAGGGAGAGAGAGGGGGGGAGAGGGAGATAGAGATTCAAACGGACAGTACGGTGCGTCAATGAGAGTGAGAGAGGGGGAGGGAGAGAGAGAGAGAGAGAGAGAGAGAGAGAGAGAGAGAGAGAGAGAGAGAGAGAGAGAGAGAGAGAGAGAGAGAGATTCAAACAGACTTCGTATTTTCTTTGTTGATTTTTGCAGTTTCTACGTGAATCTAGTTATTTATGGCTTATATGCCATTGTTTCTGCAACCCATACTATCTTAGAAGTTAGTTTGACTCGTTCTGCCATGGAAGGATACAAATAGCTCAGAACCAGGCAATTGCCGAAGAGCTGTCTCAAACAGGAAACAAATACAGTATTGGCTAATGAGTACAGAGTTATGTGTCAACATAAGACAACAACACTGATAAGATCGCGTCCTTGTCGCCTCTTCGCAAGTGAAGTGCATGCACTGTTAACACGTCTGGTCATTAAGACACACGTGAAGAGGCCAAGAGTTATAAATCAGTCCATCAAGATTGGGAGTCCCATGTTTTACTTGCACACTGCACTTGGTGCAGTTTTGTTTCGTATCGTTTCCAAAGAATCATAATCACTGCACTGCATTAGTGCTCCAGTCTCTTTCCGTAGATCTTCATCATCAAGGGTCACGCCGACAGACTATGGTCACCAGAATCTCGAATTAGGTCTGTATTCTAGTCCCGACCATGCCATGCTGCCAAACCATCAAGGTATTTATCGATTTGTCTTTCACTTACTCTCTTCCCATCAAGCTTGCCAGTTGTCGCCAAATTCTTAAGTCAATTTCTCCTCATAACATGTTTACAAAATATTGACTGTCTGCGTCTAATTTCTTCATTCAGTCTTCGTTTTTCATTTGTCTCTTGAAGGACTATCTCATTTGATTGTCCGTCAGTCCAAGGCATTCTTTGTATTTTTCTCAAAAACTTCATCTCCTTTACCATTAGTTTCTCAGAGTGTTTGTTAACTATCCATCTTTCACACGCATACAACAATGTGAGTTTTATATATCACCTTAACACCTTTTTTTTTATTGCAATTTTCAATGTATTGTTGGTAAGTAGATTACTTGCGAAGAGGCGACAAGGACGCGAATATGGGTTTTATATATCACCTCAACACTTTTTTTACTGCAGTTTTCAATGTATTGTTGGTAAGTAGATTACAAAAGGTGAATCGCAATACAGCGCACAAAGTCTACAGCGCAGACTAGGATACACATATTGTATATCTTCTTCTTCTACCTGGTTCCCCTTTCGAAGGTAATGCGTCGCATCTAGCCATGCGCCACAACGGCCAGTGTGTCTGTCTTCGGTATGCATCTATTTAAGGTCTGCCTTTTACTGACAGGTTCCATCTAATGAGCTCTATCTAACCATGGATACATTTTCTTTCCTAACAATTTACCAGGGCAGCGCCTTTACGGTCTACTCTCTACGATTTTCAACTGCCGTAGGATTTTTAACGCACATAACTTTCCCGCCTGACATCCCGTTTTTCGCCCTTATCCAAGAGGGTTAGGTTCCCGGTGTCACTACCCAAGTTTCCAATCTCACTAGCCCAAGACATCAGAAGCGCGTGTGATATCATTAGCAATGGAACACTGTAAACATAATTTTAAGCCCTTCGTTGGAATCGACCCACGTGCCTTCTGAAACGGAGGCAGACACCGTAACCTCTCAGCCACGCTTCCTTCACCCACCCCACATGAACAGGTGAAGATCGACACTCACAGAAAGTTCAGGAAAGAAGTAGAAATCAGAGGAGACGCTGGATCAGTTAACAGCATTGACACAAAGTGGATGTTGACTGAGTGACAGATAGAGTGGCTATGGTTGTGTCTAGGGGAATGTCAGTGTATATGGGATGTTGAACAACCGATCAACCACGATGCATTATAACCAAACACCAGTCAGTGAACAAGCGTTAATTGGCGCACATAATATTCCTTTAATTCTGAATTAACACGGACACACGTAACATATAAATCCAGGAACAATAATTCTCTCAGAATATATCTCCATCCCAATGGAACACTTCGAATAACACTGCCTCTCAAGGCCTACTAAATCTCATCCTACACGACAGGTATACTAGCCCCTCTCTAGGCCCGACTCAAAGTAACCCATTCTGGGTCTCGAATTCCACTCACTATCCCTGGAAACCCACAGTGCGGAGTTCTCTTCCTAACTCCGTCACAATTCTTCACTTTCTCAGACCACGACCTCCTCCTAGTCGGTCTCAGCTTCCACTCCTCATGTCAATGTTTGTCCCTGTCTTTTAAACCCTTCTATGCCCTCACAATGCTCCACACACAACACACAAACACTACCTCATCGATCAACTGTCTGCCCCTTCTTGCAGCTCCTCTGCCTTACACCCTTCCCCGTTTATCTTCTTATATTTTCTTTCCGGTGAATGCCCTTTCACCTCGTGAACTGTTTATATTATACGGACACTCACCTTAATGTCAATGACCCCAGGCATGTGTCAAGCATGTTTGAGTCCAAGGTTCCCTTATCCAACTATGTTCTTCTTTTCTATGTCTCCCTTATTGGAACACTCTTGGGGTGATCCGACATTTAGCCTAACCTTTCCAGCAGGACGCCGGTCTCTCTGGCCGAGGGGTTACAACACTTTCTCCGTAATCCCGTTTATCACGCAGAGTCTCGTAGCAGGGCGAGAGCTGGGAGAGGTTCGACCCCCGCTGGTGACTTGCGGGATAACTGAGCCGGCCGCTCAGAAAGCAATGGCAAACTACTGAGCGTAATCTTGCCAAGAAATCAACATACAGCTGAAAGATGCTGATGTTGACAGCGATGTCCTGTAAAGGATATGCAAAAAAAAAACTTTTTTTTTTCCAGCAGGAGCGCTTCCGATTTTATTATTATTATTTTTTTTTTTTGGGGGGGGGGGGGGGGGGTTTCTTTAAACAATGTTATAATTATGGAGAGGAAAAAAAACACTGCAACTGGACAATCTGTGAAAAATACATATTAAATATCCTTTCAAATATCTTACCAAATGAAACCGACAGAAAGAAAGAAAGAAAGAAAGAAAGAAAGAAAGAACAGCACAGAAACATGTATCTAGTTTATAGCTAAATACCAACAAAATTCACGCCCACCCACGGTTTGAGGCACCCTACAAACGAAAAATGTAAAACCATGTACACACCAGGAGTGAACCTATCGTACAGGCATGACAGCTGAAATAACAGGTGACGCACGACTAGCGATTATGATCTCACGAAGAACATGACAACGACAAGCACGCTAGCCCAAAGAGTACAAGAAACAAAGCTACCTGCAACAAATGTGAGGACAAATTAGTAAGAAGACCTGATGGCTGGTATAACGGTATAATACTTAGTACCTATCGCCTTTAATTAGAACACATTGGCGTGTTTCATGCCAGCATGTGACATGGCTAACATGAGTAATGTGAATGTTCTTCCGCATTCTAACACCTGCGTTATGCCCAGGTTAGCAAAC
This sequence comes from Cepaea hortensis, assembly GCA_963921405.1. Taxonomy (NCBI): domain Eukaryota; kingdom Metazoa; phylum Mollusca; class Gastropoda; order Stylommatophora; family Helicidae; genus Cepaea; species Cepaea hortensis. The sequence goes on from OY992876.1 coordinate 188,942,097, forward strand.
ACTGTTCTGCCCGGACCAATCACGTTTTCTGTTATAGCCTTGCGACCTACCAGGGTTGCCAGATCACTGTGATAAAAAAAGCCAAGTCATGAAATTTTAAAAACGCCAAAAAAGCCAGACATTACCCAATAAAAATATCTATTAAAAATATATTTACATCACATGTAAACCTCTTCTTCAAATAAGTGTTCCTCTTCATTGTTGAGAAATTCAGTACAGGATTCCATAGAATATAAAATTTCAGCTTTGAAATCATTCAACATTTTGGATGAAGGAACAAATTCCTTACAAATTCACTTGTTTGAAGATGATAGTTCTGATCTAATTCTAATAATTGCGTCTAAGAGAGACACCTGAAGCCTATTCCTTGCTTTGGTTTAGATTGCTATGTCTAGACTAATTTGGTATTTCTGTCAGCAAAAATCAAATGTTTGAAGGTAGTTTTTACAATGCACATTTGATGCACAATGCTCAACCAATCATGTGCCATGCCGGAAAGCGTGGGCGGTCATAACTCGCCATTTCACTCGATCACCAGAGTCGTGGACAGCTCAGTGTTCATGTCTCGTCCATGCCAACTGGCCAAGCCATCCAGGTATTTTCCTCTCGGTCTTCCTCTTGGTCTGTTCCCTTCGATCTTACCAGTTGTCACCAAGTTCTCCAATCCATTTCTTCTCATAACATGTCCAAAAAATTTTGACTGTCTGCGTCTAATTTCTCTAATAATTTACGATTGTCATTTGTCTCCTGTAGTACTTGGTCATTGGTTTTTCTGTCTGTCCATGGTATTCTTTGCATTTTCCTTAGAAACCACATTTCTGCAGCCATCAGATGTTTTTCAGCTTGACTGCTCATTGTCCAAGTTTCACATCCATACAAAAGAACAGGCTCTATGTATCCCCTCAACACTTTTTCTTGTTTCAATTGACATCTTGTTATTGGTCAGAATGTTTTTCATCTTGCTAAAGGCTACTTTCGCCATGGCGATTCTTGTTCTAATCTCTTCAAGGCATCTCCCATCAGATGTTATGACTGTTCCGAGATAATTGTACCGATTCACTTGTTGAAGAATAGTCCCATTTACTTGAATATTACATTATGTTATTTCGTTCTTCCTAGTGACTACCATAACCTGTGTCTTTTTACAATTTAATTCTAACCCCAGTTGCTCACTGTGTACAACAACCGCATCTACTAATTATTGCAGATCCTGCTCATTGTCTGCAATCAATATTGTATCATCTGCATATCTAATGTTATTGATGTTTCGTCCTCTAATGCTCATTCCATTTATATCTTCTACATTTCTGAAAATAAAAATTTCACTGTATAGGGAGAAAAGATCCGGAGACATCACAATCCCTGTCTAACACCTCTCTTAATAGGCTGATATTGTCCCACTTCATTATCAATCCTTATGGCAGCTTGTTGTTTCCAATATATGTTTTTATAAGTCTAATGTGTTTCCCATCAATTTGTAGATCTGCAAGTATATCTACCATGTTGACATGTCTAACTCTATCAAAAGCCTTTGTGTAGTCAATAAAGCAAAGATGAATATCCTTGTTTACTTCTATAGCACGTTCAATAACTGTTCGCAGCATTATACACAGCATTTACTGTACCCTTTCCTTCTACAAACCCACATTGTTCTCCCCCTATTTCAGGTTGTAATTTCTTCGTCACTCTTTGCATGATAATTCGTAGCAAAATCTTTGTGACGTGACTCATTATACCAATTGTTCTATGTTGGTCACATTCCAAGGCTCCTGATGTCTTTGGGATTGCAATAAAAACAGAGTTACATAATTCAGAAGGTATATCTCCAGTATCATATAATGTGTTCAGCAGTCTGGTGGCTTGATCTATTCCATATTCTTCTAAAGCTTTAATCATTTCTGTTGTGATGTTATCTGCACCGGGGGCCTTGCCAGCTTTCATATGCTTAAGAATATTTTGAACCTCCATCTTCAAAATTGGCAGTCCTTCATTATTAAATCTAATATCATATTGTTCGTCTCTGTTATCATCATAAAGGTGTTTCACATAATCTGTCCATACCTGTAGAATCTGATCTTTTATATTATATTGCCATCTTTAGTCTTTAGACAGCCTGCTGATGTACTTGTTCTTCTATTAGTAATTTCCTGAATTCTTTTGTGCACTAATTTGGTATTTTGACTGTTGTGTTGTTTTTCAATTTCTAAGCACTTTTCCTCAATTCATGCTTTTCTTTTGCCTCCTTACATAATATTCTGACTTTTTTGTGAATTTCTTATCTGGCAGAATTATTTTTGTTGAGTCTTCTTGTTTCTATTAGGTGTAAAATTTCTTCAGTCATCTATTTCTAACGACCCACCTTCTGTAATTTTGGGATAGTTGTTTCTGCAGCCAAACTGATTGCATTCTACAACATTTCCCATTTATCATCCACATCCTGGAATAGGATCTCTCAGACAATATATCAAATCTGTTCTGTACGTCTATGTTGAATTTGTTTTGTAATTCCTTGTCATTACTCAATGTACACAAATCATATTTAGTGTTTCCTGTTATATACTTGACTTTCTTCAACTTTATCCTCAGTGTTCCTGTAAGTAATCTGTGGCCACTATAACAATCAGCACTGGGAACTGTTTTTGCTACTGTTAACACTTTCTAAATCTTCTGCTCATCAGAATGTAATCAATCTGGTTCCTAATCCTGCTATCAGGACTCCTCCATGTCCATAATCTTCTAGGGTGTTGCTTAAACCTGATGTTTCCTTCGATCATTTCCTGTTCTTTTGTCCACTCTACGAGTCTGTATCCTCTTTCATTTCTCTCTCCTAGACCATAGTTTCCTACTGTGTATGTATGACCTTGATTTCCTACTTTTGCATTGAAGTCCCCTATTATGAATTTTTACATTTCTTTAAGACAGACTCTATGTCGTTATAAAATTTATCTTCACTGGATTCTCCTGTCGGGGCATATACTTGAATAACATTTATGTTAAAAGGTCTGCGAACTAATTTAACTAGTAGAACTCTGTCCCACACGGCCCAATATCCTTGAACAGATTTTGATGTTTTCCGGTCCAAAATAATTGCCACTCCCCTTTGTCGATCTTCACATCTAGAATAAATAATCTTGAAATCTTCGTCTATCTTGATGCCTGCTCCTGTCCATCTCGTTTCGCACATCCCTAAAATATTAATTGTTTTCTCTTTCCATTTCTTGTTTTATGTTATCTAATTTTTCGTCGTCATTTAGCATCCTAACATTCCATGTTGCTAATTTTAATGTCTCTGTCCTTGTCTTGCGGTGATCAGTCTTTAGGCCAATCATAATGTACTAGGCACTTTTAAAGAGGTAGTTTGCCGTTGCTTTCCTCTATGGCAGTAACCATATTGGTCATATGACCGCAGCCACTGCCTCGAACAATGCTAATGAATGGCAAACACACTTATACTGAACACGTGATGGAGATACATCTGTCATTCTGGACCAAACTGAATTGTTGCATCCAACCATATTGGAAGCATCATTTGATGCAAAACCAACGCAATTTTTCAATGTTTGATTACGTTTTTCAATTTCATTGTTAATCAAATTAAATATATTCTCTCCTGTAGCCTCCTGAACTGGAATCAAACCTACAAAACTAGTAGTAATTTCATTTCTTTTATCGCTGAGGTATCTAACTAAAATGCACAAATACTTTTGGGTCGAGACATCAGTGGACTCATCAAAGATGAGTGCATATTTCTTGTTTTGCAGATCTAGAATTAGATCAGATTTTAAAGATGGTGAAATAACATTTCTTATTAGTGATATGCACTTCGTTCGGTGCAATGTGATCTGACCAAGAGTGCTGCCACATCCATAGGCTACCATTACTTCACCTAAGTGATCAATGGTTAGTTAGTTAGTTATCAGTTAGTTATCAGTTGGGGTATCTTCGTTGCACTCCGGACATGTCCATAGGTGCTCAGATCCTCCCCCCAGCATATGCATCAGCGTCCGGTGGCTAATAGTGCCAGTTCTGTGTTGGTTGACGAGGCGCTTTGTTTTCCCGATGTACCTCTCGCGTCTGGCTGTGCCGATTCTTACTCCCAGGTCTTTCATCCTGGAAAGCGATGTGGAATCACTGGCGTCAAAATCCTCTGTTCTCGCCATATCTTTAAGGGCGTTAATAACATCGGCACGATCCATGGGCTGGCCATCTACAGGGGGTGCAGAGCCAGCCAATTTATCAGCTCGTTCATTTCCCTCGACTCCCGCATGTCCCGGGACGAAGATGAAGGTGACTTTGCGGACAACAGACTTCCGCAGCGACTCAGTCCACTGTCTACGTACAGATCCAGCTTCGACCTTCTGAATCATGCTCATTGAATCACTTAGTACACACACGTTGGTATAATGCTGTGATTCCAGCCATATGAAAGCCTGTGTAACTGCCATCACCTCCATCGTCATGCTGCTCGTGGTCATGGAGTGGGCACCACTGGATTCTTGAACGGTTCGGCCCGCTGAGCGGGCTGTAAATGCCCACGCACTTCTCTGCTGCTTTACAACAGATCCATCTGTATAGATGAGTACTTCGGGACTATCTGAGTGATCATAGATGAGCGCGTTAACCTCTGCATTGACAGCGGCAGGGTTCTGCTCTCTGCACCGTCTGTCGAGTGTGATAATGCAGGAGAAGGTACACTTAAAAGCTGGAGGCACCGGCACCCATTCCTTGCCGGGGTTGATACTGGTAAGACTGCAGACCTGTCCGACGACATCTTCCGCCCGACCCATCCATGATTTGCCCCTCTTTAGCGATCAATGGTGTGTATGGCTATGCTATATGGCAGGCCATGCTAACAGTCAGCAATTTGTAACTCTGCTAATTTGACTTTATCATCAATTTTCTTGTTTTCATCACTGAAAGTGTGTGTGTGTGTGTGTGTGTGTGTGTGTGTGTGTGTGTGTGTGTGTGTGTGTGTGTGTGTGTGTGTGAAAAGAACATGGTGCGCTCCGCTTGTGTTTTTCTGTTGTTTTATGATTTGCGAGATTTGAAAGTCTTGGAACAATATTACACCGCACAAATTGCAAAATGCCGATTCAGGACCATCAGCGGATTTCTTGAGCCACACAAATGTCTTTTCCCGTTGATCATTATATTTCCGATTAGTATCATAAGATGGTTTCCACTTTGGCATGATAATGGGCTCAATAATAAGAAATACTTGCCATGAAGGTATAAGGAATATGAAAATTTAACTGAACAGTAAGGTGGCTGCGCAGTGCGTGAGTGCGCATAGAACAGTACAAACAGTACGAAAACCATTCGTGTTTAATACTTTTTAATTGTTACATTCGTTCTCGAGAATGAACCAAAAGCAGTATAAGCTCAGCTTATTGTTTTGCATTTGTTTAGCTTGCAAGTGTTAAAACAAGATAAAAATTAACTTGACCAATTCAAAAAGAGGCATTTATAGCTAATTATTATGCCATTACAAACATTTAAAAAAGCCAAGGAAAAAAGCCAAAACAACTGATATTTTGACGCCAAACCTGTTTTTTAAAAGCCAGATTTATCAGATTTGGCGTTTAAAAAACCTATCTGGCAACCCTATCCCCATCACTCATTGTCCCTTGGAGTGGCAAAACGCGGTGTGTGTTGGTCAACATATACCTAGTTCCGGGCAAAATCACTCACACTTTGGTACTATCAGGAAGCAGTGACTGATTATCATCATGTGCCATGCAGATAGCCGTAGGCGGCCATGGTTCACCATCGTAGCGATCACCAGGTTTCGATCAGGTTTTATTCTTGTCTCGATTATGCAATACGACCAAGTCATTAAGGTATTTATCTCCCCCTCGCTATTTTCTTAACGAGTTTGTCAGTTGTCACCAAGTTTTTACAACGAACCAAAACAAACCATGACTACGTTAAATTTCTCTAATCATTTTACGGTTTTCATTAGCTTCTTGAAGGACTGTATCGTTCTTCTGTCCGTCTAAAGTATTATTTACATATTCCTCCAAAACCACATTTTAGAGCAAGTAAATCTTTCTCAGTTTGTCTGCGTATTGCCACATGCTAATATGCACACAACTGTTAAGGTACTATACAACACTTTAATTAACGTCCTTTTAATTATGTCGAACGTTCTATCAATGTTCTCAACAAATACACAGCATTTGTAGTGCCCTTGCCAAACTTGCATTGTTATTCCTGTTTCTGGTTATATTTTCTTCGTAACTCTTACACGATGATATTTAGTAAAATCTTTGTAATGTAACTCATTAATGAAGCTGTTCGATGTTGATCACACTCTAAAGCTCCCGATTTCTTAGTGATCACAACATAGCTATAAATTAAGTCAGGGGGTATATCTCCAGTAGCTTATAGTATGTTCAGCAGTCAGGTGACCTGATCTATTCCATATTCTTCTAGTGCATTGATCATTTCAGTTGCGATGTCTGAGCCTGTGGTCTTGTCGCATTTCATATGGTTAAGTGCATTCGAACATCCATTTTTAAAAATAGGTAGTCCTTCATTGTTACTGGGAATATCATAAGGTATTTTGGGTGTAGTGTTGCTTTTCAATTTCCCTGCAATTGTCGCCAACCTATTCATCTTGTGCCTCTTTGCATAATTTTCCAATTTTTATTTCAATATCTTAATATTTGTAATGATAACTCTTATTGTTTCTTCTTTGCTCCATTAGTCTTAATGGTGTTTTCAGTCAACCAATTCCTACAGACTACCATCCTTAATTTTGGGATATCTGTTTCTGCAGCTTTTTGGTTGTTCGGTATTATTTACCTCTGATCATTAACATCTTGAAGTAGAATTTCTAGATCACACATTGTGTCAAATGTATTCATTATTTCTATGTTGAATATGTCTTTTATCTCCTTCTCATTCTTCAGTATACAGAGCTCTAATTTAACGTTTCTTGGTTTGATATTTTTCAACTTCTACATGCATTTTGCCTATAACTAATCTATAATCACTGCAGCAGTCTGCATTTAGAACATTTTAACGACAGCTAAAGCATTTCGAAATCTTCTGTTAATGAGGATATAGTCAATCTGATTTCTGACTTCTGACCTTATCATCACGACACTCCCACCACCATAATTTTGTTCGGATGTTGCTAATACCAGGTGTTTCCAACAATCATACCATGCTATTTTTTCCACTCTTCATATCCCTCATCACGTTTCCCTAGTCCATAATTACCCACTAACCAACCATCTTGCTGATTGTCAACTTAAGCATTAAAGTCACCCAAAATGCTATTTCGCCCGTAAGTTGCCTATGCCTATAGGTGAAGCAAAGAATAGTAACACTGTAACCTACCATGCATGTCATAAGAGGCGACTAAGGAGGTTTGCCTTAACACCGGCTATCTCATTACGCAGAAAACTTAGTTGAAATGTCAATTAATTATGAACAAGTTTAAGAAGGGCTTAGCGTGAGTTGGCTAAGGACCAGTGCTCCACTGGGAGATGACAGAAGAAAATTGATTATATTTATTTCTCAAGTTTTGCACTATCCAGGTCTTCACTGCTTTCTGTCGCTGCGGCATATGCTTGAATGATGCTGACATCAGCTCGTAAAGTTGACATGCAACTTGCATTACTTAACTTGCAACACAACATTAATATTCTGTCTGACATTGCCCGCCACTCTTTAATAGATTTCAATCCTTCCAGATTTACACCTCTTTGAGTGATATACGAGCATTATTCACATTAAACTTAATATCTCATTCCTTTTATGTTGCTAAACTAAATGCATACTGGGCTACATTCTTTCACCCAAGTGCCAACGTTCACATCTATCTATCTATACGTCAGCTGGTGATGGTTTAATTGGTCTGTTAAGACTAGTCAGCGATTCCCAAAGTAGGCGATACCGCCTCCTTCTTCACCTCCTGTCGCGGTGCACCGATCGGTGAGGGAGGAGCGGGAGTGTCGCATATCCTTTTACAGGACATCGCTGTCAACATCAGCATCTTTCAGCTGATTGTTGATTTCTTGGCAAGATTATGTTCAGTAGTTTGCCACTGCTTTCTGGGCGACCGGCTCACATACCCCTAAGTTACCGACGCGGAGAGAACCGCTACCAATTCTCGCGCACGTCACATTACTCACGAGAGTATACGGGATTACGGAGAAAGTCGTGTAACTCCTAGACCAGGGAGACCGGCGCGGGGTGTTAGGTTGTGAATTTTAAGTATCATTTACGGAAATTACATCCTAGATAACAAGATTTATGTACTCAGGGTAGATTTTAAAAAGAAATCCTAACAATTTTGTCAGGGAAACAGCTTAAATAACGATTTCCGACGGCCGTGGGATTTTAAACGTGCACAATTTGGAAATGAAACCTGTTTTTGGTACTTATCCGACCTAACTATCATGAGAGATCAAGCAAAAGAGTGTGTGTGTGTGTGGGCGCGCGCGCACGCGCACACACACACACACCAGCTTTACACTCCAGAGCCAGAGGCGGACACTGGAACTTGTCAGGCAAGGCGGCCCTGGACTACTAAATCAATACATCTTACTTGTCTGCTTCTCCAACACATGTTCATTAACTTTCCAAAGCGCTGACACTGATAAGGCCTTGAATATATGGGGGTGTACTGGCATGATGAGTAAACTTTCATAGAATGGAATACATAGGTATGGGAAAGACAGCTAACAATAGTAGAAATGTTACATGAGATAATGTCATTTGACATTGGTAAAACGGTAGATATGTTATGGTGGTAGTTCTTCCTCTCCTTCTCCTCCCTGTTGTTTTCCAGTAAAGCAATGGCCGTTAACTATAGTATGTCCACATTTGTTTCCCTTCATTCACGATCAATTATTTTGAAAACTGTCTGTTGCATTGTTATGAAATTTTTCCAGCCGTCTTATATTTACCCCCACCCAAGGAATATGTCTTTGATAAGTCCAAAAACAACTTAAATCATTGAAAGCGGCGACATTCCTTTGATGTTTTGCTTAACAACTAGTGATTTCTCGCTAAAAAAGTTATGTTTACGGTAATGGGGACCTGCAAATTCAGATGACAAACAAAGGCGTATCCGGATTCGTATGGGAGTGGGTGCAATGAAAGAAGTAGCTTACAATGGACAGGGTCGGCTGCATTGCACAGGGTTTTTATCCCATATGGCTCAGTTTCTTTCCGCAGCGCGGAAAGCGTCGCACAAAGCACGAACTCCGTAGCTCCAGCGACGACCCTCGGGAGTGTCCGAAAAAAATGCACTCTTGAAATGAAGGACGCGGCCCGGAATCGAACATACAACCTTCAATCCATCCTTTCTCCAATAGTCCTCTTCCTCTTTCAACACATGGTCCTGACGTTTTTTCCAGTAACTTTTATCAATATTTAATAGCGCGGACAGACAGACAGACAGACAGACAGACAGACAGACAGACAGACAGACAGACAGAAAGGTAGGTAGGTAGGTAGGTAGGTAGGTAGGTAGGTAGGTAGGTAGGCAGAAAGGTGGGTGGATGGCTGGCTGGCTGGCTGACTGGGTGGGTGGTGGGTCGGTCGGTCGGCCGGCAGATAGATAGATAGATAGATAGATAGATAGATAGATAGATAGATAGATAATCGGTTGGCCGGCCGGCAGGCAGGTAGGCAGATAGATAGATAGATAGATAGATAGATAGATAGATAGATAGATAGATAGATAGATAGATAGATAGATAGATAGATAGATAGATAGATAGGTAGATAGATAGATAGATAGATAGATAGATAGATAGATAGATAGATAGATAGATAGATAGATAAGCAGGCAGGCAGGCAGGCAGGCGGGCGGGCAGGCAGACAGAGAGATAGATAGATAGATAGATAGATAGATAGATAGATAGATAGATAGATAGATAGATAGATAGATAAGAATAGATTAGATAGATAGATAGACAGACAGACAGACAGACAGACAGACAGATAGATAGATAGATAGATAGATAGATAGATAGATAGATAGATAGATAGATAGATAAGCAGGCAGGCGGGCGGGCGGCCGGCCGGCAGGCAGGCAGACAGAGATAGATTAGATAGATAGATTAGATAGATAGATAGATAGACAAACAGACAAACAGACAGACAGACAGACAGACAGACAGACAGACAGACAGACAGACAGATAGAGAGATAGATAGATAGATAGATAGATAGATAGATAGATAGATAGATAGATAGATAGATAGATAGATAGATAGATAGATCCCCGCCAGAAGCCGGGCCTTGTCAGCTAGTTTATTTATATAATCACGTTTCATGAAAGAACCCCCATTTGGAGACACCTCTGAATCTTCGCGCTGTTTGTTTCAAAACGGAAATCACGTGAAAATTTCAAAAAATGCCCGGACGTCTCTTGGTGAAGCTGTAATACTGTTAAAATCATGGAGGTAATCTCTATGTCGTAATTAATATACCGCATATAAACTAACTTTGAAATCTGCTGTAAAATCTCCAGAACAAACATTTTTTTGTTGGGTGGACATAACGATAAGGTTATATACTAAATCTCATCATTTTCCCTCAGTTGGTTAATGAGATATTGAATTTTATATTAAGGCAACAAACAAAAAACACACTATAACTCACGCCAAGCCCTCATATCCGCTGTTGTCTCCTGCAGCTGGCTCCATTAAATATTATTCTCAAATTCTCTTCTCCGTGTTTAAAAGCGCCATCTACTTCTTTTGTGCTGTGCGTTGGGGACGAAGAACTTTCCAGTTATACTGTTAACACATTTTCTCATTGTGTGTCCTATCCAACACCAGCGTCTTTTCCTCATCTCTTGATTCACTGGAATCTGCCCGTTTCCTCCCATGAAGCTCCACATTAGTGATTCTGGCATACTATTTTAGTTACATTTTGCACAGACACTAATTAATAAATGTTTATAGTTGATTAGCAATTGCTTTAGTCGTACCCCGTGTTTCTGGGCCACTAACAGTACTGATTTGACGTTAGAGTTGAATATTCTAAGTATAGTCCTGGGTTTAATTTCTTTTGACTTCAACAAATTCCCTGTGCTATGAGTAAGCTACAACTATCTTTTATATTCTTATTTTAATATCTCTCTGTGTTCCTTCATCTCTCTCCACACTGATACCTTAATATGTACATGATTCCACCTTCTGAGGTGAGATTTCCTCAAGAGAATTGCTTGATTTATTCTCACTATTTTAGCTTTTCTTCGTTGACTTTTAAGACCTATTTGTTGTGACCTCACAGAAAGCGTGATTAATGTAATTTTCATTTGATTTTTATTCTTTTTATTTTTGTGGAGCAGGTGGAAAATGTTGCCAGCGAAGGTTTGATTATCAAACTGCTTTGTCAAAGTCCGTTATTGTCGTCTTCATAATTCAGTCTATAGTCGTGGCTTATGACATGTGTCTCCATCACGGAGAATACCGGACTGGTATTTCCGCAGACATGCAAAAACACTCACCAGTTGTCATTACACTAGAGTAATAGAGCAAAAGTCGGTTGTCTGCACAGATCGATGCTGAGATAAGAGAAATGTTCGAACTTCAATCACGTCCAGAAGACATCATCTAGACCAGTGGTTCTTTTTTGGCCCATGCACAACTTCACCATACGTTCAGAATGTCATTACCCCCCCCCCCCTTTCGTATTTCCTCCCTATAAATCCTCCCCCCCCCGCCCCTGCACAGTATACATAAAAATGAAAGCTAAATTTAATAACATAGTAGAACGAATTTCAGAAGGGCGAGAAGTACAGAACTGTAAAGTATGGAGGGGAAAAACAATATCATGTAATCGGTTCTTGTATTAACGCGAACTTGAAATAATCTTAATTCCCCCCTCCCCGGAAACTCTAACACCCCCCCCCCCCCCACTCCCGGGGAGTGGGGGGGGGGGGGGGAGTCCCTACCTGTTGAAAACCAATGATCTAGACAGATAGGTTAGCGAAGCGCGGTTCAAGTTCAGCGGAGGAGTACACAGCACGAAGGAAAGGCGAGACAATCAAAGGGGATTGCTCCGCGTTTGAGATAACTACATCTAGATCAGTGGTTCTCAACCGGTGGAGAATTCCAGGGTTTCCAGTGGGGTGGGGGGGGGGGGGGGGGGCGGGGTGGAATTAATATTATTTCAAGATCGCATTAATACAAAAACCAGTTACTTGATATTGTTTTTCCCTCTAAATTTTACGGTTCTGTACTTCTTGCCCTAATGAAATTAGTTTTATAACGTAAGTAGACCCGCAAATAACGTGTTATGTAGATGTCTAGACTTGTTCTAGTATTTGTTATTAAATTTAGCTTCCATTTTTATGTATACTGTGTAAGGGTGGGGGAGGGATTTATAGGGAGGAAATTCGAAAGGGTGGAGGGGGGGGGGGTGACGTTCTGAACATATGGTAAAGCGGGGCATGGGCCAAAAAAGGTTGAGAACCACTGATCTAGATCAGCTATGGAGGTCACCGCTTCCTTCTGAGCACTTGCATGGGCAGCAGAATAGACAACATTCGGAGGTCACGCTTCATATTGCTCACCTGGATGTGCGCACCCGGACATGTCGGAATAAAAGGTAATGACCAGCTGGCAAATAATGCACCAATACACACGGGAAGAAGATTGGATAGGGCTTATACGGTATAATAAACGCCGTTTGGATTCTCCTGGTGATACTAACTAGACTGACCCAGCCCGACTATATGGAATGAGAAATTGAAGTGAAGCCTGGTCAAACACGTTAGTGTCTTGGAGGTCAAGAGAGAAGGTATAACCAACTCCGCATGGAAGCAGTGGGCAGAAATACTTAAGGATGGCTGCTGTATTAGACGGCTGAGCACTAATGGAAATGTCCAATTTCCTTTGACGTCGTTCCACATACATAACTAAAAAATGCGACGCCCTAACATTTTAAACTTCTAATGGCAATATCTGCTTTGTGCCATAACCTAAACCAGGCTATGAAAGGAGAGACACAGTTTGCACAACATGAGTTGAAGAAGATTGGGAAAATGTGCAAGACGTTTTTGGTGCAAGCGCGAAAGCGACACAAAAACGTCACTTAGAGAGGAGTGAGACTTGGGCTGCCGTCCTGTTCGGACGAGGCATGTCTGCTGGAGCATGGCTAACATTCCGTTATGCCGCTTTTGTTAATCCAGTGTGTGTGTTCTCAAGTTTCTGTAGAGCGATTATCAATTATATATACTGACGTAATCGATCTTTTATGATGACGACCTTGGCCTTCTCAAGTATATGGCTCGATTCGTTAGATTACTGCAACAATGTCATAAATTGATAATAAATCTCGAGTTCAGTTAATAGTTATTACTACCGGTACGAATCCCCATTTGTCACTGATTATATTGGCGTGATACCAGTTATTCACGCGGGACTATACACGTGACTCATTCAAGGATTCTTTGGTGGACACCGGCCACTTCAGGACCACCAACATCAGACACTTGTCATTTAGCCTTTACAATCTATTAAATCTATTACAGGCTATTAAATCTCAGGCTTCATCGTTATACCCAAGCCAATCATGTTTCACAGAGATTGGTCACGGACCGTTCGGGTTTGAGTACAAGTTGATTGTACTCTCGTCACAGCCAGGAGCAATCTACTTGGGTTATACAGTTCCTTCCGTTGACCAACATAAAGGATATAATTTGTCGACCTCATTATATCTACGTTCACGAGAATCAGAATCAGGCCAGTAAATTATTCAATCATGAAATTTACTTCAATCGTTATACAGTGGAATATTCGTTTTGGAGAATAAGCGATACATACAGGAATAACGATACATTTATCACTAATGGATTATAAACATACACGAATCTGGTTTAAAAAACTGTATTATAAAAATGTGAAGGACATTTAAAGACGTCTAATACACCTGATGAAAATAAAGGATAGTTTAATTTACATCGTCATAAATAAAAGAATGCCATGTTAGTCTCACGTGAATCCAGCACGTGATTAAGGGTGTTCATGAGTTCAATGATAGTAAATTGGGTGAATGATGTTAATTTGTTTTCGTCGTTGGTGATGGTCTATTAACCTGTTGTATTTATGCAAAATTTTTGTATATAGATCCTTACATATTTTTATTTTTTTAGACACTATTCATGTGGTCTGGTAATTCAGCTTTTGATTTTGCTATTATTGCTGGATCAGCCGCAAATGTTTGCCATTTGTTTTATCAAGGGTAATCACAGGAATAGGTAAAGAGGGTACAGAGAGAACCACACATAATGTGAGGGTGCAGTGCGGTGTGCTGGGATAGAAGCAACTCCCCTACGCAGATATAACAGTACACTAGAATTGTACCAAGATATGCGTTACATCTCTAGACGAATATGGAGGTGTACTGTGGACTAACCAACGTCATTAGACTAAGAGGTTTGGGGAAACTCTCTTTGATCTGATGCGCTAAGGCAGTCTATATGATACCGAGATATAACCGTTGGAGAGTTAAAGATGATTTTATGGATACCGAGTCATATAATTATATAAAAATCAGCATCTTACTACTATACTAGCACCAATGGACAGATGAAAGCATTATGAGGTAGCTTCTCTGCATACATGTGTGAGCATTGGGCAATGGTACCATATTACAACAGTTGATTAAAGGAAAAGATTTATCCTGCTGGAGAAAGAAATGAAAAGCATAAGATTTATCCTTAAAGGAGCAAAATGAATAGTTACAGATCGGTGTTTACACAGAGAGAACTATTGTGCTATTATAACATTGCTGATCTAATGATTTGTATTGTTATTTGACTATGGTATTATTATGATGGTGAAATTATACTGGAGGTTACTACATTTGTCTGACACAAATGTAGAGCCAAAATGTTGATTTCGGGATATCCACTTTTCACATGTCATTGCAATATATATGTATACATATGTGCATGAGCTTGAGAATATTAGTTAAGTAGGACAACGGCACCACTTCTCGTTCCTTTCAGGGAGAACAAACAGAATAAACTAACAAAATGTTTTCAACATTTTGAAAATTAGAGGGGGTGAGTGCCATAACCTAAACCAGGCTATGAAAGGAGAGACACAGTTTGCACAACATGAGTTGAAGAAGATTGGGAAAATGTGCAAGACGTTTTTGGTGCAAGCGCGAAAGCGACACAAAAACGTCACTTAGAGAGGAGGGAGACTTGGGCTGCCGTCCTGTTAGGACGCAGCATGTCTTTAAGCATGGCTAACATTCCGTTATGCCGCTTTTGTTAATCCAGTGTGTGTGTTCTCAAGTTTCTGTAGAGCGATTGAATGTGGTCGACATGTGAGTAATTGAGTCGACATATTAAAGTCAATTTGTGAGAGGAAAGTCGTTGTGGAGTTTGTTCCAGTGGCTGTTTTTTGGTCTTCAGAACTCAAAGGTATTCATATTATTATTCATATTATGGTGAACCCTGGACGCATCAGTAGCCTTTACAGCATTCACTTCGTGACACTTTGGGGCTGCCTTTACGTTGTTTTTTTTTTTTTAAATTATTAACACAGACAGAAAATATCCCAAATGTTAGAATGTCAACAAAAAGCTCAGAAAGAAGCACCCACATTTCATTTTTTTTTTTTTTTGGGTGTATGCCTCGACACCTGGCCCACCTGGAAGACAAACACAACAAATTCAAAGGCCAGCCAAAGACTCGCTGTTATGTAAACAATCAGGCTAAACATCCTGGGAAATAAACACAACAATATGTATACAAATCTACGCTGAAGCAGCCAGACCCATTATGAAATTCGCCACAAGCGCTAGTTCAGCAGCAGCAGTGAAACCCCATATATTCATGCTAATACACTAGAAAATTATTCTATGATATGTAATGTCCTCTCATCACACCTCGGAAATACTCACATTAAAATCGTGGACAAAACTGCCTGGACCCATGCGTTGTCTGAGAAGTCTCTTTTGCATGCCTTGAAGCGTATTGTGTGTATGAGGCTAGCCCCATATCTGTATAAACCAATCGGTACTAGATGGCTGATGTGGTCAGTATCACGCTTTACTTCTCAGAACATTTCCTGGCCTCCATAAAGTAAATTACCTAGAAAATCCTTCAAGCTGAAATATACACCTGTTAACACAGTAATGTCAATTGTCTACCATGGTAATTTTAAGCTGACTAACATAACATGTCTTTCTGTTTTGAGAGGTAGGAGAAGTGCCTGGGGGTTCTTAGCAAAAGCTAATGGTCGACGTTTGGTGCAGGAGAGCCTGCATATGATACCACAACATCTAGCTTAAGAATGGAGGTGATAGCGGTCAGTGCAGCTTTCCGCTGGATGGAGAATACGATACACACACACATCGTCATTGTAACAGACTCAGAAAGCATGCTGAGGAAGATGGGGACAGGCAAGCTTCGGGCAGAGTGGCTTGCTTCGCTTCGGAGGTCACGAATGGCAAGCATCGCCTATATCTTCTCTCCGGGGCATGCCGATGTGCTGGGGAATGAACAGGCGGACAGATTGGCTGGCTCTGCAAAACTTGGTGGAGTATTGATGCATGACAAGGCAGACGTGGTTGCGACCTTGTGGGAGCACGCGTACACCTCGGGAGAGCAAATGGATCACCATGGTCTGGCAAGAATGAGACAGCGAGGAGTGACGAGGGGATCTGGCAGACGCTCGACGCTCAGAGGAAAGGCGAGACGGACATATAATCAGATTGCTACTGGTACTATCGTTGTTGGAACTCTTCGCTGGCTGCTGGGGATGGGGGCGGGGCGCTTATGGGAATGCCCCGAATGCTGTGATGTCGGTTCTTAAATCAATCAATCAATCAATCAACATGTCTTTCTCTTTGCGCAAATCTGGCTTGCGTTGATTGATCATTATTGCTTCTGTAAACTTTAACAAGCGAGTATTTTGTGTGTTAAACAACACGCGAAATGTGTCCCCGCGTCTTCAAATTGTAGGCACATTCTCGAAAGCGACCATGTGATTGACAAAAACATTGCCTGTGTAAAAAAAATGGGGAGAGGGGGTATTATAGGGAAGAAATACGAAAGGGGGGATGACATTATGAACATATGGTGAAGGGATGCATGCCCCCCCCCCCAAAAAAAAAAAAAAACATTGAGAACCACTGACATAGACAAGTCAAATTTTGTGGGCATAATATGAGAAGAAATTACTTGGAGAACTTGGTGACAACTGGCAAGATCGAAGGGAAGAGACCAAGGGGAATACCGAGAAGTAAATACCTGGATGGCTTGGCCACATGGCATGGTCGAGACAGGAACACGGAGCTGATCCACGACTCTGGTGATCGAGTGATATGGCAAAAATGACCTCCAACGCTTATCGGCATGGCACATGATGGATGGAACGTAAATAGACGTGCAAATCACGTTTTATGTAGAGTCTAGACTTGTTGTAGTATGTGTTATTAAATGTAGCTTCCATTTTTACGTATAATGTGTAGGGGCAAAGGGGGGGGGGAGAGAAGGAGAATTTATAGGGAGTGTCAGAATCTCCAATAAGGATTTAGAGAGTTAATAAGAGTTAACACAAGTCTAGTAGGGAGACACCAGACAGGAGAGACACCAGCGCTATAATTAGCTTCACAGGGGGACACATTTGTGTCAACCAAGGGGGCAATAAGGACAATTGAGCGAGGGCTTCCCCAAGCCATTGGGAAGCTTGGCCTTACGAGTAACCGTGAAGTACCCGGTTACTCAAGTTCACGAGCCAGCGTGCTTGGGACTCCATGCACGCAAGACTCGCTACTGCACGGAGGGGACAGCGTCCGTGCTTGACCACGCAATGTGTAGCGTGTGGACAGACCCGACTGGAGACGATTAGAGAGTAGACGTGTTCTTGACAAATGCTATAAGTTTCTAGGCAATAGTTAAATATTAGGCTTTAGATTTAGATTGTGATTACTAGCATCATTTCTCACCACTTCATTACATTCATGTTGTTTAATGTCAATGAAGCATACCGCTCGCAGAGCTTATAAATTGCCAGCTCTAAATAAATTGCATTCCTTTTGCAAATGACACGAGTTGTTATTTCGTGCGGTGCAAAAGTAGGGGAGTCCTGAAAGACCTGTAGCAAGCAAGTTGCTGACAGGCAGGACCCCAATTGGTGTCAGAAGCCACTGAACCAACGCCAACAGACAATTGGTGTCAGAAGCCACTGAACTAACGCCAGCAGACAATTGGTGTCAGAAGCCACTGAACCAACGTCAACAGACAATTGGTATCAGAAAGTTCTGAACCAGCTTCAACAAGCACGATTCAACATCATTGCTGTGTTAAAATATTTGAAAGTAATGTAAATTTGTTTGCATATATGGCAGAAATAATTTTCTCTTGTGAATTATTACAATCATACCATTTGTGGAGCTTGAACCACAATGAAGCAAAATTAAATTACAAATTGTGAGATTCGACGAAAATTAAGTTAGACAGTGTGTTATTCTATGGAAATTAATGAAAATGTATACAATCATCAGTAAATATTATCAAGCTAACCATCGTGTACATTTCATTTTGTGTGATACAGCCATCAATGTCACCATTCTTTATATTCAGTAAATAGATTAGCTACTGAACTGAAGCCTAGAACGAAGTTATACCAAACTAGTCAGAAAGTGAAGACAAGATGACATCGACT
Organism: Cepaea hortensis; assembly: GCA_963921405.1. NCBI lineage: Eukaryota > Metazoa > Mollusca > Gastropoda > Stylommatophora > Helicidae > Cepaea > Cepaea hortensis. Next base: position 188,960,756 of record OY992876.1, read on the forward strand.
GTCATACAACGAATCATCTTACGAATCATGACAATAATTCAGACGATCATATCATTCATTCATTAACACCATTTATCATTATCTATCACATTTTTCATTCATCATTCGCATGAAAGATAAATTTGCATTTACAACATATGCGTGTGTCTAATTTTTGATGCTCTACTAAACAGAAGCATCCATTGTGTTATCAAGTCAATCATTTTGTGAGTGTGGAAGACAGCGGTGGAAAATCCCAAGAACCGTATTTTCCAAAGAATTAGATGAGTATATTTTCAGAATATTTTGGTATGCTCTAAATTAATCATGCATCTTCTTTTTCAGTAAAGATGTATATTTACTAACACATAATTACAAACCATTGTGTGAATATTACTGTGATATCATTGTGAACTAACATAAAGCCATAAAATGGCGTCACTAAATGATTGTATCCAGGCAGGCAAGGAAATGGGCCATACTGGTGAAAAATTAGAGAAATGGGTAGATCAAAAATACAAAGAAGAATTAGCTCGACAGAAAGAGGAAACTGCTCGACAGAGGGAAGAAACAGAGAGAAAAGCTGCTTTAGAGATAGACGAAAGAGCATTAGAAAGGCAGCATCAAAAAGAAATGAAAGAGGTCTAGGAAGCTACCAAACAGAAACAGTTAGACTTAGATCATGCCAACAAACAAGCAGAAGAAGTTACCAAACAGAAACAATTAGAATTAGATCATGCCACCAAACAAAAGCAGATACAAGTAGACTCAGATACTAAATTAAAGATGAAGGAAATGGAGGTAGATTCTAACACACCTACTGAAACTACGACAAGTCTTCGACAGGTTGCGAGTATTTGGGCTTACAGTCAAGCCTATCAAAGTAGAGTTGGGCATGGAACAAATTGACTTCCTAGGTCATACCATCTGCAGGGGCCAATTAAGAACAGATGACAGAATCGTCACCAAGATTCTGAATTTGACAATGCCAACGACCAAGAAACAGGTCCGGAGTTTACTGGGTCTGGTAAACTACTATAGTAAATTTATTCCAAATCTGGCGGAAATCACCAGTGTTTTTTCTAACATCTTAAAAGCTTCGGCTAAATTATCTGTACAAGATGCAGGATTAATTAGCGCGTTATCAAAACTGAAATACCTTTTAGCGTTCCACCTATCCTTCGTATGCCTAATCCAAAACTTACCTATTTTTTACGTACAGATGCGAGTGCTATCTCCATATCTGGGGTACTAGGACAGTTCTACGAATGGAAGTTCCACCCAGTAATGTACGTAAGTCGGAAGATTAGCCCTGCTGAATCCAGATACTCAGCATCAGAATTGGAGGGCCTCAGTTTGATCTATTGTGTTAAGAAATTTCATAGATTTTTGGCAGGAACACAGTTTGTGATCGAAACCGACAATTCTCCGTTGTCTGTGATGCAGTCTGGCATTCCCCACAATAACAGAGTCTACAGGTGGGCTTTGATTCTGCAAAACTACACATTTACTATCCAGCACTTAAAGGGAAGATTGAACACTGTTGCAGACATTTTGAGTCGACCGTCAACCATTGAAATACCTGATTTGCAGGAAGGGATCGACCACAGATCACCAGAAACAGTGACACTGTAAATGTTAGGTAACTCAGTGCCGTATGTGGTGATTAAGATACACTGTAAGTGCGTTATCAGCGCCAAACATGTAAACTGTGTGAAAGTAACAGTGCCATAAATTGTGAAACGAACAGACGCAGAAGTAACATGCGCTGACACACACATAAGCTATATTAACGTTGAAGTGTTAGCTATGAACCTACATAAGTTAGTAGGGAACTATATTTATACACTATCCATGAAGGAGAGCATAGAAGACTTTGCTGAAATGAACTATGTTATAAGAGTAGTCTACAAAGAACATTGCTCCATCTTCACACCGGAAAGGAGGACTTCAGTTAGTGTAATTAGATATAGAAATGTAACTGTGATATATATATATATATATATATATATATATATATTATTTTATTAACAGTACACATAACTTAATTTTTCTATGAATAATGGAATTGCAAAATGTTCAAATGCATATATAACTTTATTTATGTCATGTGGTAGATAGAAATCACCATCATTTAGTTAATAAACCAATTAATGTAACACCAATAGTAAGAATACAATTGTTAGATATTACATTAGTTTATCACCGCATAATCATAATCATTTATAAATTCAGTTATCTAAAATATCATTTCTAAACTAACCCAACCGTTTAGGAATTAACATCATCTTATTTACAAATAACACTTTAAGGTAGTTAACTCAATTCTCTTAAATGAAATTAATTAGTTAGATTATTTCCCTTGGGATAATTTAGGACAGCACACCAAATCATATTAGCTACCATTACAGGATCGGTGACAAACCATCCTCACAACCATGTATATTTTGTATAGACATGACACGTGCAAACAAACCGCAGTCATTTGGCGTGAATACTGTTATAATTCAGCCAATCGTTTATTGTAAATATGTAATGTTCAGTTATTTGATGCTATGAAACATATTTTAATGACGAGTGAATGTTTTAGCAAAAGGAGAGTATGAAAGCGAATGAAAGAGGTATAAATGAGAAGAGAGAATGTGAAAATTAGTAAACATGGAAAGAAAGAGAAAGAGAGAGAAAGGTAGCGGCAAATTTTTTCACCGCTGAAAACGTCTTATTTTGACTTGTCTGTGTCATCTGTGTAACCAATGTGTTGTCAAGTTTTTATGTGTGTTACTGCCATACTTTAATAGATTAGAAAGGGAATATACTTTGAGCTTCTTAAAGCGGAGTTGTGGTTATAAATAACAATAACAAACATTTGTAACCACAATAAACCGAGTTACGGCGCTCGAAGGAATACACACATTTAATACACTAACGCAAACACAGGTTAGCAAGTTAAGTACACTGTAGTTTATTAGAAAACACGCAAACAAACACATAAAAGTTGCACACACTATTTGTTTCAAAGAACAACAACCTAAATTCAGGGGACACAATAACTTCTTAAAAACCTTAATGTAACATTGAAAATAGCTTTTCACAAGCGGAAGCGAGAAGGTGAAAAGTAGAACTGGATGTATATGAATTGGAGTGGATATTAATGGGAACATGAACATTTTATGCTCATGTGTTGCACTCATAACAGAGTCAACTTGTATTTGGGTTGTCATTTTGGGCAATATGAGGGCAGGTCGAGACAGAAGTCAACGGGTGAAAGTCAAAAGACATAGGGTCAAACGACGGAAGCCAGGACATAAGTCATAAGACAACGGATCCGGTTCAAAACAATTCCCAAAGATATCTATGTAACCAACTATACTGATACATGGGCTACTCAATTAGCCGAGTGAAAAGATAGAACAGTGTGAGTAAAGGAAGAAGAGAGTTGTTCTATGCCCAAACGAGAGATTTACAACTTATTGGATATCTGACAAAATTGGACATCCAATTTTTCTTTGTGACCATACGTGTTACAAACATGAGTTAAAGGGGAGTAACACTTCACAGAGAGGAAGGGAGCCTGTCAGAATCTCCAATAAGGATTTAGAGAGTTAATAAGAGTTAACACAAGTTTAGTAGGGAGACACCAGACAGGAGAGACACCAGCGCTATAATTAGCTTCACAAGGGGACACATTTGTGTCAACCAAGGGGGCAATAAGGACAATTGAGCGAGGGCTTCCCCAAGCCATTGGGAAGCTTGGCCTTACGAGTAACCATGAAGTACCCGGTTACTCAAGTTCAAGAGCCAGCGTGCTTGGGACTCCATGCACGCAAGACTCGCTACTGCACGGAGGGGACAGCGTCCGTGCTTGACCACGCAATGTGTAGCGTGTGGACAGACCCGACTGGAGACGATTAGAGAGTAGACGTGTTCTTGACAAATGCTATAAGTTTCTAGGCAATAGTTAAATATTAGGCTTTAGATTTAGATTGTGATTACTAGCATCATTTCTCACCACTTCATTACATTCATGTTGTTTAATGTCAATGAAGCATACCGCTCGCAGAGCTTATAAATTGCCAGCTCTAAATAAATTGCATTCCTTTTGCAAATGACACGAGTTGTTATTTCGTGCGGTGCAAAAGTAGGGGAGTCCTGAAAGACCTGTAGCAAGCAAGTTGCTGACAGGGAGGAAATATGAAAGGGGGGGGGGATGACATTCTGAACATATGGTGAAGGGGTGCATGGACCAATAAAGATTGAGAACCACTGCGCTAGTGCCTTGGTCTTTGTCTTCTGAATATATTTCTTCATACCATATATTTTAGTTGCATTGGTTATCTTATATAGTGATTTCTGGTGTGCTTGTGCTGTTTCCTTGCAATCGTCTCATAATATACCAATATGTATCATAATTTAAAGTGGGAGAGTGGTGGGGGGGGGGGGGGGTCGTATTTCCTTTTTTATTATAAACTATAAACTATTGATTCTTGTTTAGTATATAAATTATATATCAGTCCAATTATCGATTTCTCTGTCCCGATCTGCTCTATTATTTGAACACGTGTAGCCCAAGACACCCGATCAAAACCTTTTCCATAATCAATAAAGAAGATCAATAGAGTTCGTCCTTGTTAAATTATTCTTTCAGCTAATAATCCAAATGTATGTCTGGTGTCCATACCTCAATGAAAACCAAATTGATTTTCTTCCAGCATTTATTCTGTCTTTCTGTTTATTGTTCTGTTGTGCAAGGGTTAGTCAGTAAGTCACACATTAGTATGTTAAACTATCTTTAGTTTATTGAACAAGTTGTGTATCTCGGTCTGTTATGTCCTGAGCTCCAACGCAAAGTCCTGTATGTCGGATGAAGGCATCCTGTTGTCCAACATCAGTGTGATGTCATACAGGACCTGAGTTTTGCGTGAGTATCCGTTGTCCCATGTCTGGCTTATTGGTGTGCAGACTGGTGGTTCCTCGCCGTACAGGCAGACACTCTCCGACTTCGGAGGACTAGCCACATGTGACATTTTGGATGTCTTTCTCCCCCAGCAACTTTGGAATAAAGAAGGAAAGACACTTCAGTTGTTCACAATGGTACAACAGGCCATTCCTGCGTTTTTAACTATAACATAATTGCCGCCGCGACGTTATGAAGGTTTACAACGGCTAAAAAATACACTTCGCCCACACTGGGAGAAATAACATCTGCACAAGACTGGGGCGGGCAACTACAAAATTACCCCCCCCCCCCCAAATTCCAGAACTTCGGCACCTAACCCACCAGGGTGACGTCAGTTTTCGCGCCAAAATGCTCAGTTCAGGTGCAAATTCCATTGGTGCGGGAGAGAAGGATTCACACTAACATAATTTATGTTGATTAGATGACGGAAGGAAATTCTGCAGGAAATCCCAATATTTGGGCCCAACTGGCCGAGATGTTTCGTCAGGGAAGAACGTGTGGTTCTTCTTCTTCTTCTTCTGCGTTCATCCGGAGTTTTTTTTCCGGATGTGATTGCGTTGTGCCTGTTTACAGCAGAGCTGCGTTCTTGCGCCGTTAGGCCGACACATCCGACTTCTGCGGGCATTTGTTGACCGGGTTAACCTTCCCGGGGGAACGTGTGGTTCAGTTCAGGAGATGTAGTTTTTAATTCTTGAAGACATTGGGATTGTGGTCTTGTTTTTGTTGGCTGAACTGGGGTATATTCTGAATGCAGAATAGTGTCGTCGAGAGGATCAACGTCATCGATAAAAGATGAAGGGATTCGCTTTGCTATTGCTGGAAGTGCGAATTTCCCGTGACCATCCTTGACACCTCCGATATCAAAACACCTCCAGCATATAAAAACCAGCGAACTACTTTATTAGTATCCTGTTTGTTGATGGCAAGGCCAACCAAACTTAATACTCACAACATTAGTACAAACATGGACATTCTCGAGGTATTTTGTGATGATCTCAAGAGACTTTGTTAGTCGTTGGTTTCAGTGACTCCAAGAACATTTATAATGGGCTCAGTGGGATCTCAAGAGACTTTTTTAGTCTATGTTTACAGTGATTCCGAGAACATTTTTAAGACTATGTGGTGCCTTAAGGGACTATGTTAGTGAATACACAGAGTTAGTTAAATGCTCCCTGAGAGGACACTGAACAGTTTAGTGATAATTTAGAGATAATTAGAGATCTTTGTATGTATTTTTATTTGTGTGTTATTTTTGGAATTTGTATCTTTGAAGATGTCACACGAGCATACACACTCCCTTTTCCCAATGTTATCCCATTATAATGTTATAATTTATAGACCGGAGTTGTTTATTTACTTGTTAATTTGTGTGTAAGTTTTATGTGTGTTCACATTGATAATATTCATCAAGTGACATCATCACTATAGAGCAGAGTGTGGCAGGATAACCACACGGACTTTCAGTTTACCAAGAGCAAGTGTTTTCCGCTCTGAAGTTCGGTAACTTTCCTGTGCTGTACTGACCCTCTGTTAGGAAACCTTACCTTATGATCTGTCTCTACCCCTAGGGATTCATATCGAGCCATTTCAGGTTTTCTCATAACAGTTGGCTATTAGCATACCACACATACATACCACACCACATTACGTACAATAACAGAACAAAGCATTCATATGAATTCGCCACTTTACATTGGATTTGTGGACTATGAGAAGATCTTTGTCAGCACTGGTGGGAAATCTCTTTGATGAGGTACTATGGGATTCCATAGAAGATCATTAACTTTTTATTTTTTTTTCGTTAGTTCGCTTTCCCTAATGGTACTGCCCTCCTGTCCCACTCATAAAATCAGATACATAATAAATTAAAACTTCTCGGCGGATTGCCACAAAAATTGATTATACTAATTTACAGGGAAAAGACAAGGATAAAAAGAATATATCAAGTGATTATTTGTTCTCCATAGGGTAACCTCATTTCAAGATGGAAAAAAAACACAGTTATGTTGCGGGAGGGATAGCGATACTAATTTAAGTATCATCATCAAGTGCCATGTAGGCATTCATGACTCCACAAATCTCGGCCTTTGGTTTTCTGGATTAACTCAGCAGTTGATATTCCTCCATACACCATCGCAATCCATACACCATCGCAATCCATTCAGTGTCATTTCTTTTGGTCTACATAAGGCAAATGGTGCTTTCACAGCACTTGGAAATGTGTTAAAGTCAAAAGAAATTACATTTAGAACCATACTTAGAATATTTAATTCTAAGTCACACCACTGTAGCTGTAGCAGGTGTGATCTTTCTGGGGCTACATTGTCACATTCATAATTGATGACATTCAGGAACAACCAACATCACTACATATAATCTTTCTGGGCCTACATTGTCACATTCATAATTGATGACATTCAGGAGCAACCAACACCACTAAATTTAATCTTTCTGGGGCTACATAGTCACATTCATAACTGATGCCATTCAGGAACAATAAAGATCACTACATTTCAATATTTGCTGAGATAGACAGAATGTGTGTCCTGAATGTAATCATGTCAATTTTAGCTAATCAATTAATCTAATCTAGAAGTTTTAGAATCAGGAATCCAGAGAAATGCAGTGTCAAACTCTTACCACATTATAGGAATTACCCATTTTGCTCAATTTATATCTCCTAGATTTTGTACTCTGCAAAACCCTTTGGAGGAAAGCATTGACCAAACTTGGTTGAACATCAAGAATACAATTCAGTCTACCGCAGAAGAATGTCTCGGTGTGTTAACCACGCATAGAAAGAACAGATGGTTCAATCAAAAATGTGAAGAAGCAGTCATTAGGAAGAAGAATGCCAGACATGTATGGTTAAATGACATCAATAACATCCAAAAGGAAGAGCATTATAGAAATGAATGTAAAGAGGCTACAAAAATAGTCAGACAGCAGAAGCGAGAATATATGAGTAATATAATCAAAGATATGGAAACTAATCACCAGAAAAACGAATCCAGAAAGTTTTTTTTAAAGAACTGAAGTCAATGAAACGAGGGCACCAACAAAACACATATGGTTTAAAAGACAAAAATGGGAATATGATAAATACCAATGAGGAAATGTGCAACACATGGAAAGAATATTTTATTGAATTACTAAATTGTGAAGCTCCAAGTAACATTTTCTCACAGGAAGAGGTTCTAACATGCGAACCACAAATTGAAGAACCTACATTTGAAGAAATCCTATATGTAATCACACGACTTAAAAACAATAAGGCAACTGGGACTGATGGAATTGCTGCTGAATTTATAAAGGCAGGTGGCCATGCATTACATCTAAAGCTATACGAACTAATAATAAAAATCTGGAGGACAGAAGAATTACCCCATGACTGGAAAGAGTCATTATTGATACCTATCTTTAAGAAAGGAGACAAGTTCCAATGTGGAAATTATAGAGGAATATCACTACTGTCCACAAGCTATAAGATACTATCCGCAGTATTACTAAATAGACTAAAACCATATTCAGAAGACATATTAGGTGACTACCAGGCGGGTTTTAGACAAAACAGATCAACAATAGATCAGATATTTATCTTACGACAAATAGCCGAGAAACATTGGGAATATAAAAGAGATCTCCATAACATTTTTGTGGATTTTAAAAAGGCTTATGATAGTGTCCATAGGAATAGTCTATGGAATGCTATGCAGGAATTTGGAATACCAAGGAAGTTAATCAACATGACCAGACTATGCATGGAAGATACTTATAATATAGTAACATATAAAGGCAGGAAATCAGACCCCTTCCAAATAACATCTGGCTTGAAACAGGGTGATGCACTATCGCCGCTACTCTTCAATCTGGCTCTAGAGAAAGTTGTAAGGAAGGTAAAGGAGGAATGTGATATTGGAGGAACATCCAAGCTGCTTGGTTATGCAGATGATATAGATATTATAGGGCAAAGTGAACAAAAGACATTGGAAATATTGACTCACTTAAAGGAAAAAGCCCAACAGATGGGGCTGGTTATCAACCAAGATAAGACAGAATATATGGTAATTTCAAGAGACGGAATGGCTAGAAACTCTGGCCACATACAAATAGATAATATGACCATTAAAAGAACGGAAACATACAAATACCTGGGTACGATCTTCAACTGCTCCAACATCATAAGGGAAGAAATACAAACTAGAATCAACTCTGGAAATAAGATATACTATGCACTACAACATCTACTAAAATCAAAGGCGCTATCTCGTAACACCAAAATCACAATATACAAAACACTGATCAGACCAGTTGTGCTGTATGGCTCTGAAACCTGGAGTACAACGAAAGGAGACGAAGCCTTGTTACAAATCTTTGAGAACAAAGTTTTAAGACGCATCTTTGGACCCATTAGGGATACACAAAGTGGAGAGTGGAAAAGAAGAAGTAACAAAGACATTTATGATCTGTTTAAGTCCCCGCTAATCACTGGTATCATGAAGGCTAATAGACTACAATGGCTGGGGCATATAGAAAGAATGGAAGATAATAGGGAAACAAAACTCGCTTACACTCAGGAAATAAATGACCGTAGACCCCGAGGTAGACCAAGAAGACGGTGGAGAGATAATACATGTACAGACCTACAAGCACTTGGAATCAACGACTGGCAAGAGAAGGTCCACCAGAGAGACGAATGGAGACGGATTGTATTTGCAGCAAAGAACCTCAATGGCTCGGAACGCTGAAGAAGAAGAAGAAGATTAGTGCACGTAAGAAACGACTATTATCAACACGCTGTAACTCATTCTGTACAAAGAAAATCACTATAAGTATTAGTTACATCATGAAGTTATCATAGTGTCTAAATTCCATCTATCTCATGAGGTTGTGTGATTCATTATTTTACTCAATCAATCAATCATGTGCCATGCCGGAAAGCGTGGGCGGTCATGATTCGCCATTTCACTCGATCACCAGAGTCGTGGATCAGCTCAGTGTTCCTGTCTCGTCCATGCCATGTGGCCAAGCCATCCAGGTATTTTCCTCTCGGTCTTCCTCTTGGTCTGTTCCCCTCGATCTTGCCAGCTGTCACCAAGTTCTCCAGTCCATTTCTTCTCATAACATGTCCAAAAAATTTTGACTGTCTACGTCTAATTTCTCTAATCAATCTACGATTTTCATTTGTCTCTTGTAGTACTTGGTCATTGGTTTTTCTATCTGTCCATGGTATTCTTTGCATTTTCCTCAGATTTTACTATACCATGTATATAGGCCAGCGTGGTCGAAAGGTTAAGAGCGCTCGCTCTTAAATTTCCTGTGCGCTGATGATGGGATAGTGGGTTCATTCCCTCACTGATCAGTTGGACTTATACGTTACTTCTTGTTAAGAAAGCAACGGTAAACTACAGAATATAAAATTGCCTACAAGATCAACCTGGGGTTGATCGCAACGTCCTGCCAGGGACATGCAATGTACCATGTGCCGCTAGAAGTAGCTCAAACATGACCCCAAGTTGTCCAAACTCCACTTTTAATGCCTTCAGTAGTTGATGTCGCTATATGTAGCTCAAACAATGACCCCAAATTTACCAAACTCCACTCTGAGTGCCTTAATAGAAGTAGCTCAAAAATGACCTGGAGGTGACAGGTTTGAATCCTGGTCGGTAACTATAGATTTCAAATTTTATGTTGTCTAGTGCGTCTTCTAGTCTCTACTTCTTTCTTCTCCTTCTGTGAGCGCAAAATAATACTACATGTATTTATTTATATAAGCGCTCCATTCCAGTATTTTAAAAAGTCACTGCTGGTGATCTGTGCTGACATGTGGCGAAATTACAGTAGTAAATCTATCTCATTTAATTAGCTTCTAATTAATATTACCAATTGCCAATTGCCGGTCTCTCTGGCTGAGGGGTTACAACACTTTCTCCGTAATCCCGTTTATCACGCAGAGTCTCGTAGCGGGAGAGAACTGGGAGCGGTTCGACCCCCGCTGGTGACTTGCGGGATACTGAGCCGGCCGCTCAGAAAGCAATGGCAAACTACTGAGCGTAATCTTGCCAAGAAATCAACAGACAGCTGAAAGATGCTGCTGTTGACAGCGATGTCCTGTAAAGGATATGCAAAAAAAAAAAAAAAAAAAAATTGCCAATTATATATTATGTAAAACCCGACCTCTCGATACAGCGTTTTTTAAAGGTAGTTTTATTAGCACGTACATACTGGGGAGAGAGAGAGAGACAGCCAGAGAGAGAGAGAGAGAGAGAGAGAGACAGCCAGAGAGAGAGAGAGAGACAGCCAGAGAGAGAGAGAGAGAGAGAGAGAGAGAGAGAGAGAGAGAGAGAGAGAGAGAGAGATAACAACGGCAATACCATGTCATATACCGTAAATGGGGCAACCAGTCCACTCCCTCGTCGCCTTTCCTTCCGAGCCAATTTCCAAAATTATCCGGTACACTTGTTATGACCCCAGGGACGTAATGGTCGGGAAAATGACCCCTGCCCCTTTTGGGGTTGAATACCGACCCATGACTTGGTAAACAAGGACATTAAACGCTAGGCTACGATGGTTACTACACGAATATCCATCCATCATGTGCCATACCGACAAGCGTGGGCGGTCATGTTTTGCCATCTCACTCGATCACCAGAGTCGTGGATCAGCTCCGTGTTTCTGTCTCGACCATGACACGTGGCCAAGCCATCCAGGTATTTAATTCTTGGTCTTCCCTTTGGTCTCCCCCCTTTGATCTTGTCAGTTGTCACCAAGTTCTCAATCCATTTCTTCTCATAACATGCCCAAAAAATGTTGACCGTCTACGTCTAATGTCTCTAATCAGTTTACGATCTTCATTTGTTTCTTGTAGGACTTTTTCATTGGTTTTTATGTCTGTCCATGGTATTCTTTGCATTTTCCCCCAGAAACCACATATACACTAATCAATCAATCAATCATGTGCCATGCCGGAAAGCGTGGGCGGTCATGATTCGCCATTTCACTCGATCACCAGAGTCGTGGATCAGCTCAGTGTTCCTGTCTCGTCCATGCCATGTGGCCAAGCCATCCAGGTATTTTCCTCTCGGTCTTCCTCTTGGTCTGTTCCCTTCGATCTTGCCAGCTGTCACTAAGTTCTCCAGTCCATTTCTTCTCATAACATGTCCAAAAAATTTTGACTGTCTACGTCTAATTTCTCTAATCAATCTACGATTTTCATTTGTCTCTTGTAGTACTTGGTCATTGGTTTTTCTATCTGTCCATTGTATTCTTTGCATTTTCCTCAGAAACCACATTTCTGCAGCCATCAGATGTTTTTCAGCTTGACTGCACATTGTCCAAGTTTCACATCCATACAAAAGAACAGGCTCTATGTATCCCCTCAACACTCTTTTTCTCGTTTCAATTGACATCATTTTATTGGTCAGAATGTTTTTCATCTTGCTAAAGGCTACTTTCGCAATGGCGATTCTTGTTCTAATCTCTTCAAGGCATCTGCCATCAGATGTTATGACTGTTCCGAGATAATTGAACCGATTCACTAATATACACTAATATACTTTATCAAAATAGCTACCTGAACTACACCAGTCCTATACTGCTTTATTATGTCAACTTCTCAAGTGCTAAAGGTTTATTTATCACATTCAAATATCAACTGCTTGGGATAGAAAAATTAACGTGACAACTGTGTGGGAAGAAAGAGTTAAAATAAGAACTTGAAAAACAGTGGCTTTTGCTGCGAACGGCTAAATAATGATGCATGACTAAATATAGCAGCAAAAAAGAACGTTTAAAAAAAAACTAAACAGCTTATTTCCTAAGTTTTCAAACTTAAGACTATGTCTCCCGTTCAGTCAGATGTTTATGGTGCAGTCACGTATAAATATGAATACACATATACGTTTATACCCCGGCCCATTTTATTTTAAAAAAATGAATACCGTTTGACAGGCAACTGCAGTGAAAGCATATATTCAATCCACACTATAGTTAAGAGGTTCTTGAGTTTAACAAATTTAGACATGGTTATACAACAACAACAACAACAAAAATACGTACTTCACACCCCAGCTGTAAGCCTGGGTCAGCTATAAAGTGGTGCAGAATAGAATTAACTGTTCTCTCTCTCTCAAGTGTCACTACTTAGCACACTGTACTTGCCAGTTCAAATTGCCCCAAGTGCTATGTCGACGATTGTTCAAATTGCCCCAAGTGCTATGTCGACGATTGTATAGCTAATGACAGCTTCTTTTTTATGCTGGGCATGCCAAGGCACAGTGACCAGACACAAAGAGACTTAGACTAAGACAGTCAAAAGTTGGGAAACACTCATGTATTCCCGAAGGTCGGAAGTAATGAAGGAATGTTCCCTGAAATGTATTAGTCAGGACACATTTAAACAACATAGATCTCTTGGCAGTGGGTCGAGGTCTGCTGAAAATGAAATACATACTCATGGGGGAATCATTACCAACTTCAGCTTTTTAAAAAAAAATGGTCATTACTGCCCTTGCGGTGTGGGTCTTGAGGCCTGGCTAGTGCAGTCGTTGCGAACTGTGCAAGTTAGGGTTTACTTTTTTTTTCTCCTGACAGAAACATATATATATATATATATATATATATATATATATATATATATATATATATATATATATATATATATATATATATATATATATATATTCACCCTATCGAGGATTCGAACCCTAGTTTCCCAAATAGGATATTGGCATTCTACCCACTCGGCAAAAAAGCCCCTCTATGTAGGCCTAACATCAATCAATTCTTACAAACCCCACTGGTGACAGCTCGGAGGGGAGAATGAGAACTTTGCAACAGTCCCCGTGGAGATGGTACACTAGTATTGGGTCAGGTGAACATTTCTTCAGCCAACCTTGCCCTGATAAATGCTAGTCCTTTCTAGGCTCAGACAATCTGAAAGCCAATACATTGGACTTAGGAGTCACAACTCAGTCTTCCAGAGGATTGGCAACCAACTAACTAACCAACCAAATAATATAGATGAGGTTACAGAAGAAGATGAGGAGGAAGAAGAAGAAGTAGGGGGTGGCGCTGTTATGTGGAAATAAGATAGATAGACAGGCAGACAAGCAGACATATTTAATATGTAAAAAAAAAAAAGTAGGCGAGATAAAAGCAGGAACACATCTAGCACAGCGAGAACCAACTCTGCACGGTAAGACACCCACACAAATCAGCACATTCAATGCTGCCTGCACATCAACCACGAACAGGTAGCTAGAGAAGGCGCAGGTGTGTCTGTCGATTGCAAAATGGAATTTGACACATGAACTAGCATGACTGCAAACAAACGCTGCCTTTGGGACAGAATATTGTATCTTGTTACCGTATGAATAAATATAGACGCGAACTGGGATTCTGAATAAGAGCATTCTTTCTCGTTCCTATTTTCGGTCGTTCTTCTTAACTTCCAATTATAGTTTCAAATACAAATAATTATGTTATCTCGGGGCTTTTGTCGGCTCCCTAGAATACTTCTCTTGCTTCATAGAACGGTGGATTTCAAGTTCAAGCATGACCTGATTAGATGCATACGCATCGTGAAGTGTGAATTTTATGACACGAAAAATGTGACTTCATAAATATATATAATCAGCAGAGTTTGAGCATATGTTAGGACAAATTATGACCTACTTTCTCGCGTTAGCTTCATCGTGCTTCATAAAGCCTAGATAAATGTTTTCTACTTAATTCAGGGTCTGCTCTTGATACTAGTTCTTCTCCCCCCCCCCCCACCCCCAAAACTATAATATTTGTATCTACATTGCCTGAAAATTGCATACACCAGCCTTCATTAGCATGTCAACTGCTTCTTGAAATGGATGTTTGGAAGAGATTAAATGGCGGTTGTAACAAATCGACCACTGCCGTCTTGTCTTACCTCCTAGAATTATTTAATGTGCTTATTGTGCGTTAAGATTTAACATAGTACAGTACAATATGTTGTGCTATTGGAGATCACATTGCTGTTCTACCCCTATTCTCGTACCTGGCACTTCAGTTCAACACGTTACATTGCTGATGTATATTATATTGGGGGGTAATGGGGTAGGGAATGTCCTGTATGGAATAAGTCAAGCACCCCCTCCTTTCCGCTAGCCTACATTACAGAAGCTGATTTTGACACCCCTGGGCAAAGTGGACTAGCCGTTTAGTCCAACCAAACAGGGAAACACAAAGCCACGTGTGCATGTAGCGACTTCAAACTGAAAACAGCAGACAGGTAGTTTGGTTTGAGTCTAAAGTTACGGATGGTTGGTTGGCAGGCAGTGGATCTCTTTATAGAGACAATGGCTAACGTTACTGATCAGTGTGGTCGCTGCTAAGAAGAAAAAGGCAATGGCAGACGAGCTTCTTTACACATGCTTTGAAATCTATTGCAAAGAAATTAAAGAGAAACACTGGGGGGGGGGGGGGGGGGGGAGAGACACACAGAGAGAGAGAGAGAGAGAGAGAGAGAGAGAGAGAGAGAGAGAGAGAGAGAGAGAGAGAACAGAGATGTCTGTGCAGAATAAGCCATGGAATGGTGATGATATAATCTGAAAAGCAAGCTTGTCGGGTCTGTACTCCTTCAATGCTGTTTATGTCTACCCTTGATTAAAGGTAACGTAGTCACATGGCATATAGTGTTGTAGAGATATGAAGTGTTGGGATATGACACATACCACGCTATGACATTGTGGCAGCTTGATCCACTGTGTCTATATAGTTTTCTTCCCTGTCCAGTAGTACAGGTAAAGACAGCTCCAGGGCAGATGGGGTGTGAACTGTTAGGCCTTCAAATATTCTAGGTCACAATACAATGAGGTGGGAGTAGTCCCTTCCTCTCAGCCTTTCCTTCCCAGACAAGGTCCAGAAATAATGTGGTAACCATTTTATTGAGGCTGGGGCGCATGGGGGTACTTCAATTTTAATTCACCGCAAACAAAGGGAATTCCAGGGCACACGTCATATCCTGGAGTCCCCTTATTCGCGCTGTATCTCGGTGTGCATGACCTTGACCGGAATAACGTTGTCGGTGTGCAGCAAATGGTTTAGTTATGTGTGTGAGTTGACCTGAATATTTCAGTGGTTGTATACTCTTGTGCACACTTAGGGGCTGTTATTGTGTCCTAATTTGTGACCCTGAAAAGGGCCCGTTCCGTTATGGCATTCTTCTAGTGGCCCTGAAAAGGGCCCATTGCTGGATGATACTGCTGTATGCATGAGTTGACAATCATATTCTGCAGACTAGTGTTTCCGGCGGTGGCCATACTGCAGACTATTGTTGGGGTGGCCAGAATCGAACAATGTCAGCTAGAATGGTGTTGAACACATCTAGGCCAGCACATTTAGTGCGACGACGCCACATGAATTCGCACATGTAGGAATCGAGTAGATGCCTGTGTGTTCCATTCTGCCTCTTGTTTCTCTCCTTGGCCGTTCTCCACATGCGCTCGATGCATTGAGTATGTGCACCGGTGGTGGGGTCCACAAAGTTTTCAGAGTGGTTGACGGTGAGATGCGTCAAACCGGGAATATTTCTAATTTCCCCGTATGCACGCCAGAGGTCGGAGACTACTGTTGTGCCAGACCGAATGTGTGTGCTGATAAGTGGCAAGAGCGTTGCTGCTGTCCTTTCTGGAACACAGAACATGAAGCAGTCGCGTTTCACGACAGATGGCACCAAAAACCCACTGTTGTGGAAAAACTCGTCCCACGTGATTTTTGCGCCTTGTAAATAGGCTCTCATCAATCACAACAGTGGTATTTGGCCCTCCTATCACTACAGGATTGACTAAAAGTGTGTTGGCACAAACCTCCCGTAGGTAATTACTCCAATCAATACTAGCTGTCTGCGACATCCCCAACACCAGCTGGCAAAATAAAATGCTAGTCAACTAATGAGACCAGTAGTACACAAACAGAATGATTTGTCTGTACGGCAGACGCGAGCCTTGCAGCCATGTGCCTTGTCTCAGCGGGATGTCCTGTCGACATCCCGATTGATGGCATCTCCATCTGTCCTGACGTTCACTCAGCGATAGCACCATGACATGATGACCAGAACAACGTCTTTCAGAATGTAATATGCCATGTTGCTGCAGAAAGGCAACACTACTCTGCTTGTCGTGGACAGCTGTTGTCAGTTCAATAAAATTCATGACTGCAGAAAGCCAACGTAAAAATGTACTACACACACTGTGTTACCGTTCGTCGCTCCTTTTTCGCGCCATGACACACACTGAAAATAACTTTAATTGAACGGAGATCCCCCGCCAGTGCTACATATAGCTGC
The DNA here is from genome assembly GCA_963921405.1 of Cepaea hortensis. Taxonomy (NCBI): domain Eukaryota; kingdom Metazoa; phylum Mollusca; class Gastropoda; order Stylommatophora; family Helicidae; genus Cepaea; species Cepaea hortensis. The sequence continues at coordinate 188,978,011 of OY992876.1, forward strand.
TAACTACGCTATATATAGCTGCTAAAGCTAAATATAGCCTCGTGACGTCTGTTGCGGTGAATTAAAATTGAAGTACCCGCATAGGTTTGAGACTTTGGTAATCAAGAGCACTAACCGCTTAGTTGGTTGGGCTTCCCTGGAATACAAGTCCGTCAAGAAAGCCCACCATTTTAACACAGTACATCGTCATTGAAGCATGCTTGCAATCCACTGACTCACGTGAAATGTGTTTTCTATTTCTGAAGCTATACTATATAGTGATTTGATCTTCTATGAACTTCGGGTATGAGAATCTTTCTCCTGTTCCACGTGAGACAACCGAAGGAAGTATTTACATAGACTGCGGGGGGGGGGGGGGGGTAACAACTATAGAAACGAAGGAGAAGTGGCTTAGAGGCGCAACGTTTACCTCTAACCCGATCAGACCTGTTAAATTCACGATGTAGATCATGTTGCTTTTTACAAAATAAGAAATGGATTGCATTGTTCATTCCCCCCCCCCCTTTCCGGGCTAACTGATTCGACGCCTAGCTATCTCTGATAAGGGCTTAAAAACCAGGAGGACTTGTGTGCGTTAAAAGTTAAAAATCCCAAAGCAGTTGCAAATCTAAAATAGAAGGCCGAACAGCCTGCTTCCAAGGCCAACTGTCAAAATGATAAAATCTACCAATGAAAGAATAGTTACGGCAGGGTGATACACACATCTGGATCCTGTCCAGTTCTACAGAGCTCTTGCGCTGTGATGAGATTCTCCTGGTGTGTTCTATGGGGTTAGACTGGAGAACTTCTATGGGGGTTTGTATATGCAATAAAAGTGATCCTTTGCAAATTAAACCAAAGCAAACAACAGAATAGTCAGCTTTGGAGCTACATGTAAACAGCACACTGGAAGCAGCAATTGAGATAAGAAATATGCATGGCTAGCAGCCACATACTTATAGCATACCCTGAATGACGACAATGGGGTGGCCCTGTGTGCGTGATTATCGCTTTCCTGACAGGTATTATCCTTAACCTCGAGATAACCGACCTCTCTCCACTTCCCAGTCTACCTTCAGTGTTTAATCTAGACCAGTGGTTCTCGTGTTGCTGTTGACCACAACCTAATATATACCACATCGACGAGACACTGCAAAACCATATAAATACTTTGTCTTAAATGTACGAACAACAAAACGCAGATAAGCTGATCCCCAAGCCCACGTAACCTGCACAAATATAACAGCGTTCAAAATGTAGGTATATAAATAACATTTTCGCAGAAAGTCTTAGGTTTGAAAGGGAAACAGAAACAGGATGTTAAAAGGCAAACGATTCCTGATGCGGCAACAGTGTAGCGCCTCGCGATTCATGATTGTCTTTAAATCCTCCCATTACGCCTGGTGTGGCACCAGTGTAGCGCCTCGGGCAGTGAGGATACCACTCGCGTAGAAACAACCACGAGTGGCAGAAGCTGTTTCGATTTCTCTTCTTTCTCCAAACTTTCTGGATCGTCGCCAGCTACCAGCTGTGCGTTCTGTGCTTCAAACCAGAGCATCTTTTACACGGACAAACAGCCTTGACTGGCATATGTTTGTATCGGCAAGGTCGGATAGTTAACAATGTCATCAGGTTAAAACATGCATGTTCGCTGTCTGACACCCATAGAATCATGAATGGACAAGAATGTCTTTCTCTAGCGGCCAACCCCAGGATGATTTTATTTGCAATTTTAGTTTGACAAGTATGTCCTTTGCAGGACGTTGCGGTCGACCCCATACTGATTTTCTAGGCAACATTATGTTAAACAGTTTAACCAGAAGTGGATATCAGAAAACCGAACCTTGAAATCCACAAGGTGCCACATACAGATGGCGCCGTTTCCTACCTGTTGTGGCAAGTCTATATGTATCGATAATGTAACAGTTTTAAATTATTTTCAGTTTTCCCCAGTAAAAAATAATCTAACATTTCATGTTCATAACACGCCAAATTAGGTTACGGGGCAAAGTGTTAACAGCCAAGCTTCAAGGGGCAGAATCATACACTTATTTGGAAAGCAAGGCAGACAAAGATACTACACAAATGCCAGTGAATCAAGAGGTGAAGAAAAGACGCTGGCGCTGAATAAGACAGACACTGGGAAAACCTGAGGACAATATAACTAGACACTCTCTTGTCTGAAACCCACAAGGCAAGCGAAATTGTGGGAAACCTAAAAACACATGAATGACAGATCTATAAATACTATAAATACTATAAATACTATAAATACTGTGGGGATAACAGGAAGGGAGCTGCAAGAGGTGACAACAGATAGGAAGGCTTTGCGTGGGTTGCTTGAGGGTCAATGCCCCAATGGGGAATAAAGGGCATTTTTTGTGTGTGCATATCCTTTACAGGACATCGCTGTCAACACCAGCATCTTTCAGCTGTATGTTGATTTCTTGGTAAGATTACGCTCAGTAGTTTGCCATTGCTTTCTGAGCGGCCGGCTCACATACCCCGTAAGTTACCGATGCGATTCGAACCACTGCTGATTCTCACCGTCATCACGTTACCGACGAGAGTATACGAGATTACGGAGAAAAGTCATAACCTCTAAGCCACGAAGCCGGCAATAAAGGGCACAAGAAGAAAAAATATGATATATTTCATAACTGGAAGAGAAAACAGCCACGTCGAGTTCAAATAGCCATATGTCATACAGTGACACATCTTCCAGTCTTCGTCCAACGTCGATTATTCTGGTCTGGGTGGTGCCTGGAAAGCGCGAATATAAGCATCGTAATACATGTAGAATAAACACGTCAAGCATAAATAAAGCTACAATCCTCACTAGAGGGTTGTCGAACGAAGAGACAAGCATACCCTTACTCCTGACCCCTCGCCCACCCAAGCCGCGACAAGAAGATAACATTAACAGCGTATCGATCTATGGATCCTCAAACTGCATTTGCCTTTCAGACAGAGGTTTCGAGATATGGTTGTTTTAATGTACTGTTAATTTGGCTTTCGCGCTTCCAGAAATAAAAGAGAAACGGGGGGGGGGGGGGGGGGAGAGAGATAGAGAGAGAGAGAGAGAGAGAGAGAGAGAGAGAGAGAGAGAGAGAGAGAGAGAGAGAGAGAGAGAGAGAGAGAGAGAGAGGAGAGCCATTATCGTAAGACTCAGACATATACCGGTGTACGACCAAATTGCATAGTTGTGCAGCATTCTGGACCATTTAGCTACATTTCATTATGAACTATTTGATTTGTATTTTGTTTTCACCGCGGCAGTCAGGTTTGCTTTGAAATATCATTGTCAACAAGAAAACAAGCGTTCTACACATTACACGCGTTTATCATATAGCAAGCGTTGCTTCCAACAAGTATACCGATTGATTGATTGATTGATCTAGGAACCGACATCACAGCATTCGGGACATTCCCATAAGCGCTCCGTCCCCATCCTCAGCAACCAGCGAAGAGTTCCAACACTAATAGTTCCAGTAGCAATCTGATTATATGTCCGTCTCGCCTTTCCTCTGAGCGTCGAGCGTCGGCCAGATCCCCTCGTCACTCCTCGCTGCCTCATTCTAACCAGACTATGGTGATCCATTTGCTCCTCCGAGGTGTACACGTGCTCCCACAAGGCCGCAACCACACCTGCCTTGTATACAAGTATACCGAGGTCTTACTCTGTGTGTGTGCGTGTGTGTTTCATTTGCTGTCCAATTTTCGTCTGTTGAGACAAACGTGATATGTTCCATTGTTTTGTTAATGGTTTACTCCAGCCTTCCTGTCAACTTACATGTTATGTTGATTTTACGCTGTAACAAATGTTGACTTTATGTTGTAACAAATGCTGCAATAGAGTCAGTACTGTGATAATTAAAGTGGTGTGCATGCACGCACGTGGAATGAGGTGGGAAAACTTAGCATAAGTAACACAATACTCTTATAGATAAAATTCAATCGGTTCCAAATTGCTGTCATATAGCCGGGGAAGCAGAGTTGGGTGAGGACCCAACCATACAAAATACCCCATGGCTTGTGCATTCATCGCCTCTGGCAGCCAAAGTCCAACTCCTAGTCTTCACATGGCGGAACTGTTTTAACTAACAGAGAAGGGGCGACGGTGAGTCTCTGGCTCCGTAAAAGAAAAAAATAAAATCAGACTGCTCTAGATATGTATGCACATACATATGTATGCAGATACCTGTGTACTCGCATACATATCTAAACTCCAGCAAAGGAAAGGTGCTAAAGACGGTTGCAAACAGTCAGAAGGCGCACCACAGAAATCAGTATGCCATGCAATTACGTGATGAAATGTGTTGATTACTGCAAAACGTTATGGTGCTCGCCCTGCTTTGGACCCCCAGGCAGGTGCAGTACCCGGCCCTGTGCCTCGAAAGGGTCTAACCAAGACGACTGCAGGTCCTTCTCAGATGGTCTGTAGAGCCAGGGGACCTGAGAATAGATCGTCAGGCAATGCTAAAACAAGACTGAAAATAATGCACTGGAATGCACGAGGAGCCAGCAGCAACAAAAATAGAGCTAGAAAACACATTGAACCATGAACAAGTAAGTATATGTTGCTTGCAATAAACTCACCTCAATGAAAACATAGACGTCAAAATCAGAGGCTGTTAGTATTACACCGATCTGGCCGAAAGGACAGGTGAAAAGGTGGGATACTGATTCTTGTAAAGAATAACATAACTGCTTCCTAAATTGAAGTTTACATGTGAAAGGGGCCGAGTGTCAGACACTTAAACTTAAGACAGACAATACAGATCAACTTCTGATAAATTACTACTGTCGAAGTGACCGCCCACAGGCACTAGACACACTACCATTAAAAAAATGTGTGTGGAAATTTCAACAGCCACTTGCAGAGCTGGGGCTATGATCACATGGACCAGAGAGGAGAGATACTGGAAGACTGGCTGGGTGAGAATAGATTCATCTGGATTAACAAGCCGGCTGAAATACATACCTTCTACTCAAGATCATGGCACACAACAACTACACCTGACATGATGTGGAAGTGTGTAGAAAGCAAGCAGAGGCCAAACCCAGCCAAGAGCACCACAATAAATACCAGCACGCAAAAGCCACATTTCAAAGGGCTAAGTTGCAGGCTCCACAGAAAAGCTGGCAGGAGAAAACCAAGTCACTGAACTTTGAAAGCGACACAAGGAGGTTGTGGAAGCTACTAAAACAACTTAACGATGTGGGTACATGGAGAAACTCAAAGATTGCACCACATAAAAACAGAAACATCTTAAGGGGAAAGCAAGCAGCTGGCCATTTTGCAGACTCATTTGCACAAGATTCAACATTGAAATTAGTCCAGAGAAACAACAAGAGATTGTGAATAACAAAGACAGAAACAATAGATTGCACGATTTGTTGCCTGGCATTATTTCCTTGCATCTCATCAGGTACATACTGCAGAATTCACAGAACATAAAGTAAGTAAGTTAGTTAGTTAGTCGACAGATCATCCTCATTGCACATCGAACCATTCAGTCCACAAGTGCTCGGAACCCCTCCTCAGCAAATCCCGCAGCGTGTAGCGGCTAACGACACCAGTTCTGTGCTGGTTTATAAATCTTCTTTGGCTTCCTGCGTAGTGTTCTTGTTTGGCCACACCTCTTTTAATTTGCTGTTCTCGCAGTCTGACCATAGTTGTAGATTCGCAGTCATCACTTGGTTTTCGCAAAAGTCTTACTTCTCGTAGTGCATTCAGAATGTCAGCATGGTTCATGGCGCGTCTGCACAACATAAAGTAAAGTAACTATAAATCCTTCAAGCTGAAATATACACATGTTCGCACAGTAATTTCGATTGTCTACAACGATAATTTTAAACTAACTATCATGTCTTTCTGTTTGCACAAAATGGGCCTATGTGGATTAATTATTATGGCTTCTGCAAACTTTAACAAGTGCCTATTTTGTGTATTCAACAACATGCGAAAGGTACTGTCTCTATCAATCACATGGCCGGTTTCCAACACGTGTTGTGCAATCGACGAAGCAGGAAGTTTGCGCTGTATCAGCTATCCTAGGCTCCCATCACCTGTGTGGAGTATCTTGTCAATCCAATTAGGTATGTGTTCAACCACTCTGTTGTTCAACTGTCACACTGTGCTGCCAATGAAGGTAGACTGGCACCTGCATGTGAATTGATAAATGCACTTGGATTTGGCGTACAGAGGGTCAGATTCTTTAACTGCTGGGGTGGGAATCGGTATTCGTGCAATCTACTGTTTGTGTTTTCGTTGTTCAAATTCATTACAGGAAAACATTGTTTTGATTTTCTGAAACAAGAGATTTGAGAGAAACAGCAACATACAGGACAGAATTAAATAGAACATGAAGCTCTGAAGGCATCTATCACAATCAGCAATATCAAAGCTGAAAATGAGAAAGGCACCAGGAGCCGACAGTATCTCCAATGAAATGATCTAGAACCTAGGAACAATGGACAAAAGAAAGATGCTGCAAAATTATATAATGTATGAATTCCATACCAAAGTAGAAGCAGTGTGTGTACTTTTCATATGAGCTGAACGAATATGAATGAATGAGTATTTGTGACATGGGTCTAAAAGGTGTTCCAATAATGTTCCCCAAAATTATTTAATAGCTTACCACAAGTGAACCATTTATACAACTTGTCTCCAGTACTGAAAACAACCATCAAAAAGAGAACACTGAAGCATAGTCAATTGCAGACAGGTGACAACAAATTTGGACACATACATTATCTAAACATAATCTGTCAATCTGCCTGTTAGTAGGCGTTCATTGCACCATTTAATAGAACCTAAAATGATGCTACAGTTTACTTTAGGCATAAGACAGAAGTTACAGGGCACAAAATATATAAATATGTGCAACTACAATTTCCTTAACCAAAGGCTAGCAGCACACAAGGGAATCCATAATTACAATATGAGCCATATAATGTTTGTTGGAGTCTGTCCCACTACTAGACATGTCCACAGGGGTAGTGAATATTATAGTGGCCTCTGGATATAAAGGTTAGCCACCAATATGGAATAAGCGGCCGTGAATTAGCACAGTGGTGGTCATTGAGAGGATGCGAGTTGGCTGAATGGGCCAGTTAGCTAGATAAAATCCCCTAAAACACTATAATATGACCATCAGAGGATAAGAGGTGCCATAAGCTCTCCTGCCTTGCAGGGTTCCGATCCTTAGATATAGGCTAAGGGAATTAAACTTTAGCCAAACTGGTGAAGTCCAGGGAAAATTACCACTGTGCATGCCAAATATGATTTGACAGTACACACTGTTTCAGATACACATACCTGATCCGATCGAGACTGATGATCATGTGAGATAGCAAAGGGTGATGTGCCATGCTTACCGGCAAAGCACATGATGATGACAGTGTTTGTACACCAGTCGGAATGTAACAAACAACTGTAATATAACTGAATACCTAATATCTGTATTTAATTTTTTTTAAAATTGTGTTGCGTATCCCTTACGGGACGTTGCAGTCAACACCAGCATTTTCAGCTGCTGTTGATGTACTAGGCAAGTGTTACGTTCAGTAGTTTGCCATTGCTTTCTGAACGACCGGCCTCTATACCTTTTTCGAAAAAACCAGCACCGCCGTGTTTCGAACCCGGGTATACGGGCTCACAAACCGTGTTCGCAAGCCCTTCAGCCACAGAGACCGGCAAATTTTGTTGCGTATCCCTTACGGGACGTTGCAGTCAACACCAGCATTTTCAGCTGCTGTTGATGTACTAGGCAAAGGTTACGTTCAGTAGTTTGCCATTGCTTTCTGAACGACCGGTCTCTATACCTTTTTCGAAAAACCAGCACCGCCGTGTTTCGAACCCGGGTATACGGGCTCACAAACCGCGTTCGCAAGCCCTTCAGCCACAGAGACCGACTTAATACTGGGCACATATTTTGTTGTTCGTTTGTCCACTAAGTGATGATGTTACCCCAAGTAGATTGTGATCTTATGCTTGCTTGCCAGCCCTGTGTTTATGTATTCGATACCCCTTCCAGGAAGGGATGTTTATTCAATGGTCTGGGCTCCCACGTTGACTCAGCCTAAAGATGGATATTGTCTGGGAAGATCTAGCAAGAGACGCAATGGATGCGGCATCTAAAGAAAACTTCAGAGACCTTTACAGCATTGCAAGGGAGAAGCAACAGCTGCTCTTGAGTTCCACAACCAGACATCAGTTAGCAGAAGAGTACCTGACAACAAACATTCAGCAGTTCCAACAACACCCTTGACTTTACTCCTGCCACCCGCAGCAATGTACAAAATATCCCTTTAAATACAACAAAGCGGGCTTAACTTTCCCACATAGATGTGACTGAAATCACCACATAACCATCACAGAGTATGTACTATCATATTACCACACTGGCATTTCAGAACATTAATAGTTATATTTATTTACAGATGCATTTACATTTACTTATTATGTACCAATGCAAAGAACACCATGGACAGACAGAAAAACAATGAACAAGTCCTTCAAGAAATAAATGAAGATCGTAAACTGATTAGAGACATTACACGTAGACAGTCAAAATTTTCTGGGCATGTTTTGAGAAGAAATTAATTGGAGAACTTGGTGACAACTGGCAAGATTAAAGGGAAGAGACCAAGAGGAAGGCTGAGAAGTAAAGACCTGGATGGCTTGGCCATGTGGCATGGTTGAGACAGAAACACGGAGCTGATCCATGACTCTGGTGATCGAGTGAGATGGCAAAACATGACCGCCCACGCTTATCGGAATGGCACATGATGGATGGATGGATTATGTACCAACTCACTATTTATTAGTTAATACACAATATAACAGAGTACAGATAGGTCCATGCCAACTGGGTGTGAAGTGTTAGACCTTCATATATTCTAAGTTGTCGCATGAAGTGAAGTGGTCAATTCCATCACCATCTGCATGGTCAATTTCCAGAAACTGTTGAAAATTATCTGATACTCATTTAAGGCTGTTCTGTTCTTTAAAAACAAAAATTTAGTCACTACTGAGGACTTAATCTTGACCACTGTCTTGGTAACCAAGTGCTCTAACAATTATGCCATTGCAGATTCTTACGGTTTATACTTTTCTCAGCCCATTGTTACACTAATCCTCTCTATCCCAATTGTTACCTTCACTTATTCTGCCCACGGTGTTATTATTTTAACGCCTTTATATCCAAACAATTATTTCTTGAATAGCAGCTACTTGGTATAGAAGCATTCAAATTAACAACTGCCTGAGTCAGAAAGAGTTAAGCTCTGGTGGAATCTGATACTGCAAGGTTGTCGATGTACTGCAAGTATTTATAATTTCTACACATATGATGCTTCTATGCTGACAATGTTTGTTCCAGCGGACACAAACTGTTTATATAGGGAGGGACTTTAAAAGTTCAATCAATCAATCATGTGCCATGCCAGGAAGCGTGGGTGGTCATGACTCGCCATTTCACTCGATCACCAGAGTCGTGGATCAGCTCAGTGTTCCTGTCTCGTCCATGCCATGTGGCCAAGCCATCCAGGTATTTTCCTCTCGGTCTTCCTCTTGGTCTGTTCCCTTCGATCTTGCCAGTTGTCACTAAGTTCTCCAATCCATTTCTTCTCATAAAATGTCCAAAACATTTTGACTGTCTACGTCTAATTTCTCTAATTAATTTACGATTGTCATTTGTCTCCTGTAGTACTTGGTCGCCGGTCTCTCTGGCCGAGGGGTTACAACACTTTCTCTGTAATCCCGTTTATCACGCAGAGTCTCGTTGCGGGCGAGATCTGGGAGCGGTTCGTCCCCCGCTGGTGACTTGTGGGATAACTGAGCCGGCCGCTCAGAAAGCAATGGCAAACTACTGAGCGTAATCTTGCCAAGAAATCAACAGACAGTTGAAATATGCTGCTGTTGACAGCGATGTCCTGTAAAGGATATGCGAATTTAAAAAAAATAAAAAGTACTTGGTCATTGGCCATGGTATTCTTTGCATTTTCCTCAGAAACCACATTTCTGCAACCATCAGATGTTTTTCAGCTTGACTGCTCATTATCCAAGTTTCAGATCCATACAAAAGAACAGGCTCTATGTATCCCCTCAAAACTCTTTTTCTCGTTTCAATTGGCATCTTTATATTGGTCAGAATGTTTTTCATCTTTCTTACTAAAGGCTACTTTCGCCATGGCAATTCTTGTTCTAATCTCTTCAAGGCATCTCCCATCAGATGTTATGACTGTTCCGGGACAATTGTACTGATTCACTTGTTGAAGAATATTCCCATTTACTTGTATATTATTACATTGTGGTATTTCGTTCTTCCTAGTAACTACCATAACCTGTGTCTTTTTACAATTTAATTCTAACCCCAGTTGCTCACTGTGTACAACAACCGCATCTACTAATTGTTGCAGATCCTGCACATTGTCTGCAATCAATACTGTATCATCTGCATGTCTAATGTTATTGATGTTTCGTCCTCCAATGCGGATTCCATTTACATCTTCTACATTTCTGAAAATATTTTCACTGTATAGAGAAAAAAGATCTGGAGACATTACACATCCCTGCCTAACACCTCTCTTAATAGGCTGATATTGTCCCACTTCGTTATCAATCCTTATGGTAGTTTGTTGTTTCCAATTTTTATTTTATATAAGTCTAATGTCTTTCCCATCAATTTGTAGATCTGCAAGCATATCCACCATGTTGACATGTCTAACTTTTATCAAAAGCCTTTGTGTAGTCAATAAAGCAAAGATGAATATCCTTGTTTACTTCTATAGCATGTTCAATAACTGTTCGCAGCATATACACAGCATTTACTGTACCCTTTCCTTCTACAAACCCACATTGTTCTTCCCCTATTTCAGGTTGTATCTTCTTCCTCATTCTTTGCATGATAATTCTTAGCAAAATCTTTGTGATGTGACTTATTATACTAATTGTTCTATGTTGATCACATTCCAAGGCTCCTGATTTCTTTGGGATTGAAATAAATAAAAAAGTTAGCTTTACAAATTACTATATCCTGATCTCTAAATCCAGGAAAGTTAAGGCTGGGAGAGCGCACAAGACCTTCTGGTATGAGTGGACAGACAGCCTTCTTGGACGCCTCAGACAGGAGGCATGCAACAGGACTGTTAAAACTCCTTTTTTACATCCCCCATGGTGGACCCCAGAAGTAGACCATGCTTGGGAAGCAAAGAGAGCCGCAATGAAGCAGCTAAGGAAAGTGCGACAGACACCCCGAAGCTCACGAGAGGAAGTGGACACAGCGGAAAATGTCAAGAATGACAAGGTGGAGGTCTTCAAGCGCTGTGCTGCAGAGGCCAAAAACGCAAAATGGGAATGTTTCATGAAGGAGATTGGAGGTGATAAAACACTGCGAAAATTCTGGAAACTGCACAAATACAAAGAAAAGATTGGCCTATGACAGTGGGAACAATTTATAGAGATGATGGTGTGCGCATGACAACAGACAAAGAGAAAGGGGAGGTGTTTCTCCAGAGATTTTTAGAGCAGACCAATCATAATGATGCGGACACCCGAGATGCAGTTAGAGAGGAATTATCTGGCACCATGAAGAATATGCATTACGAAGACATCATACGGGTTGAATATGTTAAACATATTTTGAAAAAGGCAAAAGACACGGCACCAGGGCCTGATGGGGTTAGGTATGGCCACTTGAAGGCTTTGAGCGATGCAGACCTGAAGGCTTTGAGCGATGCAGACCTGAAGGAGATGACCGACTGCTTTAACCAGAGCATTAGGACAGCATCAGTACCGCAGGACTGGGTGCACAGCTATCTCACCCCTCTCCTAAAACCATTCAAGGATCATTCATAGCTTAGCGGCTTTAGGATCATCACCCTTAAAAATACATTTGGGAAGGTTTTAGAGAAGATAATTGCTGTCAAGCTGCAAGAGTTTTTGGAAAGGGGGAAGCTTCTTCCAAGTGGTCTGAGGAGCTACAGGCCAGGAAAAGATACCTGGTCAAATGCAGCCACTTTTGCCTTTGACGTTTATGAGGGGTTCCAGCGTAGACAGGAAACGTTGGTGGCGGCGCTTGATCTCGAGGATACATACAACAGAGTCAGATATGATATTTTGATGACCACACTGATGGAGAAGGGGGTCAATTCCTATTTGGTGAACTGGATTGCAGCCGTCCTGTATTCTTGTTGGGTTGCTCTCTATCTGGGTGCATGGACCTCAGAACCACATATGTTACCCCAGGACTGCCACAGGGATCTGCAATCTCACCTGTGCTCTTTAACGTGTATACGAGCAAGATTACAAACCTAGAAGCACCAGGGGTTGGAAGGATATTAACATTTGCAGATGATATTCTTGCATATAGGCAGGGGAGAGATAGGGTACAAACAGCCCAAGAGCTACAGGCGACAGTAGAAAAAGTGACTGACTGGTGCACTGAAATGAGTGCTGTCATCCACCCGGAAAAGGCAGCTGTTTTGTGATGCTCTCTGGACAACAGGATTGTGAGTGCTGATGTCCCAAGCCTCATGATAGATGGTAGAAATGTCAACAGAGAGAACAACCTGAAGTATCTGGGAATCACATTTGACAGGAGCCTGTCCTTCAAGGACCATGTGGAGATGGTTGTGACAAGATCTCAAAAGGGACTCAATGCACTTAAAACTATGGCTGCAATGGATACTGAGCAGAGAATGCTTTTCACACTATACCAGCACTTGATCCTCTCAGTGACTGATTATGGACTAGGACTGCTCACTGTCTCAAAGAGTCAGCTGGTGAAGTTAGAGCGCATACAGAACGAAGCTATGCGGGTCATTCTGGGATGCACCAGAGACACCCCAATAGTGTATATGCGTTACATCTTTTGTTTGCAGACTGTTGCAGGTAGGCTCAAGGTGATGCAGGCAAAGGCCTACCTCAGAGTAGCTGCAGACACAGATAACCCTTTGCATGAGGCACTGGACGCAGTTAAGGGTCAGCGACTGATAAGAGGGAAATCATGGATGACTCAGGCGGAGGATACGATCAGACATGATGTGCATCTTCGAGAACATTAGGTGAGGAGAGGAGTGGGTCAGAGTGCCAGCGGAGCAGTCAGACTTGTGCAGAGTTATAATCACTTTGAGCCGGGGGGCGCAGGGAGTGGCCAGCAAGGACCACGGAAATGGAAATCCAGCAACTAATTCAGGATAATGCTCGCTCGGGCGATGTGATTATCTACACAGATGGTTTGGTGTCAAGAGGTAATAGAAGTTCCTGGAGGTTCATAGCAAAAGCTAATAGCCGAACTTTAGTGCAGGAGAGCCTGGCATATGATACCACAACATCTAGCTTAAGAATGGAGGTGGAGGCGGTCACTGCAGCTTTCCGCTGGATTGAGAATACAATACACACACACACATCGTGATTGTAACTGACTCAGAAATCATGCTGAGGAAGGTGAGGACAGGCATGCTTTGTGCAGAGTGGTTTGCTTCGCTTCGGAGGTCACGGGTGGAAAGCATTGCATGGATCTTTTATCCGGGGCATGCCGGTGTGCTAAGGAATGAACAGGCGGACAGATTGGCTGGCTCTGCAAAACTTGGGGAAGTATCGATGCATGACAAGGCAGACGTGGTTGCGGCTTTGTGGGAGCACGTGTACACCTCAGAGAAGCAAATGGATCATCATGGTCTGGCAAGAATGAGGCAGCAAGGAGTGATGAGGGGATCTGGCCGACGCTCAACGCTCAGAGGAAAGGCGAGACGGACATATAATTAGATCGCTACTGGTACTATTGGTGTTGGAACTCTTCGCGTGACGGAGCGCCAATGGGAATGCCCCGAATGCTGTGATGTCGGTTCCTAGATCAATCAATCAATCAATCATTGCTATATAAATATTCCAACTGGTGAAATGTGACTGATCTACAACTTTTATGAAATTAGGGAAGAGATTCCAGTGTCTGTCTCAGGCTCAGAACGTACGGTACAGTATTCAATCTGATCTGGGCTGAACATTTCTCCAAGAGCCATTAGTGTCTAATGATATCACTCCACCCCCTGGTCCTCTGGGTAGTGAGATCAGATATCTAGCTTTCATGGATAAGGGAGAAAACAGATGATCGCATGTGGAAGTTAAAAATTCCACAGCAGTTGCAAATCGCAAAGAATAGATCAAAACGCTACAGCCATGGCAAAATTGCTAGGAAAATAAAACCTACTTGCAGGCAGATAGAGCCCATTAGGTTGGACAGAATCTGTCTAGAGGAAGCAAACCTGACACAAATGCATGCTGAAGTCAGTCATCAACCTTTTTTGATGATTAATTGGCTGTGACAAGCTCATCTCAAAAGAGAAACCAAGAAAAAGCTATCAAGATAATGAAACACAGTAGACCTCCTCAGCCAGACAATATTCCTGTAGAAATATATGATTTACTGGTGAACTTAGCACAGAGAAAATAAAGATCCTAAATAAGGCATCAGTTTTAATCAAATTCCCCAAAACCTAACAACAACAGCATGCAAATCACATAGAACAATCAGTTTCATAAGCCACATTACCAAACTACTCTTTCACATTATAATAGGAATGTTAAGAAATAAAATATGACTACAGATGAGGATCTATTTATATATTTTCTAGACTATTCAAAAGCTTTTGACGAAGTGAAACATCAAGACCTTTTTGACAATTTGCTCCAACACAGTCAATGATCTAGAAAACCCACTTATGATTCAACATTGCGCATGACTTCATAGACTAACGGTTTAATGTGAATTAACATCTGTTATGTTCAAGCACACTGAAATGAGTTACAGCCAGGATTGTCATGTCCTGATATAAGTTACACACTTGATTTTCACTGCATTGATACTTAATGCACACATAATTTTTACGTACACTAATATCTGTAAGAGACTTGTCAGGTACACTGAGATCTGTTACTGTCACACAGGTTTTTTCAATGCACTGACACTTGATACACAGCAGGCTTTTCTTCACATGTTACATACAACTACAGATTTTGTTATATCTGCTGCAACATGATTGTCTTGCTTTTTGTTATAAAATGATAAAAATGTAATCAATTATTCAAATTATTTTAAAATAGTCATGAAAATAAAACAATAATTATTTGTTTGCCACACATGATATGTAGCTTTACTTTATGCAATAATAGTCATAAAAGAGTAAAGGTAACTTCATAGGGTGAAAAAACTGACAAAATCATATTATGATGCAGCATGACCTGTTCCCTTCCTCACCACCTTTCCCATTCCTGCCAAAATCTCTGGTTTGAGCAAGGCTGGGTCAGTCCTAAAACTTAAACCCCATGCTACCCAAAATAAACAGTAACAGGCCTTTGTTTGCTTTAAATATCAATACAGCTTGTCTGAAAATAGAACCTATCTGTACAGAGTAAAACTCCAAGTTTTCTGTTTGTGTTAATATTACCTCTATACTCTTATCTTTTTAAACACATTTACTAAAGCCACCCACTTCCTTGTGAGTGCGTGTGTGTGTGATGATAGTTTAAGAGAGAGAAAGAGAATTGTGTGTGTGTCTGTCTGTCTGTGTGGGGGGGGGGGGGGGGGGCGAAAAAAGTTACCTTGGGCTTGGGCATCGAAGCAAAGGGGGAAAATATGTGTCTGTCTATACAATTAATGTTCGAAAATCACTCCCCCCCCATATTTACTATTTCGTTATTTCCTTATTAATATTCGCTGCTTCGTTTGCGAGCCGCATTACTTGGCAGAAGACATATTGCATTATTTGACAACTGCAATGTGAAAACATGTTTTACTACAGACCACTGTGACGTCCCTGACAGTCACTGACACAGCGACCAGTCAGATGTTATGTTATGTTATAGCCATATACTTCCTCTTTCTGTAAATCACAAGATGTTACTTTTCTACTTTTGTTTCTTTTCTTTAGTTTACCGTATACAGTCACAATTTATCGATCCATTAGAAAGCGTACATTACTATATTACTATTAAATGTGTAACATAATGGCTCCAGACGTTTGCATCCCCAGTCCATTTACATTTCTCAATATTAAAACAATTAAATAACGTAAGCCGTCTTGATAACTTGGTCTAAGAATAACTTAGAAACTTCGAGATCGGGAGAAAGGGGATGAACGGTGGTGACCCATGGTGATTGGTTGATCCTTGGGCGAGTAACGCTATTATCTAGGCATAATTAATTAGCCCGCCAGTCGAAGCTTTGATTCCATCTCGATAGGATGTGTCAACGATGCAGTGATCATAACGTGCCCAAAATCCATCTTTAAGATGTAGTTTCTGCATCTCAGGTACCACAAATCATTTATATGTTATGTGTAAGCCTGATGATAAGAGAGTGAAACGAATGGCATGGTATTTTTCTTGAGAAAATGTGAGAATGAAGACCAACATTCGTTCTACAGTGAAACTAAAGCTGCCGCTCTAACATGTCATGTCTGCCACAGTGAAATATTCTTACCATGTCTATTAGCTATCTGATTGATGATTTGCATGTGCTTGTGTCTGTAAACTACGCTCAATGCATATGGCAAAACCTCTGCGCGCTCTGAATATTCGTGAGTGCCTATCATGACTCATTCTAACCAAACTGTACACTGCTCTTGCTAGTTACATTTGGCAGTCTGGATTGGAATGTGTGATGCTGCATGTAATATTTCCTTTATAATGGCTGAGAATGTTTGAGTGAATGAGACGGTAATTATATAATTAACCTCTCATATTTGTAAAAGTAACGATGCTTATTATATCCATGTTTGCGGGACTGCATTGCGCTTTAGAAATTACAAAGTTCATGTAATATCTGAGGGCTATGTTACGCTCAAGAAGATTGCCAAAGCATTCATATAGATTTGCCTGGGATGCAATTTCTCTTCAGCGTTATGTACTGGGTCCTTTGCAACAAAATGGTTTGGGTTCATATGAATTACATTCCGACAAGGAGCAAGAGTGTCTGGTCTGCTGAATATAAATGACGGCTCAGGATAATTGTCAAGGAAAATTCATGTCTTCTTTCATATGTGTATTCCACATTTGAAAGCATTGCTTATGCAATACTGCTTGGTACTCATTGTAGTAAATATTACCATTACTCAGTGGGACAAGAGCACATGATGATGATTTATAATGGTGTGAAGCTGCCCCGGATTTAGCATGTGTGCCTATGATCTCACAGTTTTGGGGATGGCCTTGTGAGGGAGATATCACCCCGGACCACCAAATAAATTGCACATCATCACCAGTGAAAGGCGGGTGTTCGAATATCACTTCTCTCCCCCCTTCCCATTCCTCTCTGAATTTGAAATGGTATTACATCACCATGATCATGTTTAAACAGATGTAAAACACATGTTGTACCTTTGTTTATTAACAGAGAATGAGGAAGATGGAGGAGGCCCTTTCAATTAACAGGACAACTCCAGGGAAGTCCTGAGCTCTAACCTTCAATATAGCTTATACTTATAAGATGGACTCTCCAAGAAAAAAATAACACATAAACCCAGGTTGCACACACTCAGCCTGCATTCACATAACCTGGCAGATACAGATTGCCTGGAAGAAAAGTTTTATAAAAAACTATAACAGGGATACTCTCCATTTATCAATGTTCCAAGCTCTATCTTCAAGAAACATTCTGGAAGAAATCTTAGGAGTGAGAGATCACCTGAATTTCAGCATGCATCTATTGGCCAAGGGTGAACATCAATTGTGAACTTGGAGTTTACCATCATTCTTCTCAAAACCATATCTTGAGGAGTATTCCAACTTATTACTGGCTGGAAAGCTTAACAGAAGAATAAAAATTAGAGCAAATTCACAATCTGGATTGTGCATTAACTGTGGTGTAGATCAGTACCATCAGAAACCTGCGGGAGAGACTGGCAGAAGGAAGAAGGCTGGGACATATTTGTTTCTTAGATCTTCCTCTACAGGAGGAGTAGAACAAAGTCCTAGGTGTCAACTTCATGAACAGTCTACTCGCCCTTAGGAAGTAAATGCTGTCCATTTTCATAGACTTGTTACAGCAGGAATTAGCATGAACTGGAAAAACATTGTAGGGAGAATGGCCACCTGAAACATTCCCAACACCTTCATAGGTGCTAAAAGAGGTTCAAGGATCAGTATGGCAGTGTCTCCTTATACTTGCCCCCCTGACTATGGCTATAAGTTATCATGTTTTCCTCAGTGACAGTTTAGGGAAGGACTTAAGCATAAAATGTTCTGTGGTGTAGGATGATTTTCTGAAGTAGTGAGATAAAGGAGGAGGGTTTGTTTTAAGTTGATGTTTTTCTTTGGGGAATTGGGTGAGGTATTTGGGTTTTTTCATAATCAATGTCAATTTTATTGCATATTACTAAAATGTTTGAAATGTGATTTTTGGCCGATTGTGAATGAAGCCTGGGTCTTCACTTGACCTCATAAAACATCAATAAAGATAGTAGGAAGAACTCAGTTTTGAGATAACATGTTTCTGTGATTGTCTTGTGCACTGTTGTGAAATACATTACTTTGTGATGAATTGTCCAGCCGTTGTCAAGCATCTTCATGGTGACTGTTACCTCTACTGTGGTTGTTAGTTCAGAGATTGTGGAAGTCCTGTGTATATGTTGTCAAGTATCTTCCATGATGTATGACTTGTCTAATCTGTTGGTGTGATCATTCCTTTGTGAATGTGTGTCCAACTGTTGTCAAGATCTTCTCAGGTTGACTTGTTCAACTGGTGTAAAGTGCAGTTGGTGTTATTTATGTTCATTACAGTGGTCCAATTGTCAATGTGGTCATTTGTCCAAGTGTCTTGTGTCACTTGAATTAATTAAAGAGATCAATCATGAGGTGGGCGACCAGAACACAGTAAACAGGATAAGTGAAAGAACTGCTTTCATTTGTTGCTGTGGCTAACTGCCAAGATCTCTATATAACCTGTAGGAGGAATCATCTAATAATAATTCTGTGTTGATCTTAAACTTAGGTCTAATTTCTCACAGTGGGGGTATTCGATGAGCCAAATTCTGTATGGTTTCTCTACAAAGGTTCTGCGAGACTACATATCAATACCTCTAGACAAGACTTGCTGTTACAAACCTGTATCTTTTATAAAGATAAAGATCTATACTTTATGGAAAGTCACTTGTTGGGGCTTCTGTAATTATCTAAAACCCAAATACAAAACCTCACAAAATGATAAAGTGGAAATCTCAGTAACAATGATATGAACTGCTTTATAACAATATTCTAGAGCTAAAGTGGCTAAAGGAAGTATTACTTCAAGCGAGGAAACGATTCCCTGCCATCGTCGTTAGTAGTATTAGTACGTTACTGTGCATTGAACTTTAATTTTTATTGACTTACCCAATAAACGAAATTAAAGGCAAACATCAAGTACTTGATACACGCATAGCAGCCGCCTAAAGCCATGATGAATTACTAAACCAAAAATATCCGTATAGAGTTAAATGAATAAATAAATCCAAAGTCCCCCTGGAAACGTAAACGTCTGTCACAACTAAAGTGTGTCTTGTGTCGTCCGACTATGCAACGCTTCTGCCTGCCGTCTGCTCCAGCGATTTCAAGGTAAGCCGCTCGACAGACCGCAGCACTGGGGCGTGTAAAAACAACACGCAGCTCAGCATTTAGCGAAACAAGACTCCTTGTAGTAAGTGCTTTTTGGATATGTCGATTAGCTGAGGCTGCTTTTTGTTGATATATTCATGTTGATGTCTAAAGGTGTACGAAGAAGAACAGAAAGGATCATTTTGCAGTCTCTAAAGAAGAAAATCGGGACTTTTGAATTTACTTATTACAGTAAAATTCCTAGAAACTGGGGATCAATACCAAGCAAAATACTGACATTCTTCAAGACCTGAACATTGAAGACAATTGACTTGGAAACACCATAATGTCTCGGCAACTAAAATATGTTGTCCGTATTTGTTTTTCGTCGCTCATTTTGAACTCAAGCGTAGTCCATACACGTGCTACTACGTCTAGTATACTGGACTGATTTTTTACCTTTCCCTATTGCCAGTGTCCCTTGCCATCCGGCGAACCCACGCCGACTCCAGAAGTACTTGTAATGTCCGTCCTCAAGTCCAGGACGAGACGTCAACAGTTTAGACCAACTAACCGGTATTTGGTTGGACCCGCTACCTCGTCGTCAGCACACCGGATATTTAACAGCTAGCACTCTTATGATCAGCCGTGCTGATCTCCGACCATATTAAACATGACAGTGGTTTCTTCTTCTTCTTCTTCTTCTTCTTCTTCTTCTTCTTCTTCTTCTTCTTCTTCTTCTTCTTCTGCGTTCATCCGGAGTTTTTTTTTTTCCGGACGTGATTGCGCTGAACTTGTTTACAGCAGAGCTGCTTTCTTGCGCCGTTAGGCCGACACGCCCGACTTTTGCGGGCATTTGTTGACCGGGTTAACCTTCCCGGTGGTTTCTTAGAACGTTTGACTCTCACTGCTGTGGTGTTATCCCCCATCTCAGCTGGCCCATTTAGAACAGCCAAAGACATCATTGTCAAAGACATCCTGGTCAGCCCTCAAGGGAAGGCAGGGGCAGACCATGGGCATTCCCCGCTATCCAAGGAGGCTTCCATAACTGCAGAGCCGACACACAGCGCTCTGGTACTGGGCTCACCCAAGGAATCGTCACGTCCTGCACATGGCTGCTTAGCCTCACTTCCGTATACTGGGCCTTCCGTTCACCATAGGTGACAGTGGTTTGGAAAGTACAGTGATTGGCGACAAGAGAAGGCAAAGGTCAAACAGCACGAGGACATTGAAAACACATGAGAAATTAATGTGCAAGAGGCAGGGAGCTGATGAAGGATCGAGAATCTTTTCCACCAACAATGATGGGAGCGACGTTCTGCAAAGTACCAACTAAGTTGAGTTGAATTGAGCTAAGAACCTACATCACTGCACTCAGGATATTCCCAGACGCGATCAGTCCCCTCGTTCAACAGCAAGCAAAGAGTCACACTATTAACCGTTCCTATCGCTATCTGACTGAAACTTCTCCGGGTCTGTCCTCTTAGTTTTGAGAATCTTCCAGCACTCCTGCCGATCCCCCGCAATCTCATTCTTTCCACATACCGGTTCTCAGTCTGCTCCCCCGCCTTCTCCACTTGGCCCCACAGACGCTCGACCACCTCTCCCCTGTCCATAGATAATCTACCACCTACTCAGCGATAATGGTGAATGTGAACAATAAATTAACGGTTATTGACTGGCACTCATAGAATAGGGGAGAAAAGTACGGACAACCCATATTTCTTACCTCTAATTCAGTGAGGCCGGCTTCGTGGCTTAGAGGTTATGACTTTTCTCCGTAATCTCGAATACTCTCGTAGGTAACGTGATGACGGTGAGAATCAGCAGTGGTTTGAATCGCATCGGTAACTTACAGTACAGGGTATGTGAGCCGGCCGATCAGAAAGCAATGGCAAACTACTGAGCGTAATCTTGCCAAGAAATCAACATACAGCTGAAAGATGCTGGTGTTGACAGCGATGTCCTGTAAAGGATATGCAAAAAAAAAAAAAAAAATCAGTGAGAGTAAGTGTCGACATATGCATGCCAATTTATTTCTCATGCTTTTGGATGTCCTTAGAAGTGTTCCATAACTGATAGTTCTGTGTATTTTTTTTTTGTTTTGT
Organism: Cepaea hortensis; assembly: GCA_963921405.1. Lineage (NCBI taxonomy): Eukaryota > Metazoa > Mollusca > Gastropoda > Stylommatophora > Helicidae > Cepaea > Cepaea hortensis. The sequence goes on from OY992876.1 coordinate 188,999,680, forward strand.
TTTTGTTTTTGGTTGCACTTGCTCGCTTTGAACTAAAGTGTTGTCCATACACACTAATTCTAGTTGTACTGGGCTGAATTTTGCGTGTGGATTAGCTTTCCCTGTTAACAGTGCTCCCGCCATCAGGTGAACCCACTCCGACTTCAGAGGTACTTGTAATTTACGTCTTCGAGTCAAGGACGAGAGGTCAACATTTTAATCCAACTGTCTGGTGTAGAGTTTTTCTATGTGTGTGTGTGTGTGTGTTTTTTTTTTTTTTTTTTTTTTTTGCGCTCGCTCGCTTTGAACTCATGCATAGTCTATACACACTATTTGTAGTATTGATGAACTGAATTTTGTGTGTGGATTAGCTTTCACAGAACATTCATCGACTTGATGCCACCGTGCACAAACCTTTGAATAACTCAGGTCTTTAATGATGGTCTGGGCACTGCCTTTACTAATGGACAACATGGAACACAGTTCATCCAGGTCACTACGATTATGATGTCATCAACTCGATGAATGTTGTGTGGAGTTAATGCGGCTGGCGGACGGCCAGTCCACTATGCGTCAGCAAGTGAGGATGGCCCTAATTCAGCTTCGTCACAACGATGTACCCAATGTCGGACAGTGCTAACATCCACTGTTGAATCTCCATAAACAATACTCAAACGTTCGAGCATGTGAATCGGGGTCTCGCCTTCAGCATTGAGGAAATCTATGACATTACGTTGCTTTAACCGAACTTTTTTGGTGGCCATTGTTAAACCGTTACTGTTGCGCAACCTGTAACTGAAATAGGTTGGTTGTGATACATATTGTAGAAGAGTGTATGGGGAATCCCACTAAATCAATAAATAGCACACCGATAAAGTATTTACATAGAATTTAAAACAAATAGGAGGCATTACTTATTTACTGGCCCTCGTAGTTCCATCTCGCGTGGCTGCTGCTTTCACTTACAAGCTCATTTTCTACAGTTACAAAGATTGGCCGATGGTCACTGCCACCATGTTGTTTCCCAGCAATTCGTGTGATGTTCCACTCTAGGTCTGGTGAATGAAAAACCAAGTCATGTGTAATTGTAGTGTGTCATGATCTCGAGAAGACGTTATGTGGGTCTTCTTCTTCTTCTGCGTTCATCCAGAGTGTTTTTCCAGATGTAATTGCGGTGTATTGCTATGCACCCTTGGGCATAGACCCTTAGGCCAACACATCCGACTTTTGCGTGCGTTTTTTAAACCAGGTTAGCATTCCTGGGGGACTCTCACTGTTGTGGTGCCGTCCACAGCCCAGCCGGTCAAGTTAGATCGGTCGAAGACTTTAGTGTCCGCCCTCAAGAGAAGGCAGGGACAGTCCATGAGCATTTTCCGCCATCCAAGGGGGCTTCCATAATTGCAGGGCTGACACATAACGTTCTGGTGCTGGGCTAACCTAAGGAATCGCCACATCCTGTGCATGTCTGCTTTAATTCCTCACTTCCATGTATTGGGCATTCCGTTCGCCACAGGCCACTCCCCGCAGGAACGGTCAGTCTGCAGGCGACATCCACTCAGCGAGCTTTCGGTTCGGACACTGTGCCCGGAAGACTAGATTGTCAGAGCTGTTTCGGCCGGAAGACAAGATAGTCAGAGCTGTTCCAGCCGGAAGACAAGATAGTTAGAGCTGTTCCTGGCATGAGGGACATTTCCCTCGGACGTTTTTGCGCTGTGCCAATTTACTTGCAACCTTTAGGCCGGCACATCCGACTTCTGCGGGCACTTTTAAAAAATTAGGTTGGCCTTCCTGGAGATTTCGAGGGACATTCTATTGTGGTGTCGTCCACATCTCTGCTGGTCAAGTTAGAAGAGGCAAGGACTTTACGGTCAGCCCTCAATAGAAGGCACGGACAGTCCATGGGCATTTTCCGCCAACCAAGGAGACTTCCATAATTGCAGAGTCGACACATAGCGTTCTGAGACTGGGCTCACCCAAGGAATCGCCACGACCTGATCATGGCAGTTTTAATTTTTCACTTCCATGTATTGGGTATTTCGTTTGCCCCTGACCGCTCCCCGCACAGACCAGGAACAGTCAGTCTGCAGACGATATCCACTCAGTATGCTTTCGCTTCGGACTTCCACGTAATGGATTCCCTAGCCAAGCGTTCCATTTCGTGTTAATTAGACGTTTATCTACCTTAGTCTTCAGACGACATTCAGTCTGCAAGCTTTTCACTTCGGACTTCTGCGTAATGGATTCGCTAGCCACGCGTTCCATTTCGTGTTAGTGAGACGTTTTTCACCTTTGACTACGCTCACTCGGTGAGCTCTAGTACAGACTTGCATCGTAACCACTGCGTGCGATTGGGATGCTTTTCCACCTTTAATAAAGCTCACGAGGTAGGCTACATGTGATGCCGGCTCAGCACCTTACCTCCATGCAGCAGAGAGAGAGAGAGAGAGAGAGAGAGAGAGAGAGAGAGAGAGAGAGAACGAGAGAGAGAGAGAGGGAGAGAGAGAGTAACGGCCAGGCTCTCTCATCCGGGGATCCCTCTTATTCCTCGGATGAGAGCCTTCGAACAAGTATCTGGACCAAGCATGTAGCAGGCTTAGCATCTCACCTCCATTTTGCAATGAGTGAGTATCGACCCGGCTCTCACATCCGGGGGATGTTGACTTAGAGACGTTCAGTCATATCCCTCAGCAGAGAGCCTTAGAGTATGTGTCCGGACCCAGAATTAGTGGCATCGTGGGCCCGATTCGGTCTTTGACTGCCTATCCTCAGTCTACCTACAGAGCAGCAGGTTGTGTCTCTCTTGGTCTGGTCCCTATCTCAAGACCTGTCCGACATGTAATTGTGCTTCCGTCGGCAGAGCTCTTGGGGTCATTGGGACACGCAAGCCCCTCTACCGCGACAAGGTGGAGACACGTCAGAGGAGTATGTAGGTCTGACGGTTTGTTAATCAAGATGAATCTATTCTCGTGCTGCCAGCCTTCCAGTCTTTTTCTTCTCTTGTTCATGTGACCAAAGCCCAAGCTCTGCCAGTGGCTGTTGAAATCGGCACACACAATCCTTCTTTCTTTTAATGGTAGTGTATCCAGTTCCTGTGAGCGGTCACTTGGACAGTAGTAATTGATCAGATGTAGATTTGTGTTGTCTGTCTTAAGTTTAAGTGTCTGATACTCAGCCCCTTCCATGTAAACTTCAATTTGGGAAGCAATGATGTTATTCTTTACAAGAGTCAGTATCCCATCCTTTCATCTGTCCTTTCCCCTGGCTTACATCTGAGAAGGACCTTCAGTTGTTTTGGTTGGACCCTTTCGAGGCATAGAGCCAGGTACTGCAACTACCATGGGGTCCATAGCATGACGAGCGCCATAGCATTTTGTAGTAACCGACATACTTCATGGCCTGTTTGCGTAGCATCCTAATTTCTGTGGTGCGTCTCCTGGCTTGTTGCCTTCGTCTTCAGCACCTTTCATTTGCTAGAGTAAACTTCGGTCTTACTTGAGTTTAGATATGTATGTATGTCCACAAGTGTCTGCGCATGTATGTACACACAAACATGCCTAGAGCAATCTGTGTGTTGTTTTTTTTACAGCGCCCAATACTCGCTGTCGCCCCTTCTCCTGTTAGTTAAAACAGTTCCGCAACAGGAAGACCAGGAGTTGGTCTTTTGCTGCCAGTAGTGATGAATGCATAAGTCATTGGGGTATTTTACAAGGTTGGGCGCTCACCTCAACTCTGCTTCCCCGGCTATATAACAGCAGTTTGGAATCATGGATTGACACATTGGCAAGGAGGAATATCATCAACAGAGTTGATCAAGAACACCAAAAGTCCGAGACCTGTGGAGTTGGTAGTATGATGGGGATAGTGATATAGTTGGACTTAACGTAAGCTTCTCGTTCAGTAATCAAAGGACACGCAACATTAGCGCAGAATAATAAGCGATGACGGCCTAACATTTGGCCATCGTGTCTATTTTGGTATGCATACGTAATGAGTATATAAGAGGCTTATATGATGGAGAAAGGGCAGAATTAACAGAAGAAAGTAACTTAACCAAAAATACCAGGAGCAATTGAATGCAAAGATTTTCGTACGATCAACCTCATAAATCATGTCCTCTTCTCAGAATTATAATGAGAAGAACAAGAAAGGGAAAAAATATGGAAATTGATGAAGAACAGTATGTATGGATGGATTTGTGGAAGGAAAAGGTACAAACAATGCAAAATATATATTACGGGCACTATTAGAAAGATCAATAGAGACAAATAAAAATATATATGTCTGCTTCATAGATTATACTAAGGTATTTGATAAAGTAAAACACGATGAAATGATTAAAATGTTGGAAGACATTAACATTGATCGAAAGATCTCAGAATAATAAAAAATATTTACTGGAACCAAATAGCTGCAATTAAAATGGAAAATAAAGAAGGAAATTATGAACACATAAAGCTGTGAGTAAGACAGGGATGTGTTTTTGTCACCGGATCTCTTCTCCCACTATAGCGAAGTAATAATGAGAGAGATCAAAGAAAAGCCAGGAATAATATTCGGAAGTTATAATATAAATAATATAAGTTATGCAGATGACACAGTATTGATGGCGGATGATGCAAAAGATGTACAACAACTGTTGGACATTGTAATAACAGAAAGTGCAAAGAAAGGACTTTCCTTGAATATCAAGAAAACAGTAACAATGGTGATATCAAAGAAACAGGTAACACCCAAATGTTAAATAGAGATAGACGGGAAAATTCTTCACCAAGTGGATAGTTTTAAATATCTAGGGACATTTATAAAATCAAATGGAAGATGCACAACAGAGATTAAGAGCAGAATAGGGCAAGCAAAGGCTGCATTTCAAACATTAAATAATATCTTATGCAATAAGTCAATATCATTGAATGTAAGAAAGAGATTGCTAAGGTACTTTATAGAACCTGTTTTGCTGTATGGCTTTGAATCTTGGAATGTAAATGAACAAATTAGGAAGAGACTGGAAGCAACAGAGATGTGGTTCCTGAGACGAATGTTGCGAATTCCTTGGACTGCCAAAGTAACTAACAACGATTGCCTGAAAGAGTCTAATAAAACTAGAACATTATATACAACAATAAGAAAGAGGCAAACAACTTTCTTTGGTCATGTGATGAGAAGAGAGGCATTGGAGAACATCGTGACAACTGGAAATATCGAGGGAAAGAGAGGCAGTAGCAGACCAAGAGAAATTATGCTGGATGGATTGCAACGGTGCCTTGGAGGAATATCAACGGTAGAGTTGCTCCTGAAAACTTACTCGCCTATTACACCGCTCTTACTTTCTCTGCCAAGGGTTATATGTTTGATGATGTAGGGGAAATAAACGCAATACCAAAGACTCGCCTGACAAGAGTGAAACTCCTTGACTTTGTGAGTTCTTTATTTGGGGATTAACTATTTGTTGGAACTGACGGTAACTTTGCTGCTGCTCTCTCTCTCTCTCTCTCTCTCTCTCTCTCTCTCTCTCTCTCTCTCTCTCTCTCTCTCTCTCGCTCTCTCTCTGTAAGTATGCGCGCGCGCGTGTGTGTGTGTGAGAGAGAGAGAGAGAGAGAGAGAGAGAGAGAGAGAGAGAGAGAGAGAGAGAGAGAAAGAGAGAGAGAGAGCATTCGTGCGCGTTTCAAGTAAATCTGGTCTGTACATCTTACATCTCTGTCTTTGGAGATTAGAAAAAAGTATTTTTACACTGTTATACAGAAACCGGCCGGTCTCCCTGGTCGAGGCGTTAGCAGCTTTCTCCGTAACCCCGAATATTTTCGTGGTTGACGTGAGCGCGCGAGAATTGGAAGCGGTTCGAGTTGCGCCAGTGACTTATGAGAGTATGAAGCCGGTCGCTCAGAAAGTCGTGGCGTGCTGATGAGCGTAATCTAGCCTAGGAATCTTCTTCTTCTTCTTCTTCTTCTTCTTCTTCTTCTTCTTCTTCTTCTTCTTCTTCTTCTTCTTCTTCTTCGTTCATCTGGAGTTTTTTTTTTTCAGACGTGATTGCATTGTGCCTGTTTACATCAGGGCTGCGTTCTTGCGCCGTTAGGCCGACATATCCGACTTCTGCGGGCATTTGTTGACCGGGTTAACCTTCCCGGGGGTTTCTTAGGACGTTTGACTCTCACTGTTGTGGTGTTATCTCCCATCCCAGCTGGCCCATATAGAACAGCCAAAGACATCCTGGTCAACCCTCAAGGGAAGTCAGGGGCAGACCATGGGCATTCCCCGCCATCCAAGGAGGCTTCCATACTTGCAGAGCCCACACGCAGCGCTCTGGTACTGGGCTCACCCAAGGAATCGTCACGTCCTGCACATGGCTGCTTGGCGTCACTTCCGTATATTGGGCCTTCCGTTCACCATAGGCTGTTCTTCCGGAAGCCAGAAGAATGCAGTCTGCAGATGACATCCACACAGTGAGCTTTCGATTCGGACTTTCTACGTAATGGATTTGCTATCCAAGCAATATTCCATTTCATGCCTCTGGGAGGCTTGTGTAACCGACATGCCTGTGGTATAAAGTGTGACAGTCTAAATACTTCTTCATGCACCTTTAAATGTCAGTCTGAATGTAGTTAAAGTAAGCTGCAGTCAACCTGAGCTTGTTGATATCTCCATAGAGCATGTCCTCAAATGAAGCAGGTGCGGGCCAAAATATCTTTCTCTGTTCTGCATATATTGGGCACTCTTGCAGCAAATGTTTAGCTGTCATTTTACCAGTTCCACAGTTACATTCGTCAGTATCTCCTATCTTTAGTTTATTGAACAAGTGGTATTTCAGCCTGTTATGTCCTGTGCGGAGTCTGAAGATTGCTACTTGTTTTCTTCGGTCGAATTTGTAATATGCATCATCCTTCTGGTGGCCTGGATGCTCTGATTCCCATTTGGCTCTATAGGTGCTTTTTATAAACTTCTTTGCCTCATTGTAGGTTATGTCTATGTCAGGCTGTGGTAGTCGTTCACCCTCTTTTGCTAGTCTGTCAGCCTCTTCATTTCCAGGTATACTGCAATGTGATGGGATCCACTGTATTATAACTTTTTTGGATTTCTGGCATAGACCATGGAGTGCTGCTCTTAGGTCAGCTTGTTATGTACCGTTTTTGCTCTTCAGTATTGAGACAGCTGACTTTGCATCTGTGAAGATATCTATTTGCTTCTCTTTATTTTCCTCCATCAAGAGCATTTCTGCTGCAGTTTTCAAAGCCTCTACCTCCGCTTTGAAGTTACTTGAAAATTTTCCAGTTGCCACTGACTGTTTTTTTCACTCCATTTTTTAAATTAAGGAGAATTCCGCCTCCTCCATTGTCTGTTGAATTTTTAGCTGATCCATCTGTATATGCATGGGTCCAGTTGCTGCTTGGGTAATGTTCTTTTATGTAGTTTATGATTATGTTTCTTCTTTCGGTTTCATTCTGAGTGTTCTTTTTCTCAATACCAGGAATGTTTTCTATCATCTCAGGCAGTTGCTGTTGTCTCCAAGCTGGGAACTTGTGTGCATTGTAAATGGGTTTGACTGTTGATATGTTACGTATAGGATCTGCCATAATCTTTCGTTTTGCAGTTTCTACAAAGTTGCTACGCTTCAGTCTTCCCTTTCCAAACCAATTAAACAATGTTGGGCGCTCACTGCGCCCCGGCTACATACAGCAACATTTGGAACCAGATGAGGACATGATTCTATAAGGTAAGTCACATCAATATCTATGTAATTTCTTACTTTCTCAATCTAGATGTTTACCAACACAATCTAGATATTTCTAGATGGTGTTTGGGCCGTTTCTAGATTTTTTATGTCCAAAAAAAAAAAAAAAGTGGCATCTATGCGCAGGCTGTGACGATTCCTTGGGTGAGCCCAGTACCAGAGCGCTATGTATCGGTTCTGCAATTATGGAAGCCTCCCTGGATGGCGGAGAATGCCCATGGTTTGCACTTGCCTACCCTGTAGGGCTGACCGGGATGTCTTCGGCTGTTCTAAGTGGGTCAGCTGGAATGGGGATAACACCACAACAGTGAACCAAATGTGCTATGAAACACACGCATGGAAAAATGGAAGCAATGAAGAGAAAATGAGAATTGAAAAAAATTTTAATTGAAAAGAATGTTAGTCGAAGAAAATGTTTAATAGAAAAACTGTTTATAGAGAAAAAAACTGCATACTCACCTCACGTACGGATCTACAAATGACCACGGAAATTTCGGGTGTATCTACACACGGCGCCGGATGCCACGGCCCAGCGAGCACATAGAAAGAAGGGGGCGGGGCAGGAGGCGTGCAAAATCGACCACGACCCCATTGTGCCGCTGGTCCGGGTGGACCTGTGCGCATGAACACGCGCACACACACAGACACACTTCAACAGACAAAATGCTAGTGTATGTGGACATATGTACAGTCTATGCAAGAAGAGAGAGAGAGAGAGACAGAGAGAGAGAGAGAGAGGAGAGCGAGAGAGAGAGAGAGACAGACAGAGAGAGACAGAGAGAGGAAAAGTGCCTGCGACCTACCACATGGGGTATATTGTAACCTACGAAATAGTCAGTATGGTTGCTAGTCATACAACGCGTTTCAGGAACCCCTCGCCCAGTGCTCGAGTTGTTGGGGTTGTGTAAGATCCAACTTCTGGCAATGCACGTGAAGAAGGTATGCACAGAGAAGCCAGATGTAAGAGGAGAGAGAGAGGGAGAGAGAGAGTGAGAGAGAGAGAGCGAAAGGGGGGAGAGAGGGGGAGAGAGAGGGAGAGAGAGGGAGAAGAGAGAGGGAGAGAGAGAGGCAGAGGGAGGGAGAGAGAGGGAGAGAGATAGAGAGAAAGGGAGAGAGAGGGGAGAGGAAGAGAGAGAGGGAGGGGGAGAGAGAGAGATTGAGAGAGGGTGAGAGCGAGAGAGGGGGAGGGCAAGAGAGAGATCAAGAGAGGGAGAGAGAGAGGGGGAGGGCAAGAGAGAGATCAAGAGAGGGAGAGAGAGAGGGAGAGAGAGCGCGAGAGGGAGTGAGAGAGGGAGGGAGAGCGAGAGGGGGTGAGAGAGGAGGAGAGAGAGCGAGAGAGGGGAGAGAGAGGGAGAGAGCGAGAGGGTGAAAGAGAGAGAGGGTGAGAGAGAGGGAGAGAGCGAGAGAGAGAGAGAGAGAGAGAGAAAGGAAAAGTGCCTGTGATATACCACATGAGGCATGTGGGGCGCGTCAGTCTACGCGTACGACGTTTCCCTCGTACTGTACCCTATGAAATGGTCCGTATGGTTGATTGTTACAAAGCACACTTCAGGAGCCACTCGCCCAGTGTACGAATTGATGGGGCCATGTGAGATCCAACCACTGGTAATACAAGTGAAGTAGGTGGGCACAGAGAAGCAGGATGTAAGGAGAGGGTGGTTGGATCTCACATAGCCCCATCAACTCGTACACTGGGCGAGTGGCTCCTGAAGTGTGCTTTGTAACAATCAACCATACGGACCATTTCATAGGGTACAGTACGAGGGAAACGTCGTACGCGTAGACTGACGCGCCCCACATGCCTCATGTGGTATATCACAGGCACTTTTCCTCTCTCTCTCTCTCTCTCGCTCTCTCCCTCTCTCTCACCCTCTCTCTCTTTCACCCTCTCGCTCTCTCCCTCTCTCTCCCCTCTCTCGCTCTCTCTCCTCCTCTCTCACTCCCTCTCGCTCTCCCTCCCTCTCTCACTCCCTCTCGCGCTCTCTCTCCCTCTCTTGATCTCTCTCTTGCCCTCCCCCTCTCTCCCTCTCTCTCCCTCTCTTGATCTCTCTCTTGCCCTCCCCCTCTCTCGCTCTCACCCTCTCTCAATCTCTCTCTCCCTCTCTCTCTCTCCCTCTCTCTCTTCCTCTCCCCCTCTCTCTCCCTTTCTCTCTATCTCTCTCCCTCTCTCTCTCCCTCCCTCTCCCCCTCTCTCTCTCTTCTCCCTCTCTCTCCCCCCCTCTCTCTCCCCCTCTCTCCCCCCTTTCGCTATCTCTCTCACTCTCTCTCTCCCTCTCTCTCTCTCCTCTTACATCTGGCTTCTCTGTGCATACCTTCTTCACGTGCATTGCCAGTAGTTGGATCTTACACAACCCCAACAACTCGAGCACTGGGCGAGGGGCTCCTGAAACGCGTTGTATGACTAGCAACCATACTGACTATTTCGTAGGTTACAATATACCCCATGTGGTAGGTCGCAGGCACTTTTCCTCTCTCTGTCTCTCTCTGTCTCTCTCTGTCTGTCTCTCTCTCTCGCTCTCCTCTCTCTCTCTCTCTTCTTGCACAGACTGTACATATGTCCACATACACTAGCATTTTGTCTGTTGAAGTGTGTCTGTGTGGGTGCGCGTGTTCATGCGCACAGGTCCACCCGGACCAGCGGCACAATGGGGTCGTGGTCGATTTTGCACGCCTCCTGCCCCGCCCCCTTCTTTCTATGTGCTCGCTGGGCCGTGGCATCCGGCGCCGTGTGTAGATACACCCGAAATTTCCGTGGTCATTTGTAGATCCGTACGTGAGGTGAGTATGCAGTTTTTTTCTCTATAAACAGTTTTTCTATTAAACATTTTCTTCGACTAACATTCTTTTCAATTAACATTTTTTTCAATTCTCATTTTCTCTTCATTGCTTCCATTTTTCCATGCATTTGTGCCTGTCATCGCCTTCTAATGTAGTCACAGGAGTTTTCCTTGACTGTATGTTGTGTTTGTGAATGTGTTTGTTTGCTGATGAAGGCTAACCGCCGCAACGTTCTGTATGTGTCGTAACTCTGTTATGTAAAGCTGTACTACTTTGTGTCATTTTATATTGTTTAAACTTTCACAGCTTTACCGCAGTTCCACCTAATTTTATGAAACACACGGGATGGTAACTCGGCCAACAAATGTCTGCAGAAGTCGTGTGTGTCGGCCGAAAAGTGCAAACATCGCAGCTCTGCTGTAAACAGGCACAACGCAATTACGTATAAAACAATATTCCGGACGAGCATAAAAGAAGAGGAAGAAGCCCATGGGTCATAATTCAGTACAGCACACAGAGTGACTAGAATTAAGTATACGTTGGTACGGGGCTTAGGTAATAAACTCCCGCCCAATGGCCACACAGAGAGAGAGAGAGGCTACAGTCAAATCACTAGTTTGGCTTCAGATATCACCGAGGAATCACTTTCACTGAGGATTCGGATGTCAACTACGACGTGACTAAGGCCCGTGCCCGTAAACGACTCTATGCCATAAAGGTTATGGCAGCAGAGACTGTACACAATAACCAATAACTGTTCTATATGCTATACAATGAACTAGTTCTTTCTGTGTTTTAATATGCACAACCAGTCCTCACGTTCGGCAACATCCATATATATAAAACACAATGTATGTATGTATGTATGTATGTATGTATGTATGTATGTATGTATGTATGTATGTATGTATGCATGTATGTATGTATGCATGTATGTATGTATGTATGTATGTGTGTGTGTATCTGTCTGTCTGTCTGTCTGTCTGTCTGTCTGTCTGTCTGTCTGTATGTATGTATGTATGTATGTATGTATGTATGTATGTATGTAGGTAGGTAGGTAGTTAGGTAGGTAGGTAGGTAGGAAGGTATGTAGGTATGTATGTATGTATATTTCTACATGTTTTCTTTTCATTCCTGTGCAACCAACTGTCATAGTTTTTTTTCCCCAGCTATTTACTTACTAAAATTTAATATTTAAATTACATGACTTAACATCAGAAAAAATATATACAGGGACATAACTTTTAGTAGCATTGCTATATCTTAGGTTAAGTCCCCTGGCTATAGATAGATAGATAGACAGACAGACAGACAGACAGACAGACAGACAGACAGACAGATAGATAGATAGATAGATAGATAGATAGATAGATAGATAGATAGATAGATAGATAGATAGATAGATAGATAGATAGATAGATAGATAGATAGATAGATAGATAGATAGATAATCCATACCGACTATATGCCACCATAATTAATTTACTGATATAATTGTTCATTATAATTGTTCATTATAATTGTTCATTATAATTGTTCATTATAATTGTTTAACTATAATTTTTCAGTATATATGTGTGTGTGTGAGAGAGAGAGAGAGAGAGAGAGAGAGAGAGAGAGAGAGAGAGAGAGAGAGAGAGAGAGAGAAAGTGGGTGTCAGAGAGAGTGAGAGAGTGAATGTGTGTGTGTGTGCACGTGCATGCGTGTGGGTGGAGAGAGTGACTGAGCGAGAAATGGTGAGGGAATGTGTCAGTGCATGCATTCGTACGTGTATGTGTGAGACTGAGTGAGGGAGTGTGTTCGTGCTTGCATTCATGCGTATGTGTATGTGTGAGAGAGTGTGATTGAGAGAGTGAGTGTGTGTGTGAACAATTGTGTGTGAGAAAGTGAGAGAGTAAGTGAGCGAATGAGTGAGGAGTGAATGAGTGATAGAGTGAGTGTGTGTGAGTGAGTGAATGAGTGTTAGTGTGTGTGTGTGTGTGTGTGTGTATGTGTGTGAGAGAGAGAGAGAGAGAGAGAGAGAGAGAGAGAGTAAAAGAGTGAGTAAAATGACAGCTAAAGATTTGCTACAGGAGTGCCCAATATATGCAGAACAGAGAAAGATATTTTGGCCCACGCCTGCTTCATTTGAGGACAAGCTCTATGGAGATATCAACAAGCTCAAGTTGACTACAGCTTACTTTAACTACATTCAGGTTGACATCTAAAGGTGCATGAAGATGTATTTAGACTGCCACACTGCATACCACAGGTATGTCGATTACAAAAGCGTCCCAGAGGCATGAAATGGAATATTGCTTGGATAGCAAATCCATTACGTGGAAAGTCCGAATCAAAAGCTCACTGTGTGGGCTTCATAAAAGGTGGAAAAAGTGTCCTAGTGACATGAAATGGAATATTGCTTGGATAGCAAATCCATTACGTGAAAAGTCCGAATCGAAAGCTCACTGTGTGGGCTTCATAAAAGGTGGAAAAAGTGTCCTAGTGGCACGAAATGGAATATTGCTTGGATAGCAAATCCATTATGTGGAAAGTCTTAATCGAAAGCTCACTGTGTGGATGTCATCTGCAGACTGCATTCTTCTGGTTTCCGGAGGAACAGCCTATGGCGAACGGAAGGCCCAATATACGGAAGTGAGGCTAAGCAGCCATGTGCAGGACGTGACGATTCCTTGGGTGAGCCCAGTACCAGAGCGCTGTGTGATGGCTCTGCAAGTATGGAAGCCTCCTTGGATGGCGGGTAATGCCCATGGTCTGCCCCTGCCTTCCCTTGAGGGTTGACCAGGATGTCTTTGGCTGTTCTATATGGGCCAGCTAGGATGGGGGATAACACCACAACAGTGAGAGTCAAACGTCCTAAGAAGCCCCCGGGAAGGTTAACCCGGTCAACATAGCCCGCAGAAGTCGGATGTGTCGGCCTGACGGCGCAAGAACGCAGCTCTGCTGTAAACAGGCACAACTCAGTCACATCCGAAAAAAAAAATCCGGATGAACGCAGAAGAAGAAGTAAAAGAGTGAGTAAGTGCGCTAGGGTAAGTGAAACAGTGAGTGATAGAGTGAGGGTGTGTCTGTCTGTGTATGAGTGAGAGAGAGAGAGAGAGAGAGAGAGAGAGAGAGAGAGAGAGAGAGAGAGTTAGAGATAAAGTGAATGAAGATGGACAGAGTGAATGAATGGGGAAAATATTGAGTCTGAGAGAGAGAGTTGATGTGTTAGTGTGTGTGTGGGAGCGCGCGCATGCGTGTGAGTGTGTATATATGAAAGAATACAGAGAGAGAGAGAGAGAGAGAGAGAGAGAGAGAGAGCTGAACAGATGCATGTCATGTAATACGCATGTTATGTAACACGCGAATCCATATGTTTGTGTATTCTCATCTGTCATATTATCAGTTAAATACCATTTAATTTTATCATGTATAATGTAAACTCATGTACTTTACTGTAGTTTGAGTGAAAGACAGAATGAGTGAGCGTGAGAGTGAATGTGTGTGTGTGTGTGTGTGTGTGTGTGTGTGTGTGTGTGTGTGTGTGTGTGTGTGTGTGTTGTTGTATATTCTGAAGGGACTGGGTTCACTGCTGTGCCTCACCCATATTCTAATTTTAGAAGTTGGGCCCCATCCTCTTCCAATATGTAAATAAACCAAGAATACGACCCTTGATCTTTTACAGACTCATTTTTGGTTGTTTTGTCTAGGAGTAAGTGGTCCTCTTATTGGGAAACAATGAACAAATAGATCTGAATATGCCCTTTTCACCTGAAATATAATAGCTCTCGAACCCCCATTCAATCTATGAAAATGTCTAAAAAGATTTCCTCAGGGTGAACCAGGTGCGAGGAAACATGGGTCATGAACAGTTAAAAGATCCAGAGTCTCCTCTTTACCCTTTTGTTATAGAATTCATTTTTGAGCTAGTTTGTCAGATACTTAAGTATTTCACAAACAATGAAAAACATTGATGACTTGTCCACACAAACAAGACAGAGATTTCAACAGACAGGATGGACTGTAATGAAATTGGGAACTTCAATAACAGTGTATAAATTTATTGACTGGCCTTATTTTCTTTTGGCCTATTGATTGATCATTACACATTTTGGCACATCAGTTCATGGTGATAGTTACACATGTGGCAATGCAAATCATGGTCAATAATCAGTCCATCAATAAAGCACAATAATCAAAATGATCACAATGTCTTATAGAAAAGCATCTTTATGTGAGACTAAAGTTTTCTAATCATTCTTAGTACTCTATAAAAAAGGTATGTGTGTGTTGTCATCAGTCGTCTGGGTGGTTTTGGGTTTAAACATATGAAAGGTCAACTATGAGTGGTTGGAGTGAGTGGAGCCTGGGTCCATCGACTGCTGGATCCCTTTCAGTCTGTGCCAAAGCTACTCTGAAGGCTTCTCATTCTCTGGTCAGGGCCTGAGGTCTCTACCATCTCATGTTTGGGACATCTTCTTTCATCTGCCTCCCTCTTCTGGTCTGGTTTCCACCGTGGACATCACTGTTTAAAATTTACAGAGGTATGTACAATCCTACCAAAGTAATTTTTGCAGCATGTCATAAGTCTGAGAACAACATAACAGAAAGAATAAGATCAGAAGAAGTGTTGTTGTGTTAATTTGTGTGGGGTCATACATCATTTCACTGCATGCACCTGCCATCAGTTGGTACCTGCTGTATGCAATCGCTCAGTGTACTTTTGGTTCAGTGAGAAGGGTACACTCAGACAGAGATAAGAGTGAGGATGTGTTGTTCCTTGGGTCATTAAAGTCAAGCAAATAATGCAAGATCAAGACAAGGACAAGAGGCATTTTTACAAATGACATACATTACATCTTCATCATCTCCTTCAGTGTTGCATGGTGTGTTTAAATGTTTATCTGTACCTCCCAAATCAACTATTTGTCTTCTTCGTCCCATTATCAATCATGTTCCTGTTGTGGTTGTGGTGTTGGGTGGAGTGCTGTGTTGAGTATTGTGTTGAGTTAACTTCTGTTGTGTGGGGTTTTCATAGTTTGTACCATTTCCCCCTCCATCTTCAGCAGTTAATATGAGTTTAACTCATCAAGTGTGTTATTGTTATGCATGTCTGTCATACAGAATTTATGATGTGTATTTGTTACCAAAGTAATCTATACAAGATCATGACAACAATCCATTAGTAAAAAGGTTATTACTTAAAGCACCTCTCATAATTCCCTCCTTCTCTTCGTCTTCATTTTATTCTATCACTACTATCACCCGTGCACATCATGTCCATTCTGTTGGCGATCACTATTTGACAATAGACCGAGGTTTTATTCACCTTGTGGTCTCGACAGATTAACAGGCCGTCTGTCACAATGGCGTCTGGTGAAGCGTATCCTGTTTCTAGGCAATGCGTTTAGTGAGTGCTTTGACTAATTAAAATCTGTCACATAAATACAATCAATTACTACCAAATACTATTATTTCAATGCGTAAAGGGGAAAGAAAAGATATAATCCATCTCTCAGCTCCTTAGATTGCAAATAGACAGAAATATGTACGTTTTCAAGTGAGGCAGTAGTTAATGTGCTCAAACTGACTTGTCTGCAGAAACAATTTAAAGTGGTTTTTGATGTAATGCATTAACGTGCGTTTGAATTTTCACCTCAAACATTTTCCTGTGATAGATTGATGTAGTATGCACATAGTAAAGTCAATAGTTGTAGTGAAGAATATCAGAGTTTGCAGTTTTGAGAAAGTTTGAGATGTCGGTTTCGCCGGGGAAAAAGGCTCAGTGTAGCTAGAAGTGGCAGTCGTCAATTTTTACACTTCGGAGAGTTATTTTATCACTAATACACTTAATTTTTACGCACAACACTGGATACCTCTGCTGCACATGTCTGGGTATCACACTGATATGAGGATTGTCAAGCTTACCTCAGGTTTTGAATCAAACTGCAGTCATTGCACTCAGAAAGGACAGGTCTCACAAACTATCTGACCGGTCGTCAGAGCTGAAGAAGCGGGTTTTGACAAAGGGACGCACACTTGGGCCAAAATTAAATCACGTGACTCCTTCCTACCACTAGTTTCGTTAGTTGCAGACGCTGTAATTTCTATTAATAGATGACATCCGTCTATCTAATGTGTCAACTGGTGTTAGATTCTCAATAGTGCGTTCAAGTGTGTGACTTCTCTGGTTCGTGGTGCGAAATTGTTGACACGCTGCAAAATGATGGATGGTGATTATGTCACATGTGTGTGTGTGTGTGTGTGTGGGAGCATCACTATTTTTACTTCACACACTGTTTATGTACACATTTTTCTCCATGTTTAACGTTTTTATGAGACTGATCACGACAATTGCCAGTGTATGTGTGTGAGTAAAGTGTGGGAGTCTGTTCATACTAGTTTCAATTCTCACATGAGGCATTTTGTATGTGTCTAGATGTGAGGATGTGTGAGTGTGTGTGGAGGATGTGTGTGAGTGTGGGGATATGTGTGGGTGGGGATGTGTGGGTGGGGGAATGTGGGTGGGGTATGCGTTTGGATGGGTTTGGGTGTGTGGGTGTTGGTGGGTAGTGATGTTGGTGGGATGTGTGGATGGATGTGTGGGGGTGAAAGTAGGGGTGTGAGAATGGGTGTGGGGGATGTGTGTATGGGTGGAGGATATGTGTATGGGACGGGTGCGGGGGATGTGTGTTTGGGTGGGGGATATGTGTGGGTGGGTGGAGATGAGTGGATGGTTTGAGGAAGTATGTGTGAGTGGCGGGGTTGTGTGGGTAGGGGATATTGTGGGTGGATTGAGGATGTAAGGGCAGGTGGGGAGAAGTGTATGGTGTGTGGGTTTGGGATATGTGTGCGGTGTGTTGGTGGGGGATGTGTGCATGGTTTGTCGATGGGAGGTATGTTTGTGGTGGTATGGGTGAGGATGTGTGTGTGGGTGGGGGATAGTGTGTGGTGTGGGGGATGCATGTGATGGGTGCGGGGAATGTGTGTATGGGTGGGGGATATGTGTGGGTGAGTAGGGGTGTGTGGTGGTTGGGAGAAGTATGTGTGGGTGGTGGGGGTGTGTGAGTGGGAGATGTGTGCGTGGATGGAGAATGTGTGGGTGGGGGTGTGTGAGTGGCTTAGGGATGTGTAGGTGGGTGAGAGATGTGTATGTGTCGGGGTGGGATGCGTGAGTGGGTGGAGGATGTGTGTGGGTAGGGGTATTGTGATCGAGAGATGTTTGGTTGGGGGTGGGTGGGGGTGTGTGGGTGTGTAGTGGAGGATGTGTGCGTGAGTGAGTGTGTGTTGGTGGGTGGGTGGGAAATGCATGTGTGGGTGGGGAGAGGTGCGTGGTGTGTTGGTAGGGATATTGTGTAGGTGGGGTATGTGTGTGTGTGGGTGGGGGTATGTGGGGTGGATGGGTCAGGGTATCTGTGTGGGTGTGGGTGGGAATATTGTGTGGTATGTGGGTGGGGGATATGTGTGTGGTGTGTAGGTGGGAATACATGGTGGTATGTGGGTGTGGGATGTGTTGGTGAGGGATAATTGTGCGGTGTGTGGGTTGGGAATATTGCGTGGTAGAGGATGTATGTGATGTGCGGGTGGGGGTGTGTGTGGTGGGGGATTGGGTTAGGGCATGTGTAGGTGGGTGGAGGATGTACGTGTGGGTGGTGGGGTGTGTGTGAGTGGACTGGGGATGTATAGGTGGTTAGGGAGATGTGTGTATGTGTGTGTGTGTGTGTGTGTGTGTCGGGGTAGGGAAATGTCAGTTTGTGGGAATGTATGTGTATGGTTTGGGGATGTGTGAGTGGATGTGCGATGTGTGGGTTGGTGGGGGATGTGTGTGCGTGGGTGGGGAATATTTGGTCGATGGAGATATGGCTGGGGGATGGGTGGGGGAGAGGATTTGTGGGTTAGGATGTGCATGTGGGTAGGCGTGGGATGTGTGGGTTAGTGGGGGATGTTTGTGTGTGGCGAATGTGTTTTGGTTGGGAGAACAGGTGAAGGCAGTGTGTGCGGGTGGGGGATGTGCGGGAGGGGGATGGGTTGGTTGGTGGGGTATGCATGTGTCCCTGGGTGTGTGTGTGTGGGTGGGGTGATGTATGGGTAGATGGGCCTCATAACATGGTAATTTGTCTTGATTATGTTTACAACATTCATTTCACAATGTTTATCTTTCTTCCTATGTAAATGTATAATGCTCTTGATGAACGAAAGATGAGTGAATGAACGAAAGATGAGTGATTGGAAGGGCCGAATGTAAGACGGGCTTGCGTGCCCAATTTGTTACCCTTTGAAAATAAAGTTGATTTGATTTGATAGACAGACAGGCAGGCAGACAGACAGACAGACAGACAGACAGACAGACAGACAGACAGACAGACAGACAGACAGACAGACAGACAGACAGACAGACAGACAGACAGATAGATAGATAGTCGGGAACGGGACCTTATATGACTACTTATTTGAATTAAATGAGATGCTCCCCACCAGGAGCTGGACGAAGCCGGGCCGGGTCAGACAGACAGACAGACAGACAGATAGATAGATAGATAGATAGATAGATAGATAGATAGATAGATAGATAGATAGATAGATAGATCTGACCTGATAGATAGAGAGGGTGGGATAGACGGGGGAGAGACGGACGGACTGGCAGACAGGCAGACAGACAGACAGACAGCCGGGCCGGGTCGTCAGACAGACAGACAGTCGGGAACGGGAACTTATATGACTACTTATATGAATTAAATGAGATGCTCCCCATCAGGGACTGGGCAAAGCTGGGCCGGGTCAGACAGACAGACAGACAGACAGACAGACAGACAGATAGATAGATAGATAGATAGATAGATAGATAGATAGATAGATAGATAGATAGATAGATAGATAGATAGATAGATAGATAGATAGATAGATAGATAGATAGATAGATAGATAGATAGATAGATAGATAGATAGTCGGGAACGGGAGCTTATATGACTACTTATTTGAATTAAATGAGATGCTCCCCACCAGGAGCTGGACGAAGCCGGGCCGGGTCAGACAGACAGACAGACAGACAGACAGACAGACAGACAGACAGACAAACAGACAGACAGGCAGGCAGGCAGGCAGATAGATAGATAGATAGATAGATAGATAGATAGATAGATAGATAGATAGATAGATAGATAGATAGATAGATAGATAGATAGATAGATAGATAGATAGATAAATAGATCCCCGCCAGGGCCTGGGCGAAGCCGGGCCGGGTCAGCTAGTACAAATATAAAGGTTGGGCAAGAGGCAAAATAATGAATAATGACATCCGAACTATTTTTGAGTGCACCAGAGATTTTTGTTAGATCCGTTTGTAACGTCATTATTACATGAAATATGCTGCACTGTTTTGTCAAACTTGATGCTCAGTACATTCGAGTTCAACAAGCAATTTTTCGGGCTTGTCTTCTCTAGGTTTTGACTATCCTCAGGTTTTGTGTATCACTTCGTCTGGATCGTACCTCTTGACCTGTCCGACATGAAAGACCTACAAGCAGCTGTTCGATCTCGGCATAAGCTTTTGGGGTCATTGGAACGTACAAGCTCCTCTACCGCAATAAGGTGGATACACGGAAGAGTGACCTCCGTGTGAAAACTAACATGTCTGATTTATGTCGCGGCCATTTTTATCTTCCGATACGCCCGGATTTTGTCCCCTCCACTCCTGTTCATGAACAACTAGTGAGAACACTACGCAGGAAGCCAAAGAAGATTGATAAACCAACACAGAACTGGTGTCGTTAGCCGCTACACGCTGCGGGATTTGCTGAGGAGAGGACCCAGCACTTATGGACTGAATGGTTCGATGTGCAATGAGGATGATCTGTCGACTAACTAACTAACTAACTAACGAACTAGCTGTGGCAAAACGCCAGTGGCCCATGTCCTCATGCCTTCTTTGGGTTTGGGTAAACAGTGGGAAACAGCTTTCGGGAACCCTCAGTTCTCTTATTCGCTCAATCCCCATGGAAGATAGTTCTCTTGGTTACTGTAACAACCCGATCTTCTTAATAGAACTATTAGAAGTCTGACTTTTCTTCGGGAAAACCCGATAGGGCGCCTTGCACCAAATACGCACCAGTGCAACTTCTTGGGCAATTCATGTCCGTTTCAACACCTACCGTTTGGTATCTGCATCATGTCAATTTAGCAATTTAAAGATTGGGACAGAAGTGCAGCATCCTGCTGGTGTAAGAAAGGTGAGCTTGGGTTTTAATTAGTCCTGCCAGACCTTGGCCTGTAAATCTCTGTTGTCTCGACTGGTGAGACGAATTGGCGAAAAGCCAGTCATGCCATATTGTGAGTGGGTTGACCGTTGGCCAATCTAGCTAAGCGTCGTGTTCTTGGCATGGCAGGGGAACAAATCTGAGCAATATATTTCCCCAGATGATGTCGCTTGTGCTTGGCAGCAGATGGGCGGGGGCTATCTTTCTTCCTACGGCCTGAACTCTGCATAGTGTCATCTTTCATTTGAATATAAACATAACATATCCACGGATTGCCGGAAGGAGGGGAGGGCTCCGTGGGGACGGGTTCCTCCCATCTATGTTCTGTCTTCTTGAGCGGAAGAGGGTATCCACTGTGCTATCTCTTTCGTCTTTTAGCGGATAGGGTGGCCAGGTGGATCGAATAATTACTGGTCGATAAGATGATGTCAGAGATATAAATAGACCTCTGTTTATCACTGGAGAGAACCGGAACTCATCTAGATCTTCGTGTTATGTGAGGCACTGCCGGTGCATTGCGGCGACAGCTCAGACGAGAGCAGCGGCCGGAAGGGGTGGTATCTTCTTTCCTATTCTTGCTAGGGATTGGGAACTCCACTTCGTTCCCTACAAACTCACTACTATAAGCGGGAAATACCAAATCTTATAAGCCAAAAGAGGCTATTCAGTAGGGCACGGAAGATGGGTCCCCAGAACACTGGGTATGATCTACACGTTCCCCTTCACATATGACAGGAAGGGGGGGGGGGGAACACACATAATTACCCACACAACACTACAAGAGCTTTGTTGTGAGAAAGGCAGGGTTTGCAAGTAAGAGGGAAGCCGGGAAACGAATGTGCCCAGTAATAATAAAGGCATGGTATGAGAGTGGAGAGTGAATCTTGTATGCAAAGAGTTCCTAAGGTAACCAACCAGACCTATACAAGCTGGAGGTCTAGTCAAGCAAGGACGTGGCCAATCCAGGGGCTACCTGACATGTCAGGCTCATTCACTCGGGCCTCTTATCTAATTGATTGGGTAAGGTAAATGTATGACAAATTTATTAACTGAGGCCCTATGGGTCCTCAGGATTGTGGTACATGAGTCAGCCCAGTTGCTCACTAATCTCTGTCATCTCCAGGGTCCTCCTGGAAGTGAAAGGAGCAGAAGGGATCTGCAAGGCCACGATATAATCACCTTAAGAAATTCTCAGGTGAACCATGGACTTTCAGGACGGCCACAGGCTAATTACTCCAATCAAGGAATCAATGTCCGATTAGTCCTGATCTAGTGGCAGTCTTCAGTACCCGCTCAATACAAATCCCATCGTCAACTAAGAAGTGGCTGACCCTATGTTCCTGGCTGGACCTACGTCTAATTATCCGTCATACCCATCCTTGTCAGTGACATTGAAAGACCCATACCCATTCCCCATTCAAGAACTGTTCCCATTGTGCCAAGTGATGTATTCCTGTACCATGGGGCTACAAAGAACACAGGACTCACTGTGTAGAGAAGACCACTGGAACTAGTAGGCCTGGTTCTACCGCGGCATGTTGTTCGCACAACCGATCTGGAAGGAGGGAACTAACTAAGGACATAATCGGTGAGGCAGATGTCGACTGACGGGACATTGTCGTACTCTTGGGCCTATGATTATCATACTTATGAGGCTCTGTGCCTGGACTACAAACCTTACCCCTGTTTGTTTGTAGAGAACTATCTGTTTTAACTGCCTTGATGTTTTCCGGTGCTGTCCTTTATTAAGTTATTAAATTGAAATTATAGTTTACTATGGCGATCGCCATGTTATATGTTGTCAGCCAGAAAGACACCTCAGGGAGTAGATCCCGAGGTCAAATGAGAGAGTGACAGTGAGTCTGGGGAACGGAGGAGGGTTGGGAGGCAAAGACCTATCCCAGCCAGGGTTAAAGAATAATATTGAAGCATTGTGACAGGGGTATTTGGGACCCTCCACTTAACTTGTTACACTAGCTAGCAAGCTAACTAACTAACTAACTAACTAACTATAGTTTTTTTTGTTGTTGTTGTTGCCTCAATATAAAATTCAATATCTCATTAACCAACTGAGGGAAAATGATGAGATTTAGTATATAACCTTACTATTATGTCCACCCAACAAAAATATTTTTGTTCTGGAGATTTTACAGCAGATTTCAAAGTTAGTTTTTATGCGGTATATTAATTACGACATAGAGATTACCTCCATGATTTTAACAGTATTACAGCTTCACCAAGAGACGTCCGGGCATTTTTTGAAATTTTCACGTGATTTCCGTTTTGAAACAAACAGCGCGAAGATTCAGAGGTGTCTCCAAATGGGGATTCTTTTATGAAACGTGATTATATAAATAAACTAGCTGACAAGGCCCGGCTTCTGGCGGGGATCTATCTATCTATCTATCTATCTATCTATCTATCTATCTATCTATCTATCTATCTATCTATCTATCTATCTATCTATCTATCATCTATCTATCTATCTTTCTATCTATCTATCTATCTATCTATCTGCCTACCTGCCTGCCTGCCGGCCGGCCGACCGGCCGACCCACCCACCCAGTCAGCCAGCCAGCCAGCCATCCACCCACTCACCTACCTTTCTGCCTACCTACCTACCTTTCTGCCTACCTACCTACCTTTCTGTCTGTCTGTCTGTCCGCGCTATTAAATATTGATAAAAGTTACTGGAAAAAACGTCAAGACCATGTGTTGAAAGAGGAAGAGGACTATTGGAGAAAGGATGGATTGAAGGTTGTATGTTCGATTCCGGGCCGCGTCCTTCATTTCAAGAGTGCATTTTTTTTCGGACACTCCCGGGGGTCGTCGCTGGAGCTACGGAGTTCGTGCTTTGTGCGACGCTTTCCGCGCTGCGGAAAGAAACTGAGCCCTGGGGGGGGGGGGGGAATTCCCCACCGGTTGAGAACCACTGCACTAGTTGTTAAGCAAAACATCAAAGGAATGTCGCCGCTTTCAATGATTTAAGTTGTTTTTGGACCTATCAAAGACATATTCCTTGGGTGGGGGTAAATATAAGACGGCTGGAAAAATTTCATAACGATGCAACAGACAGTTTTCAAAATAATTGATCGTGAATGAAGGCAAACAAATGTGGACATACTATTACTAACTAACTAGTGAGAGTAAGGGGAAGCATACTCAAACCAATAAAATCTTGACTGGAGCGACCTGGAAATGTTGTCCGGTGTGTATTTTGTTCTGAAACATATCACACTCTCGATAGTAAAGTAATAATGATATAGATCAAAGAGACACCAGGAGTACTAAACGTGGGTTACAATAAAAACAATCTACGCTATGCAGATGACACATTAGTGACGGCGGAAAATGCGAACGATCTACATTGTTGGACATTGTAGTAACAGAGAGTGCAAAGAAAGAACTCTCCTTGAATAACAAGAAAACAGTAACAATGGTAATATCAAAGAAAAAGTTGACACTAATATGTGAAATAGAAAAAGAGGAGAAAATGCTTAACCAGGTGGAAACGTTTAAATACCTAGGGACAATTATGACATCAGATGGAAGACACACAACAGAGATTAAAGAACAGAAGAGGGCAAGCAAAAGCTGCATGTCAGAAAATGAAAAGTATCTTATGAAATAAGTTACTATCATTGGTCGTAAGAATGAGAGTGCTAAAATGTTATTTAGAACCATTTTTCTGTAAGGCAGTGAACCTTGGGATGTAAATGAACAAATTAGGAAGAACTTAGACGCAACAGAGATGTGGTTTTTGAGACGAATGTTGCGAATTCCTTGGACTGCCAGAGTAACTAACAACGATTGCCTGAAAGAGGCTAATGAAACTAGAGCATTATATACAACAATAAGAAAGAGACAATCAGCATGTGACGAGAAGAGAGTCTCATTGGTGAACATCATGATAACTGGAAGGTCATGGGAAGAGAGCAGAGACGGACCAAGAGAAGTGATGCTGGGTGGACTGAAATGGGTTCACCAGTGAATTTACATCAGTGGCATGAAGGTATATCATCAGCATAGTTGATCCAGAACACCAAAGTGAGATGTGTGACCATCGGCCAGTCTTTCTAACTGTAGAAAATGAGTTTGTAAGTGAAAGCAGCACCCTCTCGAGGTGGAACTACAAGAAAGCAGACTGGGCAATGTACAAGCATCGCACCAGCATACTGGTTAAATACCTGAACACTGAGAAGGACATAAATAAAGTAGTTGAAGAGTTTGGGAAATGCATACTACAGGCAGCACGAGAAACAATACCAAGAGGAGCCCGTAAACATTATAAACCCTACTGGAATAGTGAACTGGAACAGTTGCATAATGATGTGGATGTATGTAGAAAACAAGCAGAGGTCAATCCCAGCCAAGAGCACCACAATAAATATCAGCACGCAAAAGCCAAATTTCAAAGGGCCCAACTGCAGGCTAGACGGAAAAGCTGGCAGGAGAAAACAGTCACTGAACTTTGAAAGAGACACAAGGAAGTTATGGAGGCTAATAAAACAGCTTAACGATGAGGGCACAGGGAGAAACTCAAAAATTGCGCTACATAAAGACGGAAACATTTTAACAGGAAAGCAAGCAGCTGACCCTTTTGCGGACTCATTCGCACAAGATAACAATATTGAAATTAGTCCAGAGAAACAACAGGAGATTCGAGAGAAATGGCAAAATACAGGACAGAAGGAAATTGTACATGAGGTTATGGAGACACCTATCACATTCAGTGAACTGGAGCTAGCCATATCAAAACTGAAAATGAGAAAATCACCAGGAGCTGATGGTATCTCCAATGAAATGATCAGGAACCTAGGAACAGAGGCCAAAGCAAAGTTGCTACAGATCTTTAATAATACATGGACCTTAGGCAGTGTTCCACAGGTCTGGAGAGAAGCAATCATGATACCCCTCCTAAAATCTGGGAAAGACAGTTCCATTGCCTCCAGCTACAGACCCATTAGCCTCACCAGTTGTCTCTGCAAAACAATGGAACGCGTCATCAATCACAGACTACAATGGTACATTGAAAGTGAAAACATCCTTGTGCCACAACAGGCTGCCTTTAGGCAGTGCTACTCTACGGAAGATCAGACAACCTACCTCTCTCAAGAAGTTGAGGATGCATTCCAAGAGAAGAAGCTGGTACTTGCGGCTTGGATAGATCTGAAGAAAGCCTTTGACAAAGTCTGGAAAGAGGGTCTGATGAAGAAACTGAGAAACTGTAAAGTCAATGGAAGAATGTACAAATGGGTAAAAGCATACTTGCACAACAGAAGAACCCGAGTACAGATAGACGGTCTCAAGAGCAAGAAAGTTCTATTGCGTCACGGTGTTCCCCAGGGCGGAGTCCTGTCCCCAACACTTTTTCTAATCTTCATCAATGATCTTGTTGCTAATCTACCCGATGGAATTAAAGCGGCAATGTACGATGATGACCTGGTTTTGTGGAGCGCAAATAAACATGCATCAGTGGCCACCATATTGCTACAGAGAGCTGTAGATACATTTGTTGCATGGGCGGATAGATGGTGTATCAGCATAAACACTGACAAGTGCAGCACCACTCTATTTACCCTTTCTCCGAAACAAAAGGCAGGGAGCATTCAGATAAATGGAACACCCCTAAGAGAAGATAAGGAACCAACATACCTTGGTGTAACATTCGACGACAGGCTGACATGGAGAAAACACATCAAAAATGCAGTAGCAAAGGCCAGAAGGAAAATTGCCATCCTGAGAAAGCTAACTGGAACCACGTGGGGAGCCAGTGGGAAAATACTTGGCAAAGTTTATCAACAGAGCATACGACCACACTTGGAATACGGGTCAACTGCGTGGTTTTCAGCATCAAAAACTACATTGCAGGAGCTGGACAAGGTGCAAAATCAAGCTCTTAGAGTCATCACAGGAGGGATGAGATCAACCCCTATAGTAGCAATGGAGAAAATGGGGAGGACACAAGCTTTAAGAGAACGCAGAGATACAAAAACATTAATACAAGCAGAAAAGTTTCTCAGCTTGCCAGGCCACCCTATGAAGAACCGATTTGAAAACTTAGCTATGGGGCGGTTGAAAAGAAGTAGTTTCATCCACCAGGCAAAACAACTCTGCAGAGAATCCATCGATCTTCCCACAGTTGGTATCCCCCTGACAACTATTCCAGAACAAACCCCGTGGAAAGATGAACATAGAATATCGCTACAAATCCAGTCAAAAGTTAGAGGAATATTGGACAAGGAAGAACAGAACAGTGTACAGCGCAGAACAGCCACTCTCAGCTTTCTTGATGATGAATACCCACATGACCTCTGGATCCGAGTCTACACAGATGGGTCAGCACAAAATGCTGTTCGAAATGGAGGAGCGGGAGTGTACATAGAATACCCAAATAATACTAGAGACACGGCCAGAATTCCAACAGGAAAGTACTGCCATAACTATGATGCTGAAATTGAGGCAATCAAGATAGCCACAGAAAAATTACAAAATACCAGCCATGGTACACAACCTGCAGTGATATTGACAGATGCAAAATCCGTAATAGAGGCGCTCCTGTCTGGGAAATTGCCAGTTCTGATGACACTACTTTCTGAACTTATAGTCTGTCCGGAAATTTATGCCGTCATTCAAGATCAATTATTTTGAAAACTATCTGTTGCATCGTTATGAAATTTTTCCAGCCGTCTTATATTTACCCCCACCCAAGGAATATGTCTTTGATAGGTCCCAAAACAACTTAAATCATTAAAAGCGGCATCATTCCTTTGATGTTTTGCTTAACAACTAGTGATTTCTTGTTAAAAATGTTATGTTTACGGTAATGAGGACCTGCAAATTCAGATGACAAACAAAGGCGTATCTGGATTCGTATGGGAGTGGGTGCAATCAAAGAAGTAGCTTACAGTCGACAGAATCGGCTGCATTGCACAGGGTTTTTATCCCATATGGCTCAGTTTCTTTCCGCAGCGCGGAAAGCGTCGCACAAAGCACGAACTCCGTAGCTCCAGCGACGACCCTCGGCAGTCTCCGAATAAAATGAATGATGCGGCCCGGACAGACAGACAGAAAGGTAGGTAGGTAGGCAGAAAGATAGGTGGGTGGATGGATGGCTGGCTGGCTGGCTGAGTGGGTGGATCGGTCGGTCGGTGGGTCGGTCGGTCGGTGGGTGGGTGGGTGGGTCGGCAGGCAGGCAGGCAGGCAGACAGACAGATAGATTAGATAGATAGATAGATAGATAGATAGATGGATAGATAGATAGATAGATAGATTAGATAGATAGATAGATAGATAGATAGATAGATAGATAGATAGATAGATAGATAGATAGAGATAGATAGATAGATATCGGTACGTCGGTCGGTTGGTCGGTGGGTGGGTGGGCCGGCAGGCAGGCAGGCAGACAGGCAGACAGACAGACAGACAGATAGATAGATAGATAGATATATTAGATAGATAGATAGATAGATAGATAGATAGATAGATAGATAGATAGATATCTGTCGGTCGGTCGGTCGGTCGGTATGTGGGTGGGTGCGCCGGCAGGCAGGCAGACAGACAGACATATAGATTAGATAGATTAGATAGATAGATAGATAGATAGATAGATAGATAGATAGATAGATAGATAGATAGATAGATAGATAGATAGATAGATAGATAGATATCGGTACGTCGGTCGATCGGTCGGTGGGTGGGTGGGTGGGCCGGCAGGCAGACAGGCAGACAGACAGACAGACAGACAGACAGACAGATAGATAGATAGATAGATAGATAGATAGATAGATAGATAGATTGATAGATAGATAGATAGATAGATAGATATCGGTAGGTCGGTCGGTCTGTCGGTGGGTGGGTGGTCGGGCTGGCAGGCAGGCAGATAGATAGATAGATAGATAGATAGAATAGATAGATAGATAGATAGATAGATAGATAGATAGATAGATAGATAGATAGATAGATATCGGTAGGTCGGTGGGTCGGTGGGTAGGTGGATGGGTCAGCCGACCGGCAGACATTCAGACAGACAGACATTCAGACAGACATTCAGACAGACAGACAGACAGACAGACAGACAGACAGACAGACAGACAGATAGATAGATTGATTGATTGATTGATTGATTTCCACCAGAAACCGGGCCTTGTCAGCTAGTTTATTTATATAATCACGTTTCATGAAAGAACCCACATTTGGAGACGCCTCTGAATCTTCGCGCTGTTTGTTTGAAAACGAAAGTCACGTGAAAATTTTGAATAATTTGGGTCGAATCTTGGGGAAGCTGTAAAACTGTTAAAATCATGGTCGTAATCTTTAAGTCATAATTAATATACCGTATATAAGCTAACTTTAAAATCTGCTGTAAAATCTCCAGAACAAAAATTGTTTTGTTGGGTGGACATAATGATAACGTTATATACTAAATCTCATCATTTTATCTCAGCCCGTTACTGAGATATTGAATTTTATATTGAGGCAACCAAAAAAAAACACACTATAGCAGTCAGCGTAAGATCACCATACAGTGGATACCATCCCACTGTGGAGTCCCCGGAAACGACAGAGCTGATCGATTGGCTAAGGAAGGAGCAAAAGAAGAACAACCTGATGTGCCTATTACATACCATCAAAAGAAAAGAATGATCAAATCAATCAGAAAGCCACCAAACCTTACTCAAGACGACTACCATGTTATGGACAGACCAGAACAGGTCATTCTTCTGCGCCTCAGAACAGGACACAATAGATTACGCAACCACTTGTATACAAAATTTAAGATTGGTGACTCAGCCATGTGCACATGTGGTTTGGCGTCGCAGACAGCAGAGTACATACTCCAGGATTGCCCAAACTACAACATATCCAGGCGAACCTTCTGGCATAGAGAGACAACAGTGGAAGATAAACTCTATGGACCGCTGAATGAACTAAAAAAGACTGTTAGATTCATACAAGAGACGACATTGCAGTTGTAGACATGTTTCAGGCGAACGAAAGAAGAAGAAGAAGATGTGTGGATAGACATGAACATTTACGCCAGCTGGCAGGAGACATGATGATGCTGACGAATTTATTTCACATATAGGCTGTCGGAGAATGAGACTGATAAGTTCTGATGACACTACTTTCTGAACTTAGCAGTCAGCGTAAGATCACCATACAGTGGATACCATCCCACTGTGGAGTCCCCGGAAACGACAGAGCTGATCGATTGGCTAAGGAAGGAGCAAAAGAAGAACAACCTGATGTGCCTATTACATACCATCAAAAGAAAAGAATGATCAAATCAATCAGAAAGCCACCAAACCTTACTCAAGACGACTACCATGTTATGGACAGACCAGAACAGGTCATTCTTCTGCGCCTCAGAACAGGACACAATAGATTACGCAACCACTTGTATACAAAATTTAAGATTGGTGACTCAGCCATGTGCACATGTGGTTTGGCGTCGCAGACAGCAGAGTACATACTCCAGGATTGCCCAAACTACAACATATCCAGGCGAACCTTCTGGCCTAGAGAGACAACAGTGGAAGATAAACTCTATGGACCGCTGAATGAACTAAAAAAGACTGTTAGATTCATACAAGAGACGACATTGCAGTTGTAGACATGTTTCAGGCGAACGAAAGAAGAAGAAGAAGATGTGTGGATAGACATGAACATTTACGCCAGCTGGCAGGAGACATGATGATGCTGACGAATTTATTTCACATATAGGCTGTCGGAGAATGAGACTGATAAGTTATCGTACATAACAGCAGGCCTTCACTGCGGACTTTTTGTTTGTTGATAATAATGAGTTGCCGGGTTGTTAGGTTCGATGTAGTTTCTCAAGATCTCATACAACAGAACATTTCGTAATAAACCGGTCTTCTCGTTTGTCCTTTACCACCTTCCAGGACCTGGACGTGAGGATGTTGGATTATTTCAGCTTGTCTGTAGCAAATACGAAAAAATATTCCCCTCACATATTACCACACTATTAGTATTAGTATCTGGCACGCGTGGCCATCGTCTACTTCACCGCCATTTTGGGGAACAACGAACACTAGTTTCATTTCATTACTGTTAGGAACAAGTTCTCTCCTATCGGGTGAATACGTGTTGTAAGTAATTCATATTTATCACACGTCTGTACAGTGATACTATTTGGCCGTGTATTTTTATTGGTAAATCTATGAAGTTGTGTATTAATAAACAAGCCCCCGTTAGTTAAATTATTTTTACTTCATGACTCATGTCATGTGATTTGGATTTTAATTATTACATTTATTTTGTACGTTAATTTAATTTAGTAAAATATTTTACTTCGTCATTTTTAAAAATTAGGTATCAGGCCACATTGAAACATTCAGTTCATTGCTATCTCAATGAAACTTGTGCTCGTATGCCAATGGACAATTGTAAGCGGAAGCGCATTCCGATTCCGATTCCAATTCAAAAACAAAAATTCCAAATTCGTCCTCGTCTAACCTGCTTCATCAGCTGTGGTTATTGTTGAGGATCGTGGTTTTTGTGGGTTTATTTACCCTAATTCTTGTCTTGTGAGTCCTTTCTCGGACTGGTTATGTATCGTTTGTGTCTGTGACGTCAGCTAGGGGATAGGTCGGCGGCTGTCCTTTTTGCGTGTTTCCTCTAGTGGTTTTCTTTGTTGGTGTAGGCTCCTGGCTGCAGTCCTTATAAGGACTCTTCGTATTCCCACTCCAGCTGGGGGATCGGTTGGTGGCTGTCCTTTGCGCATGTTTCCTCTTGTTTTCTTTGTTGGTGCAGGCTCCTGGTTTGACTGGCTGAAGACTGAAGTCCTTATAAGGACTTTTTATTTGGTATTTTGTCTTCTCAATTGTGAAGTAACTGTAGAAGCTTTTCGATGTGATGTGCCTCCTTGCGCTTTCTTTCATTCGACTTCCCGCGTTTGAGTTGTCGTTGTCTTTTGATTGCTTCCTCCGAGCTCAGCCATGGGATGATTTCTCCGTCTTCAATGTAGTAGTGCCATGGGAATTTATCATCGATTATTATCTCTGGCTTTGTGGCGATACTGCAGGGCACTGGTTTCCCGTACTTCTTTTCTTTTTCCTCCATGCGCTTTATGTATTCCTTTCACTTGAGTTCGTAGTGTCTCGATACCTCAGGGAACGGGTAATCTGGATTTAGGACGTTCCCTATGCCGACCACAGCGTGCTCATCTCGGTTTTCCTCGGACGTCAGGTGGGATATTGGCTTCCCTTTGGATGTTTCAGGCGTCGTGGTTGGGCTGCTGGCTTTCGCATGTGATTCCGGCTCGGTTTCTTGGTTTTCCTGCGATTTCTCTGTGAGTTCTTGTGTGGCTTCTGATAATTTGTTTTGAAAGAGTTCCATTTCAGCTCTATGCACTTCTCTTTCAGTCTTGATTATTTGTAGGATTTCTTCGTTCTCCTTCTTCATCTCAGCCATGCGCTGAATCTCTTGTTTGATGTCGAGCTGGATTTCTTTCATTTCGGCCAGCAGCTTCTCATTATCGCTGGTCGGAGACGTCGTCAGCAGTGCCTTGACTTGCTTCTTCAACTCGTCTATCTGCTTTTGAAGTTGATTTCTTTCAGCTTGTGCTATACCCGTGGCTGTCTCGCCTCTCTGCATTGCTTCCTTGAATGGTGTCTTTGTGATGATGGCGATTTTTAAGACGTCTCTGTGTCTTTGCAAGTACGGACAGCCCAGGTATCTTGTTCCATGTTTGCCCAGGCAGTTGGCGCACTTTCTTTTGTTGTTGGGTGCTCGGAAGTCCGTGTCCAGCTTGGCCAGCGGACACTCCTTGTAGGCGTGGTGATCGGCATATTTCCGTTTTACTTCGACACGTAGCTCTACTGTGGCCGGCCTTCTGACATCTGGAACATTGCGTGATTCT
The DNA here is from genome assembly GCA_963921405.1 of Cepaea hortensis. Lineage (NCBI taxonomy): Eukaryota > Metazoa > Mollusca > Gastropoda > Stylommatophora > Helicidae > Cepaea > Cepaea hortensis. Next base: position 189,032,283 of record OY992876.1, read on the forward strand.
TGGTATGAATCTCTCTGGTTGCTGCATTCTCTTTTTGAATGATGCTGTGGTCGGCATCTCGCTGCCCTCCGACGTCACTACTGCCAAGGTTGTAGGTATCTTGGAGTAGGTGAGAAGCCTACTCGTCTTCAAGAATTGGATGTGAAGATTCTCTTCACGTAGCTGCTTCAGGATTTCTTCATCTGTCAGCTCCACAGGAATCCGCTTGACAACCCATCGGACTGTTTTTGAGTCAGTGTTTCCGACTCTGGTGTCTTTCTCCTCCTTCTTCTCTGCTGTCTTGGTTCTTGACTGTGTTGGGCTGTCAATCTTCTCCCTCGTAGTAACTTCAGTAATAGATGTAGTATCAGGCTCTTTGATGCAGCTAGCAGGTGGGCTCTCGACGTTCTTCTTCTTCTTGTCGGCTCCCACGATGTACATCTTGGCAACAGCGTGTTTCTTGCTGTTGGACTTTCTACGTGACATTTTCCCGCTGATCAGGCTTCTTGACAGAATAATGCGACTTGACTTGTTAGCGCTCGCAGTGCGAATGCGCGGAAGCGCATTCTTATTCTTATTTACTTATGGGAGAGTTTATTCGCAGGGCCCTGCGAATAGACGCTTTGTTTATTCGCAGGGCCCTACACCGGGAATAATCGCGTGACCAGCACATAGGGCCCTGCGAATAGACGCTTTGTTTATTCGATTTTTGACTGACTGCTTTCGACTGACTGGCCTCATGAATTAACAAATAAACAAGGAAATGCTACGCATATAAAGTGCAGGAAAACCTGGTATATGTGAAGCTGGTTGAAAAGAGAGAAGAGAGAGATAGATAATGAAGATAGTGTGCGAGACAGAGATATGAGAAAGATGTGTTGAAAGAAATAAAAAAGTGATAAAGACGAGAGAGAGGGGGAGGGAGATAGAGAAGGAGAGAGATGTCTGTATGCCTCTCTATATGTCCGCCTGTCTGTATGCCTACCTGCCTGCTTAACCACTTTCGTGTCTAACTACCCACCTACCTAACCAACTATGAATATTACAAAGAATTATCGCCGAAGCAACGGAGTACGTGCTTTGTGCTTGATACTTTTGACAACAGCCAGCGGAGAGAGAATGAAGCGGAGGAGAAGAGGTAGGGGAGAGGGGGGAAGGAAAAGGAAGAAGAGGGCTGGAGCCAGAAGGGGTAGAAGGAAAACGGATCGTTTGGGACTAAAAAATGTGTGGGTTGGGTATTGGAATTGCCGTAGTGCAAAGCAACGAGGACCAATACAACTGGTACTAACTAAATTACACTCACTTTAAACAACACAATTCTAAATACCCAAAGAGATGAAGGATTGACTTTCACCCAATGAATTGCTGAAAAATAAAAAAAAAACATTGTCCGGCAAGGAAACGAACGATTGACATTTGACTTTCATCCAATTAATTGCTGAACAATTAAAAAAAAACATTGTCCGGCAAGGAAACGAACGATTGACATTTGACTTTCATCCAATTAATTGCTGAACAATTAAAAAAAAAACATTGTCCGGCAAGGAAACGAACGATTGACATTTGACTTTCATCTAATTAATTGCTGAACAATTTTTAAAATAAAATGTCCGGCAAGGAAACGAACCTCGAGCTCCCGCCCATCTGGCGCGGACACTATCAACTATGCCACTGATGACACGTTTTCCAATCAACGAAAATGTATAATATAGCCGCAAACTTACGTTAAATCACGCGACCAGCCGTGCCCTGCGAATAGACGCTTTGTTTATTCACAGGGCCCTACGAATAGACACTTTCTTTACTTATTTAATCATTTAATGTGAGTTCTTCTTCTTCTTCGTTCATCCGGAGTTTTTTTTCCGGACGTGATTGCGTTGTGCCTGTCCACAGCAGAGCTGCGTACTTGCGCCGTTAGGCCGACACATCCGACTTCTGCGGGCATTTGTTGACCGGGTTAACCTTCCCGGGGGTTTCTTAGGACGTTTGGCTCTCACTGTTGTGGTGTTATCCCCCATCCCAGCTGGCCCATATAGAACAGCCAAAGACATCCTGGTCAGCCCTCAAGGGAAGGCAGGGGCAGACCATGGGCATTGCCCGCCATCCAAGGAGGCTTCCATACTTGCAGAGCCAACACACAGCGCTCTGGTACTGGGCTCACCCAAGGAATCGTCACGTCCTGCACATGGCTGCTTAGCCTCACTTCCGTATATTGGGCCTTCCATTCACCATAGGCTGTTCTCCCGGATACCAGAAGTATGCAGTCTGCAGATGACATCCACACAGTGAGCTTTCGATTCGGACTTTCCACATAATGGATTTGCTATCCAAGCAATATTCCATTTCGTGCCACTAGGACACTTTTTCCACCTTTTATGAAGCCCACAGAGTGTGCTTTCGATTCGGACTTTCCACATAATGGATTTGCTATCCAAGCAATATTCCATTTCGTGCCACTGGGACACTTTTTCCACCTTTTATGAAGCCCACACAGTGAGTTTTTGGTTCGGACTTTCCACGTAATGGATTTGCTATCCAAGCAATATTCCATTTCATGCCTCTGGGGCGCTTTTGTAACCAACATACCTGTGGTATGAAGTGCGGCAGTCTAAATACTTCTTCATGCACCTTTAAATGTCAACCTGAATGTAGTTATAATGTGAGTTCAGTAACTATAAATATAATTTAAAATAACAGGACGCAGAGGTGTTTCCAAGGCACCAGGGTCGGGTTATATACTGGCCAAGACCTATTGACGCGTCCTGGGCAACAGGTCCCTTCGGGGTAAGTAGGATCGCCGATTCCTCCGAGGTCTGAGAGTCTGCGACTGCGAGGAACCACCGGTCTGCACACCAATAAGCCAGACATGAGACAACAGATACTCACACAAACCTCAGGTCATGTATGACATCACACTGATGTTGGACAACAGGATGCCTTCATCCGACATACAGGACTTCGTGTTGGAGCTCAAGCCAACGAACGCAAGCAAGCATTTAAAATAACGATCAACTATAATACGCAAAATGAACTTTATTAACTGATTGGACTGACTCGGCAGGGTGACTTTTGACCAAGTAAATCATCATCCAGTGCCTTGTGTGCGCGATCATTCCTCTTAACAAATTTGCAATCTCCAACGTCATGGATCAGTTCGTCCTGTGTTGACTTGTTCCATGCAATGACACGAGACTGTCAAGAATCATCTCACGCTGTCTTCCTCATCTCTCTTTCTGCAAATCTTTCTGGTTGTCACGTGTTACAGTTTTTGTCATTCTCATAATGATAATGTGGCTAAACGACGACGACTGCCCGTCTGATGTTTGTCTCTTCTTCTTCTTTGCGTTCATCCTGAGTGTTTTTTCAGATGTGATTGTGGTGTGCGTTAGGCACCCTTGGGTTGAAAACCCTTAGGTCAACACATCCGGCTTTTGCGTGCATTTTTGACCAGGAGCATCCCTGGGAGACTCACTTTTGTGGTTCCGTCCACTTCCCAGCTGGTCAAGTTGGAACAGTCGAAGACTTCGCGGTCATCCCTCAAAGGAAGGCAGGGACAGTCCATAGCATTTTCCGCCATTCTGGGTGGCTTCCATAATTGCAGAGCCGACACATAACGCTCTGGTGCTGGGCTCACCGAGGGAATCGTCACGTCCTGCTCATGGCTGCTTTAATTCCTCACTTCAATATATTGGGCATTTCGTTCGCCCCGGGCCGTTCCCGCACAAACCAGACAGGTCTGCAAACTGTATCCACTCAGCGAGTTTTCAGACATGTGCTTGTCCTTGTGCCCGTCAGAGCTGTTCCAGGCACGACAGACGTTCGGAAAACTACCTAGTCAGAGCTGTTCCGAACAAGAACGGCATTCGGAAACTAGGTAGTCAGAGCTGTTCCTAGCACGAGAGACATTTGGACGAGACATTTCACTCGGATGTAAATGCGTAGTGCCAATTTTTAGTTTGCCACCCATAGGACAGCACTTCTGACTTCAGCGGGCATTTTGTTTAATGAGGTTAGACTTCCTCGGGCACGTTACACTTATTGTTGTGATGTTGCCCACATCTCAGCTGGTCAAGATAGAACGGTCAATGACATCATGGTCAACCCTCAAGGGAAGGCAGGGGTAGACCATGGGCATTCCCTCACTATCCAAGGAGGCTTCCATAATTGCAGAGCCGGCACATATTGCTCTGAGACTGGGCTCACCCGAGGAGTTTCCACGTCCTGCTCATGGCTGCTTTAGTTCCTCACTTCCATGTGTTGGGCATCTCGCTTGCCACTGGTCGCTCATGCACACACCAGGAACGGTCAGACTGCGGACGATATCCACTCGGTAAGATTTTGCTTTTGACTTCGGTCCACTCAATGGATTCGCTAGCCGCACATTCCATTTCTTGTTATTGAGACGTTTTTCCACTTTTGTCTACACTCTCTATGAGTGATACAGACAGTTTTCGTAATCATTTCATTTGACTGAGGCACTTTTCTGCCTTTTTTTACTCGCTCACGAGGTAGCTACATGTACTGCCAGCTCAGCACCTTACCTCCGTGCAGCAGTGAACGAGAAACGGCCAGGCCCTATCATCCGGGAATCCCTCATATCCCCCAGCTGAGAGCCTTCGAACAAGTATCAGAACTGGGCATGTAGCGTGCTTACTTTCTCACCTCTATTTTTCGGTAGGTGGGTATGGGCCCGGCTCTCACATCCGAGGGTTTGTGGCTTAGAGGCGTTCAGCCTAAACCCTCGACAGAGAGCCTTAGAATGTTGTCCGGACCAGGAACTTCTGCCTTCGTGCGCCTGATTTAAACTTGACTGCTATCCTCAGTCTACCTGCAGAGCAGCAGGTTGTGTCTCTCTTAGTCTGGCCCCTATCCCATAAGCTTTCCAATATGTAGTTTTCATCCATTGGCGAGCACATGGGGTCGATGGGACACGCAAGCCCCCCCACCACGGCGAGGTGGAGACACGTCATGGGAGTCTGATGTTTGTGATAAGTTGTCTTTGCCACTCATCTTCCCTCAAAATCAAAATGTCCAGATTGCTCATTTTGGCTGTCCAATTAATATCGGAGTGACTATACACAAAATTTTGTGAATAGCACGAGCCGCTATCACAAAAATTTGTGGCAGGTCATGTGATTATTCAGCTGGTCACGTGATGTCTACTTCCTTTTGACTACATTATTAATGTTTGTGGAACTATCATTGTGTTCTCGGTAGTGTAGTGGTTAATATCTCCGCCTGTCACGCGGGAGACTGGGGTTCGACTCCCCGCCAGCATTTTAAAATTTTTATTTTTAATTTTTAATCAATCAATCAGGTGCTGTCTCCACAATGAAGGTTGGCTGCAATGGATCTCCAACACTGTCTGTCTCTTGCCTTGACTGCACATTCTGTCAGGCTGATGTTCGTTCATCTCTTGATGTTATCTTCCCACTTGTATCGTTGTCTACCTCTTGCTCGCTTGCCCTCAACCTTGCCCTCCAGTATGGTTTTTATAAGAGTATCATGTCTTTTGACATGGTCGAAATATTTCACTTGTCTCCTCTTTATTTCTTTCATCAACTCTCTCTTCATTCCCAGTTTTTCTAGAACCTCTGCATTTGATTGTTTTTGCTCGCTTGCCCTCAACCTTGCCCTCCAGTATGGTTTTTATAAGAGTATCTTGTCTTTTAACATGGTCGAAATATTTCACTTGTCTCCTCTTTATTTCTTTCATCAACTCTCTCTTCATTCCCAGTTTTTCTAGAACCTCTGCATTTGATTGTTTTTGTTTCCATGAAATACGACCTATTCCTCTGTATATCCACATCTCCAGGGCTTCTAAGCGACTTTCTAGTTGCTTGTTTTAGGAACTAAAATATATATCACTGTACGTAGAGTGTGTCCTTGTCGACAAATATTGTCTTTGTGAGGTTTGAAGAAAAAGAACTTGCAAAAAAAGACAGACAAGAAGAGAGAATAATAATCTTCTTTAAATTTTTGTGTAAAGCGGCTCATACTATTCACAACATTTTGTGAATAGCGGCTCCCATTAATTTTCAGCATTCTTCTGTAAAACATCTCCAAGGCTTCTTGGGATTTTTTTGCCTGTTTACTAATTGTCTACTCGTGGGGAAGGAGCCTGTCCTACTACTACTACTTCTACTACTACTACTACTACTACTACTACTAGGCATGTCAACTGGGCGACAAATGGAGAAGTGGTCTGTAAATATTTTGTCTAGGGGGTATCCGTGAATATGTTGAATAAGCAGCCGTGTACCAACACAGGCAATGGTCACATTGTAAATGACCACTAATTAATATTAAACGCCTTGTGTATGATTATTGCCTCTGGGAAGGTTAACCCGGTCAATGAATGCTCGCAGAATTCAGATATGTCGGCCTAACGAGGCAAGAACACAGCTCTGCTGTAAACAGGCACAATGCAGTCACGTCTGGAAAAAAATTCCCCGGATGAACGCAGAAGAAGAAGAATAAGGATTATTGGCTAATGAATCTTACATGGTGTATATTTTATACGAACTAGTTATCAGGAAAATGAAATGACATGGCAAATATCATAAATGCAGTGCAGACCCAGCTGATCAACACCGGTGTGTTTCTGATGCTAATTATGCTACACAGCTTGGAAATGAAGCCTTATCAAGCAAGTCATTGCTGACTTTAAGAGCGAGAGAAGAGATTACAGCCAACCCATCATGGTAATATTGATAGAGATACTTTGAGATGGCTGCTGCAGCGGACTGAGCACATATGTGAATACCAGTGTGCAGGGGGTGTTGATGGAATATAACACGCAAATTAGTAAAATTAACCTTGTTTCGGTTGCATATGCCATGCCAATGAACCTGGGAAAAATTAAAATTACAAGATGTTAATAAGATACAGGTTTAATATGACTAACAGAAACCAGAATTGCTGAAACTTTAATGCCATTCACATTTTGCCTTTTGTATTCCTAGTTTAATATCTATCTGTTCCTCCTTGTCTTTATCTTCATTGCTACTTAAATATGTTTATGATTCTATCTCTCAAAATGCAATTTTCTCATTTGCTTGATTTATTTTCATTGTGGAGACCAATTAGCACTCAATCAATGTTTGATGCTGTCAAAGGCTTATTGTTCACACACCTTCAGATGTTACCATGAATATATCCAAAGAAAACAACAAACACAACATCACCATAGTTTCTTTCCCCCTCCTCCCGCCCCCCCCCCCCCCCCCCCCCCCTTCTCTTCAATCTTCGTAATGTTAAATATGTGTGTTTTTCCTCCTGATTTAGGTACAATGTCACGCTTCGGCAGGGCTCCAAGTGATTGTAAAGTCTACGTAGGAGATCTTCCAAAAGATGCATCAGAAAAAGAACTTGAAAGGGCGTTTAGTTATTACGGGCGTTTGAAAAGTGTGTGGGTAGCAAGAAATCCACCTGGATTTGCATTTGTTGAGTTTGAAGATTACAGAGATGCAGAAGATTCCGTGAAGGAATTGGATGGAACGTAAGAAATTATTTAATCTAACAATGTTCATATTAACTCATTTACTTTATAGAGAATTACCACCAGGTAACATAACAGAGTTGTCATAATATACAACAATAAGAAAGAGAAAAACAGCATCTTGTGAATAGTCTATTGGTTTTGATTTACATGTCCTGTAAAACTCGTCTTTGTCTGCTAATACTGATTATCTACTGCTATAAAAGCTACTAACATTGCAGTATGTTATATGCTTTTCATAACAACTTGTTACTCGATCATGAACACTATATGGTAAAGGTAAGCTTTGACTGCACTGCATGGTGCAAACAAGGTTCTTCTTCTTTCGTTCGCTTGAAATATGTCTATAACTGCATTGTTGTCTGTTATGTGAATTTAACTGTCTTATTTAGTTCACTCAGCGGTCATATAGTTTTCCAGTATCTTCCACTGTTGTCTCTCTAGGCCAGAAGGTTTGCCTAGATATATTTTGGGCAGAATTGGAGTATGTGATCTGCTGTCTGCGATGCCAATCCACATGTGCACATGGCAGATTCACCAATCTTGAATTTTATATACATGTGGTTGCGTAATCTATTGTGGCCTGTTCTGAGGCGCAGAATAATGACTTGTTCTGGTCTGTCCATAATATGGTAGTCATCTTGAGCAGGCTTTGGTGGCTTTCTGACCGATTTGATCATTCTTTTCTTTTGGTGGTATGTAACAAGCAAGCACATCAGGCTGTTCTTCTTTTGCTCCTTCCTTAGCCAGTCGATCAGCTCTGTTGTTTCCTGGTATTCCAAAGTGGGATGGTATCAACTGTATGGTGATTTTATGCTGACTGCTAAGTTCAGAGATAAGTTCAGAGAGTAGTGTCCTTAGTACTGGCAATTTCCTAGACAGGAGCACCTCAAGTACTGATTTTGCATCTGTCAGTAGCACCACAGGTTGTGTACCATGGCTGGTATTTAGTAATTTCTCTGTTGCTATCTTGATTGCCTCAATTTCAGCATCATAGTTATGGCAGTACTTTCCTGTTGGTACTCTGGCCGTGTCCCTAGTATTTTTTGGGTATTCTATGTACACTCCCGCTCCTCCATTTTGAACAGCATTTTGTGCTGACCCCTCTATGTAGACGCATATCCAAAGATTCTGTGGATATTCTTCATCAAGGAAGCTGAGAGTGGCTGTACACTGTTCTGTTCTTCTTTTTCAAATATTCCTCTAACTTTTGTCTGGATTTGTAGTGATAGTCTGTGTTCATTTTTCCATGGAGTTCGCTCTGGAATAGTTTTCAGGGGGATACCAACTGTGGGCAGATCAGTGGTTTCTCTGCAGAGTCGTTTGGCCTGGTGGATGAAACTGCATCATTTCAACTGCCCCATAGCTAAGTTTTCAAATCTGTTCTTTATAGGGTGGCCTGGCAAGGTGAGGAACTTGTCTGCTTGTATTAGCATTTTCGTATCTCTCATTGCTTGTGCCCTACCCATTTTCTCCATCTTCACTATAGGGGTTGATCTCATCCCTCCTGTGGTGACTTTAAGTGCTTGATTTTGCACCTTGTCCAGCTCTTGTAGTGTGGTTTTTTTATGCTGAACACCATGCAGTTAACCCGTATTCCAGGTGTGGTCGTATGCTCTGTTGATAAACTTTGCTAAGTATTTTCTCACTGGCTCCCCCTGTGGTTCCACTTAGTTTTCTCAGGATGGCTATTTTCCTTCTGACTTTTGCTACTGCTTTGTTGATGTGCTTTCTCCATGTCAGCCTGTCATCAAATGTCACTCCAAGGTATGTTGGTTCTTTATCTTCTGTAAGGGGTATTCCAGTTATCTGGATGATTCATGCCTTTTGTTTTGGAGAGGTTAAATAGAGTGGTGCTGTACTTGTCAGTGTTTATGCTGACACACCATCTATTTGCCCATGCAACAAATGTATCTGCAGCTCTTTGTAGCCAACTGGTGGTCACTGATACATGTTCATTTGTGCTCCATAGAACCAGGTCATCAGCGTACATTGCCGCTTTAATTCCATGCGGTAGATTAGCAACAAGATCATTGATGAAGATTAGAAAAAGTGTGGGGGACAAGACTCCGTCCTAGGGAACACCGTGATGCAGTAGTACTTTCTTGCTCTTGAGTCCATCTATCTGTACTCAAACTCTTCTGTTGTGCAAGTATGCTTTCACTCATTTGTACATTCTTCCATTGACTTTACAGTTTCTCACCTTTTTCTATCATTTCCAGACTTTGTCAAAGGCTTTCTTCAGATCTATCCATGTCTCAAGCACTAGCTTCTTCTCTTGGAATGCATCCTCAATTTCTTGAGAGAGGTAGGTTGTCTGATCTTCCGTAGAGTAGCACTGCCTAAAGCCAGCCTGCTGTGTCACAAGAATGTTTTCAATTTCAATGTACCACTGCAGTCTGTGATTGATGATGTACTCCATTGTTTTGCAGAGACAGCTGGTGAGGCTAATTGGTCTGTAGCTGGAGGCAGTGGAACTATCTTTCCCTGATTTTAGGAGGGGTATCATGGTTGCTTCTGTCCAGTCTTGTGGAACACTGCCTAAGGTCCAGCTGTTATTGAAGATCTGCAACAGCTTTGCTTTGGCCTCTGTTCCTAGATTCCTGATCATTTCATTGGAGATACCATCAGCTCCTCGTGACTTTCTCACTTTCAGTTTTGGAATGGCTAGCTCCAGTTCGCTGATTGTGATGGGTGCCTCCAGATCTTCATGTACTATTTCCTTCTGTCCTGTATGTTGCCATTTATCTTTAATCTCTTGTTTCTCTGGACTAATTTTGATATTGTTATCTTGTGCAAATGAGTCCGCAAAATGTTCAGCTGCTTGCTTTCTTGTTAAGATGTTTACCTCTTTATGTAGTGCAATTTTTTGAGTTTCTCCCTGTGCCCTCATCGTTAAGTTGTTTTATTAGCTTCCAAAACTTCCTTGTGTCTCTTTCAAAGTTAAGTGACTCTGTTTTCTCCTGCCAGCTTTTCCTTCTAGCCTTTGAAATTTGGCTTTTGCATGCTGGTATTTATTGTAGTGCTCTTGGTTGGGTTTGGCCTCTGCTTGCTTTCTACACTTCTACATCATTATGCAATTGTTCCAGTTGACTTCTCTAGAAGGGTTTGTAATGTTTAACCCTTTACAGGGCAGACGCTTGTCCGGTTTGTAGCCCTGAACGGGCAAGATTTTTTCAGGTTTGGTAAAATTTCGGGTCGCATTAGTAAAAACATAACAAATAAGGTGTTAGTCAACCGATTTTAGTTAAATAAACAACACAATGAAGAGAAAAGCATGCAGAATATGTTACTCACGTGATTGTTGTTGGTAATCCATATATGAACACAAATATTTACGAAATACAGCATGTTTGTGATTTTCCGTCATCTATACGGCAATTTACAAACACATTTTCATAATCATAATCACTTTCTTTAAAGTCCGACTCAGACTGCTAATGCAAAGTAACGCTTTGCACTGATATCTAGCTCCGATTAACAGTCAACTTCGTGCCCTATAATGTCATTTAAATTGAACATAGCGAAATCTCGGCTATCACTTGAAGAATCGCCGAAATCCATTTTGAAAAACAGCGTAAAAACCCCGAAAACTATAAAAAAAAGTTCGTAAAAGTCCGTTCAAATTCATTGTAGCGCGTTTACAAATGGTGGCCACGTTGTCAAGCTGTCGGTGAAAGCGAAAGTAGCCGTCGGAAGTGTCGGAAAGCCGAGAGATCGCGTTTTTACAATGCATAATAGTATCGGACGCAATCAGATGCTATGCACGTTTAATGGCATTGGCCGGTAATGGCCGCTGTGCCCTGTAAAGGGTTAAGGGCTTCTTTTGGTACTGTTTCTGCATTTCCCAAGCTCTTCAACTACTTTATTTATGTCTTTCTCATTGTTCAGATTTCTAACCAGTATCTGGTACGATGCTTGTACATGGCCCAGTCTACTTTCTTGTAGTTCTACCTCGAGATCTGTAACATTGGTAGCCTCTGATTTTGAAGGCTATATTTTCGTTGAGGTGAGTTTCTTGCAAGCAACAAACGCTTACTTTTTCTGGGTCCAAGATGTTTTTTAGTTCTATCTATTTTTTGCTGACTCCCTCCGCATTCCAGTGCATTATTTTTAGTCTTTATTTGGTATGGCCAGACGCTTTATTCTCAGGTCCCCTGGCTCCACAGGACATCTGAGAAGGACCTCTAGTAGTTGTGTTTTTACCCTTTCGAGGCATAAAGCCCGGCGGCACTGCACCTGCCAGGGGATCCAAAATAGGGCGAGCACCATAACATTTAGCAGTAGTCGACATATTTCATTACATGTGATTGCTTGGCATCCTGATTTCTGTGATGCGCCTCCTGGCTGGTTGCCTCCGTCTTCAGCACCGTTCCTTTGCTAGAACAGACTGGTCTTATTCAAGTTTAGGTGTCTAGGCACGCACACACGTGTCTTCGCATGCATGTAGTGCATACACATCTAGAGCGTTCTGGTTATTTCTCGGCGTCTGTGACTTGCCGCTGCCTCTTCTCCTGTTAGTTAAAACACCATGAGAAATGGTGAAATAAATGAAATAAGTTGGACTTATGCTGCAGAGGTGATGAATACACCAAGCCATTGGGGTATTTATGCAAGGTTGGGCGCTCACCCCAATCCGGCCCCTGGCTACATAACAGCAACATTTGGGACTCACAAGGTTCTTGAATAGTAAGAAGACAGGAGTGATTATAATACCACTGGTCTTAATTTCACACATGGAAAGAAAGATACACAGACATCAGTATCACAGAAATGATTATTGCATGTTACACAAAATTAGAATATAACACAAAAGGATATGTTATCACAAAAAGCATTAAACAAAGTATTAATCATATTATGAGTAAGAGAACTGGAATATATTGGAACTGGTAAGATTTATGAAAGGGGGGGGGGGGAGTGATAAATTATTTGGAAGCATCTTTTATTCATGGTGAAGAAATATCACCTGAAATGATACGCCATGCTGGTGAACAGAAGCTGTAGGGAAGCGTGATCACCCAAGCTAATTGACAGAGCACTTAGTTATTATGGCCTATTGGGGTATGAAGGGGAAGCATAAGAATAGCTCAGACTGACATAGCATTTTTATTTACACAATTTTGACATGGAAATTTGCAGAACACTCTGCGGAGTTAGATGTCGAGTAGAGTTATCCAGTGGTAAAGTGCGCCCTAAACCTTGGTTACGGGGCGGGCGTGGTCCCCCAAGAAGCAGACGTGCTTTTCACCCAGATGATAAGTGCTATGAGTGTGGTGATAGAGGTCACTATGCATATGACTGTTCTCGAAGTCGCCATGGTGGTGGCGGAGGATCAAGACGCAGGTCAAGGTGTGTAATTGTTTAAGTATCGATTGCTTGTTTTATAAGGTCAGATAATTTATTATGCATTGTTATATTTGGCTGTTGCTTTAAATTATAGCATTTTAAATGTAAAATATACACTAACAAATGTAACTGATGTTCACTTTCATATGTAATGTTTTATCCAGCACATATTTAAAAGTATAATTGTAAAGTATTATGATTTAATTAAGTATGAACAGTCTTAGTTAGTACTATATATTACAAGTTATTGATTGCTGTGAAGAAAATTCTGCAACTGTAGATATATTTATTTCAACTGTCACTGATTTTCTGTACCTGCTTTGCAGAGTAAGACTAAGATCAGCATTTCATCCCAGTTAGAGCAACCGTCACTAAGAATTAACCCAGCCATCAATCTCCATCTTGCACTTCTACTGCAATCACCACCAACAACCATGTTAAGATTTCACGACCAAATTGCTCTTGACATTACAGCCACGGCCTTGGTTGGCAATGTCCGCACACGGGCAGGCAGAGTATGTCAGCATTCATTGTGGTAGCATGAAGATCTAAGATCAGGCACTTCCTTCCTCCACATGATTTTAGAATTGAAACATCCTCCATCATGATAAGATTGATTGGCTTCTACTATGATATATTCTACCCCTGTGAATGATTCATCACTTTGAAATGTGGTCTTCACAGTCTCGATAGATGAAGTTAAACGGTAACGAAAACAATACATAAATAAATAATTAATTTACTATAGAAAAATATGTTTTATTTAATAGGTTTTTTGTTGTTGTTTATTTGCAATGATTACAATTGGCAGGATTTATGTATTCTTAGATTAAGATTTGATCTCATTGTTCCTTCTGTGATAATATTGGCTGTCGTTGGTTTTTGTTTAAGAAAAATACATTTAGCAGTTTTGATTATGATAAATGTTACTCCAGTTAAATATCTTTTCCTGTAACTTACAGTTTTCATATAAGATAGTGAAGATTCTGTTGTGTCCTTATATTTTTTCTGGCCAGTAATTGTCTTGGAGTTGTCACTTCAGAAGTTGCTTATGTTTGAGTGACCATGTACAGTCAGGTGTCTGTGACTCAGGGGTTAGTGAAAGCAGTTTCACAATCCCATGACATACCAGGTCGAGGATTCAAAATCAGTCATGGGTGATTTGGAAGCAGATGTTTTTTTGCGTTTGTTTTGATGGCATGAACAACTGACAAACTACTGGTAAATCACAAATGGCCAATATATGCTGGCGATAATTGCAAATGTCCTGCCAAGGACATGCAACTGATTTAAACAGGCAAGATGTGCAGATCATGGGGGATGTACCTCAGAGGATGGGCACACTACTGCAGATGAAACATTGAGTAATTTAAATATTAGACTCATCCGAGGTTGGTCCAAAAAAAAAGAAAACATTAATAACAAGCAATAGAACAATTGGTTGATGTGAGTTGATTTAGGGCCTATGCTCCACTGGGAGATGAAAGGCAGCCTAAGAAGAATACAAAAATAAATTTGCTGTGCTTATACAAAATAATAATGAAGTTAACACACTGCTTATAATTCCACTGAAGTGATTATCAAAGGTTGTTTTATAATTGTACATATAGAACTCCCTAACTAGACAGTTTAAAAAAATATAAGAAAATCAGCTATATTCTATAGGAAATTGAAAGACAACCAGAGAATAAAAGTAACATTTAATGTTAGGTATTGATATATAAAGCCCTAGGTTCCGCAAAGACATTTCTTACAGGCTTTATCTCAGCCAACCTGAATATGATGTGTTGAATCATGACCTGCTGACTTCCTAATATGCCTGTCCACACATGTAAAGTTGCAGTGGTAGTCATGCAAACAGCACTGGTTTCAGAGCATGGGAAGGGGGAGAAGAGTTCTGCAATACCACCTCAGTGAAGATGGCATGGGGTCAGGAGAACAGTGTCTACACCAATCTCATTATGATAGATCCATGTCCTTTACAGAGCTTAGATGACCTGGACATTGGGCGTAAAAGAGTTAAATCTCAGCCATCCTTTAGTATTCACAACCAATGAGACATGCAGTTGTAAAATGTCCTATATTTTCCAGTCCATTTTTTCACGCAGTCCAGTGATCCCCCGTGATGCTCTTGTGGTCTGTTCAGTGCTACAGGACAATGTTCATGTTCTGTGTACTTACTTCCAGTGTTGTTGGTTGTGTCATAGTTGCTGATGATGATCATTTATATATTTTGCACCTCATTTGGCAGCATTAGGATTGCATGTTGTCTGTTTCTAAGAACATAATTGTGTATTGTTGTCTTTAATTATTTATCATAATAGAGAATCTATCTTAATTAATTAACATAAAAGATTTATCTTAATTATTTATCATAATAGATTATCTCTTTATCATGGACAGTATTAGTATGATTGTTATGACCTTTGTTAATTTAACTGAATGCTTTCTATAGGAAATTTGTACAGGAAAACTTGTGTATTGTCTTGTCTTGGTATTTGTTTAACTGTTGCTTTTGGAGTCGAGTGTCAGTCATTTATCTTCAGGTGGCATATTGTTGGAAAACTGGCACTAATAGTAGCTTGATACTACTACAGTTGACAAAAACCAATATTTGCTCAGTTACCAATTTCATAGTATTATTGTGTTGTAGATTGTGATGTATTAGCACATTTATTATAGTATTTTGCCAGTCTTATAAGTTGATAGTAGAGATTGTGAACATTGTTATTATTATTATTCTTTCAAGAAATACTTTAGTTAGCGAATGAAAGAAGAAAAAAAAAATGCTTGATATAAAACATGCAGAGCAAATGGAGGGTTTTGAAAAAAAAAAAAACTTTTAAAAATGGATTTACAAAGTATATTTAAATGTCATTCAACAATAGAGTTAATATTCTTATTGCTATGATTGCATACTGCTGTTTAAATGGAAATTAACCCTGTCTCCTGTTTTCCAGATCTTATTCACGAAGCTACTCCAGAAGTAGAAGCCGGGGACGCCGCGACAGTCGTTCAAAGGACAGGTCTGTTTCCCATTTTCTTCCTTGATTTACGAACTCTGCAAGCTGTTTTTGTTTTCTGTAGTTTCGTTTGTATGTGTAAATCCAGTGCTTATTCTGTTCATTTCTCTTCTTTGTTGCATATATAATGGATACATTTTTACCACTACTGATTGTCTAAGAAAGATAGTTTGTTTAAAGTTGTAAAATTCTCCCTAGCAGATGTCTCTCCAAATAGACATGCCACTTTTCACTTTATGATTTTTGATTTGGCTTGAATGACAATTGTTATTAGATGTTATTTTGTATTATATATATTGATAACACATGTTCAAACTATAGGTATCACAGCAGGCACTGGTTGGTTGCTGTGAAATACCCCGTGGGGTGAAATTTAGAAGTATTTATTGAAATCAGTAGCCATTATCATAGCTCAATACATCCAGCTTTGACAAGAATTATTTCGGGATTGCTTTCCTCAGCCTTGAATATGGCATTGCACATTGGGTGTAGTTACATCACAAATTTAACAAAATAAGAATCCAAAAACACGGAATGAAAACACCATTAACAAACTGGAAAAGATCACACGCTTACACCGAGTGCAGGATGGAAGAGATAGCAGAGCCCAGCTATAAGCGGACGGATTGAGAATCTGCAAAAAGAAAGACGAAAACTCCTATACTTGATATATTGACAGACAAACCCAATGCGGAAGGTTTCTCAGTTTGGATACAACAGTACCTGTCTAAGATAATAGAAAACATTGCTGGTATTGTGGGGGGGGGGGGGGGGGGGGGGGGGGAGATGGAGCAAAGAAGAAAGTCATGGCAATTGGAAAATTCCCAAATAACTTCAAAGTACAGATAGGGGCTTCAAAAACTAGTTAAATGCTGTTGACAGAAAAATATATAGAAACACATAGCTCTCTTCACAGATACAAAGTCAATTTCTCTCAATTCCGAAGAGCAAAAACAGTACTGAACTAGGAGACCTAAGAGCAGCGCACAGTGGACTGTGTCAGAAATCTAAAAGAGTTGTGATACAACGAATCCCACCAATTTGTGGATCCTATCACTTCGCAACATGCCTGGAAATGAAGCAGCTGATAGGTTGACAAAGGAAGATGGATAACTACCACAGCTTGATATAGACATAACCTTAGATGCGGCCAATAATGGTTTATAAAAAGCATTTGCAGAGCCTTGTGAAAATAAGAGCAGCCATCAGAAAGATGATCCATAATGCCAACTGTGGGGCACTTATGAGTTATCCGTGTACAGTGAAGGTGTTCCATTTCAGAACAGATCAATAACTACCAGTAGATTCTGTTTCATTATTTAAGAAATCACAGGCAGTTGTGTAAAAGTGTCTTTCAGTTGTATTGGTTAGATAAGTTCATTACTTTTTTCCATTAACTGCTTCAGTGTTCAGATTTGATGCATGAATTTTACATGCAGAAAGCTGTAATCTCATGGTATCTTAAATAACTAGCTCAACATTATGGAACTCTTTTCAGGTATGGAAAGTCCGATGGAGTTTCTTACGACTGAGAAAGAAATGCTTGTCTGATGGGAGGAAAAGTTACATTTACCTAGTAAACTTATGGCTACAACTATGCTGATAAAATGTAATAAACTAAAATAAAAATGTCTGCATTACGAACCACTTTAACTTGGAAAGTGGTTCATAATGGAGACATTTGTAATTTTCCTAGAACATCTACCTGTCAAATATGAACAGTTTCAGGATAGTTGCTGCTACATTTTCATCATCATTACACATCATAGTCTCCTTGTTTATCTACGCTTTGCACTGTGTGGCTTGGAACAGCCCAGTTACACGTCTCAATGCTCTTTTGCCTGGTGTCATTATCTTTTCTTGCAAGATTAAGGTTTTATGTTCAAGTTAAAGGTGATTTATTTTTTTTTTTTTTTTAAATCATCGCTAGGTATTATACAGTTTTTGTTGAAATGGTCTCAATGCTGTCACAAACAATATGATGCAAAGTCCAACCTTATCTAGATTAGCATAATTATTATGTATTGTATTATGTCAGGTAAAGCGACGGTTAATTTTTCAAATGTGTATTCTGTATGTTTACAAGAAAAAAAAATGCTAACATTATTTTAGATCTGAGCATAACAGAAAATGGACTCAACAAGTATCATGTTTCAGAAACTGAAGTACTTCGACAATATGAAAACTTCACAGTGGTTTAAACAGAAAAGCGGTGAAAGGCAAGGTTCCTGGGAGAAGAGATGGGGTGACCTGCACAAATATGAACATAGAACAATGAAGTGTGAACATGCTTGAGGCAGGGGAACTGGCAAAGGATCCAGAATCTTTTCAGTTCAAATAAAAGAAACATTCTGTAAAGGGCCTGCTGTATTGTATTTTGTATACTTATTTGCATTCGTCCGGAATGTTGTTTTAGACGTAATTGAGTCGTGCCTGTTTTACAGCAGAGCTGCGATATTTGAACATTTTGGCAGACACATCCGACTTCTTCAGGCACTTGTTGGCAAGGTTACCTTCCCGGGTGTATCGTAGGGTATTTTGTATACAGTTTTAGCTGCACACTGCATTTTAAGTTGTTTTGTGTGTGGTTGGTTTGAAGAAAAAAAATTAACACTAAAGCTAAATTAATGTCAGAAATGTATAACTAACCAACAGTTATATTTCAAATACAATTGTTGTAAAATCAGTTTTTAAAAAATACATATGATGACAGATAAATAGCAACAATTATTTTATGTCAAATTATCTATAGGTAGGGCCTTTTCTCAGTATGAACAAAATAAATAACAAGCCTTAATACTTGCAAAGATCTAGGTGAAATTTATCAGACTTTTGTAAGTGAGAATGAACATTGACAACTTTGGCTGGTTGGAGACTATAGATTTTTGTACCCCATTGAGTGCTGCAGGGCAATGTTGTCATCAGCTGTCAAGGCACTTTATCCTTTCATATACTTATTATCATCAACGTAATGGTTTCTCTCGATATCCTCACAGGGAAATTCACAATATCATTCTCTGTCCTACCACTTGAACTAGTTTGGTAGACTGATTCCTTCAGAAAGCCAGCAGGCAGGCATTGAAGATGAATGTGACTGAATTGAGAGTGCCGCTGTTTGGGTTTGAGTCAGTCTCTGACCAGAGCTACAGTTGAACAATGGAGTTGATGTGCATACATGGCAGTTATCTCATTTGAAGTTGTCAAGTCTTCTTATAATATTCCCTCCAATAGAGGACAGATCAGTTGTTGTTTGACATAATAACATTATAAAAAATATAGTTTTATTTAGTTTGTGAAAGGACCTGGGTATGTTATTTTAAGAAGTGCTCAGTGCAGATTTTACAATAGTTTTTCCCATCATGTAATATCAGTAACTGATATTTGATTGTGGGAACAAGCAGCGCAGCATGTAGAGATAAGTCATTGAAGATTGAAACAGAATGATTGTTCTGCTTTCCATCCACTCTGTACACACTTGTATTTGTTGGTGTACACTTTACATTACAAAACTACTTAGCAGTTAATATGGTGAAATGTTTTGATTGTTTGTGTATTCTAAAATATTGAGTACACATTTATTAATGGTCTATTTTAGATGCTTACAAAAATCATTACCAAAGTATTGCAGATTGCATTGAGCCAGTAACACTTATGGATAACTGATTTCCATTATGTGCGTCTTGGAGAAATTTTGGCAGACTCATTCACAAGCTAAATATCTTATCCTATTTTTAGGCTGACACGCATACATTTTTATTGTTTGTTCTTATTCAGCTGAAAGCATGTCATATTTCTATGCGCCTTAGAAAGATGAAAGTAATATCCCTTAAACATCGCTAGCATTTGGTTTAATTGGCAGAAAAGGTCAGAATTCTTTATATGCTTATTAGTTGCAGTTTAATGGCAGTAATATTTGTCGACAAGGCGGGATGTGTTGAGAGTAAATGTTCATTATGAATTGCTAGTTCACATAATTTAATCATTGCCTCTCCTCCAACTGCTGTAATGGAGCTATATTAGAGAACGGGTAGAAAGCAGCTATTTCCATAATGCATTTATACCTGGCGCTGATGCAGCAAAATGCATAATGCCCTGCCCTGATTAGAAGGGATGCATTTTCAACCACACTGAATCTTGGGCTCAACCCAGCCTTGAAAAATGATTTCTCTGGGAAGGGGGTGTGATTGAAATAGGAAACTGCTACCTCTAATTATAATGCATTGACTGGTGTATGTCTCACATTTCTGCCTTGGGATTACCTTTATCCAATCTGCATTCCCATGTTTCACATCTAGTTTCTTTTTCTTCAGCTTTACATAACCATTCAGTATTTTGTGAACGTTTTTTGTGGAAAGCCATGGGAAGGACATAGATCGTTATGAGAATGAACAAAGATTTATATGAGAAAGAACTAAAACATATTGTGCACTGCTTCATAATAAAGTGAACCCATTCACACATAAAACAGCTGTATGAACATGTGCGCATTGTTAGAGACTCATTGGCAATTGAGTTGACTTGTAATTTTTCTGTGCGATGACTTTAGTATAATTGATGAGCTAAATGTAGTTTTAAAATGTCAAAATGCACTGGCAATATGGTATATTATTGTGTGACGAAAGGATGCCACTTATCACTTCTTGTCATTTTATTGTGTTGTGTTAGATTTAAATGTTTATTAAATTCTATTACTTTTGTGAATCCTGAGTTTTGTCAGTGGTCTGTAGAAAATTCAGAATGTGAGATGTTTGTAAAGTGATCTGTTTTGACAGAATAAGGAATTCCAGTTGTATAAGAGAATACAGACATGGAGTTGAAATTGTGTAGTGTTTATACCATTTCAGTATAGCCACCGCTTGAATTGACACATACGTCCCCTGGCCTGACCTGGAAATAGAACATTCTCTGTTTTCACCTAAACCGGTTTTCACAGGCCACTTAGACTTTTTCATTATGGTCAAAATGATTGGCGTTTAGCTGTTTTGGAAGGTTTGGGAAAAGAAAAAAGTCTGGTGGAGCCAAATCTGGAGAATAAAGGGAGTTTGGAAGAATCTCAATATTGTGCTAGCCGCACAAGTCATGCTTGATGAGAGAGCTGCATTGTCTTTAAGCAAAGAGATGTTGAGTGCATGTTAGCCCTCGTTTTCTGGTCTAGTCTTTTTTATGTGCTTTATTTGTCCTAACACTGTGTTATGAATGCCAGACATTGATGTCCTAGAAACATAGGCTTAAAATCCTATCTTATGAAATGAGAAACGGGTATAGAGATATCACAGATGACTGACTTAATGGAAGAACAAAGAATTGAATGGTTAGGACATGTAGTTAGAATGGAACATGGTCAACCAGCAGCATTGATGTAGATTAAGATTGGTATCCCTATGAGAACATCAGGATACAAGACAAGAGGGTGACCCAGAACGAGATGGAGTAGAGGCATTGAAGAATCAAACTTGACATTAGTACAAAGCAAAAACAAAATTACACCCACTTCCTGTCTGCATCAGTTCCCGGCAAAAGAAGTAGGACTAAAGAGGAAAGAAGATGAGCTCCGGTCTGCCATTTGCTCCACTGTCACAGCAAGTGTTGGTGGGCAGTTGACCTTTCTGGCTGACTGCTGTCTTGACAGATGAGTTTATAAAATGTGGAGTTATACCTCTTCATAACAAAGCCTGGGTTGAATTTAGAGACCATGTGTTGCCCATGCAGCATGATCCCTCTCTCAGCCTGACTAGTGTACTCTAGAGGAAAGGTAACACCAATACGTCTGGAACAAGACAAGCTGCCGGATCAGCAAAGCAATGCTGTAACTGTCCGCCTGTCGGAACTTCAGTCCTAGACCAGTTGCATTTCCTCGCACTAGGATAAGACTTCTTCTTCTTCTTCTTCTTCGTTCATCCGGAGTTTTTTTTCCGGATGTGATTGCGTTGTGCCTGTTTACAGCAGAGCTGCGTTCTTGCGCCGTTAGGCCGACACATCCAACTTCTGCGGGCATTTGTTGACTGGGTTAACCTTCCCGGGGGTTTCTTAGGACGTTTGACTCTCACTGTTGTGGTGTTATCCCCCATCCCAGCTGGTCCATATAGAACAGCCAAAGATCCTGGTCAGCCCTCAAGGGAAGGCAGGGGCAGACCATGGGCATTCCCCGCCATCCAAGGAGGCTTCCATACTTGCAGAGCCGATACATAGCGCTCTGGTACTGGGCTCACCCAAGGAATCGTCACGTCCTGCACATGGCTGCTTAGCCTCACTTCCGTATATTGGGCCTTCCGTTCACCATAGGCTGTTCTTCCGGAAACCAGAAGTATGCAGTCTGCAGATGACATCCACACAGTGAGCTTTCGATTCGGACTTTCCATGTAATGGATTTGCTATCCAAGCAATATTCCATTTCGTGCCACTAGGACACTTTTCCACCTTTTATGAAGCCCACACAGTGGGCTTTTGATTCGGACTTTCCACGTAATGGATTTGCTATCCAAGCAATATTCCATTTCATGCCACAAGGACACTTGTCCACCTTTTATGAAGCCCACACAATGGGCTTTTGATTCGGACTTTCCACGTAATGGATTTGCTATCCAAGCAATATTCCATTTCATGCCACTAGGACACTTTTCCACCTTTTATGAAGCCCACACAGCGAGCTTTCGATTTGGACTTTCCACATAATGGATTTGCTATCCAAGCAATATTCCATTTCATGCCTCTGGGTCTTCATGCACCTTTAAATGTCAACCTGTATATAGTTAAAGTAAGCTGCGGTCAACTTAAGCTTGTTAATATCTCCATAGAGCTTGTCCTCAAATGAAGCAGGTGTGGGCCAAAATATCTTTCTCTGTTCTGCATACGTTGGGCAATCCTGCAGCAAATGTTTTGCTGTCATTTTTCCAGTTCTACAATTACATTCATCGGTATCTCCTATCTTTAGTTTATTGAACAAGTGGTATTTCAGCCTGTTATGTCCTGTGCGGAGTCTGAAGATTGCTACTTGTTCTCTTCGGTCGAGTTTGTAATATGCATCATCCTTCTGATGGCCTGGATGCTCATTTTGATTCCCATTTTGTTCTATAAGTGCTTTTTATCAACCTCTTTGCCTCATTATAGGTTATGTCTATGTCAGGCTGTGGTAGTCGTCCGCCCTCTTTTGCCAGTCTGTCAGCCTCTTCGTTTCCAGGTATACTGCAATGTGATGGGATCCACTGTATTACAACTTTTTTGGATTTCTGGCATAGACCATGGAGTGCTGCTCTTAGGTCAGTTAGTTCTGTGCTGTTATTGCTCTTCAGTATTGAGACAGCTGACTTTGCATCTGTGAAGATAGCTATTTGCTTCTCTTTATTTTCCTCCATCAGGAGCATTTCTGCTGCAGTTTTCAGAGCCTCTACCTCCGCTTTGAAGTTACTTGAAAATTTTCCAGTTGCCATTGAATGTGTTTTTTTTCACTCCATTTTTTAAATTTAGGAGAACTCCTCCTCCTCCATTCTCTATTGAATTTTTGGCTGATCCATCTGTACATGCATGGGTCCAATTCCTGCTTGGGTAATGTTCTTTTATGTAGTTTAGGGTTATTTCTCTTCTTTCGGTTTCATGCTGAGTGTTCTTTTTCTCAATACCAGGAATGTTTTCTATCATCTCAGGCAGTTGCTGCTGTCGCCAAGCTGGGAACTTGTGTGCATTGTGTATGGGCTTTACTGTTATGTTAAGAATAGGATCTGCCCTAATCCTTCGTTTTGCAGTTTCTACAAAGTTGCTACGCTTCAGTCTTCCCTTTCCAAAACCATTAAATCTGTTGTACATAGGGTGGTCTGTCAATCTTCTAAATTTTTCTGCTTGTTGCTGGGCTCTGCTATCTCTTCTATCCTGCATTGGTTGTAAACAAGTGATCTTTTCTAGTTCATTAATAGGCGTTGTCTTCAGGCTTCCAGTTATGATTCGCATTCCTTGGTTTTGGACTCTACTTATTTTGTTAAAGTTTGACTTAGCTGCTGTTGCCCAAGCTGCAATGCCATATTCCAGTACTGGCCTCACCCGTCCAGTATATAACTTCTTGAGAACTTTCTCATCTGCTCCCCACGTTGTACCAGCAAGCTTTTTCATGATTGCCATTCTCTGCCTTGCTCTTGTTCGATTTTTCTCAACCTGTGTCTTCCATGTCAGGCGACGATCAAAGGTGACTCCTAGATAGTTTGGATTTTCTTCATGGCGCAATATTTTTCCATTCAATACCAGCTGAGGTTTATTTGAGAGGGAGAACACTGTGCATGTTGTTTTCTCCTCACTTATCTTCACTAGCCATGATTTTGACCAGTCCTCTAGCGCTAATAAGGCTTGCTGTATTCTGCTGTTAGCTGTGCTAATATATTCTTCAGATGTCCATATGGCTAGGTCATCTGCAAAGGAGGATGTGTGTACTCTGGCTGGAAAATTTTCTGTGATGTCATTTATATATGCTAGGAATAATGTTGGTGAAAGAACTCCTCCTTGGGGGACACCTTGCTCCAGCAGCATCATTTTGCTTGTTTGTCCTTGTACTTTTGTCCTGGCAGTTCTGTTCTCAAGGTAGTGGCTGATCCATTTATACAATTTTCCACAAACATGCATGTTTTGCAGTTTACTTTCAGTCCTTCCTTCCATACTTTATCAAATGCTTTTTCTAAATCTATCCAGACTGCTAGTGTGTGCTTTTTCTTTTGGAAGGCATCCTCTATTTCCTGAGCTATATAGGTTATTTGATCTTCAGTGGATCTGTACTTTCTGAATCCTGCTTGGTGTGGTGTTAAGAGTTTGTTTTCTTCCAGATGCCATGTTAGCCTGCCATTGATAATGCGTTCCATTAATTTTCCTACACAGCTAAGTAGACTGATAGGTCGATAGCCATTTGGTTCTTCCAGGTCTTTTCCTTTCTTTGGGACTGGTATTAGTATAGCTTCCTTCCATGCCTGTGGGACTATTCCTCTCTTCCAGCTGTTATTTAGGACTCCTAGTAGTTTCTTCTTTGCCTTGGTGCCTAGTCCTATTAGCATTTCATTTGTGATTCCATCCTGTCCTGGTGATGTCTTCTTTTTTAGGGTATTCATTGCCTGTTCCATTTCTTCCATTGTTAGATTTGCCATCATATATTCTGCTGCTGTCTCTGTATTTCTATGATGTATCTGTTTGTCTTTGATTGCTTTCTTCTGTTCAGTTGTAATATCAATGTGGTTTGCATTGGCATAGTGTTCCATTAGTGCATTTGCAGCCTTTTTTCCTGTAAGCAAGGCATTTCCTTGTTTAATTGTTATTTGTTTGTTTCTAGGTCCTTCATTGTTCATGGCTTTCACTAGTTTCCATAGTTTGTTTCCATCCCTGTCAAAATTCAGGTTTTCTGTTTTTTCCCTCCAACGATCTCTTGTTGTTTGATTTACTGTTCTTTTATATTTTGCTGAGATGGCTTTGAGAGAGGTATTCGCTTCAATTGTTTGTTCTCTCTCTGCTGTCTTCCTGGCATCTTTAACTTTGTCCTCCAAACTTTGTAGTTCTTCAGTCCAGTATGGTTTGTAATTTTTCCTCGCTCCTCTTGGAATGGACTCAGTGGCTGCCTGTATTATTGCTCTGTTTAGACTTTCCACCATTTGCTTCATGTTGCCATATCGTGTATTTATGTTTTCACAATATTTGTCTGTTAGTGTGGCAAATCTGTCCCAATCTGCTCGTTTGTAATTCCAGCGGGGCAAGGGCTTTTGCTCCTGTGGAACATACTCCATATTCATTACAAGCTTGATTGATCTGTGGTCACTACCTGCTAATTGGTCCAGCACATGGCGATCGATTTTGTGGAGGATGTCTCCTGTGCAGAAAGCTAAGTCTGGAGTAGAAGTGGTAATCCATCTTCTGGAGTAGAAGCTCGGTGTGTCATCCGCTTTGTTGAGTAGATGGAGATTTGAGTCTATTTCCCAGTCCTCCACTTCATCTCCTCTTTTGTCAGTATCTGGGTATCCCCATCTTTCTGAACGGCTATTAAAGTCTCCGACAATAATGCAATTTGTGTCAGTTATTTTCATGTTTGAGAGTGTAAGATCCTTATCTGCTGGACTATAAAGATTGTAAATTCTTATTTTCACGTCCTTTATCATTATATCAACACCTATAATTTCTGTTTGGTTGTCAGAGATCACAGATACTTTGCTGCAAGGTATTGTATTTCGTGTAAGTATTAGAACTCCTCCTTTATGTCCTTCGCGGTCGAAACGTGTGGCCTGATATCCCCTGACTGAAAATTTGTGCTTGGCGTTGAGGTGTGTCTCTTGAATGCATGCCACATCTATTCTATCTTTATGAAGACGCTGTGTCAGGGATTCTTTCTTGTTATAAACTCCTTCGGCATTCCACTGTAGTATGTTGAGTGTCCTTGGTATTTGGTCAATAGCTCTTAACCTACTCCTCTGTGCCTTGACTCCACAGCACAGGGGAAGGTGACAACCAGTAGTCATGGGTGGACCCCCTCGAGGCAGGGGGCCCGGCACTATCACCGCCTGATGGGACTTCACGGGATTAGCACCATAACGATTAATTTTCATCTGTGGCATCATGAAATGATAAAGTTACGTTGCACTGCTTTGTCAAGCCTGTGGCTCAGTACATCCGATTTCGACAAGCATATTTTGGGGTGCTTTCCCTAGCCTTTGACTGTCCCCAGTCTACCTACAAGGCAGCAGGTTTGTGCGTCACTTCGTCTGGTCCCTCTCCCTTGACCTGTCCGACTGTGCTACCGTCGGCATAGCTCTTGGGGTCATTGGAACGCGGAAGCCCCTCTACCTCGTCAAGGTGGACGCACGGCAGAGGGGGATAAGACTTCTACCCTCTCAATTGTGCTCCTCTGCCCGAAGCCGTTGGCAGAATGTGGGGTGTTGGGATTAGTAAGCGTCTACTGTCATACTCAGCAGTGGGATGAAAGTGGTTGTGTTAATGGTTTACTCCGAAACTATTCTTGCCGGGTTCCTGTCTGTGTAGTTCCATAGTGAATGAACATTCAAATCGACCGCAGTGATCATTCTTCTGTCCATAGACTGGACAAGTTTCAGTATGGGTTTTCCTCCATATCACTTTGAGCTTCAGCTTAATGTTACTGGCAGATGAGGATCTGAACTGTCTGCAACCCCATAGTCCTTTCCTTATGCAGAAGCATTTAAATTTCTTCTTTTTCTTTTGTTTGCTTGAAATTTATTGTAGATAATTGCAATGTGGCCTTTTGTATAAACTTTGCTTTTTTTTATTTCATCCAGTGGTCCATAGAGTTTATCTTCCACTGTTAGCCAGAATGTTTGCCTAGATATATCATATTCGGGGTAGTCTAGTGTCACGAGATCGCCATGAGTTAACCAGATAATAATACCGACGTTTGCTTGGCGTATATTTTCTAGGCCACAACAGTCGTACTAACAGAGTAAACACAGCTGCACGGGTTACATCGTGTCAGCTCATATACACATTTGGTGGTGAGTGAGACGGAAGGGATACAACGCGTTGGCAGTTCATAACAGTTAAAATCACATTTAATTGCCGCTCAGGATATGGAATGGTTCCGTTTGTCATCTATAGTTCCGGACATCAGACGGAATGGAGGTTTTGACTGTCACTACATGACAGAAAGTTGAGGGCTTGTTATTGAAAACAGTGGAACACCTGCCGGACATGAACAACGTCACGTGCACAATGTAAGCTTGTTTGGAAAACCATGATTGGCAGCTTGGTATCGAAACTCTTTGTTGGAACTGTACAGTAACTCTCTAGATTGTTGTGGATGTCAGGACCAGTGATGACAAATCTAACATTAATGGAGCCAGGGAGGATGGATCCCTGACAGGGGATGATCTGCCAATGTGCCACCTGTGTGGGGGAATAAAGGATAACGTCACGTGGCCAACTTTGGTAGTTTGCCATATAAACCCGAGTTGGGACCAACTAGGGGGACTTGAAAATGCTCTAGTCGGAGTGCCAGGGCACTGCAGTGCTTAGTGGAAATAATATCTACCGTGTGTTAATTAGTGACTTAATTTTACACGTGCCTATAATGGCAGATGTAGATATGATTGATAGGACTGCAGTAGTGCCATTTAAGGTTCCTCGGGTTGGAATGAAGAACCCGGACCCAAGGTAACATCCGATCCCGGATAAATTATGATGTGGAGAGATGGGCCAGCAACTTTCGCAGTGGAAGAAGTTAAGACACATTGCTCGGTGGAGTCTACTGGTATATGTATCCTACATGAGTGAATACCAATCGTTAACACACCTGAAGTGATGGAGGTTCAGCCCATGTGGAACTAGATCAGTAGGGACTGATGTTCACAGTAGATGAAACCAAACATTGAAGTGTAGTTGTTCCACGTATCAAGGAAATCAGAACTTTCAGACTATATCTAGTGAATAAAGCAAGCCATTTTATTCTAGATACATTAACTGTTTAATAGTGAGAACTAGTGAACATTTATCACGAGACAAAAAGACTTGTTAGTAGGACAGTGTTCCATGTTTGTTTTCACTGCACCGGAATTATGAAGCCGGAGTTTCTATAAACTATTAGGAACAGTCGCGTTAGGAAATATACTAGTATTTTCCACGGATTATATTTACATGAGATTCAGGTCTCATGGTCATCAGAGTTCCTGGAGGAGGACATGTCTGGAGAGAAGGATACGACTTCGGTGAGGTTTTTCGTACTGACTCGAATGATGTCCTGTGATCCTTGCCATGATGTGTACACTATGATCCTGAACTTTGAAGGCTGACACATACATTTATGTTATAATACACGACACACTTTTTCTTCGCATACACGTCTCATCAGTAATTTTTAGAAGCAAGAGTTGTTGAGTATGTTGCGTTGGGGAAGTATGAGAGGGGGCATAGTACGACAGTGAGAGAGTGACAGGAAAAGGTGTCCATAGGCTGATGGAGTGTGTGGGACGGAAGCTGGTGGATTCTCCAGGATATGAATAAGGGGAAAAATATTATAATGTGGGGGTCGACTCTCTTCACTCCAGGGACGACACTTTAAAGGAGGACACGACATCTAGGAGTATGTGATCTGCTGTGGGCGGCACCAATCCACATATACACATGGCAAGATTTGCTAGTTTATCATTTTTTTTTATACATGTGGTTGCATAATCAATGGTGTCCTGTTCTGGGGCCCAGAATAATGATTTTTTTTTCTGGTCCATGTGTTGGTAGCTTTCTGATTTTATCGATCTTTTCTTTTGGTGTTACGTGGCAGGTACATCATGTTGCTTTTCAAATGTTCCTTTCTTGTAGTTGATCAGCTCTCATTTTTGGTCACTCCACAGTGAGATGATGTCTACTGGAAGATGACCTTATGCTGGCTGCTTAGATCAGAGTCGTTTGGCCTGGTGGATAAAACTACTTCTGTTCAAATTGCTCCATAGCCAGGCTTTCAGATCTGTTCTTCATAGGGTCGCCTAGCATGCTGAGGAACTTTTCTGCTTGTATTAACTTTTTCGTGTCACTGCACTTTCTTAGTATATTTTCTCCATCTTAAGTAGCTTAAAAGTCGGCAGGGTCGACTTTATTGCACCAGGTTTAATCCCATATGGCTCGGTCTCTTTCTGCAGCACGGAAAGCGTCGCACAAAGCACGATCTCCGTAGCTTTTAGCGACGACCCACAGGAGTCTCCGAAACATTTAACTAGTAAACCGAATGACGCGGCCTGGAATCGAACCCACAACCCCCGGGAAGGTTAACCCGGTCAACAAATGCCCGCAGAAGTCGGCCTAACGGCGCAAGAACGCAGCTCTGCTGTAAACAGGCACAACGCAATCACGTCTGGAAAAAAACTCTGGATGAACGAAGAAGAACCCACAACCTTCAGAGCACATGCCAAACGGCTTGACCACTTCGCCACAGAGACTCCCCTTTTCTCCATCTTTTGGGGTTGATCTCGTTCCTCCTGTGCTTGCTTTTGAACCTTGTCCAGCTCTTGTAGTGTGGTACTTGACACCATGAAGTTGACCCATATTACAGGTATGGTCATATGCCCCGTTGGTAAACTGCTAAGTATTTTCCCACTGGCTTCCCAAGTTTCTCCATGTAAGCATGTCATCAAATGTTAGTCCAAAGTATATTGGTTCATTATCTACTTTTAGGGGTATTTTGTGGTTCTAATTGTTGCCATTATTATTATTCTAGAACTTGCTGCTTACTCTGCCTCTTTAGATAACAATCAGCCCACTCATTTACTGTGAAGGGTATTTATCTATGCATGGCCTGAAAAATCAGCTGCACTAGTGTTTGGAAACTTTGTGCTCAATTCAGTCTTGCTTCACTCAATCCCGTCATGCTATAGTATTTCATTTCCTTTTCTACTTAATGAATCATCAAAAAACAAAAAGTAGATTGTGAGCTTTACTAGAACATGATTACAAAAAACAAAATGGACATTGCAGCTAAAGCCTTTGGCAGCACAGAACAAAACAACACAAAACTATGAAAAACACTACATGAAAATAACTTATCTGTATCCTTGCTTGGAGAGACCGACATGTTTGACGGCTGTCAGTGGATAGTTTTAACTTGAACTGTGGTCAATGGACCAAAGGTCATTAACGTCAGAAGCTCAGGAATTAGTTAAGCCACCGGGGGGGGGGGGGGGGGGGGGGGAAAGACGGCGCCCATGTGAGCTGACGGTAAATTTTTGATTATTATTCTGTGGCGAAGGTGTCGCAGACGCAGTTCGAAATTCCGCACCAGGTGCTTGAAACGCAGCTGCGGGCGACCTGGATGCAGACCACCCTGAGTTGGTCCTCATAGAAAGGTATGAATTCCATTCGCTCAGAGAGTACCATAAGACATGGCACGCGCCACCAAACATACAAAAGGGTGAACAGGATTTTCCCCATACGGACACTAGAGTGGACAGCAATAAGAGAGAGAAACCAAGGGGAACAGAATAGCGTCAGAGAACAGCAAAGGGATACGCTGTGAAGCTGTGACAAGAAGCGGTTCGGTTTTCAAGGAGTTCCGTGCGGAGAAGCGAGCAGGAAAGATCTGGACGATGCAGTGTTTATGAGGCGAGGAAAGAGGTGACAACGGAGATTCATTCCGTAAAGGACCTAGACGATATTGGAACAGGAACGATGGAACAAGTGGAAGGAAGATAACTGGGAGTCGGAGACGTAGGATTTTCAGAATTGTTTTGGGAACTAGTTCTGAGATGTTTTTGAATGAAGACCGACCCTGTCTTAAAGGGCACTTTGTTTTTCTCTAAGTAGTTTGGCCAATGAAAGATTCTGCAGCGCATTAATAAATGCCGTCACACAGTTCTCACGATCTGCCGTCAGTTGTTATTTCCGTTCGTCGCAGTTGAGATGATTTGTTCAAGATAACACCGTTTGTTTATCGTTGACTGTTAATTGTTTCATTACGCAACGAGCAATAAACACCCTGGCAGACTGCAATGAAAAACCACCGAACGAAACTTGCCACGAAACCCCAAACAGCAAAAATAATGTTGGGGTTAACTACGTTGTCCTGTAAAGGATATACAACTAATTATTGTAGTGGACTATACAACTGCGGGGATGGGAGGTTTGGAAGTTGAATGAAACTGTGTTGGACATTGAGGCAGCGAGGGGAGAGTGAACCTAATTGGAAGATGAGATGGTTTTCCAATGTCTTACGATCCCTCTTGTGAGATGCGCACAATTTGATCGCCTTGAACTGTATGTCGGCCACGCCACAGTGGTCAGGACTGTTGATGCGTGTGGATACCGGGTTTTGGGCACCACTGTTATCAGAAAGGTGGTGCCTAAACCTGTCAGTCAGATGTAGACCTGTCCACCCGATATATCTCATGTCACAACGAATGCAAGTACTCCCATAGATACCGTTACGACTCGTGCATGAGAAACCCTCACGGATTTGGAAAGTCGTCTGAGAGAATGTCAGACTCTGGGTTTTCTAATTGCCAGTATTCATTTAGAGTTCTAACACTCCAGGTGCCAGTTCTTGAGATTTTTCTAAGTGACGGGAGGTAAGTACAGCTTTCTCTGCCTTGTTATCCTTTTACTAGAAGTCTCCTTTAATCTTGGCTGGCAGTTATTTTTATGTAGACTTATTCATAGTTAGTTGAATTTATCAATCTGCAATGCGTTATCGTTTTACTAGAAGTGATTCCAACTTCACAGCAACGGGTCGTTAACATTATGCTCTGTTCCTGTGCCAGTGAATATCACACAAAATGCTCTTCACTGCCCTATGTGAATAATGGAATAGACAGGAGCCTGAGCACTCCAACAGTCCGCACAGCTACACTGCACAATGCCGCTGCCAGAATACCGACACAAAAGTCATCTATGAAAAACAGTTCTTTGTCTCTAGAATTGGCAGTCACCAGAAAGACTTCATTGGCTGTTATTTTTCTGTAGACTTATTAATGGAATTTATCAGGATTAGCCGGTCCCACGCCAACTCTCCTCAGTCACCTCTTGCAACATGCAGGTTATAGTCTTACTATGTTTTGCTTCTCTTAAAGGACCTCGGTAACACTCGAGTGGCTTGAATGAGCGCTGATTAATAAATGTGAATTTAATTCAATGGTCTCAAAGATTCCACCTGCCTTGGAGTTGTGAGGCCCAGACATGACATAACACGGAATGAAATGCTCAAAACAATATTTCAGTGTGGAATTGCAATGTTTATTGATGAAAACACATTTCATAGAACACAGATGTGACATAATTAGATGAGGTTTGTACAGAAGAAATATCAGTTTACATAGTTACAAATGTTTTAAAGTTAAGGTGAGACTTCCCATCTAAATGTGTCCATCTATTACACTGGGCATCTAGGAACAATATGCTTTCTTCTGCGTTCATCCTGATTTTTTTTCCGAATGCGATTGCGTTGTGCCTGTTTACAGCAGAGCTGCGTTCTTGTGCTGTTAGGCAGACACTGTACCAGAGTACAGAACTAACAAGACTCGGTTTGAGTTAAAAGACTGTTTATTTCTTCATGATGACAAGCTTGCTTCTTCCCAGTTCAAAGGCGTGATGTAAACTGCCTCCTGACAACCCACTACGTCACGACTTGAGCATCTCTCGCTTTCACTCACGATGCTCAATCGTGCTGTAGCTTTTTCCCACTAGATACTAACCAATATTCCCCTACGGTTACACCTCCCCATGTTAATTAAAGAATTTTTCCTATAAAAGGAAAAAATCTTTACTCCAAATCCCTTTACTCTATTCCCTCTTTTTCCTTATCTCTCACAATTCCTCTAACCTTCCCTAACCAACTCCATTTTAAGTAAATATTCTATTTCTTTAAGTCTTCCCCTGTTATATAGTCCTTCTAGTTATCCACTATACAGTTATTAGTTCTTGGCTCGTTCTTGGCTCTTTATTGTTGTTCCTATAAAAAATATACACATCATAAGAATAGTTCGTAAAATCGTTATTGTAGCTTTTGACCTTATAAAACTCCTCACTCTTCCATAACACAACATATACAAACACAATGTAATTAGAGAAAGAAAAGAAGCGGTTCGCACCGAGTGAGAGGTATAAAGAATGAATTGTCAACATGACCACATTTACATACAGTAATGAATATTCAAAACACTCCATTTACCTCCCTTGCCAATAAAAAAATTTTGTAAAATAATTTTTTAAAATACACCTTATGTTCAGTATCAAACAATTTTACATAAGTTTTCACAAGCCTTATATATTCAACATTAAAATTGCCAACCACAATCCTGTCTATTTTTCGTTACCTCATCTTTAACCACGAGCCCATGTTCATAATCTATGAACATTTTTAATATAATTAACGCTGGTTTTTCACAGCACCTATATTATCCCCCGTACATCCCATACTTATATACTGCCATTTATCGTCTTCCCCCAATCAGTGGACAAAGAATATATTATCCCTCAGTAGTTTTTACTAACTCTTTTCTGAACGAAAAAACCTTAAACAAAACCCCAGATATTTGAAGACTAACTTACTTAACCAACTTTATAACTTAATATACAAAACCATTCATGTAATCAAAATCAAATCACACAAGACGTCATAACTCCAAATTAATGTAAGGAAAAATACATTTTAAAATAACCTAACATGCATTTTATCAAATCAGAATAAAACACCCTATTTCTACCTATCACTATTGGACACTTTTACGGACCAATAGTTTTTTTTTTTTTTTAAAAGACTATGAACACAATAACCCTATTCTAAATCAATTAATTAAAGAACATTTTACAAAACCAAGTCAAGCCAGAAAAAAAACACATCATATATGAAGCATAGAAACTCAATCTCAATAAAACAATTAAATAATAAGCATCATTATACAGTATCAACTCAAGCAAAAAAATTTATTATATATGACTCATTACTCACAAAACTCATAGTGAATAACACAGGATTTTCAAAAAAAAAACTCTCTTAAAATTACTACGTACAGTGGCCCATCCACATTGGCCTCTCATACTAAGTAACGTAACACATATCTATTTATACAAGTCCTTCCAGTATTTCTATGTGCGATTCAACAAAACTCTTCAGTGTCACTTATGTATGTATATATATATATATATATATATATATATATATATATATATATATATATATATATATATATATATATATATATATATATATATATATATGTTAACTACAAACTAATTTCTTAACTTAGAAGCACATCTGTTCCGTCCACAAAAAAAAACCAATAATCCACATTGACCGTACCATTTATCTCCCCTCATAACTTTCTATCTTTTTCTATCTTACTTCAAACACCTTATAAACTCTGGAATATCATCTTAAGTAAACATTGTAAACTACAGTTTGACTCCTTTTATCTATTCCCAATGTGGTGTCAACTCAATGTAGCAGCCACCCTCTACTTATCAATTAACTTATGCCTCGGCCTGCTAATTATTTCCCTTGGACCAACTATCAATATAACTTCTTAATTATAACCGTTAAACACGGCATTACTAGCACCAACAAAAAAACTTGTCCAATTGCTATAGAGTACTTCCACCTACTGTACCAATATCTAATTCGTCCAATCTACGAAAAGTCACGAAGTTGCAACCTAAAATCAACCAACAATTCCATCACAGAGAGGAAAAAAATTATATATATATGCCTCTCACAACCCTACCTCTATATTATCTATCTCACTGCTTACCTACTCCTCAAGACCACTTATAAAAAGTATACATTGAATCCTTTTCACCGTTTTCTTATTCTTCTTCAAGCACCACTTTCAGTTCTAATTCCTAAAACTTATAACTTGCCATCTGCAGTATCCTCCATCTATCTATCTCCTACGTTTCCACTTCTTCAACAACTCTAAGTTTCTTTGAATAAGTGCTAACTCAACATCAATATCCTCTTCCTCGTACAACTTATTAGTTTCTTCCATGCTACTAATTGACTCTGACTTTTCATCCATTTCTTCTTCTTCGTCTGTATGTCTCTCGTTAGCCGCCGCTAATTTCTTCTGTTCAATATCCCATCTAATTTGTCTATCATTATTCCTTAAGGATCTTTCTAGTAGAGGCAAATCTTCTCCGCTTGTTGAATAATCTCTAATTCTCCTCTGTCTTTTCACCTCTCTATCTTTTTGTCTATCCATTCTTCTTTTCGTTGCTTGCCTAGTATTCTTAAATGGAGCACCTATTTCTTCTTCCATACTGTCATAATAACTTTCCTTCACTTCTTCTTCTTCTATTTTTTTCGGTATCGTTTGTTCTTGAGTATCATTATAACCTGGAGTTGCTAGTAGTCGATTTTGTGCTGGATCTTTTCTAAAACTTGGGGTTACTGTAGCTCCTCTACTAGCTTGTCCATCTAAATATCCTGTGTCTGAATAATAATTATTATTATAATTATTATTTTCTATCTCCTCCTCGTCTCTTCTTAATTGTTCAACGTGTGCCCTTGCTATATGTCCCGTGATCTGGTTCTTTATACTATACGATACATTACCTAGTTTTTCCAAAACGTAATAACCTGGAACCCAACGAGCATCAAACTTAGAGTTTCTTCTATGCTTCTTGTAATAAACTCTATCACCTACCTTAAACTCCTGTAATTTAGTATTTACATTTTTGTACTTTTTCTGTCTTTCCCTAGCTTTAATTATATTATTCTTTAATCTTACGTGTGCTTTATGCATTTCCTGTATTATGGTCTCTTGGAATTCTTCACCCATATATTTCCGTCTCGGTTTTAATAGATTATCTATAGGTAGTATTGGTTCTCTCCCGTGTATTAAATAGAATGGCGAAAACCCCGTGCTCTCATTTTGATTTGTACGAATAGCGCTAAGGGCAGGTCCCAAGAATAGATCCCAATCTTTTTCATGTTCATCAACAATCTTTGCTATAATGTCGTACAATGTCCGATGTTGACGTTCGTTTCTGGCATTTGAAGAAGGTCTATAATATGAGGTCTTTATATGTTTTATATTCAAATCTTTTAATAACTTTTCGAATTTTTTATTTACAAATTCTCTACCATTATCCGTAAGTATACTTTGTGGGCAACCAAACCTTGGTACGAACTCCTGTAAAAAATATTAATGACTGTATCTGCGCTCTTATCTGGAATCGCGTAAATTTCCGGCCAAAGACTGTTGACGTCCACTATATGAATTAAATACACGTTTCCTGACAACGTTCTAGGGTGTGGACCTGATATATCTAAACTAATCTTTTGCATTGGGAACTGAGGAATATCTGTATCTTGTAATGGACATTTTATTGTTTTCATATTCCTTAATCTGCATTTCTCACACGTATCTACATATTTGCAAGCAGATTTAAACAAGTTTGGCCAATAATATTTGCTCGTAAGTGCTTTTACTAACTTGTCCCGACCAAGATGTCCATTCTCATTGTGATATGCTTTTAACACTTCACTTTCTAAATGTTTTGGAATATATTTCCTTAGTTGTTCGTTCTTCTCACACATATAGTATAACTGTCCATCGTCTTGTAAAACCAAATAATTCTTTTTATATTTGTTATCTTCCGTTTCTCTCAATTTTTCTTTTATTTGTAAGACTTTTGGATCCAACTCTTGTTCTTCTTTCATATTAAACTGAGCTAATTGTAAATCTTCTTCTCTATATTCAGACTCTTGATCCGATGGTAAACTCTCAAATTCTTCCCTATTTATTATGGCAGAATCTAAAATATTTACTTGCCAGTTTCGGTCGTCTATCTCTGGTTCAACTTCATCTTCTGTATCTCCTGATGACTGTGGGTACGGAATCCTAGATAATAAATCAGCGCATGTGTTAATCCTACCTGGAATGTACTCAATTTTCGTGTTATATCCCTGTAGATTCAATGCCCACGTCTGTTCTGCACTGGAGCTTCTAAAAAAGACTTTAAAGGCATATGGTCAGTTCTAATAACAAAATTTGCGTTATGTAAGTAGTAATTTAGTTTCTGAAGAGCATAATGAATTGCATATGCTTCCTTCTCAATAGTCGTCCATTTTCTTTGTGATCTGCTAAGTTTATGCGACAAGAAGTAAATAGGCCTTTCATTTTTAACCCCTGGTATTCCAGACTCTTTTCCTTCATATGGTTGAACCAAACATGCTCCTATTGCATTGTCTGAAGCGTCTGTATACAGTATTAACTGTTTGTTTAAGTCTGGATGCGTCAATA
Organism: Cepaea hortensis; assembly: GCA_963921405.1. Taxonomy (NCBI): domain Eukaryota; kingdom Metazoa; phylum Mollusca; class Gastropoda; order Stylommatophora; family Helicidae; genus Cepaea; species Cepaea hortensis. The sequence goes on from OY992876.1 coordinate 189,069,839, forward strand.
ATGGTACCAGTGTTAAGCTGTTTTTTAAATATTCGAACGCTTTTTGACATTCATCATCCCACTTAAATCTAGCGTATTTACCTGTTAAATTTGTAATAGGTTCTGCTATTTTTGAAAACGCTGGGACAAACCGCCTATAATACCCACAAGTTCCTATAAACGCACGCACTTCCTTTATGTTAGTTGGAGGAGGTAACTCTTTAATAACCTTTATCTTGTCTTGGTCTGGTTTAATACCTTCTCTATTTATAATATATCCTAAATATTTTGTTTCTGTCTTTAAAAACTGGCATTTACTAAGCTTTAACTTTACATCATGCTTTCTTAGCCTGTCAAATACTAGTCTAATATGTTTTAAATGATCCTCTACATCTCCTTTTGTAAAAATCAGAACATCATCTATATAGGCTAGTGCGAACTTTTGCATACCTTCTAAAACTTCATTTATTAAGAGCATATAGTGAGAGGGCGCCGTTCGAACCCCGAATGGCATACGTAAGAATTCGTAAGAACCCATATGAGTACAAAAGGCACTTTTCTTTTGTGCGTCCTCCGACATCGGAATACACCAAAATCCTGACCTTGCGTCCAGCGTTGTGAAATATGTAGAGCCATTAAGCAGCCCCAAAATATCATCAATTACCGGCAGTGGGTACGCTACATTCTTGGTGATTTTGTTCAACGCCCTGTATTCGCAACAGAAGCGACTCGACCCATCAGGTTTGGCTACGATGACAGCCGGAGATGACCACTCTGACTTCGACCTTGTTATTATTCCTGCTTTCAACATCTCTTCTATTGCCTTTTCCACAATTTCTCTATTTCTTAATGGAGTTCTATATGGTTTTAAGCTAATTGGTGGATGATCTCCTGTATCTATTTCCATTGTAACTGTTTGCGTCTTTCCCAATTCTAAATCATTAATTGCAAATACATCCTGATTTTGCTATATAAGTTGTTCCAAGACTTCCTTATTTTCTGGCGGAGCTTTTAACTGTGCCAACAATTCTTGTTCCCTTGTCATTTTGTCTAGTGAATGTATTTGAACTGTATTTCTTCTGGATGGATGGATCAATTCATCCATTCTAACAATCCCTCTTCTTCCGCATCCGCGTCTGTTATTAAGTCTTTCACTAGAAGTTTCTGAATAACTTGTTCCCGACATTTCTACTCTATCCGTTGCCAATATGTCACTAACGTTATGTTCTAGTTTGGCTATTACACATCCTCTGTATAATTTGATTTCTCTACCTGTGTTGTTGATAATCATCACTGGAAAGGTTAAGTGTTTATCCAACGCTATTATTCCATCTGGAACTTCCAAACCAGGCTCATCAATTACTTCCTCTTTTAACTCAGTGACTCTGACTGTGTCTCCTTCTACATAATATGGGTTTCTCTTCAACTTTGCTTGTATCAAATTAACTGACTGTGGCTTTAATGTCGTTGACATTTTAACTCTAACTAGTGCTGATATGTGCATGTCTTCTTCCATATCTATATAGACGTCTCTGAATTTTAATTTATGTAAATCAAAAAAAAGTCTTACTCCATTTTTTATTAAAAAATCTCTACCTATCAACATGTTTCTATTTAAATCTTTCACTACATGAAAAAGGTGTCTTATGTTGATCCCTCCTAACTTAAAATTTATCATTGTTTGTCCAATTACTTGTAAATTCTGTCCAGTAACAGAGTGTAAATTATTATGACTCTTAAATACTCTACAATTTCTCACTATTTTGTATAGAAAACTTTCTTTTACTACACTAACCTGAGCTCCCGAATCAATTAACGTACGAATTCTATACTTTCCTATTTCTATTATACAAGAGCTATAATCTGTTTTATTTCCTATAAATTGCTTAACTTCACCTACTTGTGAGCATTCTCTATTTGTCCCCCTATGTCTGTTATTAAGATACTCTTTAAACCTTGGGACCCTATTATTCCCCTTCCTATTCCAGGTCCGATTTAATAGGTAGGGCGCCTGTTTTCCTGCGTTGTTCTTGTAGTTGTAAAATTTCTGTGTCTATCTTCTACACTCCTATTCAACCTGCTATTGTCACTTCTACTTTGTATATTCGACTGGGTACGCCTGTTACCACAAAAACGAGACAAATGTCCGCGCTGGCCACACAACCAACAGACCACATTTGTGTTGTTTGTTCTATCCAGTGTCTCACCCGTAGGGCACCTCACCTGTCTTCTCTCATCATAATCTCTTCTATTCCTACCTTGCAACGTCTGTATACCTCCTCTCCTATTCCATCTAAATCTTGTCTGTCCTATTTCCATAGGCTCCTCAACTCTGTCTTCCCGACTAGTCCCTATTTCTCGTCCTGTTCTCAATCTAAATCTACGTCTCAAATTTTCTTCTTGTACCGCGATATCTACCGCTTGTGACAACCTCTCAGGGTTTTCCCTCATCAGCTTAAACTTCAAACCATCGGACTTTATGCCATCTACAAAAATTCCGACTAACATCCTCTCTACCTCTTCTCCTCGTACATTCTGTCCTAAAAATGCTTCTTCAGCCAAGTTAATCAACCTATCGCTGAACAATTGTACCGTCTCTCCATTATTTTGTTTAGCCTGTCTCAATACCGAAAATGCATGTTGTGGATCCGTTATTTCTGCATATTTCTTTGCTAAGTCTTCTTTGAATTGTTCCCATGTCTCATCAACTCTAGCCTCTAACTTTCTTCTTATATGATCCGAAACCGGTTCCGTTGCCGTTTGATAAGCAAGTCTCATTCTCTCTTCGTCTGTTGCTGAGACTAGATACGCATATTTTTCTATGGAAGTGACCCATTTCTTAAAGTCTCTAGCCTGTCCACTAAACTTCACAATTTCTGTTACCATTCCCTGTTGTTTTATTATCGTATTTAGTCTACCTACCGCTGTTCCTACCCCTGTCAAAACCTGTGCCAAGGAGTCTTGTTCCGCCATGCTGAAATATTCTTAAACAGAGCAAGCAAACTATTTCACAATTGTAATTTCCTAATTTAAGAAATACAATTCACTTAGTTCGTAAGAACAGTTCAATCAGTCACCAGGTTTATAAATTATATAAATTACCCCAATTCTGTTTCTTGACCCAAGCACGACGTACTTTCCTCGGCTTGCCGTCAGATCACACACAACGCTGTATTACCAATCACGCTCCTCAGGTAGTTAGTTCGTTCGCTCTTCTCAAGTAACTTCTCAGTTTCTCTTCTTGGGATGCTTAGTACCGTGTTTCAACCCTTGGTTGGGTCCCTACCAGCCTTGAGATTTCTTTTCACCCGATAACAGGGCACATCATAGCGACGTCTTGAGAACGACTCACGCAACAGAGCCCAAAAGGATTAGCGAACGCCGAGATATTCTGACACGTCATAAAACATGGGCCAATCCATGCTGTCTTGCTTGTGTTGTTAAAAAATTTCTGCTCAGTTGCAATAGCGATCAGCCTGGATTGCTGGATTGCCAAACTCTTGCTCTCTCAAGACAGGATCACATTGGGCCGGCTTTCCGCACACTCCTCGTTCACAACGATCAGACAACTGGATTGCTGGATTGAACTTGACAGGTTCGGCAGAGCAATGACCAAGAGGACTCGTTAAGATGGTATTTGCAGGCGCCAATAAATTTGTTATCTCAAGTCTTGAAAAAGACTTACAGAGGACCACCCCTGGGCGGGCTTTTGGCCTCTGTATTCACAGATAACTGATATTTACTGGCCATCTTTTCCACTGCGCGCCTGATTACGTTCACTAGTTGTTCCACAACGTGCCGCAATTGTTTCTGGTTACTTATAGAACTGGAGCATGGAACATCTTCTCCGCGATGTTATACGGCATGACTTCGCGTTGTTTTTATACCGACCGGATTATACCAGGCTCAAATCCTCGGTCTTAGGCTCCATAATTAGCCCTGTACCAGAGTACAGAACTAACAAGACTCGGTTTGAGTTAAAAGACTGTTTATTTCTTCATGATGACAAGCTTGCTTCTTCCCAGTTCAAAGGCGTGATGTAAACTGCCTCCTGACAACCCACTACGTCACGACTTGAGCATCTCTCGCTTTCACTCACGATGCTCAATCGTGCTGTAGCTTTTTCCCACTAGATACTAACCAATATTCCCCTACTGTTACAACACATCCGACTTTTGCTGGCATTTTTGACCGGGTTAACCTTCCCGGGACTTTCAGATTTTAAAATGGGCACACTTGAAAGAACAAAACGTTCACTTAATTATAATTATTACATGTTAGTTTCTACTATCTGAATTGGTATAACGCTGAATATGAAAATCATACTGTACATTTAAAAGATGATGTACAACTGACAGTACAGATAGCTGCCTTGATCTGAAGCAGAGGGATTTTGTTTTGCTATATTCACATGCTCGAGTTATTGGTTATTATGCAAACATCTATAGTGAAATTACACACACATTTTATGTTTCAGACAGGACTATTCCAAGGAATCTTGAGTTGAACACAGCTTCCATTTTTTTTTCTTAAATTCAATAGGCAGTTTGTTTCTATTATCTATTCTTATATGGATAAGTACTTGTGGTCTACATTTGCCGTTTTTATATCTGAAGTCACACCTGTTGCTTGGACTTCACCGAGTTGTTGTAATACATACCCATGACAGAAACAGTCCACCTTATTCTTGACCTTCCTCCAGCTCTCTAGTCAGAGCTTCAGTTACAGGCACAGAGAAGTATCTGATGAGAAGTGTTCAGATGTCAGAACCAACTTATTTGTTGTCATTAAATTCTATGCAAGGAGTTGTACCTTATTCGTTGTGTCATCATTTCTCATTCCATCTCTTCTAGTAATGCCAAGAGCTTTTTCCCTAGGCAGTCAGTGTCTGGTTATTGTGTACACTGATACAACTCTTAATGAATCACTATTCCCCCAACTGTCTGTCACAGAGCAGGGAACTTAAGAAAACTGGCAGTGTACGGATACAGTTGCATTCATGCATACTTTGTCCTGATACTCTATATTCATGAGTAACAATCAGAATTGTCCTGATGACTTCAAAGAAATGAAAATAGCTGCAGGACTTACAAGTTGTGGTTTTGTCTATGCTTAAAACACAGTGGACCCTTCTTTTTAAAAACTGGTTCTATACCAAGAAAGTCATCCAACTTATGTTAACATGAAGGAAACTGTGGTCACTGTTCACTTTGTGATGAATTGCTATGTACAAAAAGATTGTAAACAACTGGTTACTATAGATTTCAGAATCAGTCCATGAAAACAACTCTCAACTGTTATATAACTGTAACATTGGTTCACTTTATAAGCTCTCATATTCTCTTAAAGTGCTGGAGAATATGAGAGATGCTGCCATGGTCTTAGCTCAATGAAGGTAAACTCCCAAATGCACCTCCTGGTGGTTCATCATGATGGGTCAAGTATCTGCCAGAATAACTTGACAACTCTGCACTTGAGTAGAGCAAGGAATTTGTCCTGACAGACGAAAACTGCTGCCAAAGTGGAGGTAACAAACCAGCTGTGTGGGTGTGGAGGTCAAGGGGAAACACATTATCTTCCTAAAAATAAGTGATATATTCACAAACATCTTGCCAGTCCTTGAACTGAAATGACAGACTGTCATGTGACTCCTTACATGCACCATGCATCCACTGAAATTCCATGCATAAATACATGTGTTAACACATCTTTTATTAACTATACACATATACATAATTCACACCTGTTGACATTTATCCACTACAAAATTGTTATTGATATTGCCGTGGCATGGAGGCATATATATCAGCAACAGAGTTGAACGCCTACGCCAGCCGACACGGCACTTGATGATGATGATGATTGCCGTGTGACGATTCTGTGTAGTCACGTCATTTTCTTCCCTTTCCCTAGCGTTTTGGTTCTGGGATTCTTTCATCATCATCATCATATATTTACGTACGTATTTTGGGAATGGGAGGAGGGAGGAGGAGGAAGAAGAAAAAAAAATACGACAGTTGGCAGCGCTGGAATGAAAGGAAGGCGTGTAGAAAATTTCATCTCAATCGGATGGGCCGTTCGCGAACGTATAAAGGACATACATAGATACATACATACAGACAGACAGACGATCCTAATTTATATATAAGATACACATATACATAATTCACACCTGTTGACATTTATCCACTACAAAATGAATGAGGTATTTTTATATACGGTGAACAAATTTAGTAATCAGAATCATTACTGTAATAAATAAACAGAGGATGTGGGCTACATTGTGATGAAACTAAATTTGCACTAAGGTGCACTTTACTGACACATGGGTTATTCTTTCTGCAGTACTTAATGACCGTTTTCATGATATGTGCTTGTAGTGCATGACTAGTAGACTAGTTACTGAATTAAGAACAGAAATGCATTAAACATACAACAAGTTAGAAGTTATAGAGGAGCTGAGTGCCACAGCGACCACTTCCTCGTTGGAGCAAAATTTAAAATAAAACTTAAGAGAGCTTTCTATACTAAATTAGAAAGATTACACCCAACATGTAACAGAGAAAAACTACAAGAAATTACAGTGAAAGAGAAATTTACAGATGAAATAAAATGTAAACTTGAAACTCTGCAAAACCCTTTGGAGGAATGCGTTGACCAAACTTGGTTGAACATCAAGAATGCAATTCAATCTACCGCAGAAGAATGTCTCGGTGTGTTAACCACGCATAGAAAGAACAGATGGTTCAATTAAAAATGTGAAGAAGGAGTCATTACGAAAAAGAATGCCAGACATTTATGGTTAAATGACATCAACAACATCCAAAAGGAAGAGCAATATGGAAATGAATGTAAAGAGGCTACAAAAATAGTTCGACAGCAGAAGCAAGAATATATGAGTAATATAATCAAAGATATGGAATCTCTTAACCAGAAAAACGAATACAGAAAGTTTTTTAAAGAACTTAAGTCAATGAAACGAGGGCACCAACACACCACATATGGTTTAAAAGACAAAAATGGGAATATGATAAATACCAATGAAGAAATGTGCAACACATGGAAAGAATATTTTGTTGAAATACTAAATTGTGAAGCTCCAAGTAACACTTTCCCACAGGAAGAGGTTCTAACGTGTGAACCACACATTGAAGAACCATCATTTGAAGAAATCCCATATGTAATCACACGACTCAAAAACAATAAGGCAATAGTGGCTGATGGAATTGCTGCTGAATTTATAAAGGCAGGTGGCCATGCATTACATCTAAAGCTATACGAACTAATAATAAAAATCTGGAGGACAGAAGAATTACCCGATGACTGGAAAGAGTCATTATTTATACCTATCTTTAAGAAAGGAGACAAGTTCCAATGTGAAAATTATAGAGGAATATCACTACTGCCCACAAGCTATAAGTATTACTAAATAGACTAAAACCATATTCAGAAGACATATTAGGTGACTACCAGGAGGGTTTTAGACAAAACAGATCAACAATAGATCAGATATTTATCTTACGACAAATAGCCGAGAAAAATTGTGAATATAAAAGAGATCTCCATAACATTTTTGTGGATTTTAAAAAGGCTTATGATAGTGTCCTTAGGAATAGTCTATGGCCTCTACGGAATGCTATGCGGGAATTTGGAATACCAAGGAAGTTAATCAACATGACCAGACCATGCATGGAAGATACTTATAATATAGTAACATATAAAGGCAGGAAATCAGACCTTTCCAAATAACATCTGGCTTGAAACAAGGTGATGCATTATCGGCCGCTACTCTTCAATCTGGCTCTAGAGAAAGTTGTAAGGAAGGTAAAGGAGGAATGTGATATTGGAGGAACATCCAAGCTGCTTGGTTATGCAGATGATATAGATATTATAGGGGAAAATGAACAACAGACATTGGAAATATTGACCCACTTAAAGGAAAAAACCCAACAGATGGGGCTGGTTATCAACCAAGTTAAGACAGAATATATGGTAATTTCAAGAGAAGGAATGGCTAAATACTCTGGCTCCATACAAATAGATAATATTACCATTAAAAGAACGGAAACATACAAGTACCTGGGTGCAATCTTCAACTGCTCCAACATCATAAGGGAATAAATACAAACTAGAATCAATTCTGGAAATAAGATATACTATGCACTAGAACATCTACTAAAATCAAATGCGCTTTCTCGTAACACCAAAATCACAATATACAAAACACTGATCAGACCAGTTGTGCTGTATGGCTCTGAAACCTGGAGTACAACGAAAGGAGACGAAGCCTTGTTACAAATTTTTGAGAACAAAGTTTTAAGACGCATCTTTGGACCCATTAGGGATACACAAAGTGGAGAGTGAAAAAGAAGAAGTAACAAAGACATTTATGATCTGTCTAAGTCCCCGCTAATCACTAGTATCATGAAGGCTAATAGACTACAATGGCTGGGGCATATAGAAAGAATGGAAGACAATAAGGAAACAAAACTCGCTTACACTCAGGAAATAAATGATCGTAGACCCTGAACGTACGAACGAACGAACGAACGAACGAACGAACGAACGACCGAACTTTATTTTAAAAGGGTAACAAATTGGGCACGCAGGCCCGTCTTACATTCGGCCCTTTCAATTACTCGTCTTTCATTCATCAAATGTGCATGTTACATTTGCAATGTGCGTTACACTTACGGAGGTAGACCAAGAAGACGGTGGAGAGATAATATATATATATATATATATATATATATATATATATATATATATATATATATATATATATATATATATTGTTGTCAGGTCTTAGTCAGATATGACTGAGCTACCGTATAACAGTAGACGGTACTACCTGGTTCTGTTAGCGCCGAACGTTGGGCGGCGCTTACCAAACCCGACACCCCACATTGTGCCAACGGCTTCGGGCGGAAGAGCGCAATTGGGAGGGTACAAGCCTTACCCTGGTGCGAGGAAATGCAAGCTAAAGACAAAATTGTCATGGCAGGGCAGACCAGGCCCTAAGCCTTGGTTGGCGACTGGTCTAGGATCGAAGCTCCGACAGGCGGACAGTTAGAGCATTGCTTTGCTGATCCGGCAGCTTCTGCAGCTTGTCTTGTTCCAGATGTAGGGGTGTTACCTTTCCTCTGGAGTGAACTAGGCAGGCCGAGAGAGGGATCATGCTGCATGGGCAACACATGATCTCTATATTTTAGCCCAGGCTTTGTGCTATGGAGAGGCAATAACTCCATCCCTGGTCTTAACTGGTCTCGGAATCAAAGCGAGAGGCAACTGTTACGGGTTATAAGTCCTTGTCAGTTGGCGTAGACATGGGGCGCCACGCGTTGCCTCTGACGGTGGGAGACACCTATAGGTGTCACTGATCAGCTACCGCCCGCCTCAAGCTGGGCAGCCCCCAGCCAATTGGGTGCTGATCCGCCACAGCCTGCCTGCTTCAATGGGTGCTTGGGGCTAGGACAAAATCTGAATCGCAGGCTGTAAAACCAATGCACCAGGTACAAACAAAAATATAAATAGAAACCTCAAGCTACGGCTTGCAACCTGGAACGTGAGAACCATGTGTCCAGGATTTTCCACTGACTTGACCAATATTGACGATGTGAGAAAAACGGCTGTGATTGATGCCGAACTCAATCGTCTTAACATTGATATTGCTGGCCTGCAGGAGACTCGCCTCGCTGAGGAAGGGTCACTCAGGGAAAACAACTACACCTTTTTCTGGAAGGGTAAAGGGCAGGCAGAAAAAAGGCAACACGGTGTGGGCTTTGCAGTGAAGAATTCGCTACTGGGAATGATTGAAATTCCAGCAGGAGGAAATGAAAGACTATTATCCCTGCGCTTGGCAACCTCTTGTGGGTTTGCCACCATTATTACTGCATATGCACCGACACTCGATTCCTCTGATGATGTGAAGGATTTGTTCTATGAGGAGTTAGACTCTGTGATCAAGGCAGTTCCAAAATCCGACTACATTTATATGCTCGGTGATTTCAATGCTCGTGTGGGCAAGGACTCGAGTTCATGGCCAGTGTGCCTTGGAAAATACAACATCGGTCGCATGAATGAAAATGGGCAAAGGCTGCTGGAGCATTGCACCAGTAATGACCTATGTATTACAAACTCTTTTTTTAAAACAAAAGAGATGCATAAGGTCACATGGAAACATCCAAGATCTGGCCATTGGCACCAGCTGGACTTCATCATCACACGGAGACAACATCTGAACCATATATCATTGACTCGTAGTTACCACAGTGCTGACTGTGATACGGATCATTCTTTGGTTGTTGCAAGGGTTAGACTGAGACCAAAGAGAATCTACACAGCTAAACACAAATCTAGCCCCAGGATTAATATTATTAACACTCATGATCCTGAAAAGTGCTTTCAGTTTCAACAGCAACTTGAAGACGCTTTCACTGATACACCAGAAAATTGTACAGTAAATGATAAATGGAATAAACTTAAGGAAACTCTTTGTAAAACTGCCGTAAAGGTTTACGGCACTGTGGATCATAAGAGGCAGGACTGGTTTGCGGCCAACAGCGAGACTCTGCAGCCCTTGATTGATAAGAAGAAGAAAGCTCTCTTAAGAAACAAGGAAAGACCAACGCGTAACACTCTGAGTGAGCTAAGGCAAGCTAGGAAGGATGTGCAAAAGGCTGCCAGGCAGTGTGCAAATGATTATTGGATCAAGTTATGTGAGTCCATTCAAATCGCAAGTGATAAGGGAGACATAAGAAGCATGTATGAAGGAATAAAGAAAGCCTGTGGTCCAGTGATCAAAAGAAGTGCACCATTGAAAACCTTGACTGGAGAAGTCATCACTGATAAGAAACAGCAGATGGACAGATGGGTAGAGCACTATTTGGAGCTTTACTCAAGTGAGACCAAACTAGCGGATAATGCCCTCAACGCCATAGAGGCTCTACCAACTCTTGACCACCTGGACACACTTCCCACCATAACAGAAGTTAAGTGTGCTATAAATGAACTTGCATCTGGCAAGGCTCCAGGTAAGGATGGGATTCCAATAGAGGTTATCAGGAGTGGGCAAGACACACTCACTATACAGATCCACCAGCTAATAGAGCTATGCTGGCGTGAAGGACAAGTCCCACAGGATTTCAAAGATTCAAGCATCATAACACTGTACAAGAACAAGGGCGATCGGAGCGACTGCAACAACTATAGGGGTATCTCACTTCTGTGTATTGTTGGAAAAGTATTTGCCAGAATTGTTCTGCGCAGACTTCAAGTCCTAGGAGATCAAGTCTACCCCGAATCACAGTGTGGCTTTCGACAGAACCGGTCTACCACTGATATGATATTCTCATTGCGACAAATGCAAGAAAAATGTCGTGAACAGAATCAACCACTGTTTATTGCCTTCATCGACCTCACAAAGGCATTTGATTTGGTCAGTCGTGAGGGTCTGTTCAAGGCACTAAAGAAGATTGGCTGCCCACCAACTCTTCTGTCCATTGTGGAATCGTTCCACACAGCCATGAAGGGTATAATCAAGTTTGATGGTGCAACTTCTGAAGAATTTGAAATCAAGAGTGGAGTTAAGCAAGGTTGTGTACTAGCTCCCACCCTCTTTGGAATATACTTTTCACTTCTACTGAAATATGCATTTCGTGATCAGGATGGTGGTATATACATTCACTCACGCTCAGATGGCGGCCTCTACAATGCTCAGAGATTGAAGGCTAAGACCAAAATTAGGAGGGTACTGATCAGAGAGTTGCTTTTTGCAGATGATGCTGCAGTTACGACCCACTCTGAGGAAGAATTGCAATGTCTACTATCTGCATTCTCCAATGCTTGTTCTGAATTTGGTTTAACAATTAGCAAAAAGAAGACACAGATTATGTCACAGGGTGCACATGGGGTACCATCAATCTTTATTGACGACGCCGAACTAGAGATAGTAGACCATTTTACATATCTAGGATCAGTGGTAAATAGCAAATTATCCCTAGATCAGGAAATCAACATCATGATTGGTAAGGCAGCAGCAACAATGAACAGGTTAAGAAAAAGAGTCTGGGAGAATAGGAAGCTTACTGCCAAAACAAAAGTCCGTGTCTATCAAGCCTGTGTCCTTAGTACTCTTCTCTATGGCAGTGAAACCTGGACAACTTACTCACACCAAGAGAACAATTTAAACAGCTTTCATATGCGGTGTCTGCGAAGAATTCTTGGTATTAAGTGGCAAGACAAAATCACAAATACTGAAGTATTGGAAAGATCAGGTTGTGTGACAGTTTATTCCATGCTCAGTCTTCGTAGACTTAGATGGATAGGACATCTTAGGAGGATGGATGATGGTAGAATACCAAAGGATATCTTTTTTGGTGAATTACAGATGGGTAAGAGATCTCAGGGTCGGCCTCTACTACGATACAAAGATGTGTGTAAGCGGGACATGACTGATACAGACATTGATAATGCACATTGGGAGCAAGTCGCCTCTGAACGTGTTGCATGGAGGGCAAATATCAGAAATGGAATAAAGTCAAAGGAGAAAATTATTGCAGAAAAGTCACACACCAAGCGTTTGAGACGTAAGATGGTGCATGATGGTGGAAATGACCACGTGTTCACATGCACCCACTGTGAACGGACATTTACAGCGCAAATTGGCCTTATCAGTCACACTCGCTACCGCCATAGTTAAAAGTTATTATGCCTTTCTAAAGCACAAACTATCGTCTGTCAAGACGGCAAGGTGCCAATGAAATGATATATATATATATATATATATATATATATATATATATATATATATATATATATATATATATATATATATATATATACCAGACTATGCATGGAAGATACTTATAATATAGTAACATATAAAGGCAGGAAATCAGACCCCTTCCAAATAACATCTGGCTTGAAACAGGGTGATGCACTATCGCCGCTACCCTTCAATCTGGCTCTAGATAAAGTTGTAAGGAAGGTAAAGGAGGAATGTGATATTGGAGGAACATCCAAGCTGCTTGGTTATGCAGATGATATAGATATTATAGGGCAAAGTGAACAAAAGACATTGGAAATATTGACTCACTTAAAGGAAAAAGCCCAACAGATGGGGCTGGTTATCAACCAAGATAAGACAGAATATATGGTAATTTCAAGAGACGGAATAGCTAAAAACTCTGGCCACATACAAATAGATAATATGACCATTAAAAGAACGGAAACATACAAATACCTGGGTACAATCTTCAACTGCTCCAACATCATAAGGGAAGAAATACAAACTAGAATCAACTCTGGAAATAAGATATACTATGCACTACAACATCTACTAAAATCAAAGGCGCTATCTCGTAACACCAAAATCACAATATACAAAACACTGATCAGACCAGTTGTGCTGTATGGCTCTGAAACCTGGAGTACAATGAAAGGAGATGAAGCCTTGTTACAAACCTTTGAGAACAGAATTTTAAGACGCATCTTTGGACCCATTAGGGATACACAAAGTGGAGAGTGGAAAAGAAGAAGTAACAAAGACATTTATGATCTGTTTAAGTCCCCGCTAATCACTGGTATCATGAAGGCTAATAGACTACAATGGCTGGGGCATATAGGAAGAATGGAAGATAATAGGGAAACAAAACTCGCTTACACTCAGGAAATAAATGACTTTAGACCCCGAGGTAGACCAAGAAGGCGGTGGAGAGATAATACATGTACAGACCTACAAGCACTTGGAATCAACGACTGGCAAGAGAAGGTCCATCAGAGAAACGAATGGAGACAGATTGTATCTGATATATCACATTGGCACCTTGCCGTCTTGACAGACGATAGTTTGTGCTTTAAAAAGGCATAATAACTTTTAACTATGGCGGTAGCGAGTGTGACTGATAAGGCCAATTTGCGCTGTAAATGTCCGTTCACAGTGGGTGCATGTGAACACGTGGTCATTTCCACCATCATGCACCATCTTACGTCTCAAACGCTTGGTGTGTGACTTTTCTGCAATAATTTTCTCCTTTGACTTTATTCCATTTCTGATATTTGCCCTCCATGCAACACGTTCAGCGGCGACTTGCTCCCAATGTGCATTATCAATGCCTGTATCAATCATGTCCCGCTTACACACATCTTTGTATCGTAGTAGAGGCCGACCCTGAGATCTCTTACCCATCTGTAATTCACCAAAAAAGATATCCTTTGGTATTCTACCATCATCCATCCGCCTAAGATGTCCTATCCATCTAAGTCTACGAAGACTGAGCATGGAATAAACTGTCACACAACCTGATCTTTCCAATACTTCAGTATTTGTGATTTTGTCTTGCCACTTAATACCAAGAATTCTTCGCAGACACCGCATATGAAAGCTGTTTAAATTGTTCTCTTGGTGTGAGTAAGTTGTCCAGGTTTCACTGCCATAGAGAAGAGTACTAAGGACACAGGCTTGATAGACAAGGACTTTTGTTTTGGCAGTAAGCTTCCTGTTCTCCCAGACTCTTTTTCTTAACCTGTTCATTGTTGTTGCTGCCTTACCAATCCGGATGTTGATTTCCTGATCTAGGGATAATTTGCTATTTACCACCGATCCTAGATATGTAAAATGGTCTACTATCTCTAGTTCGGCGTCGTCAATAAAGATTGATGGTACCCTGATATATATATATATATATATATATATATATATATATATATATATATATATATATATATATATGTGTGTGTGTGTGTGTGTGTGTGTGTGTGTGTATGTGTTTTTATTTACCAAAATAAAAGTTTTGTCTATGATCAGTTCGCCGGTCTCCCTGGTCTAGGAGTTAAACGACTTTCTCCGTTTTCCCGTATACTCTAGTGCAGTGGTTCTCAACCTTTTTTGGCCCATTCCCCCCTTCACCATATTTTCAGAACGCCATTCCCCCCTTCCTATCAAAAATTTGGCCCGTTCCCCCCTTCACCGTATTTTCAGAACGTCATCCCCCCCCCCCCCCCTTTCATATTTCCTATCAAAAAATCCCCCACCCTTACACAGTATACGTAAAAATGGAAGGTAAATGTAATAGCATATACTAAAACAAGTCTAGACATCCACATAAAACATGATTTGTGGGTCTACTTACTTTATAAAATGAGGTTTAGAAGGACGAGACATACATAACTGTAAAGTATGAAGGGAAAAACTATGTCAAGTAATCGGTTCTTGTATTAACACGATCTTGAAATGGTCTTCATCCCCCCCCCCCCCCCCCCCCCCGGAAACCCTGAAATTCCCCCCTGGGGGGGGGGAATTCCCCACCGGTTGAGAACCACTGCTCTAGTGAGTAACGTGACGTGCGCGAGAATGGTAGCGGTTCTCTTCGCGTCGGTAACTTACGGGGTATGTGAGCCGGTCGCTCAGAAAGCAATGGCAATCTATTGAGCGTAATCTTGTCAAGATATCAACAATCAGCTGAAAGATGCTGATGTTGACAGCGATGTCCTGTAAAGGATATACGAATAAAAAAATGTTCAGTTCCAAGAATAGGCAGTAATTTTGTTCTAAGTCATCATTTTTTATGATGTTATGTCATTGTATGAGTATGATAAAATACACAACGGAAGAAAAGTTACCTGGTGGCAGGTTATAGCCAGATGCACGAGAAAAGGTCATTATACACCTCACACATCTTACGCTAGACGAATGAGTTGACACTTGCAATCGGGAAACTGTTTGTCAACATTTACGACAAATAATAATGTCTGATAAGTTGAGTATTCTGTGGCCATCCAAGTCTGCAATTAAGTCTCGTGATCGGGGACATCACGCGTTCCTGTCTGCAAGTGTTGGTCTATGGCTGCCATGTCGTCTGGAGTTGAGTTGAGCTAAGAACCGACGTCACTGCAGTCAGGACATTCCCATCCGCGCTCCGTCCCCTCGTTCAACAGCCAGAGAAAAGTCATATTACTAATCGTTCCCACCGCTATCTGATTGAAAATTCTCTTGGTCTTCCCTCTCAGTTTTAAGATTCTTCCAGAACCCTTGCCTGTCCCTCGCAATATCATTCTTTCCACATACGGGTTCTCAGTCTGTTCCCCATTTTCTCCACCTGGTCCCTCAGACGATCGACCTGGGAGTACAGGTCACATTTCTTAAATATCCACTCCTCTAAAGTGATTCTAAAACATTACAGAATCTGTCTGTCTGTCTGTCTGTCTGTCTGTCTGTCTGTCTGTCTGTCTGTCTGCCTGCCTGCCTGCCTGCCTGCCTGCCTGCCTGCCTGTCTGTCTGTCTGTCTGTCTGTCTTGTCCAGATATAATCAGCCTTTTCATTACCCTGCACTCCCACATGACCAGAGCAAAAATCCATACATGTCGTCTGGATTTGCGTCTGAGCTAGAGGGAAGCTGGCATTCTTTAACAACTGTTAGTAGGGAGAGAGCTGGCGCTGGATAGCACATCCTTTGAGAAAAAACAACAACCTGAGAACAGTGTAACTAGAAAGGTCTTTTATCTGGAATCTAGGGGGCAAAAGTAAAAGAGGAAGACGTAACACACACGGAGAAGAGAAGAAGACGCAGAAATGAATATTATGTGGAGGATATGAACAGACCCGCATAGGACAGTTACGGAATCGGTGGGCTTGGAGTGATGTGGATGTTGGCTTATGTCCCAGTGGAGGAAAACGGATAAAAGAAGCAGAAGAAATAGGGCCGGCGGGTTGTGTGGTAGCGCTTTATGGCAATGACGTTTCTTTATGCCGTAAAGGCCTCACCTGAGACTTGTCTGTGTGATAGATAAGCCTGCAACTTTGACCTTCACGTGTACGCACTCTCTCTTTGAGTGTAGTTTTGACATGGCAAGGCTAGTAATGCTTCCTATTTCATATATCTCTTTTATATGCCTGAGTATATGAAGAGGTATTCTGGGAATCACCCCAACATGTATCGTCACTGTGCTTCGCTTTGATATGGAATATACCTGCACCGCCACCTAAATTAGGCTGTGTGGCATACATGTATTAAATATGTCTGTCTGTCTGTCTGTCTGTCTGTCTGTCTGTCTGTCTGTCTGTCTGTCTGTCTGTCTGTCTGTCTGTCTGTCTGTCTGTCTGTCTGTCTGTTCGTGAATTCACGTGACAATGTTGTTTTCCTATGCACTGTTGATGAAAGAAAGATGAGTGATTGGAAGGGCCGAATGTAAGACGGGCCTGCGTGCCCAATTTGTTACCCTTTGAAAATAAAGTCTGTTCGTTCGTTCGTTCGTTCGTTCGTTCTGTCTGTCTGTCTTACACACACACAGAAGCTGCACACACATCCATTCTCACATAACCCCACTCAGCTATAATACAAGACAGACACCCATGCTCTTCCTTGCACCAAATGCTTTCAAGAGCACCATATCTATCTTCGCGCTTATCTTTAATCAAAATACAACCAGAACATGATGGAGAAATGCGTTAAAGTGGCCCTCACAGAAACGCACATCTGGCTGCTATAAATAAGCCGGGTAATTTAATACTCGACAACCAGCCATAACGCATTCTGCGTATGCAGTCTCGGATGATTCCAGCATTATCTAATAAGTTCCTCCTCTCTCTCTCTCTCTCTCTCTCTCTCTCTCTCTCTCTCTCTCTCTCTCTCTCTCTCTCTCTCTCTCTCTCTGCAGTATCGGATGATTCCAGCATTATCTAATAAGTTCCTCTCTCTCTCTCTCTCTCTCTCTCTCTCTCTCTCTCTCTCTCTCTCTCTCTCTCTCTCTCTCTCTCTCTCTCTCTCTCCTTCCCTCAATAAAGTACCAGGCCGAAACTGTTGCAATTCAGAAGTTTGTAGCCTTGATGCTATTCCTATCTACGTTTAATTCTTAGTTTATTGCATGCCACTGGAAGCGGTATGTATTTCAGCTGAAATAAGAATTCATTTAGAAGAGGTGACGATTACGTCATATTGAATGGATGGCTGTCAGAATCTCCAATAAGTATTTAGAGAGTTAATAAGAGTTAAGACAAATCTAGTAGGGAGACACCAGACAGGAGAGACACCAGCGCTATAAATAGCTTCACAAGGGGACACATTTGTGTCAACCAAGGGAGCACTAAGGACAGTTGAGCGAGGGCTTCCCCAAGCCATTGGGAAGCTTGGCCTTACGAGTAACCGTGGAGTACCCGGTTACTCAAGTTCACGAGCCAGCGTGCTTGGAACTCTATACACGCAAGACTCGCTAATGCACGGAGGATACAGCGTCCGTGCTTGACCACGCAATGTGTAGCGTGAGGACAGACCAGACTGGAGACGATTAGAGAGTAGACGTGTTCTTGACAAATGCTATAAGTTTCTAGGCAATAGTTTATATTAAGCTTTAGATTTAGATTGTGATTACTAGTATCATTTCTCACCACTTCATTACATCCATGTTGTTTACTGTCAATGAAGCATGCCGCTCGCAGAGCTCATGAATGACCAGCTCTAAATAAATTGCATTCCTTTTGCAAATGACACGAGTTGTTATTTCGTGCGGTGCAAAAGTAGGGGAGTCCTAAAAGACCTGTCGCAAGCAAGTTGCTGACGGGCAGGACCCCAATTGGTGTCAGAAGCTCTGAACCAACGTCAACAGGCTATTGGTATCAGAAAGCTCTGAACCAGCGTCAACAAGCACGATTCGACATTATTTCTGTGTTAAAATATTTGAAAGTAATGTAAATTTGTGTGCATATAATGGCGGAAATAATTTTCTCTTGTGAATAATTACGATCATACCATTTGTGGAGCTTGAACCACAATGAAGCAAAATTAAGTTACAAATTGTGAGATTCGACGAAAAATTTAGGAAAGTGTGTTATTCTACGGAAAGTAATGAAAATGTATACAATCATCAGTTCATATTGTCAAGCAAACCATCGTGTACATTTCATTTTGTGTGATACAGCCATCAATGTCACCATTCTTCATATTCAGTAAATATATTAGCTACTGAACGGAAGCCTTAGAACGAAGTTATACCAAACTAGTCAGAAAGTGAAGACAAGACGACATCGACTGTCATACGACGAATCATCTTACGAATCATGACAATGATTAAGACTATCATACCATTCATTCATTAACACCATTTGTCATTATCTATCACATTTTTTCATTCATCAGCCGCATGAAAGATAAAAATGTGTCTAAATTATTGATGCTCTACTAAACAGAAGCATCCATTGTGTTCTCAAGTCAATCATTTTGTGAGTGTGGAAGACAGCGGTGGAACATCCCAAGAACCGTATTTTCCAAAGAATTAGATGAGTATATTTTCAGAATATTTTGGTATGCTCTAAATTAATCATGCATCTTCTTTTTCAGTAAAGATGTATATTACTAACACCATTGTGTAAAACTTTTGTGACATCATTGTGAACTAACATAAAGCTACAAAATGGCGTCACTAAGTGAATGTATCCAGGCAGGGAAAGACATGGGCCACACTGGAGAGAAACTAGAAAAGTGGGCGGATCAAAAATATAAAGAAGAAATAGCTCGACATAGAGAAGAGACAGAAAGAAAAGCTGCTCTTGAGAGAGATGAAAGAGCATTAGAAAGGCAGCATCAAAAAGAAATGAAAGAGGTCGAGGAAGCCAACAAACAGAAACAATTAGAGTTAGATCAAGCCACCCAACAGAAACAGTTAGAGTTAGATCATGCAACCAAACAAAAGCAGATACAAGTAGACTCAGAAACTAAATTAAAGATGAAGGAAATGGAGGTAGATTCAAACATACAGATAGCCTCTAGCAAACAAAAGAGCCAAGAAGAACAGGACAAGTTTAGTAAGTATAAAGGCCTTATCAAACCATATAGCGTAGAGGATTCAATTAGTGCATGGACTGAGAATATAGAATTCCAACTAAAGACTCAGAAAATACCTTTGGATGACTGGGCAATGATCTACATGAGAAACCTCAGTGGGGAGCCGTTAAAAGTAATAGAATCTATACCTACAGAGCTAAGGAACAATTATCAGTACATTCACGATAGGATCATGCAACACTTTCTTTTAGACGCCACTGGGTACCAAATTCAGTTCTCCCAAATTAAGCCAAAAGCAACTGAAACGTTCTTAGATTACATCTCTAACGTGCAAAGCACATTTAAAAAATGGACTAGGGCGGCGAAAGTGGGTAACAACTATGAAAAATTAGAAGATCTTATGGTAATGGACAAGGTGATATCTACCGTTCCTACCCATTTTGCGAAGTTTCTCCAACAGTCAGATATTGAATCCATTCAGCAATTAGAAAAACGGGGGTCGGCATATTTTTCGTCTAATCGGGACATATTTAAATCTACAACACATGATACAGAAATCACTGCTTTTGCAAACAAAGTACCTGATAGACCTTACAATCAGAAAGATTATCGTAAGAAGGACTAGTCATACCAGAAACGACCTCGATGTGGATATTGTAGTATGTTTCATCCTAGCTACTCGATGTGTGATAAAAACCCCGCATATCCCTCACACTTAGAAGCAGTGTTAAAGAAGCAAGAAAGCAGAAGAACGTCATTTAAACGTGCTGTTAAATGTTACTTTTGTTCCAGCTATGGCCACTATAGTAGTAAGTGTCTTGGTAGGCAACGAATGAAGGCAAATAATGCTGCACTCATCGATACGTCATCAGACGATGAGAGTGACATTGATTCGGAACTTGTAAATGTGTTACCAGCGAGTGAATGTGAGAGTGTGGCAGTAGTAACAGACATATTAGACTTTAAGAAATGTGACATATGTCACCAGTTTCATGCGGATGGTAAATTGAAATGTGGGCACGTAATACCATGTTCCAATGAAGATGCTAACGCAGCTAGTGCCTCCAGAGGTAAACTGAAGTTCTACGATGCATTGGTCAATAATCAACCATGCCAATGTTTAATTGATAGCGGGAGCACTCTACTTGGTTTAAGGAAAAAACTTGTTAGACCAGAAGATTACACGGGTGAATTTGTCAAATGCCGTAATTTCTCTGGAACCATTGAGAAATACCCACAGGCAAAAGCGCATACCAATACCCCGTTCCTTACCGGCACATTTACTTGCGCAATCCTGCAAGATCAATGCACGGATCTCATTTTAGGCTGCCTAGATTCATTGAAACAATGTACAGACGACGACATAAGAGCCTGGAAATATAAAAACATGGCTAATGCTGTAAGACGGTCAGATACACAAACACACTTTACTGACTTACAAAATGAAATGCTACAGCTATTAACACCCAGCGGTTCCGATACCAACACTACTCGACAGAAATTTATCGAGGCACAAAGCACCGACCAAACTATCGCACCTTATTTTAAATTGTTAGGTGAGCGAGCGAAAGTGACCAAAAATGCATCTTGGTATTTTAGAAAACATGACGGAATTCTCATGCGTTATTACACAAATAATAACCATGAAATTTAGCAGACGGTGTTACCTGTAACATACCGACAAAATGTGCTAAAGATCGCACATGAGTCACCGTTTGCTGGACATTTGGCCTATGACAAAACGAGAGCCAGAATTTTGTCACACTTCTACTGGCCTAAATTCTGTACTGATATAAACATTTTCTGTCGTTCATGTACTATTTGTCAACATCTTGTACGAGAGGGAAAGCATGTGACGGCCGAAGTTCAACGGTCATTATTAGCATCTAGACCATTTGAGTGTGTAGCGGTCGATATTGTTGGACCCCTAAATCAGGTGTCAAGCAAAGGAAACCGATTCATACTTACTCTCGTGGATCTATGCACCAGGTGGATCGAAGCTATTCCACTAAAATACATCACCTCCAAAGATGTGGCAAATGTATTTTTGCACCTATTTTCTCGTTTTGGCTTCCCACGATCTAATCTATCGGATCGGGGAACGCAGTTTATTTCGGCTGCTACGCAAGCCTTAACAAAATTGTTAGGAATAGAGCAGCATTTCTGTACCCCGTATCACCCAATGAGCAACGGGATCATGGAGAAAATTAACGGGGATCTCAAACACATGCTGGCTAAAGTAACAGCGGAGAACCCATCTGATTGGGACACACTATTGCCAGCAGTGCTATTTGCCCACAGAGAAATTCCGCACTCGAGTACGGGTTTCTCACCTTTTGAATTAGTGTATGGGGCGAACCCTCGAGGACCCCTAACAATTTACCATCAGTTAATTACTAGCTTACCAGAGAATCCAACAGCAGTAACACCGTATGAGATGTTAACAGAGACACGCGATAGAATAATGAAAGCGTGTGTAATAGCCAAGGCATCTTTGGAGAGGAAAGGACAGATGTACCGCGACTATGCAAATAAGGGTGCTAAAACTATACACCTTGAACCAAATCAGAAGGTTTTGCTTATACTACCTGATAAACGTAATTTATTACTAACATCTTGGCAAGGGCCATTCAACGTTGAACGTAAAATATCAGATGTCGATTATGAAATATCGATAAAAGGAAAATTAAAGATATTTCATATCAACATGCTGAAACCATACTTCTCACGACAAGAACTACAGACAGACGAACAAGATGCACCAACACCAAGTAATCGGACGACAGACGTGCACAACACAACTACACTAGGTAGGGCGACACACGACAGCGACATCGCAAACACACTTAGCCAGGTAACATCACACGCAGCTAGTACCACAACAGTACTGAACGAGACAGATGAAGACGAGATGGAATTACCAGTCCCTACTGTAGACACGACTGGGACCATTGACAGCATAAAGATAGAAACCAAACTTACAGACGACCAACGACGACAGATGATAGAATTAGTGACGGAATACAGAGACATTTTCTCCGACATCCCAGGAAAGACAGACAGAATAGAACATTCTATTATTCTGACTGACAACACCCCAATCAAGTGTCGACCTTATTCCATCCCTCTAAACTATAGGTCGAATCTCGACAAAGAATTACTATCTCTTGAGTCGAGTGGAATTATTCAGAAATCTCAGTCAGAGTATTCTTTCCCTATCGTGCTTGTCGCCAAAAAGGACTCAACTATTCGACTCTGCGTCGATTATCGGCGTTTAAACAAGATAACCAAAATTGACGCTGAACCAATCCCAGCATGCGAGGATTTGATCTTGGACATGTCTACATCTCGCATATTTAGCAAGCTTGACCTCAAGAAAGGTTATTGGCAAGTCCCGATGCAATTAAATTCTATTCCTTTAACAGCTTTCTCCACTCATTTAGGTCTATATGAGTGGCGCTTTCTTCCTTTTGGCCTTCGTAACGCTCCAGCAACTTTCGTCCGTCTAACTAGGGATCTTCTCCATGGGATGACCAATATTTCTACATATATAGATGACATATGTATTCATACGGAAGACTGGACATCACACCTACTGAAACTACGACAAGTCTTCGACAGGTTGCGAGTATTTGGGCTTACAGTCAAGCCTACCAAAGTAGAGTTGGGCATGGAACAGATTGACTTCCTGGGTCATACCATCTGCAGGGGCCAATTAAGAACAGATGACGGAATCGTGACCAAGATTCTAAATTTGACGATGCCAACGACCAAGAAACAGGTCCGAAGTTTATTGGGTCTTGTAAATTACTATAGTAAATTTATTCCAAATCTGGCGGAAATCACCAGTGTTTTTTCTAACATCTTGAAAGCTTCGGCTAAATTATCTGTACAAGATGCAGGATTAATTATCGCGTTATCAAAACTGAAATACCTATTTAGCGTTCCACCTATCCTGCGTTTGCCTAATCAAAACCTTACCTATTTTTTACGTACAGATGCGAGTGCTATCTCCATATCGGGGGTATTAGGACAGTTCTACGAAGGGAAGTTCCACCCAGTAATGTACGTAAGTCGGAAAATTAGCCCTGCTGAATCCAGATACTCAGCATCAGAATTGGAGGGCCTCAGCTTAATCTATTGTGTTAAGAAATTTCATAGATTTTTGGCAGGAGCACAGTTTGTGATCGAAACCGACAATTCTCCGTTGTCTGTGATGCAGTCTGGGATTCCCCAGAACAACAGGGTCTACAGATGGGCTGTGATTCTGCAGAACTATGCATTTACCATCCAGCATTTAAAGGGGAGATTGAACTCTTTGGCAGACACTTTGAGTCGACCGTCAACCATTGAAGTACCTGATATTCAGGAAGAGATCGACCAGAGATCACCAGAAACAGTGAAACTGTAAATTTTAAGTAAATCAGTGCCGTATGTGGTGAATAAGTTACACTGTAAGTGTGTTATCATCGCCATACATATGAACTGTGTAAAAGTAACAAGGCCATTAAGAGTCAAACGAACAGACGCATAAGCAATATGTCTGCAGCGCTGACACATACATAAGCTATATTAACGTTGAAGTGTTAGCTGTGAACCTACATAAGTTAGTAGGAAACTATATTTATACACTATCCATGAAGGAGAGCATAGAAGACTTTGGCGAAATGAACTATGCTATAAGAATAGTCTACAAAGAACATTGCTCCATCTTCACACCGGAAAGAAGGACAGCAGTTAGTGTAATTAAATATAGAAATGTAACTGTGATATATATATATATAATATATATATATATATATATATATATATATATATATATATATATATATATATATATATATATATATATATATATATATACATATTATTGTTTTATTAACAGTACACATAACTTCATTTTTCTATGAATAATTGAATTGCACAATATACAAATGCATATATAACTTTATTTATGTCATGTGGTAGTTAGAAATCACCATCATTTAGTAAATAACCCATTTAATGTAACACCAATAATAGGAATACAACTGTTAGATATTCCATTAGTTTATCACCGCATAATCATAATCTATTATAAATTCATTTATCTGAAATATCATTTCTAAACTAACCCAACCATTTAGGAATTAACATCATTTCATTTACAAATAACACTTTAAAGTAGTTAACTCAATTCTCTTAAATGAAATTAATTAGTTAGATTATTTCCCTTAGGATAATTTAGAACAGCACACCAAATTATATTAGTTACTATTACAGGATCGGTGACAAACCAGAAATATTGAAGATATGGAAGGAATCAACATTGGGGGACGATGCATCAATAACATTAGATATGCAGATGATACAGTATTAATTGCAGACAATGAACAGGACCTGCAAAATTTAGTAGATGCGGTTGTTACACACAGTGAACAACAAGGGTTAGAATTAAATTGTAAAAAGACACAGATTATGGTCGTCACTAGGAAGAACGAAATACCACAGTGTAATATACAAGTAAATGGGAATATTCTTCAACAAGTGAATAGGTACAATTATCTCGGAACAGTGATAACATCTAATGGGAGATGCCTGGAAGAGATTAGAACAAGAATCGCCATGGCAAAAGTAGCCTTTAGCAAGATGAAAAACATACTGACCAATAAAAAGATGTCAATTGAAACGAGAAAAAGAGTGTTGAGGTGCTACATAGAACCTGTACTTTTATATGGATGTGAAGCTTGGACAATGAGCAGCCAGGCTGAAAAACATCTGATGGCTGTAGAAATGTGGTTTCTGAGGAAAATGCAAAGAATACCATGGACAGCCAGAAAGACCAATGAACAAGTCCTTCAAGAAACAAATGAAGATCGTAAACTGATCAGAGACATTAGACGTAGACAGTCACAATTTTTTGGACATGTTATGAGAAGAAATGATTTGGAGAACTTAGTGACAACTGGTAAGATCGAGGGAAACAGACCAAGGGGAAGACCTAGAAACAAGTATCTGGATGGCTTGGCCTTGTGGCATGGTCGAGACAGAAACACGGAACTGATCCACGACTCTGGTGATCGAGTGAGATGGCAGAACATGACCGCCCACGCTTACCGGCATGGCACATGATGGATGGATGGACAAACCATCCTCACAACCGTGTATATTTTGTATAGGCATGACACGTGCAAACAAACCGCACAGTCATTTGGCGTGAATACTTTTATAATTCAGCCAATCATTTATTGTAAATATGTAAGGTTCATTTATTTGATGCTATGAACCATAATTTAATGACGAGTGAATGTATTAGCAAAGCGAGAGTATGAAAGTGGATGAAAGATGTATAAATGGAAGGAGAGAATGTGAAAATTACTAAACATTGAAAGAAAGAGAGAGAGAGAGAGAGAAAGGTAGTGGTAAATTTTTTTTGTTCACCGCTGGAAACGTCTTGTTGTGACTTGTCTGTGTCAATCTGTGTAACCAATGTGTTCTCAAGTTTTTATGTGTGTTGCTGCCATACTTTAGTAGATTAGATAGGGAATATACTTTGAGCATCTTGAAGCAGAGTTGTGGTCATAAATAAGAATAACAAACATTTGTAACCACAATAAACCGATTTACGGCGCTCGAAGAAATACACACATTTAATATAGTAACGCATACACAGATTAACAAGTTAAGTACACTGTAGTTTATTAGAAAACACGCAAACAAACAGGAAAACAAACACATAAAAGTTGCACACACCATTTGTTTCAAAGAACAGCAACTTAAATTCAGGGGACACAATAACTTCTTAAAAACCTTAATGTAACATTGAAAATATCTTTTCACGAGCGGAAGCGAGAAGGTGAAGAGTAGAACTGTATGTATACGAGTTGAAGGTGATATTAATGGGAACATGAACATTTTATGCTCATGTGTTGCACTCATAATAGAGTCAACTTGTATTTGGGTTGTCATTTCGGGCAATATGAGGACAGGTCAAGACAAAAGTCAATAGAAGGAAGTCAGAAGACAGAGGGTCATAAGACGGAAGTCAGGACATAAGTCATAAGACAACGGATCCGGGTCAAAACAATTCCCAAAGATATCTATAGAACCAACTATACTGATACAAGGGCTACTCAATTAGCCGAGTGAAGAAATAGAACAGTGTGAGTAAGGGAAGAAGAGAGTTGTTCTATCCCCAAACGAGAGATTTACAACTTATTGGATCTTTGACAAAATTGGACAGCCAATTTTCTTTGTGACCATACGTGATACAAACATGAGTTAACGGGGTGTAACACTTCACAGATGGGAGGGGAGCCTGTCAGAATCTCCAATAAGTATTTAGAGAGTTAATTTAAGACAAGTCTAGTAGGGAGACACCAGACAGGAGAGACACCAGCGCTATAAATAGCTTCACAAGGGGACACATTTGTGTCAACCAAGGGAGCACTAAGGACAGTTGAGCGAGGGCTTCCCCAAGCCATTGGTAAGCTTGGCCTTATGAGTAACCGTGGAGTACCCGGTTACTCAAGTTCACGAGCCAGCGTGCTTGGGACTCTATACACGCAAGACTCGCTAATGCACGGAGGATACAGCGTTCGTGCTTGACCACGCAATGTGTAGCGTGAGGACAGACCAGACTGGAGACGATTAGAGAGTAGACGTGTTCTTGACAAATGCTATAAGTTTCTAGGCAATAGTTTATATTAGGCTTTAGATTTAGATTGTGATTACTAGTATCATTTCTCACCACTTCATTACATCCATGTTGTTTACTGTCAATGAAGCATGCCGCTCGCAGAGCTCATGAATGACCAGCTCTAAATAAATTGCATTCCTTTTGCAAATGACACGAGTTGTTATTTCGTGCGGTGCAAAAGTAGGGGAGTCCTAAAAGACCTGTCGCAAGCAAGTTGCTGACAATGGCTTTCACGAGATTATTATTAATGATTGTTTCCATGCCACTTTTACAATTTCCCACTTCCCTGTTTAACCCCAGAAGAGAAGTTATAATTAGGGTCCATACCATCCTCAGGTTAATATTCCTGTGACCAAATCATTCACTTCTTCTTCTTCTTCTTCTTCTTCTTCTTCTTCTTCTTCTTCTTCTTCTTCTTCTTCTTCTTCTTCTTCTTCTTCTTCTTCTTCTTCTTCTTCTTCTTCTTCTTTCTTCTTCTTCTCTTCTTCTTCTTCTTCTTCTTCTTCTTCTTCTTCTTCTTCTTCTTCTTCTTCTTCTTCTTCTTCTGCTTCTTCTTCTGCTTCTTCTCTTCTTCTTCTTCTTCTTCTTCTTCTTCTTTTCTTCTTCTTCTTCTTCTTCTTCTTCTTCTTCTTCTTCTTCTTCTTCTTCTTCTTCTTCTTCTTCTTCTTCTTCTTCTTCTTCTTCTTCTTCTTCTTCTTCTTCTTCTTCTTCTTCTTCTTCTTCTTCTTCTTCTTCTTCTTCTTCTTCTTCTTCTTTCTTCTTCTTCTTCTTCTTCTGCTTCTGCTTCTGCTTCTTCTTCTTCTTCTTCTTCTTCTTCTTCTTCTTCTCTTCTTCTTCTTCTTCTTCTTCTTCTTCTTCTTCTTCTTCTT
>OY992876.1:189098339-189173339 GCA_963921405.1 Cepaea hortensis
TGTCTGTCTGTCTGTCTGACCCGGCCCGGCATCACCCAGCTCCTGGTGTGGGGCATCTCATTTAATTCATATAAGTAGTCATATAAGCTCCCGTTCCCGTTCCCGACTATCTATCTGTCTGTCTGTCTATCTGTCTATCTGTCTGTCTGTCTGTCTGTCTGTCTGATCCGGCCCGGCTTCGCCCAGCCCCTGATGGGGAGCATCTCATTTAATTCATATAAGTAGTCATATAAGTTCCCGTTCCCGACTGTCTGTCTGTCTGTCTGTCTGTCTGTCTGTCTGTCTGTCTGTCTGTCTGTCTGTCTGTCTGTCTGTCTGTCCCTCCCTCTCTGTCTGTCTGTCTGTCTGTCTGTCTGTCTGTCTGTCTGTCTGTCTGTCTGTCTGTCTGCCTGTCTGTCTAATCATTTATTGGTTGCAGTTAGAACAACCTTAGATAAACGAAGACCAACTTACAAAAAGCATTAGAAAGAGCACTTGAAAGATCTTTACATCTTCCCCAACAATTAACTTGGGTAAATGGAGCGGCGGCAGCAGCAGCAGAAGAAGAAAAAGGAGGAGTAGGAGCTGGGAGGAGGAAGAGGGAGGTGGAGGAGGGAGGAGGAGGGAGGAGGAGGAGGGAGGAAGAGATAGGCGGAGAGAGGAGGAGGAGGGTAGAGGAGGGAGGAGGAGGGAGGACGAGGAGTAGGGAGGAATAGGAGGGAGGAGGAGGGATTAGGAGGAGGAGGGAGGAGGAGGGAGGATGATGAGGGAGGAGTAGGAGGGAGTAGGAGGGAGGAGGGAGGAGGAGGAGGGAGGAGGGAGGAGGAAGGAGGAGGAAGGAGGAGGAGGAGGGAGGAGCAGGAAGGAGGAGGAGGGAGGAGGAGGAGGGAGGAGAAGGAGAAGGAGGGAGGAGGAGGAAGGAGGAGGAGGAAGGAGGAGTAGGGATGAGGATGAGGGAGGAGGAGGAGGAGGAGGAGGGAGGGGAGAAGTAGTAGGGAGGAAGAGGGAGGAGGAGGGAGGAGGGGAGGAGGAGGGAGGCGGAAGAGGAAGGAGGAAGAGGGAGGAGGAAGGAGAAGGAGGAGGAGGAGTGAGAAGAAGGGAGGAGAAGAACGCAAGAGGAGGAGGGGGAGGAGGGAGAGGAGAGGGAGGAGGAGGGAGATGGAGGAGGAGGGAGGAGGAGGAGAGGGAGGAGGGAGGAGGTGGAGGGAGAAGGAGGAGGGAGGAGGCGGGAGGGAAGAAGGAGGAGGGAGGAAGAAGAGGGAGAAAGGAGGAGGAAAGAAGGAGAAGGAGGAGGGAGAAGGAGGTGGGAGGAGAAGAAGGGGAGGAGGAGGAGGAGGAGGAAAGGGAGGTGGGAGGAGGAGGAAAATGGAGGAGGAGGGATGTGGAGGGAGGAGGAGGAGGGAGGAGGAGGGAGGAGGTAGAGGGAGAGAGGAGGAGGAGGGAGGAGGTAGAGGGAGAGGAGGAGGAGGGAGGAGGAGAGAGGTGAGGAGGGGAGGAGGAGAAGGGAGGAAGAGGGATGAGGAGGAGTGAGGAAGAGGGATGAAGAGGGAGGAGAAGGAGGAGGAGGGATGAGGGGGAGGACGTAAGAGGAGGAGGGACTAGGAGGGATAAGGGGGGGGACGTAGGAGGAGGAGGGAGTGGAGGAGAGAGGAGGAGAAGGGAGGGAGGAAGGAAGAGAGGAGTGGTAGGAGGATGGAGGAGGGCGAGGAGGTAGGAGGAGGAAGAGGGAGTAGGAAGAGGGAGGAGGAGGAGAAAGAGGAGGAGGAGGAGGTGGAGAGGGGAGGGGAAGAGGAAGAGGGTAGGAGGGGAGAGGGAGAGGAGGAGGATTATAAAGGCATATGCTGTAGATAACTGCAGCGAAAAGGTGGGTCTGTCTATCTATCTGACCCGGCGTGGCTTCACACAGCTCCTGGCGGGTAGCGTCTCATTAAATTCATACAACAAAATAAAGTAACTTAAAAGAATGTCCTTCCACACACCCATCCCATTATTTCTAATGAAAACCGTTTCTAATCACCTTCATGACTGTAGATAACTTCGTAAGCATAAAAAGATGAGTTACAATGTTATGCATTATGCATTATTTTTATGAAAACTTTGAAAATGCTTTAAGGCTTGTAGCATTATTTATTATAACTCATATGCCGGTATATAACTATAGACAAATAGTTTATAAATCTTTGAAAACGATGCAACAATATGACTATAAGGTATACAGAAAATTTATTGAAAGTTATGCCCCTTGAAATAACTTTTACAGAGTTAAGTCCCCTCGCTGTATATAAATTACAATGAAAAATGAAAAATTAAATAATATTAAGTAAGCAGCCGATTTCACACTAAAAAAATATCACAGTTGGCTGCGCTGGAATGAAAGGAAGACGTGTAGAAAATTTCATCTCAATCGGATGGGCCGTTCGCGAACGCATAAAGGACAGACATACAGACAGACGGAGATTGCCTTTTATATATAAGTTTAATCGATATTATGCATATAACTTTTGGCAAATGGCATAACATGGACAAAAGCAAACAGACGCGATCCTATATTCTAGTCACAATCAGATGATAAATCATGATCGTTCCATATGTTTCGGCATGGCACGCTGTAATTATCATGATTATGATGATAATAATAATGATGATGATGTTGATAATGATGATGATAATAATGGTGATAATGATAATGTCAACGATGATGGTAATTATGATGATGATCTTGATGATGATGATGGATGATGATGATGATGATGATGATGATGATGATGATGATGATGGTTGTGATGATGATGATGATGACGATGATGATGATGATGATGATGATGATGATGATGATGATGATGATGATGATGATGGTTATGATGATGATGATGATGATGATGATGATGATGATGATGATGATGATGATGATGATGATGATGATGATGATGATGATGATGATGATGATGATGATGATGATGATGATGATGATGATGATGATGATGATGATGATGATGATGATGATGACGATGATACTTCGGTCTCATCGATATATCAGATACTAAATTTCTAATTGCCTAGAAAATCTAGAGGGTCAACATAAATTATAAATAATACCAAACTTAGAATGTTGAACTCCAGTGTTAAACCAGTAGTGCTATATGGGTAGTATTTCAGTTGTCAAGCTATTGTGGTTGCCATGCATTTTGCGTACATTAAAGATCTATCATATCAGTTGGAATTAAAAATAAGCAGCACTTGTCCATTCCAGCTTTAAAAATGTATATTGAAATAATGGCTACACCAGAACTCATGTTGGAGCTTAGGTCCTAAATCAACTAATGCCACTGTCCCATCCTTTGCTGTCTCCTGCAGCTTGCTCCTTGTCCTACCTGGATTATCTCTCTTCTAATTTCATTTTTGTGTGACTTTAAGTTGGTATTTAGAAGCACCTTATGTTTACCGGTAATCTTACTTTAGATTGTAGATCTGCCTTGTTGGTCCTGAAAAGTGTTTTTGCGTCTCCAGTACACTGAGATTAGAAGAGTAACATGCGTTCCTCTGGGAAGAACTTTCCTCAGCATATTAACTATGCAGAGGGCATAGTACCCTGGTGTGGCCAGCTAACATACTGCACTGCGGCAAATTGTTGTTAATGCCATGGGCAGAGAAATATGCTGTGTGTGCATAATCTCCATTTCTGCTTCAATACTAATTGTGTGGGTACTATGCAAGCAAACTGCTAAATGATTTGCAGGAATACCCTCTAGCTGAACAGTTTTCCTGTCAAATAATTTGAAGGGGTTAGAAGAGCTAATCATGTCTGAAGTGACAATCAAAATCGGTTACTGAACTTAAGCGAGGCAAAGTGTCCAGGTACATGCCAAATAAAGATCACAATTGACAACAAAGACATTGAAAAATGTCACAAAATTAGGCACAAACTGGTCAGAAAAATGTATTTAAACTGTAATTAGAATCTATGGCAACACCTGCAAACAAGTTACATAAAGTGCAGTTCATCATGAGAACTCATGTGGGACAGTGTTATGGAAAATGTAATTGTAAGAATCAGGTCTTAGTCAGATATGACTGAGCTACCGTATGATAGTAGACGGTACTACCTGCTTTCTGTCAGCGCCGAATGTTGGGCGGCGCTTACCAAACCCGACACCCCACATTGTGCCAACGGCTTCGGGCGGAAGAGCGCAATTGGGAGGGTACTAGCCTTATCCTGGTGCGAGGAAATGCAACCCAAAGACAAAATAAGTCATGGCAGGGCAGACCAGGCCCTAAGCCTTGGTTGGCAGCTGGTCTAGGATCGAAGCTCCGACAGGCGGACAGTTAGAGCATTGCTTTGCTGATCCGACAGCTTCTGTAGCTTGTCTTGTTCCAGATGTAGAGGTGTTAACTTTCCTCTGGAGTGAACTAGGCAGGCCGAGAGAGGGATCAAGCTTCATGGGCAACACATGGTTTCTTTATTTTAGCCCAGGCTTTGTGCTATGGAGAGGCAATAACTCCATCCCTGGTCTTTATATGACAGTTATTAAGCCTTTTTGAAGCACAATGTACCAAACTATCGTCTGTCAAGACGGAAAGGTGCCAATGATATATGGGTAAGAAATAAGGAGTATGACTAAATAACTCATTAGTAAATTAAAAATATCATTAACTGGTGACTGCACAGATTAGTAGAATTAAAGGGTATGGAAGAGTCACTAAGGCGAGGGCATTGAAAAAGTTCCAGCGAATGAAGAGGAAATGTCGCAGGCGCTTGATATGGTCCCACCAATTAAAGGGAGACCTAAAGCACATATAAAAAAAAACAAACAAACATTGGTGTGTGAATATATTCTTACAATGTATAGAAAGAATGTATCATTTTTCGATGACGTCACCAATGCCTTCATTGCAAGTCGTCCAGAACCGATAAAGTGCTTGGTTCCTGTAGGGTCACGTGTGTAACCACTCATGCACCACGTGCTGTACCTCTTCATCGGTCCGAACAGTTTTGAAACTTCCTACTCCACTCATACACTAGCTGGACTGACAAGCATGCATCACCATACCGTTCATTCTCCGATAAATGTCTATAAGTTTCACCCCTTCACAGATTAAAAAAAGGATAACAGAACGCTGCTCCTCTTTGGTGCATGTCAAAAGTGCGGCAGCCACATTTAAGCTGCCCTTATGACGTCTCCGGTTTCGTCTGCACTGTAATATCACCTGCTTAACACTTTTGACACCCTTAACAACAACTTTGACGGCTACAAGACAGTGGCATGGTTACTGTAATTTATATCACACTTTTAAGGTTTTCATTTGAAGCCCCCTCATAGAAGAAAATTAGAGACCGAGATAAATAATTTGGGACTGACATAGAGGTAGCTATAGAGGATGACAATGGGCGGAAAGGCATGAGCTGGTTAAAGGCCTACTCTTCAACTGTGGATAAAAGGCAACAGAGGGAGAAAAACCATTTTATCGACAAAGGGAAGATAAATATTACAGCTGCCATAGCCAAAGGCTATTTTGCTAGAATTAAAAATGTCATGTCAAAGAGAAATAGCAGAAATGATAACATTCCGTTAACTGCAGAATTATGTATTGTTAGTTCGTTGTTAAAGAAGGGGATTCATAATCCCTGACAATGAGTAGTGACACCATCGCTGTGGAAATGTAGTTTTGTTTAGAAGAATACTGACAATATCGCAGCTCAAGGCATTGCTAGATCACTGATAGGTAAGTGAATATTGAACAGACAAATGACATGTGTGCAGTATATGAAGAGGAAAGATGGAGAACAAAATGTATGGGAAGATTCTCTCTCTCTCTCTCTCTCTCTCTCTCTCTCTCTCTCTCTCTCTCTCTCTCTCTCTCTCTCTCTCTCTCTCTCTCTCTCTATATATATATATATATATATATATATATATATCATGTGCCATGCCGGAAAGCATGGGCGGTCATGACTCGCCATTTCACTCGATCACCAGAGTCGTGGATCAGCTCGTCCATGCCATGTGGCCAAGCCATCCAGATATGTTCCTCTCGGTCTTCCTCTTGGTCTGTTCTCCTCGATCTTGCAGTTTTCACTAAGTTCTCCAGTCCATTTCTTCTCATAACATGTCCAAAAAATTTTGACTGTCTACGTCTAATTTCTCTAATCAATCTAAGATTTTCATTTGTCTCCTGTAGTACTTGGTCATTGGTTTTTCTATCTGTCCATGGAATTCTTTGCATTTTCCTCAGAAACCACATTTCTGCAGCCATCAGATGCTTTTCAGCTTGTCTGCTCATTGTCCAAGTTTCACATCCATAAAAAAACAGGCTCTATGTATCCCCTCAACACTCTTTTTCTCGTGTCAATTGACATCTTTTTATTGGTCAGAATGGTTTTCATCTTGCTAAAGGCTACTTTCGCCATGGCGATTCTTGTTCTAATATCTTCAAGGCATCCCAACAGATGTTATGACTGTTCCGAAATAATTGTACCGATTCACTTCTTGAAGAATATTCCCATTTACTTGTATATTACATTGTGGTACTTCGTTCTTCCTAGTGACGACCATAACCTGAGTCTTTTTACAATTTAATTCCAATCCCAGCACTGTGGACAACACTGTGGACAACAAACGCATCTACTAATTGTTGCAGGTCCTGCGCATTGTCTGCAATTAATACTGTATCATCTGCATATCTAATGTTATTTATGTTTCGTCCTCCAATGCTGATTCCATTTATGTCTTCTACGTTTCTGAAAATATTTTCACTGTATAAGGAAAAAAGATATATATATATATATATATATATATATATATATATATATATATATATATATATATATATATATATATATATATATATATATATATATATATATATATATATATATATATATATATATATATATATATATATATATATATATATATATATATGTGTGTGTGTGTGTGTGTGTGTGTGTGTATTCTTCTCAGGTCACTAGCTGAGAGGGGATGGACTTTGTTGGTATGCAGCGCGAAATCAAGAAAGAAATCGACAGTCCGACAGTGTTTAAAGCAAGAAAACCAGTAGACTGAACAATGTTAAGGGCAGTTATTTACACATCTATTCAAGTCATAATTATTCTTGTTGTCTCCCGTGGTATCGTCTAGTACAGAGCCACTGAACCTTTGAGAGCAAATTTGAAATATAAATGCTAAGGCTTAAATGTGCGGTAAAGCTGTGAGCGGAAGTTCAAAATACAGCCATTGGCAGCTGTAGGGAAGCTTTACAAAATACATTAAGAAAAAACAAACAGACGGCGTTGCGGCGACTAACCTTCATAAGCAAAGAACAACAAGAAACCACCACAAGACACAATAACAATAGTCATGTTGTAGAGTTGAGATAAACACCACATAATATATTGTATTCTGTTTGCGTATTCTTATTTCACATGGTTCCATAATATTATGTCTTACTGTACTTTCTGTAGTGCTATTTCCATTGTTTATGGGAGTTAATTGTGGTTTCTTGTCGTTGTTTACTGATGAAGGATTATCACTGCAATGTTCTCTGTGTTGTTGTTGTTTTTTTTTGTAAATATAAAATTGCATTTTGCTACACTTCATGTGTTATTGTTGTCTATATCTTTGTTTGCGTAACCATGATGACAGGATTTTGATTACTGAAAATGCAACTTAATTACAAAACACGGCAGATATTATTGCAACAGAAAGTCAAAACAAAGGATATAGTCTGAAAGACACAAAAACAGAAGTCATGGTTATTACCACGAAAGAACAAAAAATAATATGCAAGTGCAACATCAAAGTTCATGGAGCCAATCTGAAACAAGTCATGGTATTTAAGTAGATGTGTACTTCTATAACTGCAGATGGAAGATGCATTAAAGAAGTTAAATGAAGAATAGCCTAAGCAAAGGCAACATTTCACAAGATGGAGAATAATCTCTGCAGATTGTCATTGTCAATCGCGTGAGGAAGAGAGTTCTAAAGAGCTATATTGAGCCAATCCTGATGCATGGAAGCCAATCATGGACAATTAGCCGGCAAATAAGTAATTCTGTCGAGGCTGTGGAGATGTGGTTTTACAGAAACATGATGAGAACATCGTGGACTGGTAGAAAAGCTGTGAAAGCTCATGAAAGTAGTTCACTCGCCAAGGGAACTTGTTGCTCGTCTCAGAAGCAGTCAGTCCGCATTCTGTGGGCATGCCATGAGAAGCTGGAGTATGTCGCCACAACGGGGGGGGGGGGGGGGGGGGGGGGGGGGGGGGGGGGGGGGGGGGGGGGGGGGGGAGGAGGGGGGAGGGGGAGGAGGGGGGGGGAGGGGGGGGGGAGGGAGGCAGGACAGGAAGGAGGAGTCCAAGAGAGAAGATACTGGACAGTCTGACGTCATGTCATGGACGAAATCAGTATTAAAAGAAGGTTGACAGCACATGAGACAGACTTGTGTCTGCGTGCGTGTGTCTGTGTGTTTGTGTGCGTGTTTATGTGTTTGAGTGTGTGTGTGTGTCTAAGTGTGTGTGTGTCTAAGTGTGTGTGTGAGTGTGTGTGTATGTGTGTGTGTAATCTTCTCAGGAGACACCCTATTACCGTTAGCTGGTGGAGTTTCGGCAGGCCCAACCTCAACACAGACGTTAAGATTAAAACCCGAAAATAGATACGCTGAACAATGTGCAGGGGCAGTTATACCCGCATCTGTTGCATCTAATACATAATTATTCTGGTTGTCTCCCGTAATCTCTTCAAATAAAAAAAAATGATCGTTGATTTCTTGCTAAGATTACGCTCAGTAGTTTGCCATTACTTTCTGGGCGACCGGCTCACATAACCCGTTAAGTCACCAACACGGCCAGAACCGCTACCGATTCTCGCGCAAGTTACTTTCCTCGCGTGGATATACGGGATTACCGAGAAAGTAGCTAACTCCTAGGTCAAGGAGGCAAATAAAGTTGTTTTCTTTTTTTTTTTTTGATGGGGGGGGGGGGGGGCATATCCTTTACAGGACATCGCTGTCAACAGTAGCATCTTTCAGCTGTCTGTTGATTTTTTGGCAAGATTACGCTCAGTAGTTTGCCATTGCTTTCTGAGCGGCCGGCTCAGTATCCCGCAAGTCACCAGCGGGGTTCGAACCGCTCCCAGTTCTCTCCCTCTACGAGACTCTGCGTGATAAACGGGATTACGGAGAAAATGTTGTAACCCCTCGGCCAGAGAGACCGGCCTCAAATAAAGTATAGTCACCCTATATCATTGTTTCACAAATATGAATGAAATGGGTAAAACAGTGGTAAAGCTCCGGGAATGTAGACAATGGGAAAGTAAGAAGTATATAACTGATTTACAAACTATAATAATAATTTTTTTAAAAGCCTTCATCAGCAAACAACACCAAGAAACCACAACAACAAATAAACAACAAGGGACATGACGCATGAGTCATTTGTAGCCTGTGAGATAACAACAAATAAACAACAAGGGACATGACGCATGAGTCATTTGTAGCCTGTGAGATAACAACAAATAAACAACAAGGGACATGACGCATGAGTCATTTGCAGCCTGTGAGATAAAGTACCACATAGTATGATCAATTCTGCTCGCTTATTTTTACTTGCACATTATTCCATAATATTATGTCTTAATTTAGTGTGTGTTGTGTGATTTCCGTTGTTACTGGGTGTTGTTCAGGAGCGCTTGTTGTCATTTTATAATGAAGGCTTGTCACCTCATCGTCCTCTATTTTTCTTTTTGATTGTGTAGGTGTTTTCGTAATTGTAATTTGTAAATCAGCTTTAACTTCGTGCCTCCCTTTGTCTATACTCTTGTTCACATTATTCTGGATTTTGTTGTCAGCCTGTTTTATTCTGTAACAGGGGAGGTAACTAGAACAGCATGACGATGAGCACCTTATTTGTATCACAAACATCAAAGATAGCATGTGATCCTAGTATACACAGATCTGGATACTCACCAGTGCCACAGAGTTAGTGTACTGAGCTGCGATTCTCCTTTGATTCTTTGGAAGAGGATCAGTGCACTTATGAACATACCCGTGTGCAATGAAATTAATACGTAAAAAGAGTGTGGGACCCTTTCACACACATTAAGGCATATCGGGTGTATGGTGCAAAACCCATACTTCTATAGGCCAATCGACACTCCATGGGTTTTGAGGTTAACATCATCCCGGCCACAATGAAAGTAATAAGAAATAAAACAAAAATAATATGCAATGAAGCAGTTTCTTGCTATGAGTCTGTGATGTGACTGGGAAAAGAGGGTGGGGGGTGGGGGGGGGGGGGAATATAATATTGTGTAGGCTTGAGTATGCGGACGAAAACGTGGTCAGACTACCTCGTCCTTATCGAAAAGACGAACTCAGGAGTCGAACTCTCGTCCGACCGCGCTCATGACTCTAACAGTGCAGCTGTCTATCAACTTCGCTGACGGGGCTGGTAATGGGAGTAATACTTACCCAAAAACCATAGCCAGCGATAATTCTTTTCGATTTTCGTGATACACTGTCTTTATGTTTTAGTCTCTTTATGGTGTTGGTGATAATCGACCTTTATGTCTAATGTCTCTTTATGTGATAGTCTTTTTGTGATATTGATGATAATCTGTCTTTATGTCTTAGTATTTTTATGATGTTGGTAATAAACTGTCTTTATGTGTTAGTCTCTTTATGATGTTGGTAATAATCTCTCTTTATGTCTTAGTCTTTTTATGGTCGTGGTGATAAGCTGTCTTTTTGTCTTAGTCTCTTCATCATGTTGGTAATAATATGTCGTTATGTCTAAGTATTCTTATGATGTTAGTAATAATACGTCTTTATGTCCTAGTCTCTTTATGATGTTGGTAATAATATGACTTGATGTCTTAGTCCAGGGGTCACCAAACATTTTCCACGGTTGCCCGATAACTGACAAAATGACGAGCGCGGGCCGCATACTCATTCTGTACAATACTTGCCACGGTCGCAGCTGTGAAGGTCTTACGGACGCGGTTCGTAATCCCGTATACCCACGTTTGAAACACAGCTGTGCGCGATTTGGCAGCACACTGCATTCCATTCATCCATCATGTGCCATGCCGGTAAGCGTGGGCGGTCATGTTCTGCCATCTCACTCGATCACCAGAGTCGTGGATCAGCTCCGTGTTTCTGTCTCGACCATGCCACAACGCCAAGCCATCCAGTTACTTGCTTCTAGGTCTTCCCCTTGGTCTGTTCCCCTCGATCTTACCAGTTGTCACCAAATTCTCCAATCCATTTCTTCTCATAACATGCCCAAAAATTTTTGACTGTCTACGTCTAATTTCTCTAATCAATTTACGATCTTCATTTGTTTCTTGAAGGACTTGTTCATTGGTCTTTCTGGCTGTCCATGGTATTCTTTGCATTTTCCTCAGAAACCACATCTCTACAGCCATCAGATGTTTTTCAGCCTGACTGCTCATTGTCAACGCTTCACATCCATATAAAAGTACAGGTTCAATGTAGCATCTCAACACTCTTTTTCTCGTTTCAATTGACATCTTTTTATTGGTCAATATGTTTTTCATCTTGCTAAAGGCTACTTTTGCCATGGCGATTCTTGTTCTAATCTCTTCAAGGCATCTCCCATCAGATGTTATTACTGTTCCGAGATAATTGTACCTGCTCACTTGTTGAAGAATATTCCCATTTACTTGTATATTACATTGTGGTATTACGTCCTTCCTAGTGACGACCATAATCTGTGTCTTTTTACAATTTAATTCTAACCCTAGTTGTTCACTGTGTGTAACAATCGCATCTACTAAATTTTGCAGGTCCTGTTCATTGTCTGCAATCAAGACTGTATCATCTGCATATCTAATGTTATTGATGCATCGTCCCCCAATGTTGATTCCTTCCATATCTTCAATATTTCTGAAAATACTTTCACTGTACAGGGAAAACAGATCTGGAGACATTACACATCCCTGTCTCACACCCCTTTTAATTGGCTGATATTGGCTTACTTCATTATCAACTCTTATGGCAGCTTGTTGTTTCCAATATATGTTTTTTACAAGTCTAAGATCTTTTCCATCAATTTGTAGATCTTCAAGCATCCTTATCATGTTGACATGTCTCACTTAATCAAAAGCCTTTGTGTAGTCAATAAAGCAAAGGTGTAGATCTTTGTTTACTTCTATAGAACGTTCGATTATGTTTCTCAGTATATACACAGCATTTAATGTACCCTTGCCTTCCACAAACCCACATTGTTCTTCTCCTATTTCAGGTTGTATTTTCCTCCTAACTCTTTGCATGATAATTCTTAGCAAAATCTTCGTGATGTGACTCATTATACTAATTGTTCGATGTTGATCACATTCCAAGGCTCCTGCTTTCTTTGGGATTGCAATAAATACAGAATTACATAACTCCTGAGGTATATTTCCAGTATCATATATTGTATTAAGCAGACTGGTAACTTTATCTATTCCATATTCTTCTAAAGCATTAATCATTTCTGTTGTGACGCTGTCTGAACCGGGGGTCTTGCCAGATTTCATATGGTTAAGCGCATTCTGAACTTCCATCTTTAAAATTGCTGGTCCTTCATTATTATTTTGGACATCATACTGTTCGTCTCTGTTATCGTCATAAAGGTTTTTCACATAATCTGACCATTCATGTAAGATCTGATCTTTTTCTATTATGACTCTTCCATCTTTTGTCTTTAGGCAGCCTGCTGATGTACGTGTTCTTTGGTTAGTAAGCTCCTGAATTCTTTTGTGTATTAGTTTCGCATTGTTACTGTTGTGTTGTTTTTCAATTTCTCTGCAATTTTTCTCAAGCCATGTTTCTTTTGCCTCCTTACATAAGGTTCTCACTTTTCTGTGAATTTCTTCGTATTTGGCAAGATTATTTTTGTTCTGTCTTCTTGTTTCCATTAGTTGTAAAATTTCTTCAGTCATCCATGTCTTACGGCCCACTTTCTTTACACTGCATTGCGCTGGGTTTTACGCTATGGTGTGGGCGCCAGTCGTTCAGAAAGTAATAGCAAACTACTGAACGTAAACTTGCCAAGACATTAATAACAGCAAAGAATGCTGGTGTTGACTGCAACCGTCCTGTAAAGGATATGCAACTAACTTTAATAATACTTGCAAGCCAGAACGAAAGCTCTGGATAAAAAAAGCCGAAAACTAAGTTAATCATGGGTGAGTGGCGCGCAATGCACACAAAAACAAAGACAACCAACATATTTATTTACTAAAAAAGGTATGAAAGAAGGCGATGTTAGCAAAAAGATAGTTACATCAGACCTAGTGTGCACATATTCGAATCTCACAAACTAAGCAGGTAAAAAGGTTAGTGAGATTTGTGAAACGGATATTTGGCTTGCAAGTTATCATCAATGTTTGGTTAGGAATCGCTGCATCCAATCAAGTTATTTGCTTTCAAATTTTCATCAGTCAATCTCGTTCGAGGTGTTGACTTCACATACTTCATGTTTGAAAATGTTTGCTCACAGACATAAGTTGTTCCAACCACTGATGCCATACCAGCGGCAAATTCAGTTTCGGAAACTCAACATCAGGTAAGCAGCGGTAAAATTCAACACGTTTTCCTTCTCTGTGCTTCTCTTTCAACAAGTCATTTGCTTGCAAATCGATGAGCTCCAACAGTATTTCAACTGGCACATCATCAAGGTCACATTCAAATCGATTCTGGAACAGAAGAATGTCACTCTCAATTCTGTCAAGATCTTAAATTCTTTCCAAAAAAATGCTTCTTCAAGTCACGAATATTTTTTAAGAAAAGGGTGGGGGAGGGGGGGGGGGGGCACTTGGATCATGGCACTTAGTTCCTTAAGCAATGTAAACATTTGTGTAATGATCTGCTTTAGCAGAAAGGTTGGAAAACACTGGCCTAGAGACCAGCTCGACTAACACCTTGAAAGTGGATTTTTTTTTTTTTTAAACTGGGGATAAGCTTTTCGTAATAGCACGAGGCTTTTAAGGCATTTGTATGCTATGTTTGCTACTTTATTGCCTCTATTCACACTTGTAGTTAACTTACCTATCACTGTCAAACAAAGAGATTCTTGTTACATACCTGTAAAATGGATGACAGGCAAAAAGAAGTAAATATTTCTGGAGCGTCGGACTTTTGTTGACAGCCGGACGCATCTGGGAGTGCAAAAGATGCATACTTGTGTGTGTTGTCGTGGAAACCATGGTAACGTCACCGCGTAGGTGGGGCTACCATGATCAACGGAAGGACTTGGGATGGTGCGAAATAAGCAAATATAACAATAAACAAGAAAATCTAGATAAATCAATTTAAAATTGAAAATAGTAAATTTAAGGAACATAGCAGCCAGGGGGCCACTACGATACCTCGGCTCATCTGATCCATGGTATTCTAATAATTTCTTTATGAAACACTTAAGCTCACAATTCCCAACTTTCTTCTTTAGTGATCTTAGTGTAGCCACTACAGCACCACCCTATAGCAAACCCTTGCTACAATTACATTTTTGATCATGACTCTTCTTCTTTTGTTCTACAGCGTTTACCGCAAAGCGTCGTTGTCAGGAGTTTAGGTAAAATGTTAGTTGCATATCTTTACAGGATGTCGCAGTCAATCCCATAATTTTTTGGCTGTTTGTGGTTTCTCGGCAAGCTTACTTTCAGTAGTTTGCCATTGCTTTATAAACAACCGACACTTATACCATTTTATAACAATCAACGCAAGGTGGTTTGCTGCCAAATCGTCCGCAGCTGTGTTTCGTTAGCGGTATGGAAGATTACGAATTGCGTCCGTAACCCCTTCCCCACAGAGCTGGACGGAAAGTAGATGTAATTTCTTGTGTTTTGCTTGCCTTGTTGCCAGTACCATCGTCATATTTGATTGTTTGAATCACCAAGCAACGAGAAGTAGATTGTAAGCTTTACTAAAATACGATTGCAAGAAATAAATTGGACGTTGTGGTCAAAGCCTTCGTCAGCACAGAACGAAAAAACACAAATCGACACACAACTACATGTAAAACACTACATGACAATATTAAGGATACTTATCTGAATCTGAATCCTTGTCTGGAGCAACCGAAGCGTTAGACGACTATCGGTGGTGTGTATGAACCGCTTGTATTTGATTTATTCAATGTCTCTTTTATTCCGGCTAGCCATATAAGCGTGGGTCTTCCTCTTGCTTTGCATATTGTTATTCTCATGTGGAAAATTCTAGCATCTGGTTCAGCGCCGTGCGGTAGATTTTCTCAGTATGATGCAAGCCTTCGAAATGCCGCCCCTTAATGATGAACTTCTTCGAAATGCCGCCACTCCTTCACTGCTTATGCCGCCGCTGACGGTGCTTCCTAATGCGGCCGCCTCTCTGTATCAAAGCGCGCCACGGCCCTGATCTGCTTGATCTTGTCCCATTCTAGCTATCTGAAAGATTTCATGTCACCACCAGGTGATGATTGGTAACAACAGTCTTGCTGGATGATTCAGCTGAATTCATTACCGAAAATTCCATTAAATATCAACACAGGTTACACAATAGACCTACAGAGATGTTTAAATAGAACACAGAGCACATATTTTACTTAAACATACTTTGAACCTCAACCAGGGTCGACACATCTAGCGGAGTTTGATAAGTTTGGGTCTAATTTAGAGCTACTGTAAATGGTACGTAGTGTTCTTTTTCTTCTTTAAGTTGTATTTTTCTTCTTTACGTTGTATTTCCCTAAAGGAGCATAGGCCGTACACCAACTCACGCTGAGCTCTCATATCTTTTACCATCTTCTACAGCTAACTAACATACTCTGAAGGGGGGGGGGGGGGGGGGGGGCATCAGTGTGACTTTGGGAATACCAGGACAGACTGATTAAAGAAAAAGAAGAACGTCGCCAGGTCACATGTTAAGTGGGAAATAAACCAGAAGAACAAAAGCGAGTAAAGCGCCATTATCCTCGCCTTGAAGCTTGTTAGGTATATGGTTAAAGTTAATTGCATATTCT
This sequence comes from Cepaea hortensis, assembly GCA_963921405.1. NCBI lineage: Eukaryota > Metazoa > Mollusca > Gastropoda > Stylommatophora > Helicidae > Cepaea > Cepaea hortensis. The sequence continues at coordinate 189,114,312 of OY992876.1, forward strand.
TTACAGGACGTTGCAGTCAACAATAGTATTATTGTTGCTGTTGTGATATCTTGGCAAGTTTACGTTCAGTGGTTTACTATTGCTTTCTGAACAACCGGCACACAATACAAGTTTGTAAACATCCAATGCAACGCGATCAGCTGTCAAATCGCGCGCAGCTGTGTATCGAATGCGGGTAGGCGGAATTACGAACTGTATCCGTAAAACCTTCGCCACGGAGCCGGCTAGGCATATGGTGACAGACCTATATTTTTATAGACATATTGGCATTCATGCATGCATGCACACACAAACACACACACACACACACACACACACACACACACACACACACACACACACACACATACACACACACACACTTTTTTCCGCATATCCTTTCCAGGACATCGCTGTCAACATCAGCATCTTTCAGCTGATTGTTGATTTCTTGGCAAGATTACGCTCAGTAGTTTGCCATTGCTTTCTGAGCGACCGGCTCACATACCCCTAAGTTACCGACGCGGAGAGAACCGCTACCGATTCTCGCGCACGTCACATTACTCGTGAGAGTATACGGGATTATGAAGAAAGTCGTGTAACCTCTAGACGAGGGAGACAGGCACATATACATATACACACATTCATACATACGCACATACACACATACATACATTCACAACATTAAACCCAACTATTTATTTCGCCCGCTGCTCCAAACGCTTGTTTATAATTATTTCCACATAAGTGTAGTTTTCTCTTTCTCTGTCTTTCTGGCGAGTTCCCCATGCTTTGGCTATAAATTTGATTTTCAATTATCTTGTCACTCCACTACCGAACGCTTAATGCGATGCACGTGAATTGAGCAACAACTTAAATACACCGCTCCCTGAGTGCCTTTCGAGGAATTCTATTTCGTCACACTTTATGCTGCTGCGATTCATCAGTTGTAAGCCTTATCTAGAGAATACAACTCCCTCCTATATGTTTTGCTGACTTTTGTGAGGTAGCAATACTGGCGAAAGTTACTTTTTGGTTTTACTGATTTGACCAATGGAATTATCAGACCCAAGTTAAGAGGCGGGGCTAAGCTTACCTTGCTGGCGAATAGGCGAAATTTCTGACAGTAATAGATTTCGCTCCGCCTTAAAACAGTTACTGTAAAACTATGAGAGTCGGGTTTATTATTAAAACAATCTCTAAAAATAAAAGAACACATGACGTTTTCGTATTCCTTCCAAATGAAACAGTGTGTACTAATAGTTTTTAAAAACATCACATTTAAGTTGGTGTTGAGTTACAAAGAAAACAGAAGTGCACATTTATTTATTTTCTAGCTGTAAGTTTGGACAATACGAACATTTATTTCTGGATATTATTCACAGCGAATGTTGTATAGTCTTGGGAACCTTCAAGAACTGTTACACGATTCTACTCCTCTGACACATCAGGTAGTTCAGTTGTATTCATGTATTAATGACACCGTACACAGAATCTCTTTCTTGATTGTGGAGATATTATTAGCAATTTCTTGTAACCCCGGCAGATGTTACTTTCAACTTTCCTTTACAAGTAGTGTAACTTTTAATTGAAAGCATAGTCTGGAAAGTCACATAGTCATATTTCTAGTTTTGAACACGATAATTATGTTGCTCGCTAAGCATTGTTTTATTTATTTATTTACTTACTTATTTATTTGTCTATGTTATTTATTTACTTAGTTATTTTGTGCATGCTGAAACAGGCAGGAAATTAAATATTTATCTCCGGGAAGGTTAACCCGGTCAACAAATGCCCGCAGAAGTCGGATGTGTCGGCCTAACGGCGCAAGAACGCAGCTCTGCTGTAAACAGGCACAACACAATCACATCCGGAAAAAAAAAAACTCCGGATGAACGCAGAAGAAGAAGAAGAAATATTTATCTACTTGTGAATGTGGGAGACGTGATAAAGCAGTGGCTCAATCTCATACCTGCCGCAGCAATCCAGTGGCTTATACTCATACAAGCCAGCCCTGTTGTCATGTGTTCAAATCCCAATCGAGTTTGGGATTTGTTGTCACTGGCCAGGGCTTCCAGAAACGCACAGCCTCCAACGGGTGTCAGGATATTTTGTAGGGAGTAAAGGCGGCAGGCGCAATACTGACATTACCCATCAAGTGTCTATCGCTCTAAAAATATGAGACTAGTATGAGACTAGTAAAAATTCAGAAATAAACATCATAATAGGGGACTTCAATGCAAAAGCAGGAAATCAAGGGGATAGATACACAGTAGGAAACTATGGTTTAGGAGAGAGAAATGAAAGAGGATACAGACTCGTAGAGTGGGCAAAAGAACAGGACATGATTGTAGGAAACACCTGGTGCAAGCAACAACCTAGAAGATTATGGACATGGAGGAGTCCTGATAGCAGGATTAGCAGATTGACTACATTCTGATTAGCAGAAGATTTAGAAACACATTAACACTAGCAAAAACAGTTCCCAGTGCTGATTGTTATAGTGACCACAGATTACTCACAGGAACATTGAGGATAAAGATGAAGAAAGTCAAGTATATAACAGTTGTAATATAATAAAAACGTCTCTACCCTTTCCTATTTATTGACTCCCTTAAAAATAAACAAACCCTTACAATTACTGGTTAAGTAACTTGCTTAGGTAGGAATAGAAAATAAAACAGCGATAGACTGACTGTGGCGAGCTAAATTTATTTGGCTTTATTTCTTTTACGTACCTGGCCAACAGTCGTTGACTGATTGTAAGACAAAGGCCCAGTGTAGCCATTTTAGTTCAAGCTAAGAAAGTAAACAGACGTGCATTCCCTTGTGGAATTTCTTTCCCCGTGTGGGGAAAAGGTATTGTGCCTTTAAAAACATGAGTCTCTTCAAGCTATTGGTATGTTATCTACATTATTAAGATATATTTATGTATTACATAGACCAGTATGTTTAATTAAGAATTAGTTACAATTCTCTTAAACCAGGCTGGATGATGTTTACTAAGGAAACACAGGTGGGCGCCACGCTGTAATTTTTCCTATGTCTTACAATTTCAAATCCTTATGTTAATATCTTTTATAGGCATTATGAACTTATATCTAACTAAATGGTGTTTATAACCTATGAATAGTATGTGTACTGTAGTACACATAGAGTATCAACTCTCATGTCAGAAACTCTTTTCAATTTAGGAAAGACTCCTGATTCATACTTCAGAGAAGAAAACTCGTTTCTGCCAATTTCATAGTCCTATGAAAAATAACTTCTATGCAATGGAACTATATATCCCTATCGATGCTTAGAAATCTGCAAATAATTTATGTACTGTAGAGATTGGACTTTAAAGAAACATTTTCTCAATGTAGGAGCAGACTCTTGATTTCATACTGCACAAGTAGAGAACTGGTGTCTGCCACTTTCAAATATCCTATGTAGTGTAAATGCACTGGTAAGGATGTCTCGGAACTTGTTTTATCCATGCGGGGACATACAAATGATTACGCATATTCCTGACTCTTACTTAGACAGGGGATAAAATATTTTGCCACATTATAATCTGTAACTTGGAAAAATAGTGCTAAATTTTAGTACCATTCTTTTGTTAACAGATTAGTAACCACTCCATATGAGGGTGAACATATAATCTTATATATAAAAAAGGATGTGCGTATCTCCGTATGTCCTTTATACGCTCGCGAACGGCCCATCCGATTGAGATGAAATTTTCTACACGCCTTCCTTTCATTCCAGAGATGCCAACTGTCGTAGTTTTTTTTTCTTCTTCCTCCTCCTCCCTCCTCCCTCCTCCCCCTCCCAAAATACGTACGTCCAGGAAATGGTCTTCTACATAGACACTTCTCTCTGAGGTCCGCGATAACATCGGGAACGAGAACTTATATGACTACTTATATAAATTAAATGAGATGCTTCACACCAGGAGCTGGGCGATGTCGGGCCGGGTCAGACAGACAGACAGACAGACAGACAGACAGATAGTCGGTAACGGGAACGGGAACTTATATGACTACTTATATGAATTAAATGAGATGCTCCCCACCAGGGTCTGGGCGAAGCCGGGCAGGGTCAGCTAGTCATTTCATAAAATAGTGTTAGGGACAGGCCATGTTTGAATATAAATTCATGAACAATTAAACGCGTGATGTTAATGCATGTTCGGATACCTTCAATCCGCATCACCTCACTGTAGTAGGAACAGAAGCGAAGATTGATGTGAATAAATTGCTTGAATAATAGCAGTCCTTGACAAAATATATCACAGCGACTACTATCCTCATCTGCTGTACGCAGTGGGGGAAAACAATGTATGTTTTAGTTATGGATTAACCCCTGAGAAAATCCAAAAACAAAGGCTCCCTGCATCAGCATTATGATTAATTATTATGTAGGATTATCATGTACTTGATATCAGAAAAATGGACATGTATGTTTTTTTTTCTGGTATGAGAATTTTCCCTGTTCTGATTGTTACTTTTTACTGTGGGAATATACATTTTAATGTTGCACCTTGGGACATGAGGATGTTGATAGAAGAATTCATGTGTATGTCAGTACTTAAGAAGCCAATGGCGAATAGTCTTGACCTAAGGATGATTATAGTGCCGAAAGGAAGACGCGGCATTAGAAACAACAGGGATTCTGTATAGGCTATTCTCTTCAAAGAATGAGAGAGACAATATCAACATGTTGGATGGACAGAATGATTTCACCCATCCAATAGCCCCAGTAACAACAGAACAAAATATAAGTGAGAAAATACCTTACTCACTATGAAGAGTCAGAATGGCTCTACTCAGCAATGAGGGACAGTGGATCATGGACACCCACTCCTTTCCCCTTCTCCCCTTGTTGTTTTGTATTTGTGTTTGTAATTGTGTTGTAAACCTTTTATCATAACACAGTAGGTTAATGCTAGTGTTGTATTCTTTGTCATCCCTTTTCTGTAGAAGAGAAGCAGGTGGTGGTTGAATGTGGTGGGACTATATTACTAACACTGGATCCTGGGTCAACAGCCATAAAGTGAATGTCCAAACCATAGTCTGGATCTAGCAATACCTCAATGTTTACTGCGGCGCTCAATAGCTCCATAGCGAGCAACAGAAAAGTTGAAGATAACTGATTGGGTGAGTGATTAAGTCCTATTTGAGTAGGAAGATCCAGGATGGACTTCAAGATCTAATAATCTACAAAGATGAAGATCAACAAAGTAACTGACAACAGTGACTCGTCAGTTATACGTTTGAGAAGTATCATCTATGGCTTCATCATTCAACAAAATCAGTGAAACTATGGGACAATCCTTCTACAAGTTATTAAAACTAACAACAGGGAGTAATCTTCAACTGTTGGTTGGATTACCAAGTTAATATCCACAATGGATAAGTCTTCGAAAGAACGTCTCACAGCTGCAACAGTCAAACATAAGGTTCCAGCCATGCAACACCAGATTCTAGCTATGAACACCAACCCAAACAAATGGGGAGAAGACACTGAACCACATAAGCCAATACAACCAAGGTACAAACTGAATATCATCTGAAACATAACTACGAAACCAGATTACCTCAAGGTTCCAAACCCTGAACACCATCAGATAAAAGACCATATGAAAGCAACTAAATGTCTCTATATCTGCAACAAGAGGAATCATCCAATTGTTTGCAAACCTGTTACTGTGCTGGATTTATTCATCTGCGGATATATGTAGGTATAGATCAAGTGTGGCCCTAGTCACAGATACTACCATGAGATGCCTCTCAGTCAATTAAAGTTCTACACTGGACTAGATAACAACGACTAATTCCTTGCCGGTCCAATGTCAGCCTAAATGCCATGGGTTATAGACTCGCGACTAGGTGGGTGAAACCTTAGTGTAAGCCAATTTGGTAGTCGGATATTATAAGCCGAGAAGCTGAATGGACGTCAACTTTTCATCACACCTGATGATAAAGGGAATTACCTTCTGCAAAGCTTAAGTGGAACTCCTGAAGTATGACCAACCGGAGGCACCAAATTTCACAAACAGGGCACCGAGCCTAAGGCAACAGAAAATTCGTGATTCTAGCCCCAAACGGAGGGGATATATGGTGTGTGATTTTTCAATTCCTGGGTTATGGAGTATAAAATAGTCACCAGCCAATTACCAGTGGATAAATATTAGGAACATAACTGAGTGCATTAATTCGGTACCCAGATAATGGGAAAAGGATCTAATCGACAGCAAAGATGAACTCTTAACCGCACACCAGGAGATAAATGACTATTAATTAGTTTAATTAGTAATACAAAATGCTGTTTATGTGTTGTTGTTTTTTTTTTCTGAAGGTAACAGGTCAGTAGTTTTTTTCCAATGGTATATAGATGGTATAGTATTTTGACACCAACTCATTATTTTTAACAATGAGAGAATGGTAAAAGGTGTCAGAAACATGTTATTTTGGGTTCTATTTAATATCTTTATTTGCCTTAATTATTAGGGAAAATGAAAGTAGACCCAATTTGTGGTTGTTATGTTGTTTGTGATAACATTGTGTTTTTTTTTTTTGGGTCACTGGGTACTATGTTGTAATACTGCACATTATTCCCATGCCTGTCTGAAAATGCATAGTGTTTATTACACCTATATATATGTAACTGCAGATCTTGAGTTAATACCTGAACTGTTTGTCCAAAAGTGTTGTGTACATCAAGCAAATGTGGTGTCCAACAAGTGGTTGTTTATATGTTGTGAGCAATCAATATCCTTCTAGCACTATAGATAATGTAAAGGGTGATGAAGTGGGAAGGGAAACCTACACACAGATGCCATTGTTTCAAGGATTGAAATCTTTTCTCCTGGGATTTGTGGTAAATATCCCTGATCACCCTGCATTCTAACCAGTGACCAGAGAATCAATAATACCCCCTAGACATTTTAACGAGTTATTCTCAGGAATTAAAATCCACATCCCACATGTGTGGTCCCGCCCGGTACGGACTTCACCTAGTAGTGGAGTAGTCCGTGAATTTAAAACTCATGGTAAACATCACAATTGGTGTATTATTGTGAGTATATGAATTCAGGGAAAACCTCTCGCAGGTAAACCAAGTCACTTCAGAATGTTATAGTGTTAGTAACAGACCTAATCACTCATTAGTATGAGCTGAGTCAAGTGTTATGTGAACCCATAATGGCTCAGATAAATATAGGTTATTTTTGGTACAAAACTGTTCACAGGTAATATCTTGATTCTGGCAGATGCATCAGGTAGTTGGTTGTTGGATATGAGTTTTTTTTTAAAAACTCATATTTTATATCTTATTGATGGGAAACTAAGTCCAGTAATGAACCTCCAGTAGTAAGGTCTCTGGGATGGTAAACTCACATAAGATAGGTAATTCCGTGAATGTTTAGAATTCATAGTCATTCCCATTTGATGTTTGAGGTATGGTTATGCTACTCTGGTATTCTCTTTAAATAGTTTAAAAGTGGTGTACTCATGAACACACTACTATATTATGTATCCATAAGGTTTATGTTCCTACATATGAATCATGTGTTAATTAACTATTTTGTCATTGATTATCATTGTATTTTCATGCTTGATCTGCTTGTATAAGTCATGTAATATTGAAAAATTACCAAGGCAGCAGAGAGTGATAGACAGTTTTATAGATAATTAGGACAGATAAGTTAAAAATCCAATAAATTTTTTTTAAGGGAAAAATTTAATCAACAAATAATGATTCAGTAGGAAAGTAAATAATACCTGAGAGATAAATTAAACCAGGGGAAAATAGCAGTAACTAAAGTAAATGAGCTAAGGTTAAGGCCAAAACCACCACTTGCAAAAATGTAGACATAGTTAATGGAAGGGAAGGAATATTGTAAGAATTTGCAGTATTTAGGGGCACCCTAATTTAATCCTCTTTCATATAACATAACATGTTCTACAACACCGGTAGTAAAGTAAAGTGAATAAATGATGGATACTTAGGAAGAAAAGCCATACCGACACTTATTCTACTCCACCGGTGATATGAGTAGTATTATTAACTAACTCAGATGGCCCATATGTTAATAAATAGGGTAAACCAAAATATTCACCTGGTGATGTAAGTGAAACTGATCAACTCACTTACTGACCCAACAGAATATAAGGTATTTCTTTAAATTATCCACCCCGATTCCATTATTAATGGTAGCGGAAACAGACCGTATAGGTATGTAAAAGGTATAATTAAAGAATTAACATAAGAAATTGGAATTTCAAATAAACTTCAGGAGATACCGGAAAAAATCTGTGCCAGTCTCTAGTCAGAGACTGAACATTTCAGAAATTGGCTCCTTAACTTTGAAATTTACAGTTTAATTCTCATTAAGTGAAATGTTCACTATGAGAAGTCCTCATCAAAAGGAGGAGAGAAACACCTTTTTAGTTAGCGATTAGCTTACGTAAAGTTATTTCAATAATTGCCTAACTAACATTAATATTCTCATAAGGGAAGAATTAAAAAGGGCAATAAAGTAGTACAACAGAGGCGCGCGACTCAATTGTATTTTCTTTAAACTAACCGAGTAACTAAATTCTAGATAATGCTCGAAGCCTACTAAAAGGTAGATTAATCAGAAATCAGTCGCAAGACGAAACAGATTTCTACATCTCAGTTCTGACTAGGATTATATGCCAGCATTAAATATGTGAAAGCAGATCCAGACTAACAGAGATTAGCTTAAATAACTGATACGAATCAGTAAAAGCAATAATTAAATAAACAACTCTTGAAATAGATGCTGTTTATAGATAGGACGAACCCCTTGACGTAAAGAGAGAGGAAACGCCTAAGACTTATACAGTGAACCCATGCTAGAAAAATGGAATATAGCTGTGTAAAAACCAAGCAAATTGGAGCATATAGCTGAAGAATTGCTTGATGTTTACTAGATTAGGAATTTCAATCAGGAATCCAGCTAGTAAATTATATAACAGTTCAAAGATAGACCTTAGTCAATCTAAATAAATCCAGAGTTACCACGTACTAAACGGATGAAAACAAAACTGGAGAGAAACATTAAGAGTACCTTACCTGTTATCTTGAGGACACAACTCAGGAGACGCCAGTATGAGAGGGATATACAGATGTAACAGTAATTTTACTAAGACTAGTAACCCACATCCATAACTGGAAAGTGAACAAACAACTTGATTGTCTGGAAGACTATCACAGGAATCACAAAAAGGGGCTTTTAACTTCTCACTGAACTGATTATATATGGTAGGAGACAATACGTCTGAACCTTCATAACAATGTATGTTGCTAAGTTGAAAACAGTCTAAAACCTGGAGGGAGGCAGACGACGATCAATGTACGCCAAGCGACGCAAAATTGCTCGTAATTCAACACCAAAGTAACAAATACAGAGTGAAACTCAAACGCATCAGTTAGAATTACTAATAAGGATTCTAGCGTAAAATAGATCTAGGTTAGAAGGAAAAGCAGAGAAAGTAAGCTAAGAATTACTTTATTTCTGATAGATTCATGTTCCCCGGAGAATTCGGTTCAGAACGGAAATCTAGAAAAGTTGGACCTTGTTTACATGTTAGACGAGATTCTCCGGGTAAACCCGCAAGAGAAAGGGACACCACTCTAATCAATAGTTATCAAAACTGATCGGAAAATCCCATAACTCGACTAATAACCCAAACACAGGATGTGTTGGATGAAAATGTATTCAACAGGCACCATCTTTAGCCTCCTTTAAATATCAGATCTATAGTTAAAGCAAACGTCTAACTTACAGGGAGACGGGCGAGTTTAATATGCTATCAGTAGACGCAGAATTAACCGTCGGTTTTAACATAATCTCAAGATTGATAATCTAATGAGAGAGAAATCAAGCTTAATGATGATATCTCAATTGCTTCAAAAAGTCGGTTTGATGCAGACAAACCAGTACTGGAAAGTAACAAATTATCAGATAACCACTCATATTTCAAACAATAGCTGACAACAGGGGAGAGGGTGCTACACTCTTTCACTAAAAGAGAAATAATCCTTTACGGTTATGCCAGTTGTCGTGACATGGGGAAGTAATGCAAGAAATTAATAAGGGATGGATACTACGTGAGTCAATGTAAAGACGGAAATTGTAGAGTACTTCTTGACCATTTAATTTCTGAAAGAAATAAATGTCTTAAATGGGGGAGGCGTGTAATATAATAAAAACGTCTCTACCCTTTCCTATTTATTGACTCCCTTAAAAATAAACAAACCCTTACAATTACTGGTTAAGTAACTTGCTTAGGTAGGAATAGAAAATAAAACAGCGATAGACTGACTGTGGCGAGCTAAATTTATTTGGCTTTATTTCTTTTACGTACCTGGCCAACAGTCGTTGACTGATTGTAAGACAAAGGCCCAGTGTAGCCATTTTAGTTCAAGCTAAGAAAGTAAACAGACGTGCGTTCCCTTGTGGAATTTCTTTCCCCGTGTGGGGAAAAGGTATTGTGCCTTTAAAAACATGAGTCTCTTCAAGCTATTGGTATGTTGTCTACATTATTAAGATATATTTATGTATTACATAGACCAGTGTGTTTAATTAAGAATTAGTTACAATTCTCTTAAACCAGGCTGGATGATGTTTACTAAGGAAACACAGGTGGGCGCCACGCTGTAATTTTTCCTATGTCTTACAATTTCAAATCCTTATGTTAATATCTTTTATAGGCATTATGAACTTATATCTAACTAAATGGTGTTTATAACCTATGAATAGTATGTGTACTGTAGTACACATAGAGTATCAACTCTCATGTCAGAAACTCTTTTCAATTTAGGAAAGACTCCTGATTCATACTTCAGAGAAGAAAACTCGTTTCTGCCAATTTCATAGTCCTATGAAAAATAACTTCTATGCAATGGAACTATATATCCCTATCGATGCTTAGAAATCTGCAAATAATTTATGTACTGTAGAGATTGGACTTTAAAGAAACATTTTCTCAATGTAGGAGCAGACTCTTGATTTCATACTGCACAAGTAGAGAACTGGTGTCTGCCACTTTCAAATATCATATGTAGTGTAAATGCACTGGTAAGGATGTCTCGGAACTTGTTTTATCCATGCGGGGACATACAAATGATTACGCATATTCCTGACTCTTACTTAGTCAGGGGATAAAATATTTTGCCACATTATAATCTGTAACTTGGAAAAATAGTACTAAATTTTATTACCATTCTTTTGTTAACAGATTAGTAACCACTCCATATGAGGGTGAACATATAATCATTTCATAAAATAGTGTTAGGGACAGGCCATGTTTGAATATAAATTCATGAACAATTAAACGCGTGATGTTAATGCATGTTCGGATACCTTCAATCCGCATCACCTCACTGTAGTAGGAACAGAAGCGGAGATTGATGTGAATAAATTGCTTGAATAATAGCAGTCCTTGACAAAATATATCACAGCGACTAATATCCTCATCTGCTGTACGCAGTGGGGGAAAACAATGTATGTTTTAGTTATGGATTAACCCCTGAGAAAATCCAAAAACAAAGGCTCCCTGCATCAGCATTATGATTAATCATTATGTAGGATTATCATGTACTTGATATCAGAAAAATGGACATGTATGTTTTTTTTCTGGTATGAGAATTTTCCCTGTTCTGGTTGTTACTTTTTACTGTAGGAATATACATTTTAATGTTGCACCTTGGGACATGAGGATGTTGATAGAAGAATTCATGTGTATGTCAGTACTTAAGAAGTCAATGGCGAATAGTCTTGACCTAAGGATGATTATAGTGCCGAAAGGAAGACGCGGCATTAGAAACAACAGGGATTCTGTATAGGCTATTCTCTTCAAAGAATGAGAGAGACAATATCAACATGTTGGATGGACAGAATGATTTCACCCATCCAATAGCCCCAGTAACAACAGAACAAAATATAAGTGAGAAAATACCTTACTCACTATGAAGAGTCAGAATGGCTCTACTCAGCAATGAGGGACAGTGGAACATGGACACCCACTCCTTTCCCCTTCTCCCCTTGTTGTTTTGTATTTGTGTTTGTAATTGTGTTGTAAACCTTTTATCATAACACAGTAGGTTAATGCTAGTGTTGTATTCTTTGTCATCCCTTTTCTGTAGAAGAGAAGCAGGTGGTGGTTGAATGTGGTGGGACTATATCACTGACACTGGATCCTGGGTCAACAGCCATAAAGTGAATGTCCAAACCATAGTCTGGATCTAGCAATACCTCAATGTTTACTGCGGCGCTCAATAGCTCCATAGCGAGCAACAGAAAAGTTGAAGATAACTGATTGGGTGAGTGATTAAGTCCTATTTGAGTAGGAAGATCCATGATGGACTTCAAGATCTAATAATCTACAAAGATGAAGATCAACAAAGTAACTGACAACAGTGACTCGTCAGTTATACTTTTGAGAAGTATCATCTATGGCTTCATCATTCAACAAAATCAGTGAAACTATGGGACAATCCTTCTACAAGTTATTAAAACTAACAACAGGGAGTAATCTTCAACTGTTGGTTGGATTACCAAGTTAATATCCACAATGGATAAGTCTTCGAAAGAACGTCTCACAGCTGCAACAGTCAAACATAAGGTTCCAGCCATGCAACACCAGATTCTAGCTATGAACACCAACCCAAACAATTGGGGAGAAGACACTGAACCACATAAGCCAATACAACCAAGGTACAAACTGAATATCATCTGAAACATAACTACGAAACCAGATTACCTCAAGGTTCCAAACCCTGAACACCATCAGATAAAAGACCATATGAAAGCAACTAAATGTCTCTATATCTGCAACAAGAGGAATCATCCAATTGTTTGCAAACCTGTTACTGTGCTGGATTTATTCATCTGCGGATATATGTAGGTATAGATCAAGTGTGGCCCTAGTCACAGATACTACCATGAGATGCCTCTCAGTCAATTAAAGTTCTACACTGGACTAGATAACAACGACGAATTCCTTGCCGGTCCAATGTCAGCCTAAATGCCATGGGTTATAGACTCGCGACTAGGTGGGTGAAACCTTAGTGTAAGCCAATTTGGTAGTCGGATATTATAAGCCGAGAAGCTGAATGGACGTCAACTTTTCATCAGACCTGATGATAAAGGGAATTACCTTCTGCAAAGCTTAAGTGGAACTCCTGAAGTATGACCAACCGGAGGCACCAAATTTCACAAACAGGGCACCGAGCCTAAGGCAACAGAATATTCGTGATTCTAGCCCCAAACGGAGGGGATATATGGTGTGTGATTTTTCAATTCCTGGGTTATGGAGTATAAAATAGTCACCAGCCAATTACCAGTGGATAAATATTAGGAACATAACTGAGTGCATTAATTCGGTACCCAGATAATGGGAAAAGGATCTAATCGACAGCAAAGATGAACTCTTAACCGCACACCAGGAGATAAATGACTATTAATTAGTTTAATTAGTAATACAAAATGCTGTTTATGTGTTGTTGTTTTTTTTTCTGAAGGTAACAGGTCAGTAGTTTTTTTCCAATGGTATATAGATGGTATAGTATTTTGACACCAACTCATTATTTTTAACAATGAGAGAATGGTAAAAGGTGTCAGAAACATATTATTTTGGGTTCTATTTAATATCTTTATTTGCCTTACTTATGAGGGAAAATGAAAGTAGACCCAATTTGTGGTTGTTATGTTGTTTGTGATAACATTGTGTTGTTTTTTTTGGGTCACTGGGTACTATGTTGTAATACTGCACATTATTCCCATGCCTGTCTGAAAATGCATAGTGTTTATTACACCTATATATATGTAACTTCAGATCTTGAGTTAATACCTGAACTGTTTGTCCAAAAGTGTTGTGTACATCAAGCAAATGTGGTGTCCAACAAGTGGTTGTTTATATGTTGTGAGCAATCAATATCCTTCTAGCACTATAGATAATGTAAAGGGTGATGAAGTGGGAAGGGAAACCTACACACAGATACCATTGTTTCAAGGATTGAAATCTTTTCTCCTGGGATTTGTGGTAAATATCCCTGATCACCCTGCATTCTAACCAGTGACCAGAGAATCAATAATACCCCCTAGACATTTTAACGAGTTATTCTCAGGAATTAAAATCCACATCCCACAACAGTAAACACTAATTATGATTTGTGTACATTGAGTAATGACAAGGAAATACAAAACAAATTCAACATAGAAGTACAGAACAGATTTGAAATTTTGTCTGTTCTAGAGATCCTATTCCAGGAGTGCATGATCAATGGGAAACGTTGAAGAATTCAATCAATGTGGCTGCAGAAACAACTATTCCAAAATTAAAGAAGGTGGGTCGTAAGAAATGGATTACTGAAGAAATTTTACACCTCATGGAAACAAGAAGACTCAACAAAAATAATTCTGTCAAATATGAAGAAATTCACAGACAAGTCAGAATATTATGTAAGGAGGCAAAAGAAGCATGGCTTGAGGAAAATTGCTTAGAAATTGAAAACCAACACAACAGTCAAAATTCCAAATTAGTGCACAAAAGAATTCAGGAACTTACTAATAAAAGAACAAGTACATCAACAGGGTGTCTAAAAACTGAAGATGGCAAAATCATAATATAAAAAGACCAGATTCTACATGTATGGACAGATTATGTGGAACACCTTTATGGTAATAACAGAGACGAACAGTATGATATTAGATTTAATAATGAAGGACCGCCAATTTTGGAGATGGAGGTTCGAAATGTTCTTAAGCATATGAAAGCTGGCAAGGCCCCCGGTGTAGATAACATTACAACAGAAATGATTAAAGTTTAGAAGAATTTGGACTAGAACAAGTCACCAGACTGCTGAACACATTATATGATACTGGAGATATACCTCCTGAATTATGTAACTCTGTATTTATTGCAATCCCAAAGAAATCAGGAGCCTTGGAATGTGATCAACATAGAACAATTAGTATAATGAGTCACATCACAAAGATTGTGCTAAGAATTATCATGCAAAGAGTGAGGAAGAAGATACAACCTGAAATAGGGGAAGAACAATGCGGGTTTGTAGAAGGAAAGGGTACAGTAAATGCTGTGTATATGCTGCGAACAGTTATTGAACGTGCTATAGAAGTAAACAAGGATATTGTCGTGTCCTCCTTTACAGTGTCGTCCCTGGAGTGAAGAGAGTCGACACCCACATTATAATATTTTTCCCCCTTATCAATATCCTGGAGAATCCACCAGCTTCCGTCCAACACACTCCCTCAGCCTATGGACACCTTTTCCTATCACTCTCTCTCACTGTCGTACTATGCCCCCTTCTCATACTTCCCCAACGCAACATACTCAACAACTCTTGCTTCTAAAAATTAATAAAGATTAATTTATTAAAAGAAAAGTGTAACGTATATGAGACGTGTATGTGAAGAAAATGTGTGACGTGTTCTATAAAGTGTGTAGAATCGGACTCTCAGAATACAACCCAGTCAGCTGATCCCAGCAAGGATAGACCACAGCACGTTACGTCAGAACATGTACATCTCACCCAGTGCCGAAACCATCCTGCTGGATACTGCTTTGCCTCTGTAGACCTCTGGTAATCCCATTTCATGATCATCCGAAATAGACACCGGTGGTATTAACAGTTAATCATGGACCGGTTGCACCCTACACAATGTCCGTTCCTATGGTTCCTAAACAAAATTCACAAGTCCTTTGTAGTGTGTACACAGTTATTAATGTTAATTGTTAATGGACTTGATCCTCACTCGTGTCTATCTAGCCTCAAGTATCATGTCTTGTGTTCTATTACACGAGATTATATCACACTAGGTAACTATTCTCATTAATGTTCTCAGTTAGTTACTACTGTCTGATGCGGTGTGGTGCATCAGTAATCATCACCCCTCTTTGGTGAATCCTCTTCCTTCTAGCTTTAGTTACGTTCTGTATGCAACTTTATTGACTGTTCCACTGGTGTTCTTCCGAATGGGATTTGAACCTTTCCTAAAAACTTGTTGAGTTTCCTCGGATCTGGTAGGGAACCTAGGATAGAAACAACACATCTGGTGATAGTACTAGTCACTGATCCTATCGGCTGCGTGTAAGCCTATTGCCTTGCTTAATGATCTTTAGCTAACTAAACTACGTCATAGAGCAGATTAGCTACCCACCTAGGGCCGAATCAGGCTATGACAAGGAAAGACCAATACAGAGTGCAACCTCAGTATTCTATTCACCTTAGCAGAGCCAATATCACTATTCTACTCTAACTAGTTTCCACTAACAGTGCTAATCATCACACTATAGTTTTAACAAGGCTACAGTCTATATTAATTAGAACTAATATAAGAATAGGTTATACCTTAAATGGCACTACTGCAGTCCTATCAATCATATCTACATCTGCCATGGTAGGCACGTGTAAAATTAAGTCACCAATTAACACACGGTAGATATTATTTCCCCTAAGCACTGCAGTGCCGTTGCACTCCGACTAGAGCCACATTTCCAAGTCCCCCTAGTTGGCCCCAACTCGGGTTTATATGGCAAACTACCAAAGTTGGCCACGTGACGTTATCCTTTATGCCCCCACACAGGTAGCACATTGGCAGATCATCCCCAGTCAGGGATCCATCCCCCCTCTGGCTCCATCAATGTTAGATTTGTCATCACTGGTTTAGACATCCAAAACAATCTAGAGAGTTACTGTCGAGTTCCAACAAAGAGTTTCGATACCAAGCTGCCAATCATGGTTTTCCAAACAAGCTTACATTGTGCACGTGACGTTGTTCATGTCCGGCAGGTGTTCCACTGTTTTCAATAACAAGCCCTCAACTTTATGTCATGTGGTGACAGTCAAAACCTCCATTCCGTCTGATGTCCGGAACTATAGATGACAGCCGGAACTATTCCATATCCTGAGCGGGCAAGGCTATGTGATTTCAACTGTTTATGAACTGCCAACGCGGTGTATCCATTCCTTCTCACTCACCACCAAATGTGTATATGGGCTGCCCCGATGTAACCCGTGCAGCTGTGTTTACTCTGTTAGTACGACTGTTGTGGCCTAGAAAATATACGCCAAGCAAACGTCGGTATTATTATCTGGTTAACTCATGGCGATCTCGTGACATAGGCCCCCTCTTAAGAGAGTAGTCCATCTCACTCTTCTCCACCATGAGCTTAATCCAGATGATTCATTCTTCTTCTTCTTCAGGAGCTGGGTGTCTTGACAAGAAATCCGCTCCAACATTTTCCTTCCCAGGAATGTACTCTACTGTGAAATTATAATGTTGAAGTAACAACGACCACTGCATCAAACGGGCGTTGAGCTTCTGAGACGTAGCCAGGAACATCAGGGGCTGATGATCCGACTGGACCCGAAACTTAACGCCATACAAATAGGGCTGGAATTTTTGCACTGCCCATACGAGAGACAAGCACTCTCTCTCGACGGTTGAATAATTCCTCTCCGCCTGTAGAAGTTTCTTACTTGCGTATGCCACAGGTTTCAAAACCGAAGCATCGTCTTTTCCTTCCTGTAACAAAGCGGCTCCAATTCCAATCGCACTCGCATCTGTTCTTAACACAAATTGTTTGGAAAGGTCAGGGAGCTGTAATACAGGTTTGCTGACCAAGGCCTCCTTTAACTGACTATAGGCATTATCACATTCTGGTGTCCAAATGATTTGGTCCGGGAATCCCCTTTTCAAAGTTTCCGTCAACGGAGCTCCAAGTTCAGTGAAATGTGGGATGAATTTGTGGTAGAAACCCACACAACGAGAGAAAAGATCGCACATCCTTCTTCGTTTTTGGCCTTGGTGCATTTCTGATTTTCTCCAGGTTCTTCTCGTCTGGAACAATGTGTCCTGGAGTGATGGTGTGATCTAGAAATTCCAGAGTCTGGTAACCAATCATGCACTTGGTTGGACGAGCAGTAAGCACTGCTTCCGTGAGCCTATTAAAAACTCTCTCCAAGGATTGTAAGTGGTCATCTAAGCTGTCACTGGAAATCAGAATATCATCCATGAAAGAGATGATGGACGGGTCCTGTAACGGATCTAGTAAAGTCCTCATCATGCGTGTAAACACACTAGGTGCATTGCTGAGTCCAAAGGGCATGACCTTGAATTCGTAGTGTCCACTGGGTGTACTGAAAGCTAACAGTGGTCGAATCTCCGGTTTGACTGGTATCTGATAGTACCCCCGACTCAGATCCACCTTTGAAAAGTACCGAGCCTTATGGAGCCTAGCGAATAACTGAGTTGGATTCGGCAAAGGTTCCACCTGAAACTGTGTATGACTGTTCAGAAGTCGGTAATCTATACACAACCTGTGTTCTCCACTTGGTTTGCGTAACAAAACTACCCCCGCATTGTATGGGGTTGTGGATGGTGCAATCACGTCATCCTCCAGCAGTTTTTGTATTTCCTCCTCCAGGGCTTTTTCTTTAGAGAATGGCACTGGGTAAACCTTTTGGCGAACAGGCTCCTGTGTGGTCAAAGTCATCTCGAACTCCACCAACCTCGTTCGTCCTGGTTTATCAGTCAGTATCTCCTTATGAGACTTGAGAACCTGGGTTATCCTTTCCCTCTCCTGGGAGGTCAGATCAGGGTTCACTTGCACATCCCTATAGGTTTCCTGGTGTACTAAGGGATATTCCCTGCCCTCGCTGGTTCCCACTTCTGTCTCCACTGCGACTGCCATTGCCATGAGGTGAGCTGCCTTGTCTCCGGGTCTCTCTTCGTATTTCCGCAAGAGATTGATATGGAAAATCTTCGACTTTCCCCGGATCCGGATCTGATAGTTGGTTCTGGATATCACCCTTTCCACGGGAAATGGTCCTTGCCAACCTATCTCCAGTTTGTTGTTTCCCGTTGGGAGTAGCAACAAGACTTTATCTCTCACCTCTAGAGATCTTTCTTTAGACCTACGGCTGTAGTAAGCCGCATGTCTTTTCCTGGCCTTTTTCAAGTTTTGATTTGCCAGAGTTCATCCCTTGTGGAGTTTTTCTTTCAGTTCCTCCACGTATTTATAGGATGAGATCACTTCTTCTGACGTCCCCTCTTCAGTCCAACTCCTCAACATGGCTTCCAACGGTCCTTTGATTGGACGACCAAACAGCAACGTAGCGTTTGGTAGTCAGGTTGAGCCATGAGGAACTTCCCGATAGGCAAAGAGTGCTGCTGGGATATATTCATCCCACCTATCAGGTTTTTCCTGCGCTAGTTTCCTGAGCATTGTCATCAACGTGCCGTTGAACCGCTCTACTTGTCCATTGGCTTGAGGGTGGTAAGGGCTGGTATGTATGTGGTTAGAGTGAAACACCCTAAATACCTCCTCCATGAGTTTTCCACAAAACTGAGATCCATTGTCCGTCAGAATTTGATCCGTAAAACCTAATCTGGTAAAGGCCTCCATCAGTGCGTCCGCCACTCTTTTCGAGTCAATCGTGGTCAACGGTATAGCCTCACCCCACATTGTACAGCAATCCACCATTGTGAGTATATACATGTTCCTCTTCCTAGTCCTGGGAAGTGGACCCACGATATCGATGGCTACCCTCTCGAAAGGAGAGTTCATGATGGGCATCTCACCCAACACCACCGGTGCTGTCCAGTGTTTCGGTGCCACCCTCTGGCACTCAGGGCATGACTTCACATACCGACGCACATCATCTGTCATTCCCGGCCAATAGTAGTGGCAGGAAATCCGCTGCATGGTGGCGGCAATACCCATGTGTCCACTAAAGGAGATGGTATGCCACATATGAAGAATCTGGGACCGGTGAGCTTTCGGGACGACCAACTGACCGTATAGGTTGTCTCCCCTTCCTGCTCTCCTGTAGAGTATCCTATTCTTCATGTAGTACTGCCCCCGTCCTGGTGGATCAGCACTTTTCTGCAGCTTTTTGTAGCAAGGACGTAAAGTATCATCCTCAATCTGGGCAGTTCGTAGCTCCCCCGGCATTGGGTTAGTCATAATTGCATCTGCCTCTTCCGTTTTCGTTTGAGAGCGAGTCTGCATTGCTCCCATATGGATTGGCTCCCTGGGCATTCCCAGAAAGACATACCGGCAACCTAGGATGACTGGGAAAATGGGATCGGTCAATACAGCGGCTTGATGGTGCCGGTGACGTACCTTGACCGAATCTCCACATTAGCAATGGGCAACTTCATGACTACAGCACTCTTCTGTGCAGGCTGTATATCCAATGTCTCACCTGTGAATTGTTCTGGATGTACCAGATCCGCAGAAATCACGGCCTCCCCGTCCAGTCCTGTGTCCTATAAACACTCCACTTGACGACCGTTAACCTCTACCAATTCCACTACAGGTGGTTTTTCCTGGTCTGGAGTCTTTTCCTCGGCCTCGACCTGTTCGGTGGGCTCCACCTTAGGTTTCCCGGGGCACCCGACGAATTGAGTGTCTCCTGACTCTCCTCTGCAGTCAATAGCATTGTGCGTATTCGACTGGCATTGGTTGTACCATTTCCCTGTCCTAGATTTTCTATTGCCAGACTTGAGTGAGCTCTCCTGGTGGCGAGCTTCCTTGTTGACCTTGGCATTTTCCGTGACAACCTCCTTGGAAGTCACTTGACATGCTGCGAAGTGAGGGTTCTTAGCCTTCGATTTGCAGTCCCTCGTATTGTGAGAGGGTGACTTACAAATTGAACACCACTTCTCCGACCACGGTCGTTTTGGTGTAGAGCTTGAAGTGCTCTTGCTTCCCTCCTTCTTCTTCTCTGAACTATCCTCTGATTTTTGCACATAAGGTTCCCACTTTTTGGTTCCTGAGTTTTTGGCTTTCTTCTTGTCATGTTTCTCTTGACTTTTGGTGTTGGTGGAAAGGTTCTCCCCTGCCTCCCCATGTACCTCGACGAACCGTTCTGCTAATTTAGTCACGAGGTCAATACGTTCTGCCCCTTGTTCTCCCAGGAACGTCCTGAGAGGTTTAGACATTTGCTTCTTCAGCTGGTCGACCACCATGAGCTCTTCCAGACTCTCATAGTCATGTGCGAACCCAGCCAAATCCATCCACTTATGGAGATAAGATTTTAGACGCAAACTGTAGGCGGCAAACAACTCCCCCGGTTCTCGTTTCGCTGCTCGAAATTTTTTCCGGTAGGTATGTGACGTAACCTCGAATCGTTTCAGCAGAGCCGTCTTTAACTCGTCATAATTGTTCTCATGTCCTGGTGGCAGGCGAGTATAAACCTCGTAACCGGTCCCGCGTAAACCCAGGGATAGCTTAAGATTCCATTTGTTACGCTCCAGACCCATAGCAACAGACATGGCCTCGAAGCGTTGAAGGTACTGGTCAATCTTCTCTTTGTCCTCCTCGTAGACCGCCAAAGGAAACTTCATAGCATGGTACCCATGTCCACCTACTGGTGTTGAGCCTGGGATGGAGGAACCTCCAACTGCTCCCTCAGTTTCTCCATTAGATTGACTCTTCAACTCGAGTTCCCTCATCCGGTACTCGTGCTCCCTTTTCTGTGCTTCCTGTTCCGCTTCTAATTTCCTAGCTGCTTGCTCAGCTTCAAATTTCCTAGCTGCTTGCTCAGCTTCAAATTTCTTAGCTGCTTGCTCAGCTTCCAATTTCTTAGCTGCTTGCTCAGCTTCCAATTTCTTAGCTGCTTGCTCAGCTTCCAATTTCTTAGCTGCTTGCTCAGCTTCCAATTTCTTAGCTGCTTGCTCAGCTTCCAATTTCTTAGCTGCTTGTTCCAACTCCATCCTTCTCAATTCCAGCTCGGCCTTTCGATCTTCCCGTTCTGCTTGACGATACTCTCTCTCCACTTCCTGTATGTAATCCGTTAGAGCAGAACCCGCCAATCCCATTTCTTCCCCCTTTGCCTTTAATTCTAACGTGGTAAGTTTAGGGGTGGCCATTCTACAGAGAGGTAAGCTAGCAGGTCGAGTACAATATAACTGCAAATTACTATACAGATATATGAACAAGTACTATAAATCTAGATATTACCACGCACAGCACATTCACTCAGTGACAAGAGTAGAATCAGGACCACAGACCTATGCAGACGTGTGAAGTGTGAACAGGTAAGATATAAATTAGTCCTAACCCCTATCCACATTCACTCTAGCTGGATTCTCCAAAATGATATCTCCCTCTTATAACTAAGGATCCCGTGTCAAAAGACCCCGTTGTCAGAAGATCCCACTGTCAAAGGTTCCTGCTTGCAGGAGATCTCGCTGTCCAAGGATTCCGTTTACGGGAGATCCCGCTGTCCAAAGATCCCGTTTACGAGAGATCCCGCTGTCCAAAGATTCCGTTTACGAGAGATCCCACTGTCCAAAGATTCCGTTTACGAGAGATCCCGCTGTCCAAAGATTCCGTTTACGAGAGATCCCGATGTCCAAAGATTCCGTTTACAAGAGATCCCGCTGTCCAAAGATTCCGTTTATGAGAGATCCCGCTGTCCAAAGATTCCGTTTACGAGCCCCCAATAATGTCGTGTCCTCCTTTACAGTGTCGTCCCTGGAGTGAAGAGAGTCGACACCCACATTATAATATTTTTTCCCCTTATCAATATCCTGGAGAATCCACCAGCTTCCGTCAAACACACTCCCTCAGCCTATGGACACCTTTTCCTATCACTCTCTCTCACTGTCGTACTATGCCCCCTTCTCATACTTCCCCAACGCAACATACTCAACAACTCTTGCTTCTAAAAATTAATAAAGATTAATTTATTAAAAGAAAAGTGTAACGTATATGAGACGTGTATGTGAAGAAAATGTGTGACGTGTTCTATAAAGTGTGTAGAATCGGACTCTCAGAATACAACCCAGTCAGCTGATCCCAGCAAGGATAGACCACAGCACGTTACGTCAGAACATGTACATCTCACCCAGTGCCGAAACCATCCTGCTGGATACTGCTTTGCCTCTGTAGACCTCTGGTAATCCCATTTCATGATCATCCGAAATAGACACCGGTGGTATTAACAGTTAATCATGGACCGGTTGCACCCTACACAATGTCCGTTCCTATGGTTCCTAAACAAAATTCACAAGTCCTTTGTAGTGTGTACACAGTTATTAATGTTAATTGTTAATGGACTTGATCCTCACTCGTGTCTATCTAGCCTCAAGTATCATGTCTTGTGTTCTATTACACGAGATTATATCACACTAGGTAACTATTCTCATTAATGTTCTCAGTTAGTTACTACTGTCTGATGCTGTGTGGTGCATCAGTAATCATCACCCCTCTTTGGTTAATCCTCTTCCTTCTAGCTTTAGTTACGTTCTGTATGCAACTTTATTGACTGTTCCACTGGTGTTCTTCCGAATGGGATTTGAACCTTTCCTAAAAACTTGTTGAGTTTCCTCGGATCTGGTAGGGAACCTAGGATAGAAACAACACATCTGGTGATAGTACTAGTCACTGATCCTATCGGCTATTGCCTTGCTTAATGATCTTTAGCTAACTAAACTACGTCATAGAGCAGATTAGCTACCCACCTAGGGCCGAATCAGGCTATGACAAGGAAAGACCAATACAGAGTGCAACCTCAGTATTCTATTCACCTTAGCAGAGCCAATATCACTATTCTACTCTAACTAGTTTCCACTAACAGTGCTAATCATCACACTATAGTTTTAACAAGGCTACAGTCTATATTAATTAGAACTAATATAAGAATAGGTTATACCTTAAATGGCACTACTGCAGTCCTATCAATCATATCTACATCTGCCATGATAGGCACGTGTAAAATTAAGTCACTAATTAACACACGGTAGATATTATTTCCCCTAAGCACTGCAGTGCCATTGCACTCCGACTAGAGCCACATTTCCAAGTCCCCCTAGTTGGCCCCAACTCGGGTTTATATGGCAAACTACCAAAGTTGGCCACGTGACGTTATCCTTTATGCCCCCACACAGGTGGCACATTGGCAGATCATCCCCTGTCAGGGATCCATCCCCCATCTGGCGCCATCAATGTTAGATTTGTCATCACTGGTGTAGACATCCAAAACAATCTAGAGAGTTACTGTCGAGTTCCAACAAAGAGTTTCGATACCAAGCTGCCAATCATGGTTTTCCAAACAAGTTTACATTGTGCAAGTGACGTTGTTCATGTCCGGCAGGTGTTCCACTGTTTTCAATAACAAGCCCTCAACTTTCTGTCATGTGGTGACAGTCAAAACCTCCATTCCGTCTGATGTCCGGAACTATAGATGACAGCCGGAACTATTCCATATCCTGAGCGGGCAAGGCTATGTGATTTCAACTGTTTATGAACTGCCAACGCGGTGTATCCATTCCTTCTCACTCACCACCAAATGTGTATATGGGCTGCCCCGATGTAACCCGTGCAGCTGTGTTTACTCTGTTAGTACGACTGTTGTGGCCTAGAAAATATACGCCAAGCAAACGTCGGTATTATTATCTGGTTAACTCATGGCGATCTCGTGACAGATATACATCTTTGCTTTATTGACTATACAAAGGCTTTTGATAGAGTTAGACATGTCATCATAGTGGATATGCTTGCAGATCTACAAATTGATGGGAAAGACATTAGACTTATAAAAAACATATATTGGAAACAACAAGCTGCAATAAGGATTGATAATGAAGTGGGACAGTATCAGCCAATTAAGAGAGGTGTTAGGCAGGAATGTGTGATGTCTCCAGATCTGTTTCCCTACACAGTGAAAATATTTTCAGAAATGTAGAGGATATAAATGGAATCAGCATTGGAGGACGAAACATCAATAACATTAGATGTGCAGATGATACAGTATTAATTGCAGACAATGCGCTGGACCTGCAACAATTAATAGATGCGGTTGTTGTACACAGTGAGCAACTGGGGTTAGAATTAAATTGTAAAAAGACTCAGGTTATGGTCGTCACTAGGAAGGAAGAAGTGCCACAATGTAATATACAAGTAAATGGAAATATTCTTCAACAAGTGAATCGGTACAATTATCTTGGAACAGTCATTACATCTGATGGGAGATGCCTTGAAGAGATTAGAACAAGAATCGCCATGGCGAAAGTAGCCTTTAGCAAGATGACAAACATTCTGACCAATAAAAAGATGTCAATTGAAACGAGAAAAAGAGTGTTGAGGGGATACATAGAGCCTGTTCTTTTGTATGTATGTGAAACTTGGACAATGAGCTGTCAAGCTGAAAAGCATCTGATGGCTGCAGAAATGTGGTTTCTGAGGAAAATGCAAAGAATACCATGGACAGACAGAAAAACCAATGACCAAGTACTACAGGAGACAAATGAACATCGTAAACTGATTAGAGAAATTAGACGTAGACAGTCAACATTTTTTGGACATATTATGAGAAGAAATGGATTGGAGAACTTAGTGACAACTGGCAAGATCGAAGGGAACAGACCAAGAGGAAGACCGAGAGGAAAATACCTGGATGGCTTGGCCACATGGCATGGACAAAACAGGAACACTGAACTGATCCACGACACTGGTGATCGAGTGAAATGGCGAGTCATGACCTCCCACGCTTTCCGGCATGGCACATGATTGATTGATTGATCATATACCCTATGGGTCCCAAGAAAAGATACCTTTCATCATTTTTCACACTTATTTATGTGTTTATTATTATTATTATTATTATTATTATTATTATTATTATTTACATAGATGTCAGCGAATAGATGTTTCGAGTACAATACTGATGCTGTAAGCTATCTATTCTTGTTTTCTGCTTATTCTTCGTTGGAAAATACCTTTGTCGTAACAACCGATTCTGTAAGCACCATTCATATATTAAGCTTCAGTTTCATATTTTGTGTGTATTCGTCTTCCAGTTAACTGTAAATCAATGTGTATTTAAATACGAATAGGATATCATAATCAACGTAGGACATAATGTGGTCGAGTAGAATCTAAGATAGTGCAGATATGTGTAACAACTGAATGATAGTTCGTAATAGTATATACTAATTAGTTAGTTGGTTGTTATTTAGTTAAACAGTTAGTTAGTTAGTCAGTAAGTCAGTAAGTCGGTCAATCAGTCAGTCAGTTAGTTATTAGTTAGTTGATTAGTTAGTCAGTCAGTTAGTTAGTTAATTAGTTAATTAGTTAATTAGTTAGTAAGTTAGTTAGATAGTCATTTAGTCAGTTGGTTAGTTAGTTTGTTAGTTAGGTAGATAGTCAGTAAGTTAGTTAAATAGTCAGTCAGTCAGTTAGTTAGTTAGTTAGTTAGTTAGTTAGTTAGTTAGTTAGTTAGTTAGTTAGTTAGATAGATAGTCTTCAGATTATCATCATTGCTCATCGGCTCATTCAGCCACTTAGTGCTAGGATCCCCTCCTCAGTGTCTCCCCGTAAGAGGCCGAATTTTTTTTTTTTTTTGCTTTTTGTGATTTCTTGGCAAATTTACGTTCAGTAGTCTGCCATTGATTTCTGAACGACCGGTACTCATGTCGTTTCATAACAGCCAACAGAACAGTGTGTGATGCCAAATCGCATGCATATCTGTTTCGCATGCGGTATGCAGATTGCGAACCTAACACCTTCGCTATTAATAGTGAAGTTTATTTCCTTCTGTTTGTATGAGGCATAATGTATCGTCATCACATATAATGGAGCAGATGGTTTTATGAAATCTAATTAACTAGATAGTTATAATAACAACATGTTTAGTAAGTTGGTAATACACGAATTGTCATACTCATAGAATTGAGACTGTTTCTTACATTATTGGACAAAACATTAGATAGAGACAGACAGACACATAGACAGGCAGACAGACATTCAGACAGGTAGGTAGGGAGGTAAGGGGGAAGTAGCAGATAGGTTGGTAGCTAGACAGGTAGGGACGTAAGTAGATAGAAAGGCAGATCGACAGACCAACCGACGGACAGACGGTCGGATCGATGGACAGACAGACAGACAGACAGACAGACAGGCAGACAGACAGACAGACAGACAGAAAGACAGACAGACAGACAGATAGATAGACAGAAGACAAATAGACAGACAGACAGATAGACAGACGAACGGACGGACGGACGGACGGCCGGCCGGACGGACGGACGGACGGATGAATGGATGGATGGATGGATGGATGGAAAGATAGATAGATAGATAGATAGATAGATAGATATGTGACAGCTAGAAAAGAAGAGGAAGAAGAGAGAGGAGGGAGGGAGGAGAGAGAGAGAAGAGAAAGAAAAGAATGATGAGGGAAATGATATAAATAGTGTGAAGCCTAAAAGTTCGTTCCTCAGTCGAACTTTGCCTACAACGCACTATCTTTGATAATAAGGAAAGATGAAGAGAGAAAGAGAGAAAAAGGATGAGAGTAAGGGATAGGAAAGATTTAGGTTCGTGTCTCCGCGTGAGAATAATAGTTAATTACTATTGCACCATCAATGTCTCGTGGTGTATGTTATCAGGTTATAGAAGAGATGTACAGCCTCACAAGGTCTCTAAGCTACTCTACTTATATTACTTCAGACTGACAAGTCAAAATAAAAGGCAACTCAAACATATATTTAATTCATTCTGAACAATAACAGAGTGACAATCTACAACATAATCGCATAGAGTAATCAGTACATGCATTGCAGACACATAATGCATATTGAACTGTAATAATACGATGCTGCATTACCTCACAAGGGAGAGATAGATAGTGTAACAGCCTATGCAACTGGATGTTAGGGGAGTGCCACTTATGATCACCTATTAAACGCATGAAGCAAAAGACTAAAGCTAGTAATTACACCGGCCTTTGTTTCGTAACTATCTTTCCGTAGGCTTATTAGTGGTCCATGTATTTAGCCCAAATACCCATTAATCCATAGATTGATCCATCAATCCATATACCCAGGGATTTAATTCGCTCCCATCCAACTTGTTCAGCGGGTAACTGTTTATTCAGCTATGCCTGGTTTATCCAGGCAACTCCAGTTTACCCAGACAATGTCTGAAACATTATAAAACAAATACCCGTGATTTTTATGTAATAATAAACCTTAGTCTTTCACTACCTACAAAGTCCTTAACATCTATCGCTTCTTTATCTATACTAGTATTAGTATATCTTAGCCATAACATAAATTAAAAACCTTATTGTGAACACATATGTTTAACTAATATTATTATCGCCTATTTCCCGACGCGCCGCCTACAGCCGACATTAAGTATTTAACCATTTACCCGAAGATTTGAACTCGTCTGTACCACGCCAGGCCAACTTAACGACACAACAGCAGAAGCGTGACCTCCTTTCACCTATGTCCAGCGAACAAAAGACAACATTCCTTCCTGTGTCCGTCCCGTCTCCGGCCGACGATCTCACCTATTGTCTGGTTGACCTAGTGATCGCTAGTGCCTTGCTATCTTCTTCTGCCGTCTGCTGTGTTTGGTCGCTGTGTTTATATCCTTGCAATACTGCCATCTCTGCGTATTTACATGCAGTTGCACTCGCCTAGTTCTCATTAATCTTGTAGGCTAATTACTCAGTTTACATGCACATATACAGTTTATCCACACTCTGCTTATCTAACCGATTAATATGACCCCCAACACTATTTTTCGGCCATTTAAATATAGGTCATTCGCAGGACGTCGCATCCAATCCTGCTCCTTGTCGGGCCGTGGTTCCTTTAGCGGGTTAACGCTCTGTAGTTTGTCAACGCTTCCTTGTTTAGACCGCTATTATAGTTAGCTAGCTAGTTAGGTGTGGGCCCTTTGCAGGACGCTGCACTCAGTCCTGACATT
The DNA here is from genome assembly GCA_963921405.1 of Cepaea hortensis. Lineage (NCBI taxonomy): Eukaryota > Metazoa > Mollusca > Gastropoda > Stylommatophora > Helicidae > Cepaea > Cepaea hortensis. The sequence goes on from OY992876.1 coordinate 189,143,063, forward strand.
TGTCGGTCGTTCATGATTACGCGGTAAGTTCACCTACTGTAGTTTGCTATAGCTCTCTAAACTAAGATACCTGATTATAATATACAATTAAATTAATTATGTCAACTTACATTCAACATCTGCCATCCCGTTGTCCTTCTGGGTTTCATATTTGAAATACGATTGCTCTCTTCAACTTCTCGTTTGTCGTGAATCCCACTTGACCTTTCCAACCATGTTTGCCATTAATCTCCTGTGTGATTCCGATTGATCTTAGTCTCATGTGTGATTCCGATCGCAGTGTCTCCCGTGTGGTTCCGATCGCAGTCTGGCTAGTGGTTGTCCTATCTGACGTTAGCCATCATCTGCAACTACTGAGTGCTCTTCTTTAGCCAACAGTCCTTCTCAAATGGCTTGCACGCCATTTTGTGATCCTCGGAATTTGCGTTCCACTCCATCAGATTTATCTATCTGGAATAAATGGTTCACAGATCCTTGACCATCCTACTTTACTTCGGCAGTCCAGACGAAACCGTGATATATGCATCCTTTCCGTCTTTAATACTGCCTCTCCATCTTCCTGGACACTAAACAGCCTGGTATATAGACATCACCATTGCTGGAGTTCCAAACTCACACTTCCTCCCTCGGCCCTGTTGCTACCGCACTCTTGCTCGTTCCACACTGTCTAAACTGACTGGATCCAACGTATATATCACCTCTTGAGTTGGCGCCTTTCTCGAATCACGTGACCAGGCTTCTCTCACCTCGTGAAAGACTACCCAATCAGTACCTCGCGTACTCTGCTTAATTTGCATACTACCATCATATCATTAACCCAAATCTACATTGTCTCTGAAGTTCATGGTCCTGAGTTCATGTACTTTTCCCGCCACCATAAATTTGGAGTATGGCGTTCTATTCTGACAGCTAAGGTCACTTCCAATGCCGCCTGTACTCATAAATTATGCTACCCCCAACGTTCACCTGTTGTCCATCTGACAGCTTGAACCCAAAGTGTACAATACATTTGGCACTCCTCTCCCTGAGAAACTGCTAGTCAACAATAGAGGATGGCCTTGCCGCTATTCGGTCATGCACTCCCGCTCAACCTATGACTATTTTAAAAACAATCCTGGCCCTTGACCTTTTGGTTTCAAAAATATTACAGTTTATATTTCCCCGGTAAAATTAGGCGGTATGTGAAATTTCCTTACTGTCTCAGATAGATAGATAGATAGATAGATAGATAGTTAGTTAGATAGATAGATAGATAGATAGATAGATAGATAGAAGACACCATTATACAGAAGTGTCATCATAAGTGTCATCCTGTATGCCAACAATAACGAAACGTGTGAGCTTATTTCATATACAGTAAAACCTCGGTTTTCGTGTCCTTCGGTTATCGTCGGTTTCTGTTTTCGTCGACTGTTTTCGCAAAAAATTGTCTCGGTTTCCGTCGGTATGGTACATGACCTCACTGCTAATTTTGCAAAAACAAAGAGACCCACGAGTTCTTCTGCCCAATTTGGTTCTTTTTCGTTGTATGAGAACCACTTGTTAATAATAAAATACGAGAGCGGCATTAAGATTGCTGATGCGGCCGCATGTATGGGAAGTCGCCATCCACGATAAGTTCAATTGTGGCGAAAAAGCAAGCAATAAACGAGGCTACAGAGATCGCAAACAATTGAAGATGTCGAACAGTTATTATTAATTTGGATCAATGAAAACCAATTAGATGGCGATTCTTTTCCCAAGGCAATCATATATGAAAGGGCCAGATATGCCAGGTATGCCGATCTCATTAAATAAATGTCTGGGACGCGTGCTAGTGTACTTAGTGATGTTATGGCCAGCAGAGGATGGTTTGAAAAATTCAAGAGCGCACTGACATACACAGTGTTACTAGGTACGGCGATGGTGCGAGTTCGGACAAGTCTGGGGCAGAAAACTAGTATTAAACACTATATTTGTTCTCTATAAAATGTGATTTTGGTATATATTTTGGAATTTGAATAACGAAGACACAAACATAGATTGTACGATTTATTGCCTGGAAAATTTCACTGCATCTCGTCAGGTACATACTGCAGAAGTCACACAAAATAGAGTGAAATAATTAGATACATCGTTCAAGCTGAAATATACACATTTTCGCACAAATATCAATTGTTTACCATGGTAATTTTAAATTGACTATAAAATTTTAATTGATATTATAGGATGAATATAAATTCAGGTTAGTCCAAACAGTAAAAAAGTCAGAAGACCTGGATACAAAAATGAGAAAAAAGATCCAGTCACTTGTGAATGAGGGACTTATCAGTGAGGCCACTGCAAAAATGCTCACACCACGTGGCTCCCAAACTCCTCAAATGTACGGTCTACCCAAACTCTACAAGCCGGAATCCCGATAAGACCGATACTGTCTATGGTTAACTCTGCACAACAACGGATGGCGAGATGGCTAGTTGAAATTTTCAAGCCAGTATGACAGTCGTTTGATCCAAAAATACTTAGAGATACATTCGAACTGGTGGAATTATTGGATTCTATGGACATAAATAATAAACACATGGCATCCATGAATAAAGCCTCCCTATTCACCATCGTTCCATTAGATGAGCCCGTGAAAATAATAAGTGAACGCATTAGAGACAAATAACTACAACTAAGTATACCAACATCTATTCTGGAGAGACTACTATTACTATGTACTGCCAATATTTCAATTTTTTAAATAAGTCATACCGCCAAATTGACGGAGTGGTCATGGAGAGTCCTCTTGGTTCTATTCTAGCGGACATCTTCATGGCACATTTAGAAGAAACGAGATCGTCAGACATTAAAAACTTGGTCTTTTATTGTCGTTATGAGGACGATATATTATCACCACAGAAGAGCTACAAGCAACATCGTTCCAGGCCGTAATGAACATGGCGCATAAAAACATCTCTTTATCTATGCAACACGAAAACAACGAAACGTTGCCGTTCCTGGATATCCTAATGAGACGTACAGCAGACTGCACAATTCAAAGATCGGTGTACCACAAAGAAACATGGACTAGCCAATACTTACATTTTCGTAGCTTCGCACCTGTCCAGTACAAAAGGAGGTTGGAGAGGACCCTGTTTGACCGTGCTAGGAAGATATGCACCCAGGACACACTGACAGAGGAAACTGAAACTCTGAAGAATGTCTTACACCTGAATGGGTACTCCACATGATGTATAAAGCTCCACTGTCAACAGCCGAAACCAAAATCAGACATAACTACAGTGCCTAAGCTCAAAGTATTTATACAGCTAACCTTTCCAGGGGATGACGTAATGCAACTTCTACAGGACCGGCTCGTTACAGCAGTCGGCCGAACATTCTGTGCTGCAACTCCAGTTATTGGGTACAGAACCACACCTATTCCCACCCCAGTAATAAAAAAAATCGACCCCTCTGTACGCCACCAATTCACATGTAGGCGCGAGTCTACCTACATCGCCAGAACAGAGCGACAGTTATACAGCAGGGTTGTTGAACACATACCAAACTGGGTTGACAAGAAACTACACACAAGCGATGGGATCATGGGAAGGTTGACACACCAATATTGGCACCTTTCCGTCTTGACAGACGATAGTTTGGTACATTGTGCTTCAAAAAGGCTTAATAACCACGAACAATGGCGGTGGCGAGTGTGGCTGGTAAGGCCAATTCTTGCTGCAAATGTTTGCCCACAGTAGATGCATGTGAAAACATGGTCATTTCCACCATTGTGCACCATCTTACGTCTCTCACGCTCTGTGTGTGCTTTATCTGCAATCATTTTCTCTTTTGTCTTTATTCCATTTCTGATGTTTGCCCTCCATGCAACACGTTCAGCGGCAACTTGCTCCCAATGTGCATTATCTATGCCTGTATCAATCATGTCCCGCTTACACACATCTTTGTATCGTAGTAGAGGCCGACCCTGAGATCTCCTACCCGTCTGTAATTCACCAAAAAAGATGTCCTTTGGTATTCTACCATCATCCATCCTCCTAACATGTCCTATCCATCTAAGTCTACGAAGACTGAGCATGGAATACACCGTCACACATCCTGATCTTTCCAATACTTCAGTATTTGTGATTTTGTCTTGCCACTTAATACCAAGTATTCTTCGCAGACACCGCATATGAAAGCTGTTTAAACGTTTCTCTTGGCGTGAGTAAGTTGTCCAGGTTTCACTGCCATAAAGAAGAGTACTAAGGACACAGGCTTGGTAGACGAGGACTTTTGTTTTGGCAGTAAGCTTCCTGTTCTCCCAGACTCTTTTTGCTAACATGTTCATTGTTGTAGCTGCCTTGCCAATCCTGATGTTGATTCCTGATCGAGGGATAATTTGCTATTTACCTCTGTTCCTAGATATGTAAAATGGTCTGCTATCTCCAGTTCGGCGTCGTCAATAGAGATTGATGGTACACCATGTGCACCTTGTGACATAATCTGTGTCTTCTTTTTGTTAATTGTTAAACCAAATTCAGAACAAGCATTGGAGAATGCAGATAGTAGATGTTGTAATTCTTCCTCAGAGTAGGTCGTAATCGCAGCATCATCCGCAAAAAGCAACTCTCTGATTAGTACCATCCTAATTTTGGTCTTGGCCTTCAATCTCTGAGCATTATAGAGGCCACCATCTGAGCGTGAGTGAATGTATATACCGTCATCCTGATCACGAAAGGCATATTTCAGTAGAAGTGAAAAGTATATCCCAAAGAGGGTGGGGGCTAGTACACAACCTAGCTTAACTCCACTCTTGATTTCAAACTCTTCTGAAGTTGAGCCATCAAACTTGATTATACCCTTCACGCCTGTGTGGAACGATTCCACAATGGACAGAAGAGTTGGTGGGCAGCCAATCTTCTTTAGTGCTTTGAACAGACCCTCACGACTGACCAAATCGAATGCCTTTGTGAGGTCGATGAAGGCAATAAACAGTGGTTGATTTTGTTCCCGGCATTTTTCTTGCATCTGTCTCGCAATGAGAATATCATATCAATGGTAGACCGGTTCTGTCAAAAGCCACACTGTGATTCGGGGTAGACTTGATCTCCCAGGACTTGAAGTCTGCGCAGAACAATTCTGGCAAATACTTTCCCAACAATACACAGAAGTGAGATACCCCTATAGTTGTTACAGTCACTCCGATCTCCCTTGTTCTTGTACAGCGTTATGATGTTTGAATCTTTGAAATCCTGTGGGACTTGTCCTTCTCGCCAGCATAGCTCTATTAGCTGGTGGATCTGTAGAGCGAGTATGTCTTGCCCACTCCTGATAACCTCTATTGGAATCCCATCCTTACCTTGCCAGATGCAAGCTCATTTATAGCACACTTAACTTCTGCTATAGTGGGAAGTGTGTCCAGGTGGTCAAGAGTTGGCAGGGCCTCTATGGCATTGAAGGCATCATCCGCTAGCTTGGTCTCACTTGAGTATTGCCTCTCCATAGCACAAAGCCTGGGATAAAATAAAGAAACCATGTGTTGCCCATGCAGCATGATCCCTCTCTCGGTCTGCCTAGTTCAATCCAGAGGAAAGTTAACACCTCTACATCTGGAACAAGACAAGTTGCATAAGCTGCCGGATCAGCAAAGCGATGCTCTAACTGTTCGCCTGTCGGAGCTTCGATCCTAGACCAGCTGCCAACCAAGGCTTAGGGCCTGGTCTGCCCTGCCATGACTTATTTTGTCTTTGGGTTGCATTTCCTCGCACCAGGATAAGGTTTGTACCCTCCCAATTGCGCTCTTCCGTCCGAAGCCGTTGGCACAATGTGGGGTGTCGGGTTTGGTAAGCGCCGCCCAACATTCGGCGCTGACAGAAAGCAGGTAGTACCGTCTACTGTCATACGGTAGCTCAGTCATATCTGACTAAGACCTGACTTTTGACACACCACAATTATAATTTTCCGGCGTCATCTATTGCAATCGTGTCTTGGAAACCGGTCATATAATTGATAGAGACAGCGCTTTACGCGCGTTGTTTCATACACAAAATAATCTTTTGTTAAAGTCTGCAGAAGCGATAATGATCCATCTGCATAAGCAAATTTTGTGCAAACAGAAAGACATGATAGTCAATATAAAATTACCATGGTAAACAATTGAAATTACTGTGCGAACATGTGTACATTTCAGCTTGAACGATGTATCTAATCATTTTATTCTATGTTGTGTGGCTTCTGTAGTATGTACCTGCCGAGATGCAGCGAAATATACCAAGCAGTAAATCGTACAATTTATGGTTTGTGTCTTCGTTAATCAAATTGACAACGGAAAGAAATTGATTTGATATTTTGGAGTGTCTAGAACGAATTAATTGGATTGATATTAATTCATATGGAAATATTTGAGTCGGTTTTCGTCGGTTTCGGATGTCGCTGATTGTTTTCGGGCGGATTATCGACGCAGACATAGGTTTTACTGTAAATATAAATAAAAAGTTGAAATGTACACATATTTCTGTATGTGTATATTTCAACTTGAAGGATTTATCTAGTTAATTCACGTAAGTTGTGTGATTTCTGCAGTATGTACCTGACGAGATGCAGCAAAATATGCCAGGCAATAAATAGTGCAATCTATTGTTTGTGTCTTCGTTATTCAAATTCACTACAGGAAAACATTGTTTTGAACTCAATCAATCAATCAATCAGGTGCAATCTCCACAATGAAGGCTGGCTGCAATGGATCTCCAACACGCCTGTCTCTCGACTTTATTGTATAGACTATAGATTGAATAATAGTTGTTAACATGATTACAATATAAATTAACAGATTCAATGCCAAACAAAAAAGTAGATTTTGACCAAACAAGGTCCACAATAAAATGAACAAGTATTAGTTAGTTAGTTAGTTAGTTAGTTAGTTAGTTAGTTAGTTAGTTAGTTAGTCGAAAGACCATCCTCATTGCACATCAAACCATTCAGTCCATAAGTGCTCGGATCTCTCCTCAGCAAATCCCGCAGCGTGTAGCGACTAACGACACCAGTTCTGTGTTGGTTTATCAGTCTTCTTTGGCTTCCTATGTTGTGTTCTTGTTTGGCCACCCTTCTTTTAATTTGCTGTTCTCGCAGTCTGGCCATGGTTGTGGATTCACAGTAATCACTTGGTTCACGCAAAAGTCTTACTTCTCGTAGAGCATTCAGAATGTCAGGCTGGTCCATGGCGCGTCCCCCTCCACAGTAGCCTCACATGCGAGCTTGTCAGCCAGCTCATTTCCTTGTACTCCCGCATGCCCTGGCACGAAAATGAAACTAATCTTTGCCAGCCGAGACCGCTCCAGAGGCAGCAACCATTCTCTTCGGATCGACCCCTCCTCTATCCTCTTGATCATGTTCATTGAGTCGCTAAGGAAACATGCCCTAGTGAATGTCTGTGTCTCGAACCATGTTATTGCTTTACTTACTGCCATGACTTCCATAGTCAGGCTACTTGTGGTTTCAGTGAAAGCACCAGAGTCCTCCTTCACAATTCTCCCTCCGGCCCGAGCCGTAAACGCCCATGAGTTCTCACATGTCGGACAACCGACCAATCTGTGTAGATGACAGCATCACCGTCTAGCGAATTCTCGAAAATCAACGCTTGTACTTCAGCCCCCACAGCAGCCGGATTTTCTTGTCTGCATTTTCTATCTAGTTGGATGCAAACTGAAAAGGATGTGCAGAAATCTGTTGGCACTTGTACCCACTCCTCGCCAGGTTCCAAGTCCTCAAGTGAACACACCTGTTGAAGAGTGTCTTCGGCTTGACCCATCCACGACCGTTCTCTTTTTAACCTGCTGCCCTTCACCTTCATAATTTCACTATGCAGTGGATGTTGTGTGTTTGCGTTAACTCTGAGGTAGGCGCGTGCTCTGCAAACTTGTATTCTCTCTTCAATGGTTTGAAAATCAAGAAGGTAGCACATCGCCCTGCATGCTGTATCTCTTGTACATCCAAGAATAATGCGCATAGCTTCATTCTGTATCCTTTCCATCCTTTCTATCTGCTTACGGCTGAGAGTCAGGATTGCCATTGCATACTCAAAAACAGACATGACCAGCCCCTCGTACAGAAGACATAGATGGCGCTGCTCACAGTTTGCTGCCGCCACCACCCACATCGCAGCCAAACTCCGCTTTGCCTTTGTTAACACCTGGTCTATGTGCTCATTATAAGCAAGGCTTCGATCAAACCGTATCCCCAGGTAATTCATTGCCTGCGTTCTTTCCACCGTCTCTGAACACAGCTTTACAGTTGGTGTTGGAGTGTTGACAATATGATTATTCAACGAGAACCAAGTCCCTGTTGCCTTTGTTGGGTTGACCATTGTCCCAGCTTCATCAAACCAAGTACTTATGCGATTGAGTTCTGTTTGTAGTTCCACAGCAACCTGCTCTCTATCCTTACCCTGGCGATACACTAAAACATAATCGGCATATGACAATGTCCTGCCAGGTCCAGTGATCTGCTCACTGGTGATTCTCACTGTGTAGGCGTTGAACAGTACCGGAGATAATGGTGATCCCTGTGGTAGGCAAGGATATATTGTTATTGGTTCCGAAGTCCAACTGCCACATCTAAAAACTACTTTCCATTGGAAGAGGGCTGCAACGATCCAACTAAGGAGGAATGGACTTCAAAATCCATTGGTACTCTGTTGTACGCGTCCTCAAGATCAATCGCTGCAGCAAGGGTTTCAATGCCTGAGTGGAAACCTTCATAGACATCATGGGCAAAAACTGCTGCATTGGTCCAGATTTCTCTTTTTGGACGGTACCCACCCAGGGTAGGTGGGAAAACACCTTGCCTCTTCAGCTGGTTTGATATTTTCCTGGCAATTACCTTCTCCAGCAGCTTGCCTATTGGATTCTGCATGGTTATAATTCGATATCCCTGAATTTTTGTGTGGTCTTTGTCAGGCTTCGGCAAGGGAATCAGATAGCTGTGTAACCACTCCTCCTTGATGCTAGCACTCCCTATACTGTTGTTGTACATGTCTGCTAGTTTCTCTAGCTCGTTGTCGGTACACCTATTGATGTCGTCGTATCTGATGCCATCAGGCTCTAGAGCGCTGTTTTTTGATCGTCGAAGCACAGCCTTGATTTCTTTCACTGTCACTGTGTCTTCATCCGAAGTGTTCTGGGCCTTGCATCTGTCTGAGGTGACCTCCTTGGCCAGATTTCGGCCTCCCATGTCTGTCTGGTTGCTCTGCTCTAGATAGCGTTCAAAGAGGGCTTTGCCCTTGTCCTCGTCAGTCCTCTGCCAGATGAGGTCAGCACCTTGGAAGTCAGAAATGCTCTTATTCTTGACTACACCACTCATGCTTTTATGTAGTCGCCAGAACAATTTCAGTGACTTGTCTGTGCTTACTCTTTGACACACCTCTGCCCATTTTTCGCTTTTAACCACCTAGACCAGTTTTTTTAACAAGTATTGAACAAGTATTATAATGATATTACCATTCATTGGGATTTTAAATTGTGGAAGATGCAGTGAAATAAAATAAAACAAACGTTCAGGAAATGTAAACAAGACAAGGACACAAAGTGTAGTGCAGCTTAACAAAATACAATTCATGATGACAGAGGACGGCAAGGTGACAAGAACAAGCTATAGGTCATATATTCTGGTTGCATTAGAAGCCACGATGGAGGAAATAATCAAAATCCATCCGAGAATAGGTTAACAACAATACAAGTGGGACTGTGTCGGAGTATAACGCCAGAGAGAAAGAAAACATGTTGGAAATCTTCTGCAGCTTACTTGCATTGTGGAGAGGAGTGTGGTTGATTGATTTGATTGATTGACTGATTGATTGAAAGATCAATCAATTGACAAGATTTATAGGAAAATTATACTGGCTGGAGTAATAATAAGCATACTGCGCCTTATGGGTCGATTAAGTAACGGAAAGGATTAATTTGAAACTATTGTGCTTACGGTGCAAGCCCCATAATTTTATAGATCAATCAGCACTCAACTGGTAATGTGATATATGTCACACCGGTGCCACGGCGTGCTGGTATGGTGATTTATACATAAGACACGTACTGATGTTTGATGACTAGGGGTATAATTTATCAGCAATAATATAAAGTCGCCATTGTTACTTCTTCGGCTCATCTTTCTTTGCCGAACACCGACTCTATAGTTGGCTATGTGGACTTCCCCAATTCGCTGATTGTATTCAGGACTTTACGCTGACGATAGTTAATTCTTCTATTTTACACAAGCTATGACAACTTACTGTTTAAACACAACTCAGAACTCCTGTAAGAGCATGACTCTGACTCTGATTTTATTTTAACACTTTAATAAACATTGTCAGTTACACAACCATTTGTTCAACAATGTTTCACTAATATACACAACAATTTCTAAACATCCACTTGTATAACAGAGGGCATAATTTTACCCATTGCTATCTTCGTGACGTGGTGCGTCCACACTCGACAACAACCACGAACCTGAATCCCTGTCACCTTCGCGAATCATCTTAATCGCTCAGGCGACAACCTCAGCGTGCGTCGCGTGGCTTAAGATCCACGATTGTCACGTCCTCCAGCGTAACTATATTTCATCATACCATGAGCTTATGACTTGACTCAAGGCAACCAGCAGTCTTTACTTACCTGACATTGTTCAGGTACCACTTTTAGGCCCGCAGTATACACAAGTCAACCTCACATCCACGCGGTGTAGACTGGGAAACCATGACCGCGAGGTCATGGGCTAACGGGGCTATGGCTCGTCATAGGGGACAGACTCCCTTTGGTCAGATGTTTGTCCTAAACCTACGACTGGCCTAGCAAGCCGGCGGGGGAATCTTCAGACTACTCGTAGAAAAACTAAAAAGTATAAACGGACTGACCTAAATGGATATAGACCCGGCAATGTTAATGGACTAGGAGATAGATCAGCGATTTAAAAAATAGGCACAATGAACGTCTGCGGTTTTAATAGTAAAGAAGAAGAACTTACAGAAATAATGGAAGAGAGGAACATTGGACAGATGGGAACAGCGGATACCAAAATAGAGGGGAAAGGATGCAAGGAGATCCACCACAGTTACACGTTTGTCTACTCTGGAGTGGAACAGCAAGAAAGGGCAAGACACCTTGTGGGAATAGTCATTGAACCACGGCTAGCGAGACGAATACTAGAAATAAAATATATATATCACAAAGAATCATAATAGTGAGAATAAAAGAACAACAAATTACAACATATGTACAAATATACTCACCTTGTAATTACTTCCCCCCCCCCCCCCCCCCCCCCCCCCCCCCACCCCCACCCCCCACCCCCCCCAAAAAAAAAAATAAAAATGCGAGGAATTCTACTAAGACAGCCGTGAGGTGCTAAATAAAATAGATAAGCAAGACAACATCATAGTTATGGGAGACTTCAATGCAAGACTAGGACTTATTAGAGCTGGCATAGAAAAACATCTTGGAGCATTTGGAGACCAACCTAATGAAAGAAATGATAATGGAAGTTGACTGATAGAGCTATACAACCAACACGACCTATGTATAACAAACACATTTTATAAACACAAAGACTCACACATATACACCTGGTATAATTGAAATGATCTAGATACCAACAGCCAAATAGATGTTATATAATAAGAAATAAAAGCAAGAGAAATATACGAGATGCAAGGGCAGTGCCCACCTTAAGTATAAACACAGACCACAAAGCAATTGTTACCACAATAAGAACCAACAGAAGAAGGAAGCAAAGATCGGGAAAGTAAATGCCATGCGAATCAGTATACTTAAAAAACCTCAAAGACGAGGCAAAGAGGACATTTTATGAGAAAGAACTAACTGAAATTTTTGTAAAATTACCAATAGAAAGAAAAACAGTGGAAGAAGAATGGGAGATGTTCAAATCAAGCATTTTAAATACTGCAAAATTAACACGTGGAACGACGAAAAAAAAATTCAAAACACGGGTGAAAAAATGACAAGTTGGTGGAATGCAGAGATAAAGAAAGCTGTAAAAGACAAAAAGGAAAAATATAAAAATGGTTGAAGAGCAAACAGGAACGTGATTACATAGAATATAGAATAGCGAGAAGACAGGTGAATAGAATAGTAAAGAGAGAAAAAGAAAAAGACCTGGGAGGCGTATGGGGAAACCCTAAATAAAAACTACAAGGAGGCAACTAGAAACGTTTACAAGAAGATAAGTGCAATGAGAACCAGAGGAGAACCCTTTGACCCAGCTGAAATAATTCACAGCGAAAATGAAGAGCCAATAAGTGAACAAAAATAAATCCTACTAAGATGGAAAAAGTACTTTGAACAACTTCTCAACATCCTATTAGATGTCACAGGAATTCAATAAACCGACACAGATGCCACCGAAAAACTAGAACCAGACATACGGAAAGAAGACATTACAGAAGCCGTCAGATTAGCCACACTGAACAAATCACCGGGACAAGAAGAAATGCCAAATGAACTAATTAAAGTAGCAAGAGAGGTAGCAACGGCATGACTAGATAGAATATTCAACCATGTTTGTGTAGAACAACAGACACCACGATACTGGGGAAACGCTATAATTATACCAATTTGGAAAAACAAAGGCAGCAAAAGAGACTGCACACAATACAGAGGGATTCCCCTTTTGAGTCATACTGGGAAAATATCTGGAAAATTCTTGAGAAAAGATTACCAACTACTATAGACCCTCTGCTAAGCAAACACAACTTGGATTTAGGAAAAACAAAGAATGCACAGATGCCATTTTTGCACTTAGACAACATATAGAAAAATCAATCGAATTTAATGAAGCACTTTACTTAGCCTTTGTCGACCAAGAAACGGCATTTGATAGAGTAGACAGAAACAAGCTTTTGGAAATCCTTAAAAAATATGGAGTGAGTCTAGCAAAAATATATAGCAGCTTATACAACAACAGTGAATGCCTAGTGAGAATAACTGGAGGGCACTCAGAACCCTTCACCATAAGATCTGGAGTACGACAAGGTTGTGTCCTGTCACCTCCCTTGCTCATAACCTATACAGACAACATTTGTAAAGAGATCAGCCAGACAGAGACAGCAAGAACACTGCATGACGAGAACACAGAAGAAAAACCATCTGCAAATTACACAATTAGAGAATTACTGTTAGTGGACGACCAAGCACTGATAGCAAAATCAGAAGCTAAATTACAAGACCACATGAATAGTCTAAACGAAATGTGTAGGGAATATAACATGAAAATTAGCACCAGCAAAACAGAGGTAATGACTATAACTAAAGAAGAAACAAACAACAACAATTCACCTAAATGATCACTCCCGAAACAAGTACAGATTTTCAAATACCTAGGAAGTATAATATCGTCAAATGGCAAATCAGAAGACGAGGTCGAAAATAGATGCAATAAGGCAAACTACTCATTTGGGCAGATGGCACCTATACTAAAGAACAAACATGTGTCAACAGTTGCTAAGAAAGCACTGTACAACACAATCTTCCTACCAACTCTATGCTACCAATGCCTAACCTGGACAGTGACAGAAAAAGAGAAAAGAAACATCAAAAAAATAGAAATGATATTCATGAGAAGAATACTCAATGTATCAAGAAGAGATAAGATCAGAAATTAAGAAATCAGGACTAAAGTGGGCATTGTAGCAGCGCTAGATTTTATTAGAAGGCAGCAAGTCAAATGGTTTGGTCATGCAAATAGGTTACCACCTAACAGTATACCTTAACAAGCAATGCTGTACCAACCAGAGGGAGGCAGAGTAAGAGTCCGACCACGTAAACGATGGACACAGGGAATAACAGAGTCTGTGGGAGTATCGATACATGAAGCCCATAAGCGGGCACTCTCCCGCTGTTTATACTTCACCTCGACACTGCACGGTACAAGGGGAACATGATGAGATGAGATGAGATGAGACCACTTTTATCCTGGATCGTCCTGGATGGAGCAAAGGCCATGAAAATAAAAATCCTTGCGCCGATGGGGATTCGAACACATGACCATCAGGTCGACAGGCGAGGCTGCTAGCCACTGCACTGCCCCAGTTTCTCGTCTGACAAATGGTTATCGTAAATACCATAATATCTACAATATACATTGATGACATGTGCATGGATTTTCTTTGAATACACACAGACATCCCCGTTTTCAAGCACGTTCACTCCGATTGAGATTTGGTTTGATTTGTAAGTGGTCAATAGTTGAGATGGCATAGTGGCCAGTGGTTTGTGGTCAAGAGACAGTTGCCGGGTCAGATTCCCAGCAGTATCGGAATATATTGTCTCAGTCAGCACGTCTCCAGGGTAAAGCCAGACCCGCATAATGGGCCATCATCCAGTGGCTTATCCTGCGCAAAAATTTGAGTCATAACAGTCTTTCTCCATAACTTATTTTCCTGCTATAGTTTTTAAGACATCTGTAAAGAAGGTATTCTGCTAATAGTTTTACTTCTATTTAGCGACCATACTGATCGGTGCTCGTATCTATTGTTTCTTAAAAGAGATGCTCTGCCTTTTTCTCGACGTCAGACCATGGCCAACATCTAGTTTAGTTTGCTCTCAAGCCCTATCCGCTCCACGCTATTAAAGTTAGTAACCCATAATTAACAGAATTTTACTGAGATTATTTGGGAAGGAAGGGAATTGGCCATCATGCCTCATATCGCTATGACCTAGAATATAGGAAGACCTAACACTTGACACGGCAACGGAAGCATCTGCTATAGGGCTAGCTTTATCTTACCCTGTTCACTGCACACGGATGCCTCCCTCGGCGCTCGTATCTCCTCCCAGAGATAACACCAGGAGACCCTCAACACCGTGTGCAACCATGGAGCATCTGCGACGATCCCAGTGTGTGTGTACATCATGACCTCACATGTTATAAATATTCTATTGTGGGAACCTATGAGAACATTGATATAACATGAGAAATACATTCACGGATATTGTTTGGCACTCATATAAGTAGAGGAAATAATTGGAAATAAGAGGACACCTGAAACAGTAGTTAGGTGTGCTTTTAACACTACGTTGCAGTCAGTCCCAGATTGTTTTGGCAGTCTGAGATTTTTAGAAATTGTTCGTTCAGCAGTTTGCTTTCTGAACGGCCGAAACCTCACACCATCGAAATCAACGCAATGAGATCTGCTTCCAAATATCCGGCGGCTAATTTCGAACCCTTGTTCTTGGTATGTCGGGGAATTGTCAAACTGTGATTCACAAATATAAAATTGAGAGAGCTATATATCTGAATTTGAATCTGCCGCCTGCAAATGACAACATCGCCTTGCCGAAAGAACTCGTTTACTTCGACACACATCCTCCTAGACATCTGTGAGGAAAGGTTTCGGTACTTTTGCTTTCTTTCACCCCAAACAAACTTTGCCAGCTATATTTAGAGTCACCAGCTATATTTAGCGCCGACGGTGATCTCCTCTGTGTTCGGGTGGAGTGCGTGTCAGTGCGTTTCAATTGCCCCACACCACAGTGTTGTTTCTTTGGGCTGTGGCAACCGTTTCTGTCTCCCTTCGATCCTCATTTGCATCGGTCCTGCAATCACTTTCCGGTTAGGGTTAGGGTTAGGGTTAGGGGGTAGGGTTAGGATTAGGGTTAGGGGTAGGGTACACACACTAACCCTAACCCTAACCCTAATCCTAATCCTAACCCTACCCCCTAACCCTAACCGGAAAGTGAAAGAATAGCGCACCACCGCCGCCGCATAGAATTGCGCACCGAGCTACGGCGCAACACACGGAAATCCCCTGAATGTTCGGGGCAACACAGGGAACCCCTGGATGTGACGTCATACCCTGGGATTCCCTTTTGTTTGGGGTGAAAGAAAGCAAAAGTACCAAGGTGTCTTCTGTAGCCAGGCCTGTCACGTCCAATTACACCCACACTCATGGAATATGGACAGTTATTTGGATAATATCATAGGTCTCAGAAAAAGGGGCGTTTAAACGAGAAGATCGACTTCACTGCACCGCGTTTTATCTCATACGATTCGGTCCTTTTCCGCAGAGCTTCTTTAAAAGCATCGCACAGAGCACGAACCCGGTAGCTCCAGCAACGACCCTCAGGAGTCTCTGGGAAAGCTGCACAAGTGAACGGAATACGGTGTTCTGAAACGAACCAATGACCTTCTAAAGCTCAGCAGGTACTTAGCCACTTAGTTATGTATATCCACAGGTCTAAGAACTGTACATTAACCAAACATAGGTCAAATAATAATCAAATATTTCGGGCCGTGTTTCTAGATCTAGTATATCTATCTCCCCGGGAAGGTTTACCCGGTCAACAAATGCCCGCAGAAGTGGGATGTGTCGGCCTAACGGCGCAAGAACGCAGCTCTGCTGTAAACAGGCACAACGCAGTCACGTCCAGAAAAAAAACTCCGGATGAACGCAGAAGAAGAAGAAGAAGAAGAAGAGGAAGAAGAAGAAGAAGAAGAAGAAGAAGAAGAAGTATATCTATCTGCTAAATAGTTTGGCATCATAACAAGAAGGAACATCGGTATCAGAAGTGATTGGGTGTATACGAAACAGAAGGTTGAGGACAGACATGGTCACGAACGCCACACCCCATGAAGAAATATATTACCACATTCTATATACCAACACATAAATATCTTAATAGGCAGGAAAGCATGAAATATTAATGAGTGTTTAAAACTGAATGAAAGCAATATTAGAGGGGAGGAGAAAAACAAACACACACAAAGTAATTAATAGATGGGCAGAATGCGTAGAAGCACTATATGATTATAAGAAGCAGGATGCAAATATTCAAGACAATGGTAAAAGTCAAATAATGCTTGCTGCAGAAGTAAAGGATACACTATACTACATGAAGAAGGAAAAGGCACCCTGACCAGACAACATTACATTGGAGGAAATTGAGGCACACCGCCATCACACTGAACCGTACTATATATCTCGAAACACAACACGAAACCGAGAGTTTGAGTACTTTTGTTCGCGTGTTCGACTACCAAGTAAGAATAAGGGCCAGTGTCTGTCAGCTGGGAAATAGAAATTCTAGTCTCTACTCTGCTCGGGGGACGGTTTGGACAAAACAGCCGTGATATTAATGCTCAGAAACCTCCCTTGCAATTGCGACACCAGGAGTGGCAGAACTGCATTAATTATAATTTATTTTTAAAGCAGGCATACTAAAATATAACCAACTGGAATAACTAATTGGAAACATTATTAACGTCACATGGAAGATATGAGAGAGAGATTAAGACCACAACAAACGTTGCACTTCAGAAGGTGAAACATATCTTATGGAATAAATACCTGTTATTGAATGTTAGAAAAGGTGTGTATATGGAAGTGAATCTTGGAATGTGGAAGAACATTTAGGAAGAGTTGTGAAGCAGCGGAGTTGCGATTTCTGAAACAAATATTGCTAATAAATAACTTAGGCAACCAGAGTAACTAACAATGATTGCTTGGAAGTGGCTCGTGAATATTAAACATTATTATAAAAAAGAGAGTGTTTTCATTGGTCATTTAATGGGAAGAGAGAAATTAGAGAACATCGCCATGAACGGCACAAAAGAAGGAGACAGACCAGAAGAAAAGACGCCTGATGGTCTAATACGGTGTCATGGAAGAATATCATCAATAGAACTGATCCATCAGCAAGGCCCTACACCATTTGGCAAGACAAATGATGATGATGATGATGATGATGATGATGATGATGATGATGATGATGATGGAATAAGAGTTGACGTAATGAATAGAAATCTGAAACCGGAAAGAATAAACATATCATAAACAGGGTTATAGCGAGAAAAAATGCCAAACAAATTGGCGTTGTTGTACGGAAAACTGGCAGCAGTGGAAACTTGTCGGTGTAAAGTGAACCAAATGGTTGTGGCGGGACATGATCTTTACGCCCTTTCGCATGTCACATGACGTGACATTACTTTAACAGCTGTGTAAATATTTACTTTCCAGTTGATGATCTGGAAGGTCGCGGTATTGTTTCTGAAATAAACTTTATTGTTTCGTTCTCTCGCTTTGAACAAGAGCGTAGCCTACGACTGAACAGATTTTTTTGCGCAAAGGTTAGCTTTCCTTATTACCATTGTCCCTCGCCATTAGGCGAATCCTCTCCGACGTCTGGGGTACTTGTAATTTATGCTCCCAAGTCAAGGACGAAAAGTAAACATTAAAGTCCTATGTGTTGACTGAACCCACTACTACTCCATCAACGCATCGGAAGTTTTAGCGCTTGTTTTTAAATCCTTTCGCCCACGTCGCCCTTCGGTTAAAGGTATAACACTGACAAGAGGAGAGAGAGTCAACTATTTGGATAAATGAAGACGATAGATGGAAACACTAACTTGCGGATCATATACAGAATAATCCAAGTGGTGGCAACATCCCAGCAGACGAAGAAACGTCTGTGTAACAGATCCTTGTCGATGGAAGTCAGAGAACAAGTGTTGGCTTGTACACACTGTCCGTACATACTAGTGTGTACTAAGTATCTCCAGTTGAAATGAAACAAAACGCCGCAAAGAAAAGATTCCTTAGTATAATACAAAGAGTCCCTTGGGCAGCTACTATATCTAAATATCATGTTCCTTTAATGAGCAACTACACAATACAACACATAATTACAGTCATATCAGGACAAAGCAATCTTTGTTTTATGATTACGTTATGAGAAGAGAAGATATTGAGAGGGTTGACAACTGTTAAAATTGATGAAATTAGAGCACGGGATCGACAGAGCAAGAATATACTGAATAGTTTAGTAGAGTGACGTGGAAGACGAACAGCGGTCACATTTATCAAGAACACAAATGACAGAAGTTTCTGCATCAACGTGGTAGTCTGCATGGCACATGATGATATTGACATGGTCTAGTATATTAGAATCGAGTATGAGTTAAAATAAACAAATATACAATTTAAAGCATGTAAAATTACCTAGAATATAACAGAGCCATAAAATAATTGTATTGATTGCGACGTCCTGTGAAATAATTTGAACGTAAACTTGCCAAAAGATCACAACAGCAAAAATGCTGGTGTTGACTGGGACGTCCTGTAAATGAAATGCAACTAACTTTAACGTATACACCATGCAATAATCAGTCTTGTTGCTGCTACTTCTAGTAAATCTAAATTCATATTTTCGACCAACAATTTAAAGTCGCCCAGCAGCTTTCCTTCCTTTAATGTCGTAGTATTTCATTTGAATTTTCTTAAATTTATCTTTCTAGTTTGTACGTTGTCTTTTACGGAATGTTTTCTTTCAGCTGAATTGGAAGACATTCATAACTGCTCATCTCCAAGGTATTGATTCGCACTCATAGCGAGAAAAAGAAAACAAAGGAGTAGCAATCATACTACACAGGCAGGTCAGTATAGCCGAATAAATAAAAGCGCTAGCTCCTAAACTTCCGGCGTGCTGTTGACAAAGTAGCGGGCCCAACCCCTACACCGGCCAGATGGAGTAACAGTTTGACTTCTCATCCTTGACTTGGGGACGTAAATTACAAATACCTCCGAAGTCGGAATATGTTCCTCTTATGGCAAGGGTACTCCGGTAATAGTGGAAGCTAATCCACACGCAAAAATCAGTCCAGTGAATTAGAAGTAGTAGTACGTGTATATAGCCGGTTTCCCTGGCGAAGAAGTTAAGGACTCTGTTCGTAATCCCGTATACTCATGTACGAAACACAGCTCCGCGAGATTAGACAGCGGATCGCGTCGCGCTGGTTACTTACGAGGTATGTGAGCCGCCAGTCGTTCAGAAAGTAATGATAAACTACTGAACGTAAAACTTGCCAAGACATCAACAGCAGCTGAAAAATGCTGGTGTTTACTGCAATGTCCTGTAAATATGATATTAAAAAAATACGTGTATATATTATGCTTGAGTTCAAAGCCATCTAACGCAAACAAACAAAAATGTACACACTAGACCAGTGGTTCTCAACCAGTGGGGAATTCTCCCCCCCCCACCCCCCTGGGGGGATTTTAGGGTTTCCGAGGGGGGGGGGGGATTAAGATTATTTCAAGATCGCGTTAATACAGAACCGATTACTTGATATTGTTTTTCCCGTCATATTGTACGGTTCTGTACGTCACGCCCTTCTAAAATTCAATTTATAAAGTAAGTAGACCCACAAATCATGTTTTATGTGGATGTCTAGACTTGTTTTAGTATGTGCTATTAAATTTAGCTTCCATTATTGCGTAAACTGTATAGGGGCGGGGTGGGATTTTTAGGTAGGAAATACGAAGGTGTGGGGTGGGGGGGGGGGTGACATTCTGAAAATATGGTGAAGGGAGGCACGGGCCAAATTTTTAGGTAGGAAATACGAAAGGGGCGGGGGGGGGATGACGTTCTGAAAGTATGGTGCAGGGGTCACGGGCCAAAAAAGGTTGAGAACCACTGCACTAGACAGTATTACCAAAGTATCCTCATCTGCCCGTACGTGCAGTTGTTCATTAGCAAAACATTGTGGACAACGGCACTATGTATCAGAGTCAGTAGATGGAGTCTACTATGCATATGCATGTATGAACATGGTGAGACCCATTACCATTCACCGAATTTATCTTATGAATTAGCGGACACTGTCTCCTATTCAATGTTTATTTACTTTCCTAGACACTGTCTCTCAGCCAATCATAGTATAATTTTCTAGACTCTGTCCCTCGGTCAATATTTACAGAATTTTCTAGACAGTTCCTCGGCCAATAGTTACATAATTTAGTAGCCACTGTCCCTCAACCAATCTTTACATAATTTTCTGCACACGGTTTCTCAGCCAATCTTTACAATCTTTTTCAAGATGGAACAATAGAGTAGAAATAAATAATTACCCTACTGTGTATTCATTTTCTTCTAATAATTCATATAAGATAACATACTGGAACCAACCAGTCATGTCTATTTTTATCATGTTCGTAAACTACAAGATCCAGCATATGAGTCCGACCTGTTTGTGTTGATTATGTGACCTGTGTTTGATTAATTTACATTTATTAAACCTATGCCGGCTCCGCGGCGAAGGAATTACGGACGCACTTCGTAATCACGCATAACTGTGTTCGAAACACAACTGCAGGCGATTTGACAGCAGACTGCCTTACGTTGTTTTGTTTTTTTACAAAATGGTATGGGTGTCGGTAGTTCAGAAAGAAATGTCAAACTACTGAACGTAAACTTGCCAAGAGATCACAACAGCAAAAAATGCTGGTATTGACTGCGACGTCCTGTAAAAGATATGCAACTAGCTTAACTTAAACCTATGGGTCTATGTCAATGACTAGATACGAATTGTATCCATATTATTTATATGTCGGTTAAGGGAAATGATAGCCCTAACTATGGAAGATACATCTTATTTACAGTGGCTAGTTGACATACCGTCGAATTTCTTCAGGAAGTGCATGCTTTCATTGGCGGCAACATGTTCCAATCCCAGTTCCCACAGTAGCTTTCAATATGTATATTGGTCAGTACGTCCTTCTATAAGTGCTAATCAATACTTGTTAATTGATTAATCAGGATATTTGAATGGCCAATGGTTCCACAATAATTGATATTTCTATTAAATAACATAAGTTCCGCGCTGACGTCAATAGCGTAATCAATATTAATGCATCATCATCATCATCATCATCATCATCATCATCATCATCATCATCATCATCATCATCATCATCATCATCATCATCATCATCATCATCATCATCATCATCGTCATCATCATGATCATCATCATCATCATCATCATCATCATCATCATCATCATCATCATCATCATCATCATCATCATCATCATCATCATCATCATCATCATCATCATGTCATAATCTCCCCTGTAGTTGTGCTGCGGCGTTGTCAACGGCGCCAGGCGAATACAATTTACCTGTCCACAGGTTCGCCTGTGAGCGGGACTAACCGGACAGCGGTCAAGCCAGTACATGCGTGACGCAGGAAGTTCACGCAGGGACACAATCCCGCCTGGCAAGAACTCACAGCGAGAAACGCCAGACGGCTTGGGATTGTCGGACAGTACGGACGGGTCTGAGAGAAGCTCGTATGACTGATGCGTCTGAATGCGAATTGATAGTAAACCGTGTGTGAGGCTAGGAGACTGTGCGGCTGTGGTATAGGTTTGTGAGTGTATCCATTGTATTGATTTATTGAGTAATTGTGTTGCGGCATCGGCATTGTAATGGTGAGATGCCTGATTTGATTGTGTTGCGCGAGAAGTGTAAATAAAGTGTTTGACTTAGTGTTGCAGTGTGTTCCGTCAAGTCATTCTGTGACGGTGTTTGTCTCACATGTGTTAGGAAACACGAGCCTTAGTTATTGTTAAATGTAAGAACCTGACAATCATCATCATCATCATCATCATCATCATCATCATCATCATCATCATCACAATCATCACTACCACCGCAAATATTATCATTCTCACCACCACCACCATCACCACCAACATGTTCATCATCATGACCACCAACACTGTCATCATCCCCTTATCGTCATCACCACTATCACCATCATCATCATCATCATCATCATCATCATCATCATCATCATCATCACCACCACCATCTTCGTCATCATCATCACTATCATGACTCCATACATACTCCAGGATTGCCCAAACTACAACATATCCAGGCGAACCTTCTGGCCTAGAGAGACAACAGTGGAAGATAAACTCTATGGACCGCTGAATGAACTAAAAAAGACTGTTAGATTCATACAAGAGACGACATTGCAGTTGTAGACATGTTTCAGGCGAACGAAAGAAGAAGAAGAAGATCACCATCATCATCACCAATATCATCACTGTCATCGTCATCACAACCACCACCACAATCACCATCACCTTCATCTAGCAGCCTGTCCTGTGTCGAATCCCCCCCCCCCCCCCCCCCTCTTACCCGCCCATTAACAATCGTTAGAAACTTCTCTCTATCAGAAGCTGCCTGTTCTGCTTCGGTTACTGTTATGTATAATTTATCTATCAGATATTTTATTCATCCACTATTTAGTCTGAAATTGATGGGAAAGACATTAGACTTATAAAAAACATATATTGGAAACAACAAGCTGCAATAAGGATTGATAATGAAGTGGGACAGTATCAGCCAATTAAGAGAGGTGTTAGGCAGGGATGTATGATGTCTCCAGATCTTTTTTCCCTGTACAGTGAAAATATTTTCAGAAATGTAGAGGATATAAATGGAATCAGCATTGGAGGACGAAACATCAATAACATTAGATATGCAGATGATACAGTATTAATTGCAGACAATGCGCAGGACCTGCAACGATTAGTAGATGCGGTTGTTGTACACAGTGAGCAACTGGGGTTAGAATTAAATTGTAAAAAGACTCAGGTTGTGGTCGTCAGTAGGAAGGAAGAAGTGCCACAATGTAATATACAAGTAAATGGAAATATTCTCCAACAAGTGAATCGGTACAATTATCTTGGAACAGTTATAACATCTGATGGGAGATGCCTTGAAGAGATTAGAACAAGAATCGCCATGGCGAAAGTAGCCTTTAGCAAGATGAAAAACATTCTGACCAATAAAAAGATGTCAATTGAAACGAGAAAAAGAGTGTTGAGGGGATACATAGAGCCTGTTATTTTGTATGGATGTGAAACTTGGACAATGAGCAGTCAAGCTGAAAAGCATCTGATGGCTGCATAAATGTGGTTTCTGAGGAAAATGCAAAGAATACCATGGACAGACAGAAAAACCAATGACCAAGTACTACAGGAGACAAATGAACATCGTAGACTGATTAGAGAAATTAGACGTAGACAGTCAAAATTTTTTGGACATGTTATGAGAAGAAATGGATTGGAGAACTTAGTGACAACTGGCAAGATAGAGGGGAACAGACCAAGAGGAAGACCGAGAGGAAAATACCTGGATGGCTTGGCCACATGGCATGGACGAGACAGGAACACTGAGCTGATCCACGACACTGGTGATCGAGTGAAATGGCGAGTCATGACCGCCCACGCTTTCCGGCATGGCACATGATTGATTGATTGATTGATTTAGTCTGACCTTTTCCCACTCATCTGGTACTTCTTCTCCATAATGATCTTTCTCCAGACACCCGTGTCCATTCACGTGCCAGACATACTTCATTGTTATCTATTGCATTTGTCTTGTTAACCAATCCTCTGTAATACTGGATTCTTGTTTGATAGATCTGTGAATGTGTGTTTATAATGTATGTGTGGGAAGGAGTGTATGTGTGCATTGCTTTATGTATGAATGAGGACATACAGATAAGAGAGAAAGAGAGAGAGAGAGAGAGAGAGAGAGAGAGAGAGAGAGAGAGGGAGGGAGAGAGAGAGGGAGAGAGAGAGGGAGAGAGAGAGGGAGAGAGAGAGAGGGAGAGAGAGGGAGAGAGAGAGGGAGAGAGAGAGAGAGTATGTATGTATGAGTAAGTGTTTGTTAGTGTGTTTGTGATTGTGAGTGGCTACATGTATGTGCAAAGGAGCGTGTATATGTGTGTTATTGAGTTGGTGTATGACTGTAAGAGCTTATTAAAATGATGTGTGTAAGTATGAATGCGTTTATGTAGGTGTGTATGTATTTATACACGTGTGAGTATATTTGTGTGTATGTCTGTGTTTCTGTCTGTCTGCCTGTCTGTCTTATAACATGGTAATATGGATTATTTATGTTCACATCATTCATTTGACAATATATTTTATATGTGAACTAGCTGACCCTGCCCGGCTTCGCCCAGTCCCTGGTGGGGAGCATCTCATTTAATTCATATAAGTAGTCATATAAGTTCTCGTTCCCGTTACCGACTATCTGTCTGTCTGTCTGTCTGTCTGTCTGTCTGTCTGTCTGTCTGTCTGTCTGTCTGTCTGTCTGTCTGTCTGTCTGTCTGTCTGTCTGTCTGTCTGTCTGTGTCTGTCTGTCTGTCTGTTTGTCTATCTATCTCTGTCTGTCTGTCTGTCTGTCTGTCTTTCTAATAGACCCATCCCTCTGTCTCTCCCTCCGTCTATCCCTCCCTCCCTCCCTGTCTGTCTGTTTGTCTATCTATCTATCTATCTATCTATCTATCTATCTATCTATCTATCTATCTATCTATCTATCTATCTATCTATCTATCTATCTATCTATCTATCTATCTATCTATCTATCTATCTATCTATTTATCTATCTATCTATCTATCTATCTATCTATCTATCTATCTATCTATCTATCTATCTATCTATCTATCTATCTGTCTGTCTGTCTGTCTGTCTGTCTGTCTGTCTGTCTGTCTGTCTGTCTGTCTGTCTGTCTGTCTGTCTGTCTGTCTGTCTGTCTGTCTGTCTGTCTGTCCGTCTGTCTGCCTGACCCGGCCCGGCTTCGCCTAGTCCCTGGTGGGGAGCATCTCATTTAATTCATATAAGTAGTCATATAAGTTCTCGTTAAATTCATACAACAAAAAAAGTAACTTAAAAGAATGTCCTTCCACACACCATCCATTATTTTTAATGAAAACTCTTTCTAATCACCTGCATGACTACAGTAACTTCTTAAGCAAAAAAAGATGAGTTACAATGTTATGCATTGTGCATTATTTTTATGAAAACTTTGAAAATGCCTTACAGATTGTATCATTATTTATTATAACTCATATGCCGGTACATAACTATGGACAAAGAGTTTATAAATCTTTGAAAACGATGCCACAATATGACTATAAGTTATACAGAAAAGTTATGCCCCTTGAAATAACTTTTACAGAGTTAGGTCCCCTGAGATATATGAAATTATAATGAAAATGAAAAATGAAATAATACTGAGTAAGCAGGCGATTTCACACTAACAAAATATCACAGTTGGCAGCGCTGGAATGAAAGGAAGGCGTGTAGAAAATTTCATCTCAATCGGATAGGCCGTTCGCGAACAAATAAAGGACATACATACATACATACAGACAGACAGACAGACGGAGATTCTAATTTATATATACGATTTTCGCTTGTAACTGAGTGCTGTCTTTCCTATTGTCGAGCTTGCCAGTAATATTTTGGGTTTGTTCAATTTTGCAGAGGTTGTAACATGTTATAAACGTTATATGTTTCAGAAACAGACCATGAGAAGTAAGCAAAAACAGCTGTATACGATGTACGGAACGGGAAAACCACGATGACTCTTATAATCTAACAATCAGCATTCCTACAACATTATAGTTGTCTGTTTGTCTTTCTGTCTATATAATGTCTGTCTATCTATTTCTTTGTCTCTGGGCCTGCGTGCCCAATTTGTTACTCTTTTAAAATAAAGTTCGTTCGTTCGTTCGTTCGTTCGTTATCTTTCTTTTATTTCTCTGTCCTGATTCGTAACTCTCTATATCTCTAGCTATGTCTGTCTGTCTGTCTGTCTGTCTGTCTGTCTGTCTGTCTGTCTGTCTGTCTGTCTGTCTGTCTGTCTGTCTGTCTGTCTGTCTCTATCTCTCTTCACTACCCCCCCCTACATACTCTCACCAAACCCTGCATTTACGCTATCAACATTTTCAATTAGGCTATACAGCTGGAGACTGTTATCAACAACTTCAGATGAATCATGTAAGAAGTCGAGACACCATGCCGTTCCCTCGCTGCATTAGAAAAGATAACGTTGCAGAATTCCCCCCAGCAATATCCAGCCAAGTCTATGTAATGCTTTCACGTGTGCTTGAGTTATCTTTTGTGCTAGAATTATAACGAACTTACATAACATGGCCTCCGCGAGAGACAACAAACCCTTGACAATTAGCAGCCGTTAAAATAGAAAGATAATTAGGTGTAAATTTAGAGGATGTAGTATGTGTATGAATTTGTCAACTAACATATTATTAAAAGGCTAAGGGAATAAAAAACAGAACTAACGAACGAACAAAAGCATGAACCTTATTTTCAAAGGGCCACAAATTGGGCAGGCATTCCCGTCTATTATTCGGCTCTTTCAATCATTCATCTTTTGTAAATCAGTTATCTATTTTGCATGTTACGTCTATATATATATAAAACAAAGTGTATGTATGTAAATATATATGTATGTCCTTTATTTTTTCGCTAACGGCCCATCCGATTGAGATGAAATTTTCTACACGTCTTCCTTTCATTCCAGAGCTGCCAACTGTGATATTTTTTTAGTGGGAAATCGCCTGCTTACTCAGTATTATTTCATTTTTCATTTTTCATTAAAATTTATATATAGCTAAGGGACTTAACTCTAGAAAAAGTTATTTCAAGGGGCATAACTTTTAATAACATTGTTATATAACTTATAGTCATATTGTTGTATCGTTTTCAAAGATTTATAAACTCTTTGTCTATAGTTATGTACCGGCAAATGAGTTATAATAAATAATGATACAATCTTTAAGGCAATTTCAAAGTTTACATAAAAATAATGCATAATGCATAACATTGTAACTCATCTTTCTATGCTTAAGAAATTATCTTAAAGATGTTGAACAATGTCATCGCATCTTTAATGTTTTCCGCTATCATATCGGCACGATTCGCTTGACAGCACTTCTCAGGGCTATCAAGCCAAGACGCCTTACACATTTCAAGCAGCCTGATACGGGGGGAAAATGGCACGTCGTAATAGCACAAAGAAACAAGCAGCTTCCAAGATGCTTAGTGAGAAAACCGACCAGACTATCAAGAAGACGAACCTGCCTTTGGAGAGTCTGCATGCAAGCTGTAATAAAGTATCTGAACCTACAGTCAATGAAACTACCAATAAGAAGAGCGACGACTACCCACAGACGAACACAAAAACTTGATAGATAGATAGATAGATAGATAGATAGATAGATAGATAGATAGATAGATAGATAGATAGATAGATAGATAGATAGACAGATAAACAGACAGGGAGGGAGGGAGGGAGGGATAGACGAAGGGTGAGACAGAGGGATGGGTCTATTAGACAGACAGACAGACAGACAGACAGACAGACAGACAGACAGACAGACAGACAGACAGACAGACAGACAGACAGACAGACAGATAGTCGGTAACGGGAACGAGAACTTATATGACTACTTATATGAATTAAATGAGATGCTCCCCATCAGGAATTGTCAAATGAATGATGTGAACATAAATAATCCATATTACCATGTTATAAGACAGACAGGCAGACAGACAGAAACACAGACATACACACAAATATACTCACACGTGTATAAATACATACACACCTACATAAACGCATTCATACTTACACACATCATTTTAATAAGCTCTTACAGTCATACACCAACTCAAAAACACACATATACACACTCCTTTGCACATACATGTAGCCACTCACAATCACAAACACACTAACAAACACTTACTCATACATACATACTCTCTCTCTCTCTCCCTCTCTCTCTCCCTCTCTCTCCCTCTCTCTCTCCCTCTCTCTCTCCCTCTCTCTCTCCCTCCCTCCTCTCTCTCTCTCTCTCTCTCTCTCTCTCTCTCTCTCTCTCTCTCTCTCTCTCTCTCTTATCTGTATGTCCTCATTCATACATAAAGCAATGCACACATACACTCCTTCCCACACATACATTATAAACACACATTCACAGATCTATCAAACAAGAATCCAGTATTACAGAGGATTGGTTAACAAGACAAATGCAATAGATAACAATGAAGTATGTCTGGCACGTGAATGGACACGGGTGTCTGGAGAAAGATCATTATGGAGAAGAAGTACCAGATGAGTGGGAAAAGGTCAGACTAAATCAATCAATCAATCAATCATGTGCCATGCCGGAAAGCGTGGGCGGTCATGACTCGCCATTTCACTCGATCACCAGTGTCGTGGATCAGCTCAGTGTTCCTGTCTCGTCCATGCCATGTGGCCAAGCCATCCAGGTATTTTCCTCTCGGTCTTCCTCTTGGTCTGTTCCCCTCTATCTTGCCAGTTGTCACTAAGTTCTCCAATCCATTTCTTCTCATAACATGTCCAAAAAATTTTGACTGTCTACGTCTAATTTCTCTAATCAGTCTACGATGTTCATTTGTCTCCTGTAGTACTTGGTCATTGGTTTTTCTGTCTGTCCATGGTATTCTTTGCATTTTCCTCAGAAACCACATTTCTGCAGCCATCAGATGCTTTTCAGCTTGACTGCTCATTGTCCAAGTTTCACATCCATACAAAATAACAGGCTCTATGTATCCCATCAACACTCTTTTTCTCGTTTCAATTGACATCTTTTTATTGGTCAGAATGTTTTTCATCTTGCTAAAGGCTACTTTCGCCATGGCGATTCTTGTTCTAATCTCTTCAAGGCATCTCCCATCAGATGTTATAACTGTTCCAAGATAATTGTACCGATTCACTTGTTGGAGAATATTTCCATTTACTTGTATATTACATTGTGGCACTTCTTCCTTCCTACTGACGACCACAACCTGAGTCTTTTTACAATTTAATTCTAACCCCAGTTGCTCACTGTGTACAACAACCGCATCTACTAATCGTTGCAGGTCCTGCGCATTGTCTGCAATTAATACTGTATCATCTGCATGCTACCCATACCATTTCATAAAAAACCAACACAGCTGTGTTTCGAACGCGGACAAGGTGGATTACAAACTGCATACTTAACCTCTTCGCCACGCTGGATGCACAGCGTATAAAGGCCGGCGATGTTTTGCAACAACACCTTTTGAGAGAAGTCACCAACGTTTGGATCGTATCACGGGCTTCTGTTTGTTCACAAATATGCCACTGTATCGAACAATAGTCACAGTTTCATCTCTTTTCTGGAAATGCACCAATATATGGCCCCTTGATATTCTAAAATATGGTTATCATGACTTTCCTAGCGGATTTCTGCGTCTTGAATTTCTTTCTTACCCGGAGACAATAGGTATTTCTTCGAACTCAAAAAACTGGACTGTCATTCTATTGTACATTTTAGGCAATTAATGAATCACCAAAAAACGTGAAGTAAATTGTGAGCTTTACTAAATCACGATTACAAGAAACAAATTGGACATTGCGACCAAAGCCATCTTCAGCACAGAACAAACACACACAAACCGACACAAAACTACATGAAACACACTACATGACAATATTAAGGGTACTTAACTGAATCTGTATCCTAGCTTGGAGTGACTGACTACTCCTCTGTATCCTACCTTGGAGAAACTGACGAAACCTTTTGTACATTTTATACCCTCTCACCAAACACACGCGAGCGAGCGAGAGAGAGAGAGAGAGAG
>OY992876.1:189175839-189245839 GCA_963921405.1 Cepaea hortensis
GAGCCATATAAACATGGATAATAAGTTTATGATTATAAATTATAACAAACAATATATAAACATATTAAACAAAACCAGATATTTAAGCAGGAGCTCGTGAAGAAACGGATGCGGGACTTCCGCAGTAGTTTCAGTGTAGTTAGTTAGTTAGTTAGTCGTGGTTCCAACTTCACGGCAACGGGTTGTCCCCATATTGCTCCATTCCTGTGCCAGTGAATATCATACAAAATGCTCCTCACTGCCAAAAGTGAACAATGGAAGAGACAGGAGTCTCGGCAAGCCAACAGCCCGCACAGGTACACTGTGCATAATGCCGCCGCCAGAATGCCAACACAAAAGTCGTCCATGAAAAACACAGTTCATCGTCGATGGAAATGGCAGTCACCAGAAAGACTTCATTGACCCGGGTTTTATCCCATATGACTCGGTCTCTTTCCACAGGATGACCCGCCGAAAGCGCCGCACAAAGCACGAACTCCGTATCTCCAGCGGCGACTCCCAGGAGTCTCCTGAAAAATGCACTCTTGAGCCGAAAAGGCAAACCAGTCAATCCAGCAACAGCCGGCCGCCATCGTTCCGAACATGCAGTTCACGCTACACACAACAGCGGACAGATGTAAAAGCATTCCACACGAAACTCACAGCTCACAGTGTCGCGCCACGCACTCACTCAGTAGCAGGCCGACGGAACCATATCCTCCTCAGTCGCCTCCTACGACATGCATGGTAGGCAACAGTGTTACTATTCTTTGCTCCCCCGTATGGGCCCCGGCAACACACGGGCGAGTTTCAGTGTAATTATGCCAAATCGAGAAAACTAGAACTTAATAAGGACACTGTCAGATCGAGAAAGATAGAGCCAAATTTGGACTCTCTTTCAGCCTGTTCAATATACTTAATGTCACATCTCTTGCATATTACCGAGCATAATAAGATGTAACTGGGAAACGCCTAGCAAACCGATACAGGGAACATCTGAGGGATAACATACAACACTCAGCAAAACCTGTTTCCAGTCATTTTAATTATCTTAATTTTAAAATGGTCGGTGTAATAAAACCATATTATTCAGATAGGTTAGAATGAGAATGGAGGGTGATTTAATTACCACTATAGGATGTGTCCATCCAGCAGGAATGAATACTGTTTTTGTACCACTATTTTAAAATGTCGATCTTGTTTCTTGCTCCTTTACTTGTGATTTTACATTCCCAGTGTTAAAAACTCCTTCTCGGAGCAAGCAGGACAAGAAGGTTCCTATAGTCAGAAGCGGTCGCCTTCCTCAATGTTTCAGTTCTTTACCTTCTCTACACTCTCTACCGCGAATAAATCAAGCAGGTATCGTCTCAGAATTGAAGGTTGGCTGCAGTGGATCTTCAACACTGTCTGTGGCAGGCATGCGACCATGTCACTGTTTTTTTATTTTTCACTTTCACTTTATGTTGATGTACTCACCGAATGTCTAAATAACTGCGGTGTTTAATATATCACAACTTATATCTTAACATAGCAAACACAAAGATAATGCATACCGATAAAACCACTATGGAGACAAAAATATACGTTTATGAGGAAAGATTGCAGGTGGTGGAAAATTTCAAATATCTTTGGTCATTGATTACCAACAATGGTGACATAATGAAAACAAAATAACCGACGACCATCAATTGCTTTTCAAAGACTAAAACAACTGAATAGATAGATAGAACTACAAAAATTAGATATTTAAGAGCATGCATCTTTCCCATTGCAACATACACCTGTGAGACCTGGGCACTTACTAAAGAAGCTGAACAGCGCATAAATGCCTTTGAATATAATTGTTATAGGCGGGTTCTAAGAAATCTTAGGTAAAGAAAAGAAGAAATGCATCCATACTTCAAGAGCTGAATATTTAAGAGGGTTGGCTATTAAAGACGATAAAACAAAGAAAATTGAAATATTTTGGTCACTTGAAACGTGATGAAAGTTTGGAGAGAACAATAATGGAGGGGTATGTAGCTTGTCGTCCCTGGAGGAAAGTGGACTCGACAAGCACACCTTTAATATCCTTCTACTATTGGGAGTATTGAATGACATTTGTCTACACTCCTCCCTTCCGTCTTTCATACACTATATCTCTCTCTTTCTCTCTCTCTCTCTCTCCTTCATAACATACCCTGACAACAGTTTCCTCCAACAATTAATAACCTGTTTATTGTTGAAAACTATGTCAGTTGTATGTATGGAATGTGTATATGTAGTTGTTAGTGTCTGCTAATGTGAGTGCAAGATAGGACTTTTGAACATTTGTCTCCGTGTCTCCTCTAGCATAGTCATACGGCCAAAACATAGGACATCACACATAGAATTGGAACGTTCTCACCCTGAATGCTCCGTTCAGCTTGAGTCTGGAGGTAAATCCGTTATTGAAAAAAAAAAAAACTGTTCACCACTGTATCACCGTAAAGTAATGTGATCACGGTAAGTCCTTTCAGTAGACAGAGTTTTCCGTTTTTATGTTATTATAATCCATCAGTGAAAACACATCACACCTGTCCACAGTTATTTAACCGTTTTCTGAATATAGGTAAACTGGTCTATAGTTCTTCACTGTTTCGTTTAGGTGAGTACCCAATTACAATGTTTTAGCCTATTTGCTCTGCTTGAATAAAGTTCTTTCACTAAGGTTCACCAAACCCTGTTTCTTGCCATTCGTTATGTCAACCCACTCTTATTGACTGTTTAGGTTGAATTTGCTATAGTGACATACTTTCACTGCACCTGTGACTTCAGGATCTTTACTCTTTACTCTTTTCTGAACAGGTCAGGATTATATATGAAACCTGAGGGATTATACAATCAGGTGATATGAGTCTGTTACAAACTACGTCTTATGTGAGTGTCCCTCTCCGGCCATACTGAGAAGCCTCCGAAGAACACTCAGACATAAGACAGATGAGTGCACTACAGTCTAAACTATTCACTAATAGAAAGCACTGCTAAGCACAAACATCTATATCCCTATGCTACTATTCCTCTAAGGTTACAATACCTAATATAATTAATTTATGATACTCCAAGCATTGAAATCCATTAGCACACAAACACTTCTATCCCATTTCCCGGGATGATTTCTTTGCTATTTTCAGGAGACATAAATCCAGCTTGCCGTCCCTTTAGGTAGCACACACTAAACCAGAAACCCCAGTTTCTACTATTTATATTGGGCTTTCCGTTCTTCGTTAGTGTTTGATGTCCATACATCAACAGTCGCATTTGCCGTTTCCGTAACATCAAAAGTTCAGTGAAATCACGTATGCGTCAATTGCTCGCGCTACTCTGTTCCTCCGCTGTTTCCGTCGTTCATCGCTCGTCGCACTTCAAAGAGATTACACCTTCTTCGTGTTCCCCGTTCCGATGTATTCGTGTCTCCGTCTTGTCGGCCGATAAGATCGGCAGTCACTGACCTCTGCGAACACCTGTCTCTGATATTCGGTCAATAACCTTCCATTTATCCTTCTCTCAGATTGAACGACTCGATTGTTAACCCTTCTCCTATATTGCCACTAATGTTACATTTAATTTTATCTGGGAATCACTAAACTATCATCATTCTGTGACAGGGTATATACCTGGGATTGGTGCAGGATGTGACGGATGATCTCCAGATGGGTGTGTCTGATGTGGGACATCTTGCTTGTGATCGAGAAGTTTTCCGGAAGGTTGTTATGGGAGCGAGGCTCTGCGAAGGACATGCTACTAAATAAATGAATTTCAGTTTCCGAGACGTGGTTTCTGTGTATGGCCTAGTTGTATTCGATATTCAGATCTTGTAACATGTAAGCAGTTTTCTACATCTTGATCAATGGCATTCTAAAAATGTTTCTGATACATCTAAGTTCAAAAGCCTTGTTTTACTATTTTTTATTTATTTTGTTGCGTATCCCTTACGGGACGTTGCAGTCAACACCAGCATTTTCATGCTGCTGTTGATGTACTAGGCAAGTGTTACGTTCAGTAGTTTGCCATTGCTTTCTGAACGAAACACGTTTTACTATAGTGTGTGTGAAATGGCTCAGTATTCATGTCCTTATTAATATTAGTCAAAAGATTTGCCCTCCTCACTAAGCGATATTCATTAGGCTACACATAATCGTCTCTGTGATAAATATAGCTGCTATAGCTAGAAACCGCCCAAGAAGGGTAATATAATACAATAAAGAAGTGTATCTGAAAAAGCTGGCAATTGTAAATGGCTTTCGCTTGTTCCTGTCGCTATGCAAAAGACGCGACAATGGAAAACAACTTGACACGATAAACTTCTAGAGATATCTGGTCTGAAGCAGACATTGACATTCGATGGCTACTTCTGTTGTTTTTTTTTCCTTTAAATTCGCATATCCTTTTACATGACATCGAGTTCAACAGCAGCATCTTTCAGCTGTCTGTTGATTTCTTGGCAAGATTACGCTCAGTAGTTTGCCATTGCTTTCTGAGCGGCCGGCTCAGTTATCCCGCAAGTCACCAGTGGGGGACGAACCGCTGCCAGTTCTCGCCCGCTACGAGACTCTGCGTGATGAACGGGATTACGGAGAAAGTGGTGTAACCCCTCGGCCAGAGAGACCGGCATACTTCTGTTTATCAAGTGTAATTTCAATGAAATTGACATTGTTTATATTATTATTATTATTATGGAGTCTCTGTGGCGAAGTGGTCAAGCCGTTTGACTCGGGCTCCGAAGGTTGTGGGTTCGATTCCGGGCTACGTCCTTCGGTTCACGATTTAAATTTTTCGGAGACTCCTGTCGTCGCTAGAGCTACGGAGTTCGTGCTTGGTGTGACGCTTTCCGCGCTGCGGAAAGAGACTTGAGCCATATGGGATAATACCCGGTGCAATGAAGTCGACCCGGTCGACTTTTAAGCGACTTTTTTTAAGCTATCCATATACATTTTACTTTACAGTTTTTGTTTAGTATTCCTCACATAATGCCAGCTTCTCTATCCCACCTCTTTTATCCAACAAAAAGTCATGTATCTCTCACATATCGTTTGTAATGGGCCATCTAACAGCACGTGTAGCTGTCACGACTTTACACACAGAAACCTCATGCAGCCAACAACAGCACTACCGATGTTCCTTTAGTAAAGCCACTCTACTCATTTAATACCAAGTGACTCGCCAAACGTTTATGCGTTACTCGAAGTAGTACTGTCACTCCTTAAGCAACAGTTAAATTAGTTGTATGTTCTTAACAGGACGTTGAAATCGACCCCTGCATTTAATGATTGTTTGTGATTTTCTAGGCAATGTTGCTTTGATTAATTTAAGATTGCTTTCCGAACGCCCGAAGCTCCTAAATGGCCTGCAGCTAACTTCGAATCCGGGTGTAATATAATAAAAACGTCCCTACCCTTTCCTAAGCATTGACTCCCTTAAAAATAAACAAATCCTTTCAATTACTGTTTAAGTAACTTACTTAATGTAGGAGAAAATAAAACAGCGATAGACTGACCGTGGCAGATTAATCTATTTGGCTTTAATTTTTTCACGTACCTGGCAAGACCGGGACTGATGGGATTACAAAGGACTAAAGTAGCCATTTTGAGTGCAGACAATCAAAGGAAACAGACGTGTGTTCCCCGGCTGGGGTTTCTTTCCCCGTGTGGCAAAAAGTATTTTGCCTTTTAAAATCATTCTCTGCAAGCCAATTGGTATGTGATATCTACATTATTAAGATATATTTATGTATTACATAGACCAGTATGTTTAATTAAGAATTAGTTACAATTCTCTTAAACCAGGCTGGATGATGTTTACTAAGGAAACACATGTGGGCGCCACGCTGTAATTTTTCCTATGTCTTACAAATTCAAATCCCTATGTTAATATCTTTTATAGGCATTATGAACTTATATCTAACTAATAGTGTTTATAACCTATGAATATTATTTGTACTGTAGTACACATAAAGTATCAACTCTCATGTCAAAAACACATTCTAGGAATTATCTCAATGTAGTAGCAGACTCTTGATTCATACTTCATAGTAAAGAACTAGTGTCTGTCAATTTCATATTCCTATGTTAAAACTTCTAGGCACTGTGAACAATATCTCACTATTTATGCTTAGAAATCTGCAAATAATCTATGTACTATAGAAAGGTGTTTTATCCATGCGGGGACATACAAATGATTACGCGTATTCCTGACTCTTAGTCAGGGGATAAAATACTTCGCCACATCATAATCTGTAACTTGGAACTATAGTGTTAAATTTTGGTACCATCCTTTTGTTAACAGATTAGTAACCACTCCATATGAGGGTGAACATATAATCATTTCATAAAAAGTGTTAGGGACATGCCATGTTTGAATATAAATTCATGAACAATTAAAGTAAACGCGTGATGTAGATGCATGTTCGGATAGGATTCAATCCCCATCGCCTCACCGTAGTAGAAACAGAAGCGAAGATTGATGTGAATAAATTGCTTGCAATATTCAGAAGACTGGACCATGCGGCATAAGTTATTCTTATAAATACCCTCCGAATAATAGCAGTCATTGACAAAATATATCACAGCGGCTACTATCCTCATCTGCGGTACGCAGTGGGGGAAAACAATGTATGTTTTAGTTATGGATTAACCCCTGAGAAAATCCAAAAACAAAGGCTCCCTGCATCAGCATTATGATTAATTATTATGTAGGATTATCATGTACTTGATATCAGAAAAATGGACATGTATGTTTTTTCTGGTATGAGAATTTTCCCTGTTCTGATTGTTACTTTTTACTGTGGGAATATACATTTTAATGCTGCACCTTGGGATTAGAGGATGTTGATGTAAGAATCCATGTGTATGTCAGTACTTAGAAGCCAAGGTTGAATAATCTTGACCTAATGATGATTATAGTGCCGAAAGGAAGACGCGGCATTAGAAACCACAGAGATTCTGTATAGGCTATTCTCTTCAAGAATGAGAGATACAATATCAACATGTTGGATGGACAGAATGACTTCACTCCTCTAATAGTCCCAGTAACAACAGAACATAAAATAAAGTGAGAAAATACCTTACTCACTATTAAGAGTCAGAATGGCTCTACTCAGCAATGAGGGACAGTGGAACGTGGACACCCACTCCTTTCCCCTTCTCCCCTTGTTGTTTTGTATTTTTGTTTGTAATTGTCTTGTGAAAGTTAACACATCACAGTAGATTAATGCCCGTGTTGTATTCTTTGTCATCCCTTTTCTATAGAAGAGAAGCAGGTGGTGGTTGAATGTGGTGGGACTATATCACTACACCTTGATCCTGGGTCAACAGCCAGAAAGTGAATGTCCTAACCATAGTCTGCATCTATAAATACCCATGGACTGCTGCGCTCAATAGCTCCATAGCGAGCAACAGATAAATTAGAAGACAACTGACTGGGTGAGTGATTAACTCTTTCACTACCAAACAAAAACTGGGCTGTGACCAAACAGAAATTTATGGCAGAAAATTGGAACTAGGGGTGTGTTACAATAATGCTTTTAAAATGGTTAAGATGGTAGCAGATCTATTGTATTACATATCAAATTAAAGAGGATTGCACAAGGAACATGACAGTGTTAATAATTAATTGATAGGTTACAAATATTATGACAATAATGAGAGGTTTAATAATAACAACTGAAATTAAAGAGGTAAAAATTAAATTAAAAAATTAGTTTTTTTCATTTTTGTGACAAAGACATGGTTCAGAATATGCACCAAAACTTCCTTTTGGGTGATTTAAATGAGCAATACTGTTTATATTCTTGAAGACAAGTGGTGTTTGTTTGATTATTCAGTAAATTAAACATTATTAGCAGTATAGGAGTGTAGAAAACACATTCTAAGTGCAATGTTTACATTATTTTTACCTACTTTTGTCCAATTATTTTACAAATTATATTATTATTTTTATTTTATTTACAACCTAAAGCAGAAATTCTCCTACCAACATATTCCTTGTGCAATCCCCTTTATTTTGATATATAATACAACATTTCTTCTACAATTTTAACCATTTTCATAACTTTACTGTGAGAGACCCCACCTTCCAGATTTCAGCCATTATTTTTTGTCATTTTTTGTTAAAAAGACATGGTTCAGAATATGAACCAAAACTTCTTTTTGGGTTACTTTAATGAGCAATACTGTTTATATTCTTGAAGACAATTGGTGTTTGTTTGATTATTCAGTAAATTAAACATGAATAGCAGTATAGGAGTGTAGAAAACACCTTATAAGTGCAGTTTTTAAAATAATTTTTACCTCTTTAATTTCAGTTGTTATTATTAAACCTCTCATTATTGTCATAATATTTGTAACCTATCAATTAATTATTAACACTGTCATGTTCCTTGTGCAATCCTCTTTAATTCGATATGTAATACAATAGATCTGCTACCATCTTAACCATTTTAAAAGCATTATTGTAACACACCCCTAGTTCCAATTTTCTGCCATAAATTTATGTTTGGTCACAGCCCAGTTTTTGTTTGGTAGTGAAAGAGTTAATCACTCACCCAGTCAGTTGTCTTCTAATTTATCTGTTGCTCGCTATGGAGCTATTGAGCGCAGCAGTCCATGGGTATTTATAGATGCAGACTATGGTTAGGACATTCACTTTCTGGCTGTTGACCCAGGATCAAGGTGTAGTGATATAGTCCCACCACATTCAACCACCACCTGCTTCTCTTCTATAGAAAAGGGATGACAAAGAATACAACACGGGCATTAATCTACTGTGATGTGTTAACTTTCACAAGACAATTACAAACAAAAATACAAAACAACAAGGGGAGAAGGGGAAAGGAGTGGGTGTCCACGTTCCACTGTCCCTCATTGCTGAGTAGAGCCATTCTGACTCTTAATAGTGAGTAAGGTATTTTCTCACTTTATTTTATGTTCTGTTGTTACTGGGACTATTAGAGGAGTGAAGTCATTCTGTCCATCCAACATGTTGATATTGTATCTCTCATTCTTGAAGAGAATAGCCTATACAGAATCTCTGTGGTTTCTAATGCCGCGTCTTCCTTTCGGAACTATAATCATCATTAGGTCAAGATTATTCAACCTTGGCTTCTAAGTACTGACATACACATGGATTCTTACATCAACATCCTCTAATCCCAAGGTGCAGCATTAAAATGTATATTCCCACAGTAAAAAAAGTAACAATCAGAACATGGAAAATTCTCATACCAGAAAAAACATACATGTCCATTTTTCTGATATCAAGTACATGATAATCCTACATAATAATTAATCATAATGCTGATGCAGGGAGCCTTTGTTTTTGGATTTTCTCAGGGGTTAATCCATAACTAAAACATACATTGTTTTCCCCCACTGCGTACCGCAGATGAGGATAGTAGCCGCTGTGATATATTTTGTCAATGACTGCTATTATTCGGAGGGTATTTATAAGAATAACTTATGCCGCATGGTCCAGTCTTCTGAATATTGCAAGCAATTTATTCACATCAATCTTCGCTTCTGTTTCTACTACGGTGAGGCGATGGGGATTGAATCCTATCCGAACATGCATCTACATCACGCGTTTACTTTAATTGTTCATGAATTTATATTCAAACATGGCATGTCCCTAACACTTTTTATGAAATGATTATATGTTCACCCTCATATGGAGTGGTTACTAATCTGTTAACAAAAGGATGGTACTAAAATTTAACACTATAGTTCCAAGTTACAGATTATGATGTGGCGAAGTATTTTATCCCCTGACTAAGAGTCAGGAATACGCGTAATCATTTGTATGTCCCCGCATGGATAAAACACCTTTCTATAGTACATAGATTATTTGCAGATTTCTAAGCATAAATAGTGAGATATTGTTCACAGTGCCTAGAAGTTTTAACATAGGAATATGAAATTGACAGACACTAGTTCTTTACTATGAAGTATGAATCAAGAGTCTGCTACTACATTGAGATAATTCCTAGAATGTGTTTTTGACATGAGAGTTGATACTTTATGTGTACTACAGTACAAATAATATTCATAGGTTATAAACACTATTAGTTAGATATAAGTTCATAATGCCTATAAAAGATATTAACATAGGGATTTGAATTTGTAAGACATAGGAAAAATTACAGCGTGGCGCCCACATGTGTTTCCTTAGTAAACATCATCCAGCCTGGTTTAAGAGAATTGTAACTAATTCTTAATTAAACATACTGGTCTATGTAATACATAAATATATCTTAATAATGTAGATATCACATACCAATTGGCTTGCAGAGAATGATTTTAAAAGGCAAAATACTTTTTGCCACACGGGGAAAGAAACCCCATCCGGGGAAAACACGTCTGTTTCCTTTGATTGTCTGCACTCAAAATGGCTACTTTAGTCCTTTGTTTTCCCATCAGTCCCGGTCTTGCCAGGTACGTGAAAAAATTAAAGCCAAATAGATTAATCTGCCACGGTCAGTCTATCGCTGTTTTATTTTCTCCTACATTAAGTAAGTTACTTAAACAGTAATTGAAAGGATTTGTTTATTTTTAAGGGAGTCAATGCTTAGGAAAGGGTAGGGACGTTTTTATTATATTACACCCGGATTCGAAGTTAGCTGCAGGCCATTTAGGAGCTTCGGGCGTTCGGAAAGCAATCTTAAATTAATCAAAGCAACATTGCCTAGAAAATCACAAACAATCATTAAATGCAGGGGTCGATTTCAACGTCCTGTTAAGAACATACAACTAATTTAACTGTTGCTTAAGGAGTGACAGTACTACTTCGAGTAACGCATAAACGTTTGGCGAGTCACTTGGTATTAAATGAGTAGAGTGGCTTTACTAAAGGAACATCGGTAGTGCTGTTGTTGGCTGCATGAGGTTTCTGTGTGTAAAGTCGTGACAGCTACACGTGCTGTTAGATGGCCCATTACAAACGATATGTGAGAGATACATGACT
The DNA here is from genome assembly GCA_963921405.1 of Cepaea hortensis. Classification (NCBI taxonomy): domain Eukaryota; kingdom Metazoa; phylum Mollusca; class Gastropoda; order Stylommatophora; family Helicidae; genus Cepaea; species Cepaea hortensis. The sequence continues at coordinate 189,186,793 of OY992876.1, forward strand.
TTTTGTTGGATAAAAGAGGTGGGATAGAGAAGCTGGCATTATGTGAGGAATACTAAACAAAAACTGTAAAGTAAAATGTATATGGATAGCTTAAAAAAAGTCGCTTAAAAGTCGACCGGGTCGACTTCATTGCACCGGGTATTATCCCATATGGCTCAAGTCTCTTTCCGCAGCGCGGAAAGCGTCACACCAAGCACGAACTCCGTAGCTCTAGCGACGACAGGAGTCTCCGAAAAATTTAAATCGTGAACCGAAGGACGTAGCCCGGAATCGAACCCACAACCTTCGGAGCCCGAGTCAAACGGCTTGACCACTTCGCCACAGAGACTCCATAATAATAATAATAATATAAACAATGTCAATTTCATTGAAATTACACTTGATAAACAGAAGTATGCCGGTCTCTCTGGCCGAGGGGTTAAACCACTTTCTCCGTAATCCCGTTCATCACGCAGAGTCTCGTAGCGGGCGAGAACTGGCAGCGGTTCGTCCCCCACTGGTGACTTGCGGGATAACTGAGCCGGCCGCTCAGAAAGCAATGGCAAACTACTGAGCGTAATCTTGCCAAGAAATCAACAGACAGCTGAAAGATGCTGCTGTTGAACTCGATGTCATGTAAAAGGATATGCGAATTTAAAGGAAAAAAAAAAACAACAGAAGTAGCCATCGAATGTCAATGTCTGCTTCAGACCAGATATCTCTAGAAGTTTATCGTGTCAAGTTGTTTTCCATTGTCGCGTCTTTTGCATAGCGACAGGAACAAGCGAAAGCCATTTACAATTGCCAGCTTTTTCAGATACACTTCTTTATTGTATTATATTACCCTTCTTGGGCGGTTTCTAGCTATAGCAGCTATATTTATCACAGAGACGATTATGTGTAGCCTAATGAATATCGCTTAGTGAGGAGGGCAAATCTTTTGACTAATATTAATAAGGACATGAATACTGAGCCATTTCACACACACTATAGTAAAACGTGTTTCGTTCAGAAAGCAATGGCAAACTACTGAACGTAACACTTGCCTAGTACATCAACAGCAGCATGAAAATGCTGGTGTTGACTGCAACGTTCCGTAAGGGATACGCAACAAAATAAATAAAAAATAGTAAAACAAGGCTTTTGAACTTAGATGTATCAGAAACATTTTTAGAATGCCATTGATCAAGATGTAGAAAACTGCTTACATGTTACAAGATCTGAATATCGAATACAACTAGGCCATACACAGAAACCACGTCTCGGAAACTGAAATTCATTTATTTAGTAGCATGTCCTTCGCAGAGCCTCGCTCCCAGAACAACCTTCCGGAAAACTTCTCGATCACAAGCAAGATGTCCCACATCAGACACACCCATCTGGAGATCATCCGTCACATCCTGCACCAATCCCAGGTATATACCCTGTCACAGAATGATGATAGTTTAGTGATTCCCAGATAAAATTAAATGTAACATTAGTGGCAATATAGGAGAAGGGTTAACAATCGAGTCGTTCAATCTGAGAGAAGGATAAATGGAAGGTTATTGACCGAATATCAGAGACAGGTGTTCGCAGAGGTCAGTGACTGCCGATCTTATCGGCCGACAAGACGGAGACACGAATACATCGGAACGGGGAACACGAAGAAGGTGTAATCTCTTTGAAGTGCGACGAGCGATGAACGACGGAAACAGCGGAGGAACAGAGTAGCGCGAGCAATTGACGCATACGTGATTTCACTGAACTTTTGATGTTACGGAAACGGCAAATGCGACTGTTGATGTATGGACATCAAACACTAACGAAGAACGGAAAGCCCAATATAAATAGTAGAAACTGGGTTTTCTGGTTTAGTGTGTGCTACCTAAAGGGACGGCAAGCTGGATTTATGTCTCCTGAAAATAGCAAAGAAATCATCCCGGGAAATGGGATAGAAGTGTTTGTGTGCTAATGGATTTCAATGCTTGAAGTATCATAAATTAATTATATAAGGTATTGTAACCTTAGAGGAATAGTAGCATAGGGATATAGATGTTTGTGCTTAGCAGTGCTTTTTATTAGTGAATAGTTTAGACTGTAGTGCACTCATCTGTCTTATGTCTGAGTGTTCTTCGGAGGCTTCTCAGTATGGCCGGAGAGGGACACTCACATAAGACGTAGTTTGTAACAGACTCATATCACCTGATTGTATAATCCCTCAGGTTTCATATATAATCCTGACCTGTTCAGAAAAGAGTAAAGAGTAAAGATCCTGAAGTCACAGGTGCAGTGAAAGTATGTCACTATAGCAAATTCAACCTAAACAGTCAATAAGAGTGGGTTGACATAACGAATGGCAAGAAACAGGGTTTGGTGAACCTTAGTGAAAGAACTTTATTCAAGCAGAGCAAATAGGCTAAAACATTGTAATTGGGTACTCACCTAAACGAAACAGTGAAGAACTATAGACCAGTTTACCTATATTCAGAAAACGGTTAAATAACTGTGGACAGGTGTGATGTGTTTTCACTGATGGATTATAATAACATAAAAAAGGAAAACTCTGTCTACTGAAAGGACTTACCGTGATCACATTACTTTACGGTGATACAGTGGTGAACAGTTTTTTTTTTTCAATAACGGATTTACCTCCAGACTCAAGCTGAACGGAGCATTCAGGGTGAGAACGTTCCAATTCTATGTGTGATGTCCTATGTTTTGGCCGTATGACTATGCTAGAGGAGACACGGAGACAAATGTTCAAAAGTCCTATCTTGCACTCACATTAGCAGACACTAACAACTACATATACACATTCCATACATACAACTGACATAGTTTTCAACAATAAACAGGTTATTAATTGTTGGAGGAAACTGTTGTCAGGGTATGTTATGAAGGAGAGAGAGAGAGAGAGAGAGAAAGAGAGAGATATAGTGTATGAAAGACGGAAGGGAGGAGTGTAGACAAAAGTCATTCAATACTCCCAATAGTAGAAGGATATTAAAGGTGTGCTTGTCGAGTCCACTTTCCTCCAGGGACGACAAGCTACATACCCCTCCATTATTGTTCTCTCCAAACTTTCATGACGTTTCAAGTGACCAAAATATTTCAATTTTCTTTGTTTTATCGTCTTTAATAGCCAACCCTCTTAAATATTCAGCTCTTGAAGTATGGATGCATTTCTTCTTTTCTTTACCTAAGATTTCTTAGAACCCGCCTATAACAATTATATTCAAAGGCATTTATGCGCTGTTCAGCTTCTTTAGTAAGTGCCCAGGTCTCACAGGTGTATGTTGCAATGGGAAAGATGCATGCTCTTAAATATCTAATTTTTGTAGTTCTATCTATCTATTCAGTTGTTTTAGTCTTTGAAAAGCAATTGATGGTCGTCGGTTATTTTGTTTTCATTATGTCACCATTGTTGGTAATCAATGACCAAAGATATTTGAAATTTTCCACCACCTGCAATCTTTCCTCATAAACGTATATTTTTGTCTCCATAGTAGTTTTATCGGTATGCATTATCTTTGTGTTTGCTAATTCTCTACCCGCTTGAACTGGCTTATTAGATTCTGGAAAAATAAACCTGAATTAGATGTGCCAAAGAAGCAAACACAAAAAAGCCATAAATAATATATTAACCCTGCTGTCTTGTTTTATTTGTGTGTGTTACTATGCTTTCACATTTTCTTCGCAATATTGAAATCGAGATTTGACGTTTGTAACGTAAAAATAAGTTAGTTGTATACCCTTTACATGACGTAGTTGTCAACCCCAGTATTTGTTAGCTGTTTGTGATTTCTTTGCAAGTTTATTTTAGTTTGTCATTGATTTCTGAATGATCGGCACTCATACCATTGTATGAAAGCCAACGCTACGCGGTCTGCTACGAAATGGTTCGCAGCTGTGTTTCGAAGGCGGTATGCGGAATTGCGAATTGCTTACGTAACTCCTTCGCTAGAGAGCCGGTTTGTAATATAAAAAATAAACAATGTATTAATGCTGTCAACTTTAACTGTGTATTATGTTGTGTTTACCTTTTATCCTCCATTGAGGTTTGGTCCTCAATTAACTAACTTCAAACCGCTCTACCCTTAGCTATCCCATACACCTGTTTCCGTGTCCTTCCCATGTTATACATTTCTGTTTCAACTTCTCTTCTCTGTGTGGTTTTAAGTCTTCCTGTATTTCTTTAGCCATATGGGTTCCAGACAAAGCCCTTTCTAGTTGTACTATTCTCATGATTTCTCATGTATGTCCTATACAGTACCATTGTCTACCGATTGGTTCACTGGTATTTGTCTAGTTCACTTTATTTTTCTTGTCTTCAAATGGTCTTCTTCATTCTCTATTCGATATATGACTTGTGTAATATAAACATAACAGCAATAAATACACTATATCTTAACTTTTTAAATTATCTGTCTGTGTTTTATTCGCCTTCAAACTGCCTTTTGACCTTTTCAGTTATGCATAGCTGCATAATTTATTAAAATGTATGTCCTATCTGGCGACAGCCACTTTTATTCATCTCTTGTTTCAATGGTGTAGCGAAAAGCCTTAACAACGCGACTTATATACATAAACTAACAACTCAATTAAATAGTCCACAAGAAAAGGAAAAAAAAATGCAAGAGAAAGGAAATGAGTAAAAAATGCAGTTTCACTGCGCTGCTCTGAGCTATCAAACCTACGACGCTATTTGGTGCCAATAGAGACGTCACACAAAGGGAACTGTCGACTTTTTATCAAAGGGGGAAACATCTCAATGCGGGACTACCACAACTACAGCAAAGGAAAAAAGGGAACGGAGAGATCATACTTTCCTGCTTCTTTTTAGGCCGAAAACTACAGGTTAACACCTACCTAAAGTCCAGACTTAGAGGAGACGGGAAAACTTGTGAAGTTGCCGCAGCCGGCGACCGTAGGGGCCACATGCTTATGTGGAACATTAAGATAAATAAATGCCAACAGAGAGCCACGAGTGTGACCGCAGATTGTAATGTATATGTGCCGTAATGTCCATTGCATATCCGGGAAAGCGCGGGTAAAACGCATGGCCGAGCGGTAGTCAAATGGATTGAAATGAGTGAAAGCGCAGTCTATAATTAAAACAGAGGATCAGTTAATGAATACTGGGCATAGGTAATTATCTCACGTGGAAAGTGAAGCAGTGAAGATGGAAATCACGTCATGGACAAAGACAATATTTGACTACGGGCATTGCCAATAACCATTCAGACGCAAATGCACGTTAGCGAAAGGATACCAACCTGGAAAGATCTTACCAGCTTGTCCCGTCTGACTTAAAGACTAAGTCCAGTGACATAATTTTCTAAGCTATAAACTTAGGTAAAATAAACATATGATTTTGATCATGTTGTCTTCTATTCTGAGGGTTGACTATTTAGTTTTCTTTTTCGTATTTTACTCTTCCGTACTTCAAGCTTGTGGCTTCACTGTGTTACTCATTGTTCCAGCTCTAGCCTTTACTATTTCAATGTGAACTATGTTCTCTTCTTATTCGTTAGTTCGCTACTTTGATTTCTGATATAATGTACGTGATAATTTGGAGGAATCCAAATCTGCATGTGGATAGACAGTGGACTTAGGACTTAGGAATTCATACAGACAGAGAAGTGAAGGCCTTTGACGTTCGACCGAGAGGACTAAAGATCATCAGACAGATAGTGTGTGTGTTTGTGTGTGTGTGTGTGTGTGTGTGTGTGTGTGTGTGTGTGTGTGTGTGTGTGTGTGTGAGAGAGAGAGAGAGAGAGAGAGGTAAATTTATATGAGAAACACTCATGAATATAGGTTTCTGTGAATACATATTTATTCTCTGAACTATATATGGTTTACATGTGTGAACTATATATATTATATAGATCATGAGATGGTGGAGGATAAAGCGATGAATGTATGTTTATTTGAATATATGTTAATGTAACATGCATGTATATTATGAGATGTGTAAACATTGATACTACCCATCTCCGTTCGTGTCACTTCAGCTCTCTTAGTAGCCATGGACGGTCAGCGAATGATCCTTGGGAAAGGACCAATTTGGACTCCTCCAGTTGATAGTGCAACGTGCCTCACATGGGAGCATGGCCCATGTGTCCTCTTTCAATTGAGATATGTACACACAAATAAGAATCATCATTATATTAACATTATCAAAAATAAAGCAGTGGTAGTTTGTTAAATCTCATAAGTATTACATTTTCATTTCTAACTGTATGTAAATGTTTGTATAGCTTAAGTGAGTGCACACATTATTCACATATCTGTTAGTGGGGGTTCGCGTATATATTACAGGAGGGGAACATGTCATGGAATTACCTTTGTAACGTGCGAAATTACGTCCAAAGTACGGCGGATCAGTTATCAGTTATCAGTTGGGGTATCTTCATTGCACTCTGGACAGGTCCATAGGTGCTCAGATCCTCCCCCAGCACATGCATCAGCGTTCAGTGGCTAATAGTGCCAGGTCTGTGCTGGTTGACGAGACACCTCGTTTTCCCGTCCAAAGTACGGCGGTTGTGGGGGTTAATAATCTGAAAGTAACAATGCAAGGTTCAGGTTTGAGGTGAGAGTAAAGCAAAGGATGGGTCCAGGGATATTAATTAGAATTTCCAGCGAATGGTGAAGCCCCAATAACAAGTGGTTAGAATAGCACGTACTTGTCTAGATTAAATCACTCGTGGGTAGATGAAAACGGGCTAGAAAGCGGATAAGTAAAGGTAAAACGCAGAAATTTAAGGTTCGATGGAATATAATTGGATCAAAGGGCGAGATGGATTATCTTGGGAGATGGGAGGGGGGGGGGGTGTGGGTCGAGGAAGCGGATAAAAAGAGAAGTAATTGATGGGTCTTGGATATTTGGAGTTTTGGGGAAGTTAGGGGAAACTTTGCCCGGAGGCATTCAGTGTTGGCAAGTTAGAGGAAACTTGGACCAAAGATATAGACTCATTGGAGTCTTACGATCGGACACTGGAGAGAGTCGAACGTAACATTTTATTTTACTAGGCCGGTAGAAGGCAGTATTGTGTTCGCATAGAACTAATGTATCTACCTGTGTTATGATTGTTCCTGGGATGGTGCATGTTAATATGTATATTCATCAGTAATAAAGATTCTATGTGTGTGTGCAAAACCAGAGTTCTCAAGTGCCTAATAGTTGTTGATAAGAAGTCCGGCACAATATTCAAACTGACATACCTTAGACACAACCACAACCATTTCTATCTGTCAGCAGCATTGTGTCAGAGATGTAAACTGGAGGTAAGTCCGATTTACAGTGGACCCGTTACAGTCAGATAAGTTTCTAGGGACTCGTCATCAATGCACCAGCAAATTGAAGCAACGTTACGACGAATCATTTTGATAAACGTGAAAATCAATCTGTTCACTGAAATAGCTAGCAGTCTACATGCAGGAGCAGTCCAGTGCAAGTAAAAAAGAGACGTATGCAAATCACCCAGGGACGGGACATCAGCGGTAGAGTTTTGTATGCGACATAGAGACAAGGATTACTTCGCTGAGTATACCGGTGGAGAATTGAAGAAAGTCAGAGGACAGAGGAAATTTAAGTTTAAAAACAAAACACTCCAGAGTCAAGAGTTATACGCCTCAAGTCAGCTGGTTTTGTCGATGCCATAGTTACATTGGACGATTTAAAAAACCAGCAGACTTGTAAAGTTGGGACTTACTAAATTTGTGAAAAATACCAAATCAAGTGGTGCGATGAACACAGTTTGTTGAAGATGTTGATAACCAGTAGCGAAGCACTAAAACTGGCACACCACTCACCATTTGCGGGTCATATGGGTATTGCCAAAACTACTAAGAGATTGCTGACACAATTTTATTGGCCTGGGTATATCAAAGATATTACCATACATGTACGTTCATGTACAGTGTGCCAAATGACCACACAAAAAGGCAAACATCCCAAAGCACACGTTCAGAAACCCGATTTAGCATCTCGGCCATTTCAGAAGATTGCTGTGGATATTGTGGGTCCACTGAACTCAATTACAGATCATCTTGACTATGATCGATCTTTGTACTCGTTGACCAGAAGCTGGTCCACTAAAGTACAACACAAGTAGATCCATCCTAGATTCATTATTACTAATCTTTAGTAGGATAGGATTCCCAAGTTGCATACTTTCTGATAGAGTAGTCAATTTATATCTACAGCTACCCAAGAGGCAATGAAAATTCTCGGTATTCCACAAGTTTTTAGTTCACCTTGGCACCCGATGACAAATGGTGTCAATGAAAATTACAACGGAGTCCTTAAACAAACTCTAGCAAAAGTGGCAGCTGAGAGACCCAAAGATTGGGATATTTTATTGCCAGCAGTACTATTTGCGTACCGTGAGGTACCACAATCCAGTACAGGTTTTTCTCAATTTGAGCTGGGATACGGAGCAAATCCTCGTGGTCCATTGTTGTTATACAATGATATGCTTACAAATAAGACATATGACCACCCATAAAGAGAAGCCAATGAAATGGTTACTCAATTGAGAGACAAAATCGTCACGGCTTGTCATATTGCAAAATCGGCACTTGAGAAAGCTGGAGAAAAGTACAGACAGTACGACAATAGAAACGCCAAGACAATAGTCTTGAAAGAAGAAGAAGAGGTCTGGTTGTTACTACCTGATCCTCTTGATTGCTTAGTTACTTCATGGCACGGTCCATTTAAAGTGATTAAGAAAATCAGTGATGTAGACTATCGTATTGATGTAAAAGGGAAACATAAAATTTTTCACATAAATATTTTGAAACCATATATTCCACGCGACAGTAACACATCACAGGTGACACAACAGATACCACATAGAATAGCAGCAGCTTTTTGGGTCATTAACGAACAGCAAGAAGACGCTATTAAACAACAAATTCCTACACCAACAGTCAATAGTGACAATGGTTGGCAGTCAATACAAATAAGTCAAAATCTGTCATCAGAAGACAAAGAAAAACTTATTACAGCAATAAAAGAGTTTAGCACAATATTTTTCTGATAAGCCTGGACAGACATCGCTTATCAAGCATAAGATCACTTTACTCTCAGATATTCCAGTCAAAGTGAAACCAAATCCTATTCCGATACATTATTTAGAGAAAGTGACAGCAGAAATATCGGAACTAGATCAAAGTGGAATTATCAGAAAATCCATTTCAAACTACTGTTCTCCGGTAGTTATTGTAAAGAAAAAAGATGGTTCATTGCGTCTATGTGTTGATTATAGAAAAGTAAATGCATTAACACTACTGGATGCAGAACCAATGCCAAATATTGATGAGTTGATTGAAAGCATGGCAAACTCGAAACTCTTTTCGAAGATTGACCTCACCAAGGGATATTTGCAAATCCCCATGGATGAAGATTCTATGCATATCACAGCTTTCAGTACTCCATTAGGTCTATATGATTGGGCATATCTTCCATTCGGTTTACAGAATGCGCCAAGCACATTTATTCGCATGATGAGGAGATTACTCTATGGGATTCCTACGTATATGAACGACATCTGTATTCATACTACAGACATTGACACACATGTCAAAATTCTCAAACAGGTATTTCAGAGAATACAACAACACGGTCTTAAAGCTAAGCCAAGCAAAATTGAGATCGGGTTTACTGAAATACAATTCCTTGGTAATAGAATTTCTAATGGATTTAGAAAGACAGATCCACTGGTGGTTACAAAAATTCTTAATATCAAACCTTCAACGACAAAACAGGAATTAAGAAGTCTGTTAGGTCTGATTAATTACTATATATATATATATATATATATATATATATATATATATATATATATATATATATATATATATATATATATATATATATATATATATAGATTAATATAGTTTATTTCTAACTTTGCTGACATGACAGCAACATTTTCTGAACTGCTAAAGAAAGGTTAGCCTACAAAAATAGTTTGGACAGATGACCATGACAAACTATTACAACAGGTAAAAACTCTGTTTAGTAATTATCCTATTCTGAAATTACCTGATATTTCAAAAGATTTCGTGTTACAAACAGATGCGAGTTTTCATGCAATTTCAGCTGTGTTGCTTCAATTGCCATTAACATTGGCACCTTTCCGTCTTGACAGACGATAGTTTGGTACATTGTGCTTTAAAATGGCTTAATAACTACGATCCATGGCGGTGGCGAGTGTGGCTGGTAAGGCCAATTCTTGCTTCAAATGTTTGCCCACAAAAGGTGCTTGTGAAAACATGGTCATTTCCACCATTTTGCACCATCTTACCGGTCACACGAACTGTGTGTGCTTTATCTGCAATCATTTTCTCCTTTGTCTTTATTCCGTTTCTGATAGTTGCCCTCCATGCAACACGTTCAGCGGCGACGTGCTCCCAAAGTGCATTATCAATGCCTGTATCAATCATGTCCCGCTTACACACATCTTTGTATCGTAGTAGAGGCCGACCCTGAGATCTCCTACCCGTCTGTAATTCACCAAAAAAGATGTCCTTTGGTATTCTACCATCACCCATTCTCCTAACATGTCCTATCCATCTAAGTCTACGAAGACTGAGATTGGAATACACCGTCACACAACCTGATCTTTCCAATACTTCAGTATTTGTGATTTTGTCTTGCCACTTAATACCAAGTATTCTTCGCATACACCGCATATGAAAGCTGTTTAAACGTTTCTCTTGGCGTGAGTAAGTTGTCCAGGTTTCACTGCCATAAAGAAGAGTACTAAGGACACAGGCTTGGTAGACGAGGACTTTTGTTTTGGCAGTAAGCTTCCTGTTCTCCCAGACTCTTTTTGCTAACATGTTCTTTGTTGTTGCTGCCTTGTCAATCCTGATGTTGATTTCCTGATCGAGGGATAATTTGCTATTTACCTCTGATCCTAGATATGTAAAATGGTCTACTATCTCCAGTTCGGCGTCGTCAATAAAGATTGATGGTACACCATGTGTACCTTGTGACATAATCTGTGTCTTCTTTTTGTTAATTGTTAAACCAAATTCAGAACAAGCATTGGAGAATGCAGATAGTAGATGTTGTAATTCTTCCTCAGAGTGGGTCGTAATCGCAGCATCATCCGCAAAAAGCAACTCTCTGATTAGTACCCTGCTAATTTTGGTATTGGCCTTCAATCTCTGAGCATTATAGAGGCCACCATCTGAGCGTGAGTGAATGTATATACTATCATCCTGATCACGAAAGGCATATTTCAGTAGAAGTGAAAAGTATATTCCAAAGAGGGTGGGGGCTAGCACACAGCCTTGCTTAACTCCACTCTTGATTTCAAACTCTTCTGAAGTTGAGCCATCAAACTTGATTATACCCTTCATGCCTGTGTGGAACGATTCCACAATGGACAGGAGAGTTGGTGGGCAGCCAATCTTCTTTAGTGCTTTGAACAGACCCTAACGACTGACCAAATCGAATGCCTTTGTGAGGTTGATGAAGGCAATAAACAGTGGCTGATTTTGTTCCCGGCATTTTTCTTGCATCTGTCGCAATGAGAATATCATATCAATGGTAGACCGGTTCTGACGGAAGCCACACTGTGATTCGGGGTAGACTTGATCTCCCAGGACTTGAAGTCTGTGCAGGACAATTCTGGCAAATACTTTCCCAACAATACACAGAAGTGAGATACCCCTATAGTTGTTACAGTCGCTCCGATCTCCCTTGTTCTTGTACAGCGTTATGATGTTTGAATCTTTGAAATCCTGTGGGACTTGTCCTTCTCTCCAGCATAGCTCTATTAGCTGGTGGATCTGTAGAGCGAGTGTGTCTTGCCCACTCCTGATCACCTCTATTGGAATCCTATCCTTACCTGGAGCCTTGCCAGATGCAAGCTCATTTATAGCACACTTAACTTCTGTTATAGTGGGAAGTGTGTCCAGGTGGTCAAGAGTTGGCAGGGCCTCTATGGCGTTTAGGGCATCATCCGCTAGCTTGGTCTCACTTGAGTAAAGCTCTAAATAGTGCTCGACCGATCTATCCATCTGCTGTTTCTTATCAGTGATGATTTCTCCAGCCAAGGTTTTCAGCGGTGCACTTCTTTTGATCATTGGCCCACAGGCTTTCTTTATCCCTTCATACATGCTTCTGATGTTTCCCTTATCACTTGCGATTTGAATGGACTCACATAACTTGATCCAATAATCATTCGCACACTGCCTGGCAGCCTTTTGTACATCCTTCCTTGCTTGCTTCAGCTCACTCAGAGTGTTACGTGTTGGTCTTTCCTTGTTTCTTAAGAGAGCTATCTTCTTTTTATCAATCAAGGGCTGCAGTATCCGGCTGTTTGCCGCAAACCAGTCCTGCCTCTTATGATCCACAGTGCCGTAAACCCCTACCGCTGTTTTATAAATAGTTTCCTTAAGTTTACTCCATTTATCATTTACTATACAATTTTCTGATGTATCATTGAAAGCGTCTTCAAGTTGCTGTTGAAATTCAAAGCACTTTCCAGGATCGTGAGTGTTAGTAATATTAATCCTGGGGCTAGACTTGTGTTTAGCTGTGTAGATTCTCTTTGGTCTCAGTCTAACCCTTGCAACAACCAAAGAATGATCTGTATCACAGTCAGCACTGTGGTAACTTCGAGTTAATGATGTATGGTTCAGATGTTGTCTCCGTGTGATAATGAAGTCCAGCTGATGCCAATGGCGTGATCTTGGATGTTTCCATGTGACCTTATGCATCTCTTTTGTTTTAAAAAAGGAGTTTGTAATACATAGGTCATTTCTAGTGCAATGTTCCAGCAGCCTTTGTCCATTATCATTCATGCGACCGATGTTGTATTTTCCAAGGCACACTGGCCATGAACTCGAGTCCTTGCCCACACGAGCATTGAAATCACCGAGCATATAAATGTAGTCGGATTTTGGAACTGCCTTGATCGCAGAGTCTAGCTGCTCATAGAACATATCCTTCACATCATCAGAGGAAGCGAGTGTCGGTGCATATGCAGTGGGAATGGTGGCAAATCCACAGGAGGTTGCCAAGCGCAGTGATAATAATCTTTCATTATCTCCAGCTGGGATATCAATCATTCCCAGTAGCGAATTCTTCACTGCAAAGCCCACACCATGTTGCCTTTTTTCTGCCTGCCCTATTCCCTTCCAAAAAAAGGTGTAATTGTTTTCCCTGAGTGACCCTTCCGCAGCGAGGCGAGTCTCCTGCAGGCCAGCAATATCAATGTTAAGACGATTGAGTTCGGCATCAATCACAGCCGTTTTTCTCACATCGTCAATATTGGTCAAGTCAGTGGAAAATCCTGGACACATGGTTCTCACGTTCCAGGTTGCAAGCCGTAGCTTGAGGTTTCTATTCTTTTTATTAGTACCTGGTGCATTGGTTTTACAGCCTGCGATTCAGATTTTGTCCTAGCCCCAAGCACCCATTGAAGCAGGCAGGCTGTGGCGGATCAGCACCCAATTGGCTGGGTAGCTGATCAGTGACACCTGTAGGTGTCTCCCACCGTCAGAGGCAACGCGAAGCGCCCCATGTCTACGCCAACTGACAAGGACTTATAACCCGTAACAGTTGCCTCTCGCTTTGATTCCGAGACCGGTTAAGACCAGGGATGGAGTTATTGCCTCTCCATAGCACAAAGCCTGGGCTAAAATAAAGAAACCATGTGTTGCCCATGCAGCATGATCCCTCTCTCGGCCTGCCTAGTTCCCTCCAGAGGAAAGTTGACACCTATAATCTGGAACAAGACAAGCTGCAGAAGCTGCCGGATCAGCAAAGCAATGCTCTAACTGTCCGCCTGTCGGAGCTTCGATCCTATACCAGCTGCCAACCAAGGCTTAGGGCCTGGTCTGCCCTGCCATGACTTATTTTGTCTTTGGGTTGCATTTCCTCGCACCAGGATAAGGCTAGCACCCTCCCAATTGCGCTCTTCCGCCAGAAGCCGTTGGCACAATGTGGGGTGTCGGGTTTGGTAAGCGCCGCCCAATATTCGGCGCTGACAGAAAGCAGGTAGTACCGTCTACTGTCATACGGTAGCTCAGTCATATCTGACTAAGACCTGAATTGCTTTAAAAAGTCTTTAGTTGCTTTAGTTTTTAAATAACTACTTAATATTTCTTGTGAAGTTTCCATCTGTCATTATGTCACTAGTTAATGCATGTTTGATAATTTTACTGACATTCAAATTTGATTTTGTTTGTTTCATTCTTATAACTGTGCTTGCCATACTTGTTGGGCCATGTCATATTTTTGTCCCTTTATTGACTGATTACCATTCTGCAATCACTAAAGTGCTCAAATGTTACAGAAAAGTTCTTAGAACAATGTGAATCCAAAAATAAAGAAAAATAGTGACATTCTACAAATCTAAATTGTTGAAAAGAAGAACTGGCTCATAAACAGGAACACATCTCAGAAACTGAAATATTTTGGCTATGGTAAAAGTCACAGCAGCTTGAAAGAACAGCAACGAAAGGCATGGCTCTTGACAGGGGTTGAACAGCACAAAGATGTACACAGTGCATTGCGAGTCATGGGCATCAAATTGGTGCTAGACCAATAGGAATTCAGTGGGCGATGTGTTCAGTGTCACACCAACAACCTTCACTTTCCAAGACATTTCCTGGTAGCATTTCTGGCTGGGTCGACCTGGGAGCCAATGACAATTTTAAAACTTCACCCCACCCTCATGATTAACTGGAATCATCTTCAATGCACACAAAATACATCTTATGTTCTCCGACTCGTTCAGCAAATGTCAGAATGTAGAGAAGCTGGTTGTTGCTGAAGTGCATAGATTTTGAATGCATCTATGTCATCTGTCATCATCCATGTCACAGTCACTAATGAGACAAGAGATCTAGCCTGATTCATCAACCTGTATTAATCATAAACACGTTACATGTGGTATATATTATCTTAAGGTAAGAATTACATTCTACTTCAGTAAAAAGCTATCAGATACACAGAGAAATTATGCTATCACTGAGCTTGAAGCTTTTGCATTAATTGAGAGTATTGAGAAATTCTCGATATATTTACTGGGTAGAAAATTTCTGCTTCTTTCGGATAACAAACCTCTACATATATTTAAATCTGGTCATCCTAAGAATTCCAGAATTCATCGATGGTCTTTGCTCTTGCAGGATTATGAATTCGATATCTGTCATATTCATGGAAAGGATAACAATCTTGCGGATCTTCTTATTCGATTATAAATAGATAGGTCTGCTTCACAGTTGTTCACTTTTGTTCTTACTATTTCGTTGTGTTGTTCATAGATTGTTAGAAAAGTTTACAGATAGCACCTAATTAAAATTGCAATGTATATAGCAACCAACAGATTGAAATACATTAATGTAATATGTAATATAGGCAGATAGATACATATGTGGATATGTTGTATTTTTACCAGAGACATGAAATGATGAAGTAACTGGTGTTGTGGCACATTGCAATTTTTCCCGCATATTTCAAGTGCTGGAATAACGAAACTGTGTTGGAATGACGGAACTATTCGTTTATTCGTATCCATTCAATTATTTGGAGACGGAACTTTGAACTTTGTACGTTATGGAGATGACAATCCGATCGATTATGATATTCCGCATCATTCAGATTGACGGACTAAGTATTTTACTCAGAAACAATGTCTGTGATTTAATTAATTGGAATGACATTAAGTAAATAGTGTAATAACATTAGTATATTATGTATAAATTGACATATATGAATTAGTAATTAGGTTAATAGTTAACTCAGTTATATTAGTAGTTATATTATTAGAATAATTAAATGCTTAATTAATGGTTCAGTATTAATAACTGTTACAATTTGAATTTGATAATTCTTAATGGGTTATAAGAGATCCTCACAGGATGAGCCACTACAACGAAGGTCACGTGATAGTAATAGAATATCTCTAAAGTTAGCACAGCGAACAGCAATGACTTCCACCTCACTTATTGGATACAAGAAACACCGAAAGCATACAGGAAGCAGCGACATAATTGAGCATCAACTGATACTGACTGCTTGGTACTTATTACTAACCCTCGTCCACGACTCCGGGTTTTAACCTAGAGTGAGGACACTTGTTCATTTGGACAAGTTAGGGACTAATGTAATATTAGTTGGACCGGCCCTCCGACAGGCCGGCCACACGATGTTCAATGGGGGTTTGAACAGGTGGGCGTGCCCGTCATATAATGTTATTTTTGGGGGGTTGTTAATAAGAGCCATAATGTCGTACTCAGCACTACATATGTATCATGAGGTCAGCAATGCTATTGTGCATGGGTTTATATCGCAAGGTGTATGTATATGTAGAAATGATTGTATCATTTAATGTGAGGGGGAGGGCATAATGCCACATAACGATTGCAGGTACACATCATGCAGAAAGGATTAAAGGAAAATCCCAAGGGATAGCAAAGTGGACAGTGCAATAGAAAGCCAAAGAGACGGGATGCGTCACGAAAAACGTAAACCTAACGACCAAGGGCATACACTGTGGAGCCATGTTTGTGACTGGTTGTGTTTTCATTTCTGGAACCAAGAATTCGGATGGCGATCGGATATCTGGATGCAACGATGCAATGATCTTTGGGTGGATAGCTGGAGGAAGCATTCGTTGAAAAGAATCTGTAGATTTCAAAACAGGGACGGAAGACTAGACGAATCGCTGATGAAAGTGACGGCAAGGACCTGAAAGAATGTAAATAGGCAGGGCATCGGGATAAATCGGGCAGATGTAGATATACTATGGGTGGACACCGTAAGTAGATGTTGTCCCTGCGGTAAGGGAGCTTCTATATGGCCATTTGAACTGTATGTCGGAATTATGTACACTACATTAAAAAGGTGTTTAACTGTTTTACCGAGCTACGTGCTGTATTTCATATTCACCAGTTGTTTAGGTCAGAATTGCCAGTGTTACGTATTACAATGCTTCGTTGTTTATTCGATTTATTTAATTATGGAGCAGAGGCGAGCCTGGATGAACGACGTGACGCGCGCGCGCGCGCGCGCGTGTGTGTGTGTGTGTGTGTGTGTGTGTGTGTGTGTGTGTGTGTAACACTATTTCCAGGAACCTTCTACATGACTGTAAAGCTTGGACAATGATCAGTCTCACATTTCACCACAAAAAATTTTCGTATTCAACTATCGTGTTTATTGTCTTTGTTGATCCTTGCCTTTGGTGGTTTCTGGAGAAAAATTCTGCCATGGTATTTCTTTCCCACGAATAGGCATCAAAGCAAATGAGCACTCCGTCGATGAACGCGTGACTTTTAAAAAAATTGCTGCTGCATGTATGAAAGTGAGTGGTCTGTGCTCTGTTTGCACAACAAATTGTTCTTTCATTAGAAAACTGGACAGTTCATGTACCGACCACACAATAGCCATCATCTCACGTTATCACGTTTAACATTTCGTCTCTGGTGGCGAGAGGTTCCCCCTGACTTGTAGTATTGGATGTATGACAGGCTCCGTCTTTTGAATAGAACATCCTCAGGTTCTCGTCGATGAAGCGTCTCCCCTAAGAATACATTGTAAGTCAAGATTAGGGAGAATTAAAACGCGATGACTAGAATATAGTTTTGTCATATTTTTGAGTGCATGCTCGTACTACTGAGTCCATACCACTCTATTGGGTCTGCCCTTCTGTGTCAACGCAGACACAACTGATGTGATGGCTGACCAAAATTTCTTTTTGACTATATTGTTGAAGTGCGTGATGTGTAACAGGATGTTCACATCTATCATCATCTGGAACGTAAATTGTCGCCCATTGTCAGGCAAAATATCATTAGGGAAAACCCAATCCAGAGAGGACAGCAAATTGTGCTTCGGCCACAGCTTCTATTGTACTGTGTTTAAAAGGTACGGATTCTGGCCATCTAGTGTAACGATCAGTCATGGTGAAGATATACTTAAAACCCCCGTTGGACATCACTGACATGGGTCACTGATGTCAATAACACGCTTTTGAACTGGCCAGACTTTCATGTCTGTAGCTTGCACCGGTGCACATGATCTACTATATAGCTTGCTATCTTTACCAAACCCTCACCAATTACACTGGGTTACGACTCCCTGCTGTGTAGTACATCAACATTTGTTTTTCTCGTTTCTATTGACATCATTTTATTGGTCACTATGAGGAAATCTAACGTATTATTTTCTGTACGATATGACGTATTGGTTCACAATTTAGATGTTGTTTATATGTCTGGGTAATTTGTTAGGTTACTTGCTGTTACCTGCTCTATTATTTAGTGTAAGAACTGAAGAAATAAACAACTAGTATAGGAGAGAGTATGAGGGATTTATACTCGGTGTTACTCATACAACGTTACTTTGCGCGTTCTCGAATTTACAGATGCATTGCTCACCCATCAGTTGAAAGCTAAGTTTTCTTTTGAGGAGGGGGGTTATATAACGTGCGTGATGTGGGCAAGTTAGAGGCAACATGGCCCAAAGATATAGGCTCAGTGGATTTGAGTTGATTACGAGGGGAAACTGGGGAGAGTCCTGCGTAACAGGTTATTTTACAAGGCCGGTAGAAGGCAGTATTGTGTTCGCATGGAGCAAATGTATCTACCTGTATCCACAAGAAATCAAAGACACCACCAATAATTATACATAAATTCGCAACCTGTATAAACACTACCTCAGTATAGACTACGTGTCTCCCTAAAAATAATAACTAACCAATAAACATTCCAATATGTATGGCACGTTACACCTTCCTTAGGTATTTATAATACCAATGTTAAACATTGCCTCAGTGAGTCGTGTATTATTGATTATTTTTCAAACGTATTAATGCTAATTGTTCTTGTGTTGTCTAAGATTAGCTTTATAAGTGATGGTGAATGAAATTATGTATGAGAGAACTTAGAGAAGAAGGGCAGAATGTCAGACGGGCCTGTGTGCCCAATTCTTAACCCTTTGAAAATAAAGATTGTTCGTCTGAGATGGTGCATGTTCAATACGTATATACATCAGTAATAAAGCTTCTGTGTGTGTGTGCGAAATCGGATTTCTCAAGTGAATAATTGTTGTTGATAAGTAGTCCGGCACAATATTCACACTGACATACCCTAGACACCACCACTGCCACTTCTATCTGTCAGCAGCATTGTGACATCCTTGTCTATGCAGATTTATTGCACCAAGCTTATCCTGCATATCTTAATTCCCTTTTCTCACTCCTGGGGGTACCAAGAGCAGCTACATCTATCTTTTAAATGAACCACTTCTTGGCTGTTTTCTTGAGTATCTATGGACTGTGTCTTAAATCAGCATAACATACATTTGTTCCGAGTTTTCTCTCTGGGTTCTTGAGTGGTAATTAGTCGTTTCTGACAAAGTTAAGGGATCACAAACTGCAGAACTACAGAACTACCCAGAACTAAACACCAGTTGGAAAATTATGATTTTTGACAATTGGTAGTCATCTGTTTTTTCCCATGAGCTCCACATTGATGATTCTGTGATATAATTTGCAATCAATCAATCATGTGCCATGCCGGAAAGCGTGGGCTGTCATGAATCGCCATTTCACTCGATCACCAATGTCGTGGATCAGCTCAGTGTTCCTGTCTCGTCCATGCCATGTGGTCAAGCCATCCAGGTATTTTCCTCTCGGTCTTCCTCTTGGTCTGTTCCCCTCTATCTTGCCAGTTGTCACTAAGTTCTCCAATCCATTTCTTCTCATAACATGTCCAACAAATTTTGACTGTCTACGTCTAATTTCTCTAATCAGTCTACGATGTTCATTTGTCTCCTGTAGTACTTGGTCATTGGTTTTTCTGTCTGTCCATGGTATTCTTTGCATTTTCCTCAGAAACCACATTTCTGCAGCCATCAGATGCTTTTCAGCTTGACTGCTCATTGTCCAAGTTTCATATCCATACAAAAGAACAGGCTCTATGTATCCCCTCAACACTCTTTTTCTCGTTTCAATTGACATCTTTTTATTGGTCAGAATGTTTGTCATCTTGCTAAAGGCTACTTTCGCCATGGCGATTCTTGTTCTAATCTCTTCAAGGCATCTCCCATCAGATGTTATAACTGTTCTGAGATAATTGTTGAAGAATATTTCCATTTACTTGTATATTACATTGTGGCACTTCTTCCTTCCTACTGACGACCATAACCTGAGTCTTTTTACAATTTAATTCTAACCCCAGTTGCTCACTGTGTACAACAACCGCATCTACTAATTGTTAAATGTCCTGTGCATTGTCTGCAATTAATACTGTATCATCTGCATATCTAATGTCATTGATGTTTCGTCCTCCAATGCTGATTCTATTTATATCCTCTACATTTCTGAAAATATTTTCACTGTACAGGGACAAAAGATCTGGAGACATCACACATCCCTGCCTAACACCTCTCTTAATTGGTTGATACTGTTCCCCTTCATTATCAATCCTTATTGCGGCTTGTTGTTTCCAATATAT
Source organism: Cepaea hortensis (assembly GCA_963921405.1). Taxonomy (NCBI): domain Eukaryota; kingdom Metazoa; phylum Mollusca; class Gastropoda; order Stylommatophora; family Helicidae; genus Cepaea; species Cepaea hortensis. Next base: position 189,207,241 of record OY992876.1, read on the forward strand.
GTTTTTTATAAGTCTAATGTCTTTCCCATCAATTTGTAGATATGCAAGCATATCCACCTTGCTGATATGTCTAATGCTAACAAAAGCCTTTGTATAGTCAATAAAGCAAAGATGTATATCCTTGTTTACTTCTATAGCACGTTCAATAACTGTTCGCAGCATATACACATCATTTACTGTACCCTTTCCTTCTACAAACCCGCATTGTTCTTCTTTCAGGTTGTATCTTCTTCCTCATTCTTTGCATAATAATCCTTAGCAAAATCTTTGTGATGTGACTCATTATACTAATTGTTCTATGTTGATCACATTCCAAGGTTCCTGATTTCTTTGGGATTGCAATAAATATAGAGTTATATAATTCAGGAGGTATATCTCCAGTATCATATAATGTGTTGAGCAGTCTGGTGACTTGATCTAGTCCAAATTCTTCTAAAGCTTTAATCATTTCTGCTGTGATGTTATCTGCACCGGGGGCCTTGCCAGCTTTCATATGCTTAAGAACATTTCGAACCTCCATATCCAAAATTGGCGGTCCTTCATTATTAAATCTAATATTGTACTGTTCGTCTCTGTTATCATCATAAAGGTGTTTCACATAATCTGTCCATACCTGTAGAATCTGGTCTTTTTCTATTATGATTTTGCCATCTTCAGTTTTTAGACACCCTGTTGATGTACTTGTTCTTTTATTAGTAAGTTCCTGAATTCTTTTGTGCACTAATTTGGTATTTTGACTGTTGTGTTGGCTTTCAATTTCTAAGCACTTTTCCTCAAGCCATGCTTCTTTTGCCTCCTTACTTAATGTTCTGATTTGTCTGTGAATTTCTTCATATTTGACAGAATTATTTTTGTTGAGTCTTCTTGTTTCCATGAGGTGTAAAATTTCTTCAGTCATCCATTTCTTACGACCCACCTTCTTTAACTTTGGAATAGTTGTTTCTGCAGCCACATTGACTGAATTCTTCAACGTTTCCCATTGATTATCCACATCCTGGAATAGGATCTCTAGATCAGGCAAAATTTCAAATCTGTTCTGTACTTCTATGTTGAATTTGTTTTGTATTTCCTTGTCATTACTCAATGTACACAAATCATATTTAGTGTTTCCTGTTATATACTTGACTTTCTTCAACTTTATCTTCAATGTTCCTGTGAGTAATCTGTGGTCATTATAACAATCAGCACTGGGAACTGTTTTTGCTATTGTTAATGCGTTTCTAAATCTTCTGGTAATCAGAATGTAGTCAATCTGGTTTCTAATCCTGCTATCAGGACTCCTCCATGTCCATAATCTTCTAGGGTGTTGTTTGAACCAGGTGTTTCCTACAATCATTTCCTGTTCTTTTGCACACTCTACGAGTCTGTATCCTCTTTCATTTCTCTCTCCTAAACCATAGTTTCCTACTGTGTATCTATCTCCTTGATTTCCTACTTTTGCAATGAAGTCCCCTATTGTGATGTTTATTTCTGAATTTTTACATTTCTTTAAGGCAGACTCTATGTCATTATAAAATTCTTCTACACTATCTTCACTGGATTCTCCTGTTGGGGCATATACTTGAATAATATTTATGCTAAAAGGTCTGCCACTTAATTTAACTAGTAGAACTCTGTCCGACACGGCCCAATATCCTTGAATAGATTTTGATGTTTTCCGGTCCAGAATAATTGCCACTCCCCTCTGACGATCTTCACCTCCAGAATAAATAATCTTGAAATCTTCCTCTATCTTGATGCCTGCTCCTGTCCATCTCGTTTCGCACATACCTAAAATATTAATTTTTTCCCCTTTCAATTTCTTGTTTTATGTTCTCTAATTTTCCGTCGTTGTTTAACGCCCTAACGTTCCAAGTTGCTAATTTTAACGTCTCTCTCCTTGTCTTGCGATGATCGGTCTTTAAGCGAATCATGATATACTAGGCAATTTTAAAGAGGTAGTTTGCCGTTGTTTTCCTCTATGGCAGTGACCTTACTGGTCGGAGACCGCAGCCATTGACTCAAGACGAGTTCCTCTGCCTGCCGTCGTGTAACTCGAGGCCATGACCCACAAATATCTGTCGGCTGCCCTCAAAATTACATCCACCACCTGCCGTCCGTGGCTTCTTTTGAAAACTTCCAATAAAAGGAACACAATATAACATCACATAATCCACAGGGAAACACTATTCACAGGGAATCCAAAGGAAATCACACGAAATCCAATGAAAAACACTAAATAGCGTCCCTCCGAAAAGTAACGCTTCATCTTGTCGCCATATTTCTTCTAAATTGCACAGACATAAATTAATGAATATTTATAGATTATTTGTAATTGTTTTTGTTATCCTCCATGTTTATGATCCATGCAGTAGTACCGACTTAAAGTTATAACTGAATACTCGAAGTTTGTTGTTAAGTTTAATTTCTTTTGACTTCTACAATTATCCTAATGTTACAAAGCCTCCTTTAGCCGTTTATATTTCTACAATAATATTTTAATGAGTTCCACTTTTCTATATTGTAACATAAATAGGTATGTCATTCCGCGCCGTAAATTGAGGTTTTACCAAGCGGGATTGTTTTATCATTTTCTTGATTTATTCTCATTATATTTGTTTATTTCCCTGTGCATTTTTAAACCTTATTGTTGCGACCTCCCATCCAAAATTGTTGGTTCTGCATATCAGTTTGTGTATGAGACGGGAGGGGGAGGAGGAGGGGCATTTTCCTTTGTATGGCCTAAATACAGCACTGTTTCACCTGTGCTTGGAGTTTGAGTGCCTGCTCCAGCCGCCCCCCCCCCTTGTTTCAAATAATTCCAAAATGCCAATGTCGCAGTGTTTCATCTTTTTTTTAAAACTTATTATTCTTTGTTTCTCTCAGCGTTCGAATAACACACTAACACACAGGGGTAGTAAATCACAAACAGGTAATAAATGTTGGGTCTTCTTACAATGTCCTGTAAAGGACAATCACGTGACTTAGTCTGAAAAGCTTATTGAATTTTCAAAAATGAATACTACATGCACATATCAGCGGCTGTGCCTTAGATGTTCTTAAAGTAGTTTTATAATCCCAACATATCGCGTTCGAACTCAGCAGCAGCCGATTTGAGAGCAGGTCGTTTTGCGTAGGTTTTCACAAGAGTATGAGCGTCGACTAGTTATAAAGCAATAAACACCTACTGAAGGTAAACTTGTCTAGAAAATCACACTTAGCGGGAAAAGTGCAGGAGTAAATTGCGACGTCCAGCGAAGGACATGCAAATAACTACAGCAGACATCTGGAATAAACATCATCACGTAATTGATTAACTGAACAATAGAAGATAGAAATGAGCGTCACCTCGCCACCCACCTCTCACTATTCCTTGTATAATACAAGGAATCCGTGCAGCTAGCCCGTGTTTCCGAGTCCGCAACCCGCTTCCTGCACATGTATATAAACTGAAAATCTGAGAACAGCCTTCGTTCTTTCAGCAGAATGAACTATTATCTCGTTTAATCATGATTTCGGATCTGTGAGAGGTTCTATGTGAATGAATGCTGGTTATTGCCGTTCTTGAAATCTAGTTATCTATTTGGCACAAAGGAGTTTCTTAATTCTCGTAAAGTGAACGATGTGCTTTTAAGTGATGGCTGTTCATGCAACTAGAATGGAGTATTTAGACATAACATTTGTTCTTCGACACGGTAATACAGCGCCGCTGTAGGCTAATGGAGTGTACCCAGGATCAAAGCGCATTAATACCCACGGAGTCAATGTTTGCGGAAACATGATGCAGTTCTGATTTGGTATGTGTAAAAGGTTTAGCTGTTTGCCAATGTTTTTCACCAACTTTTTTTTGTTTGGCAGTGAATCAGTTAAACAGCTATATGCGAAATTAAATTGTGTGTTTTCTCTCTCTCTCTCTCTCTCTCTCTCTCTCTCTCTCTCTCTCTCTCTCTCTCTCTCTCTCTCTCTCTCTCTCTCTTTCTCTCTCTCTCTCTGTCTTTCTGTCTTTCTGCTGTCTCTATCTATCTTTGTAGGCCTCTTTCTCAGTGTCTCGCTATATGTTTCTCTGAATCTCTCTGTATCACTGTCTTTTGTCTTTCTGACCTACTCTGTCTCTCCTTGTGGGTCTCTCTCTTAATGTCTCTCTCTCTCTCTCTGTCTCTCTCTTATTGTGAATCTCTCTCTCTCTCTCTCTCTCTCTCTCTCTCTCTCTCTCTCCCTCTCTCTCTCTCTCCGTATCACTTATACTCACGGATACATTTATATTAGTAATTGTATTTTTCATTCATTGTTTTGCAATTATTTACATTACCTAAATGTATTGTCTTCCGTTTGTCAGAAAATTGATTGCTGAATAACTTATATGTGTTTAAAAGGAAAATACGATTCCATTTTCACGCATTGAAATGTATTAGGCATATGATGATAGCCCCCTACGTGTTTAAGCCATTGGGCACTCGATGGGTGATAGTGACAATATCAGGCCGCCTTTACTTCCCAGAACAGTTACTGGTACTCATGTTTAGGCTGGTGCTAACCACATAGGTCGATTCAACCTAAAATGGGCATCAGGAAATACAGTGCAGACCTGATAAGGCGAACTCAGATGGGACCCAAGAAGAAGTTATTCTTATCAGATACACCCATTAATAAGAGTTCAAGCATAAAATAATGCATTTACAACGTGCAATACAATATTGTTCTTCACAACAGAAATTCGCCACATCCGAGATCAACTTAAAAGGGGTGTGTACTGTATTCTGCTAACTCGGCAAGCAGGGTGTTGACCACATCAACTTTTGATTGCTGGTTTTTTTAATTTTTGTTGACTCGCTTTGAACTGAAGCGTACTCCATACGCGTGCTACTACTGTACTTCTACTGCACTGGATTGACTTTTAAGTGTGGATTAGCTTTCCCTATTATCAGCGTCACTGGCCATCAGGCGTTTGCTTCTTTTTACTTCAGCCTAAAGTATTAACCGACTGCGACTTCTGATGTTCTTGTAATTTACATCCCCAAGTCAAGAACGAGAAGTCGACAATTTAGTCCAGCTGACTGGTGGTAGGGCTGAACCCGCTACCTAGGTATCAGCGCATCGGACGTTTAAGAGCAGGCGCTCAATTCCATTCGGCTATGCTGACCTATTAGAGTGCTGATTGGTTTATAAAATCGTGGGCTAACGCTATATACCCAATAATAATGTGGACTGACACTATATACCCAATAATAATGTGGACTAACACTCTATACCCAATAATAATGTGCGCTAACACTCTATACCCAATAATAATGTGGGCTAACACTCTATACCCATTAATAATGTGGGCTAACACTCTATACCCAATAATAATGTGGGCTAACACTATAAACTCAATAATAATGTGGGCTAACACTCTATACCCAATAATAATGTGGGATATCACTCTATTCCTAATTATAATGTGGACTAACACTCTATACCCAATAATAATGTGGGCTAACACTCTATACCCAATAACAATGTGGGCTAACACTCTATACCCAATAACAATGTGTGCTAACACTCTATACCCAATAATAAGGTGGGATATAACTCTATTCCCAATTATAATGTGGACTAACACTCCATACCCAATAATAATGTGGGCTAACACTCTATACCCAATAATAATGTGGGCTAACACTCTATACCCAATAACAATGTGTGCTAACACTCTGTACCAAATACGCATCTGGAGTAGGAAAGGGTCCTTTACTTAACAACTATCAAGCATATGCTTCTGTCAGTTGTTTATGGGAAAAAAAAAAAACACGAATTAACGCAGCTGTACCGAACACAATTATGAAAAACATACGACGTTGCGGCGACTAGCCTTCATCAATTATAATGATAAAGGATAGTTGCTGTAACGCCACATGTTTTCCGTATTGGTGTTCTGTAAAGCTGCAAAACTTCTTGTTATTTTATATTGTTCACATTTCCACAACTTTACCGCAGTTCCACTAATTGTATGTCATGTGTTTGGTTTACAAAAACTTCTTAAATAATCGTTATCACATTGTAATGAAATAACTGTAGGTAGTTCCATGCCTTTTACTTACCTAAAGGTTATTCTTGTCAAAAACATATAATACTTTATCAGCAGCTGCCGCAGTGAAACTCACAAACGCAAGCCGACAATATCAATCTGGTATATATTTTAAAGCCTCCAAAAGATATCTAGGGATGTTTCAAAGGTAACGAATAATTAAAAAACAGCAATAAAAAATGTATTGCTTAAATTACACGTGTATGCCTGTCTGCTCTCTTCTCGAAGGGTACAACATTATAAACACTAGTTTATACCTGTTCTTATCCAGTTTATGTGCTTTTATTTTCAACACCCAGTTCTTCAGGATATAGATCTATCGTGCATATTCGGCTCATGGCTGTCAGTGCTTTCGACGTGTGCATCATAAATACTTTATTCTCGACACCCTCCCCCCAACCACCTCCCACTCCCACTCGTCCCCCAATTACGTACAGGCATCCTTATGATCAAATATAAGGAACCCCTTTCGATGCCGTGATGCGTGTGGAGTTAGTTAGTTAGTTAGTCGCAGTTCCAACTTCACAGCAACGGGTCGTTCCCATTATGCTCCGTTCATGTGCCAGTGTATATCACACAAAACGCTCCCCACTGCCCAATGTGAAAAGTGGAAAAGACAGGAGTCTCGACAAACAACAGCCCGCACAGATACACTGTGCATAATGCCGCCGCCAGAATGTCAACACACCAGTCCCCCACGAAACACCCAATTCATCTCTGATGGAATCGGCAGTCATTTTCCTATCTGGATGTTTCCTAGATGTTCACCTACACAGTCCACGAACATACAGTACATCACCGACGGCAGTGGCAATCAACCAGAATCCCAGCAGCTACGCATTTCTGCGTAAGGCAAAAACTGGTCAACTCTGGGACATAGCCACCTGCCATCGCTCCGAACATGCAGTCACGTTCCAAACATAAAAACGTGGGCAGATTCAAAAGCACTTCACACGAAACTCACAGCGCACAGTGTCGCACCACGCACTCACTCAGTAGCAGGGCGACGGAATGCGTATGGAGTAAATGGTACTAATCCCTTATTTTATAGACCAGTCCGCACTAAATAGATGATGCGGTCAATATTATACTGGACGCCTTTATTTCCCAGTGTGTTTCCTGGCAAATATTTCATGCCGGATCGATCTTGGAGCCCAAGTCAAGTTTGAAAAAGAAAAAAAAACAATTAAAAAAAAACAAAAAACGTGCGTGCTTAATTTGCTTCTTGATATGAATAGAGATCACCAATGAATGCATGTTGTTTAAACCACTTTGCCATGCAGACAAACTTACAGAGTCATAGACACATCTATAGAAGGAATGACAGACAAATAGACACAATTATAGCAAATAGAAAGTAGACAGACAGAAAAACATATGGATTGGCAGCCAGATATATAAGCAAATAAAAAGATAGACATGCATACCGATGAATAGACATATAGATACATATAGATAAGTAAGAATACAGATATACGTTCATACATACATGTATGTAGAACGACATAAATACAGAAAGTCAAACATATTGACAAACAAAGTAACAGATAGAGGAATGGACAGAAGGATAGATGCATGTATGGGTGGATGAATGGATAGATATACAGATAGATAGGCAGATAAATAGAAATATGTATATGTAGATGAATAGACTGTTTCCAGACACTAACTTGCATCATCATCTCTCCGTTCTATATATAGAAATACAGACGGACAGACAAGCATAGATAGATGCATATATAGATGGATATACTGTGCATTAAACACCATTTCACAACATCGTCTCTGCTTTCTTCCTGCGATATTGTATTACTCGCACTTTTATTATTTTTCGCAGATCAGCATTTCCATTTCAGGCAAATCCATCTCTCTCTCTCTCTCTCTCTCTCTCTCTCTCTCTCTCTCTCTCTCTCTCGCTCTCTCTATCTCTCCCCCTTTCTCCCACATTTGTCCCGTTTCCCTCTGAATGACAACAACACATAACATGATTCGCCGCTTGAGCGACGTGTTTTCTCGGCAAATCAATGGAGAAAATCATCGGGTTTAGAGTAATCAGGGTTTTCCCAGTGCTTTTCCCTCATTCTTGTACACAAGGCCAGGGGCTAATACAGAAATCAACACACGGTTAGATGTTTCAGACCCGTTGACAACGACTACTGATGACTGACTAAAAAAACTGCTAGTCACGATATTATAGAGGGGGCCGAGAAGGCAAAGAGAAAGCAAAAATATGTTTGCCCGAAAATGGGATGCATTGCTTTTAATATTTGTGAATTATGTGATAGATGAATGTGACTGAAAGAGAGATTTCTATACTGTGTGAAGTTGGATTATATGATAGAGGAATGTGACGTGAAGATGGATTTTTATGGTGAATGAAGTTGAATTATTTGATTTAGAAACATGAAGAGAAGGTAGATTCTGAGCTGAATGTCGTTGGGTTATGTGACATTGGATCTTTACGGAAACAGATTTCTGAGCTGGATGAAGCTGGAGTATGTGATAGAGAAATGTGACGGAAAGATTGATTATTAACGTAAAGGAAGTTTCATTATGTGATAGATGAACGAGACAGGAAGATTGATTGCAATGTTGTATGAAGTTGAATGGTATTAAAGGGACGTGACGGGAAGCTAAGTATGAGCTTGACACAGTCTAAATTACATGACATTAACTTAAGATGTGTGAGTGCTAATCTGTTGACAAGTGTATAGTAAAGGTATCTACCCAAAAGGTAAGGTATTAATAAGATCCAGACCACAAGCTAACAGGAGAAAGCGTGAAACAGATTAAGCCTGCAAGCAGTTAAGAAAGGGATTTTAATGTTTTGTAGGCAAAAGTGAAGATGTATTCATCTAACGGCATGTTTCGTGATGCATAACATGGATTTGATTTGTTTGCAATCGACAAGATATATTTTGGACATTCCAAGGTTAGATATTAGGGGAAAAAAATGATTGAGTGTTATTTTTATATAGTAAGAATGATATGTTATAAAGTAGTCAATAAATAACTATAGTAATGTCTGTATGAGCCGGACTCCCTGGCCTAGGGGTTTACGAATTTCTCCGTAATCCCTTATATCCACGTGAGAAACGTAACCTGCGCGAGAATTGATAGCGGTTGTCGCCACCCTGTAACTTACAGGGTATGTGAGCCGGTCGTTCAGAAAGCAATGGCAAACTACTGAGCGTAATCTTGCCAAGAAATCAACAATCAGCTGAGGAATGCTGATGTTGACAGCGATGTCCTGTAAAGGTTATGAGAAAAAAAAAATGCCTGTATTCGTTCTTAGTCGTAATTGCCAGAGTAGGACAGTATTATACGAACCTGGATAGCACGATTTTCAACTTGTTTAAACGGGACTACGCTTAGAACACGATGTATGAAATATTCTCGTTTGTCAAGGACTGGTAACAGATGACTAGTGCTGCAACAGATGACCACTTGCAGTCTGTAAATGCTGCACACTGCTGACGAAATTTTGACCGATGACAATCGCAACGATCACGGATTAGGAGCCTGACTGTGTCACATTGTAGTAGACGACATTTTGTTTTCCGCGTTTCCATCCTGTTTCAGGATATTGCGGTCAATATCAGCATCTTTCAGCTGTTTGTTGATTCCTAGGCTAGATTACGCTCATACGTCGCTGTACCAAGGTCCAACACAGCCTGGTATTTACTAGCAATTCAGCACAAAACAACACCGGATCTCGGTACAAGAAAGGGCCTCTCCTATAAAGTTTATGCGCATACTTGGTTATTGATTTATATAACAACGTATTAGATTGTACGCGGCTGTAAACATTGACTCGTATTGAAGTCACAGAGATTGACACTTAGATATCTTTTATAATACTTTTTATCGCCTTAATACCCTGAGTGAGGGGGTCTTCACTCCCCGCTTTAAACAGAGACATTGACTTGTACAGTCATTTATTGATTCTTTTGGATAACAGTTGGTACTTAGCTTGTGAAGTAGTTTTTTTTCAAGTTAATTATTTGTTGTATGTTCTTTAATTCGTTTTGTTCCTTGTTTGCATTATATTCGTTGGTCTAATTAGTTATATCGTTATAATATTGTCATTTACTTATTGATTTGTATTACTGATATTTTGTAAGTTAATGTAATTGTGATTTTTTTTTTTATGATCTTGTATTTTAGCTTAACTTTGACGAATTTACACTTTCTTCATGGATGAAATGTCTGAGAAGTGGCAACACTGGCTCAATAAGTCAGGAATACGCCTTGGACACTTAAACATTTGCAGCTTATTTAACAAGCTACCAGAGTTATCTTCTATCCTTAATCAAAATTTTCATTTATTCGGCCTTAGTGAAAGTAGGCTTAATGATACAATTTCAGATGAGGACATCTCTTTTAAAGGGTACAAAGATTTTAGAAGGGATCCCTGTAGGAAACAAGAGACAGGCATAAAAACCTATGTTTCTAATTTACTAAATGCTCACCGTAGGCTAGACTTTGAAACTTGCGAAATAGAATGTATCTGGCTAGAGCTAAAACTTCAAAACCGCACACCCCTGATAATTGGCTACCTTTATAGAAATCCCAGTGCTGGACACGTCTGGTACGAAAACTTCACTACCATGATGGATGTGGTTTTCGCTTCTGGGAAGGAAATTATACTACTCGGAGACTTTAACATTGACACCAACAAATCCAACATAATATGGGGAAATATAATTGCATCATACAATTTCCAACAAATAGTACAACAAGCTACTAGAGTAACAAAGTCATCTTCAACAGTCATAGATCACATTTATGTAACTTGCTCAGACAACATCATAGAATGCACCGTACCAAATTGTGCAATGAGCGATCACTACCCAATATGCTGCACGTGGTCTAAAAAAGGAATTAAAACTCCTAAACATAAACACATAAGTGTAAAATATAGAAGTTACAAAAATTTCAACCAAAACGCATTTTTACAGGACTTGCTCAGTTCACCTCTAGACAATGTTTATCATCTTCCTGACCCGGATGATGCTCTGGAATTCTGGATGAAAACCTTTATTGATGTTTTTGATAGACATGTGCCAGTCAAGGAAGTTCGAGTAAAACACCACATCAAGCCACCTTGGATAACCCAGGAAATACTTGAAATTATGAGAGACAGAGACAAAGCACATAAAAAGCGGGATCTCAGTGCATACCGTACTCTTAGAAACAAAGTTCAATATAGCATACGACGGGAAAAGAAAAACTACTTTAAGAACTTAGTAATGGATAAAACAAATAGTAAGGATATATGGAAGGCAATTAACACCTTGACAAACAAGTATAACTTCCGAAATTCTTTACCATCGAATCATATTACATGCGACCAATTCAGTAATTTTTTCCAAACTGACATAGACCAGTTGAAGGCTTCAATACCTAATTCTCCTTGCAACTTATCTTTATTGTCATCGTTTTGCGAGAATAGATGCTCCCGCGATATTCTTTCCGACATACCGCTAATGACAATCACTGAAGTATTCACTTACCTCAGTAACCTAAAAAACACAACCTCATCTGGGTTAGATGGAATCAGTAACCGGATTCTCCGTTGTGCTGCGCCAGTGATTTGTACATCACTAACCTATGTATATAATCAGTGTCTAACCAAAGGCCACTTTCCATCAGCTCTCAAAATCGCTAAAGTGTACCCTCTTCTTAAATCTGGTTCATTGGACAATGGTCTCCCGAACAATTACAGACCCATTTCCTTACTATCATCACTATCTAAGCCACTAGAAAAACACTTCCATAAAGTAACATTACAGTATCTAGTTCGCAACAAGCTTATTGTTGACAGCCAATCAGGATTTCGACCAAAATATTCTTGCCATACGGCCCTAACAAACATGATAGAAAATTGGCACCAGAATATAAACAACAACAGTCTATGTGGAACTGTGTTTATTGATTTCAAGAAAGCATTTGATATGATAGACCATGTTATTTTAATTAAAAAACTCGAGACAATGAAAATTGGCCTAATGTAGTCACTCTAATATCATCTTTTCTATCAAACAGAAAGCAAGTAGTATCACACAAAAAATCTCTGTCTCAAACCACTACCTTCAATATTGGAGTACCGCAAGGCTCTATTCTTGGCCCTCTATTATTTGCCATATATATTAACGATCTACCTTTGCATCTTTCGTCATCCTGCGATCTATTTGCAGATGACTGTACGGTGTACACAAACGCTGAAAACTGTATTTTACTGGAGTCGTCTTTACAACAAGAATTAAATAATGTAGTTAAGTGGAGCTATTCAAACCGTATGCAAATTAACATCACTAAAACAAAAGCAATGTTATTAACAACCAGACAAAGACTTCAGACTCTAAGCCCACACACATCACTTCAACTTCACATCGATTTCATGCCAGTAGAAAGTGTAATTGAGCACAAAACATTAGGCCTAATCATTGATAGAAACCTAACCTTTAATTCTCATGTTCAAGCGCTCATTAAACAAACAGCGAAAAAAGTCTATCAACTCGCCAAGATTAAAAACTTCCTTGATGAGGACACAAGGAAACTATTCTATACTTCTCATATACAGACACACTTTGACTACTGCTCTACAATCTGGGACGGTTGTTCTAATTCAAACACCAAGCGACTTTACTCACTCCAGAAACGGGCCATGAGTCTAATTTATAGCAAACATTTATCTGACAATCCTAGCCTGTATAAACGCCTTCAGTTACTACCATTCCGCAAACGCCTGCTTTTCAATAAAGCTAAACTAATTCACAAAATCCTGCAAAGGAATGCCCCAAATTACCTTTGGCCTTTGTTTAAATATAATGCTAGACACAGTAAACGTTTAAATATACTACACATTCCGAAGCCTAGGATTGACTTATACAAAACAAGCTTAACGTACTTTATAATAATAATAATAATAAGTCTTTATTTTCAAAGGGTTAAGAATTGGGCACGCAGGCCCGTCTGACATTCTGCCCTTCTTCTCTATTTCCTCTCATACATTCTTTCATTCAACATCACTTATGAAGCAACTTTTGACAACAAAAGAACATTAAAACGCATGAAAAATAATCAATAACAAATGACTCACTGAGGCAGTGTTTAACATGGGCATTGTAAATACCCAAGGAGGGTGTAACGTGCCATACATAAGGGAATGTTTTTTGGCTAGTTGTCGTTTGAGATAAGTTACCATTATTGTCTTTTTTGTGTTGTTTGTTATGGGGGCATGTAGTCTGTACTAAGGTAGTGTTCAAACAGGTTGCGAATGTATGTATCATGATTGGTGGTGTCTTTGATTTCTTGTGGAAGATTGTTCCACAACTGAGCGGCAGAGTATGCTAAGCTTGTTTTATATAAGTCTATCCTAGGTTTAGGGACATGAAGTATATTTAGTCGTTCGCTATGTCTAGCGTTATATTTAAACAATGGCTAAAGGTAGCTTGGAGCATTTTGAAATAGGATTTTGTGAATTAGTTTGGTCTTATTAAAAAGCAGGCGCTTGTGGAGTGGCAGTAACCGGAGACGTTTATATAGGTTAGAATTGTCGGTAAGCTTTTCACCATTAATTAAACGCACTGCCCTTTTCTGGAGTGAATATAGGCGTTTTGTTATTGATTTGGAGCATCCATCCCAGACTGTGGAGCAGTAATCAATATGTGTTTGTATATGAGAAGTATAGAATGGCCACCGTCCGTCGCCATCTTGAAACCGGAAGTCAGAATATCTTTCTTGTGTTTTCGTCAAGGAAATTTTTAATTTTGGCAAGTTGGTATACTTTTTTGGCTATTTGTTTAACTAGAGCATGAACATGTGAGTTAAAAGTTAGATTTTGATCTATGATAACACCCAGTGTCTTGTGCTCGGTGACACTTTCTACAGGCGTGCTGCCAATGTGCAGCTGAAGAGTTCTCTGCGAGTTTAGAGTGTGAAGTCTTTGCCTGGTTCCTATTAACAAAGACTTTGTTTTAGTAATGTTAATTTGCATGCGGTTTGCATGACTCCAGTTAACTACACTATTTATTTCCTGTTGCAAGGATAATTCTAGCACATTACGATCAACAGCGTTTGTATATACTGTGCAGTCATCAGCAAATAGATCGCAGGACGACGACAGATTTAATGGAAGATCATTTATATAAATGGCAAATAATAGAGGGCCAAGAATAGACCCCTGAGGTACTCCAATATTAATGGTAATGGCTTTAGATAAAACTTTATTGTGTGATACTACTTGCTTTCTGTCTAATAAGAATGATTTTATTAATGTCACTATAACATTAGATATGCAGATGATACAGTCTTGATTGCAGACAATGAACAGGACCTGCAACATTTAGTAGATGCGGTTGTTACACACAGTGAACAACAAGGGTTAGAATTAAATTGTAAAAAGACACAGATTATGGTCGTCACTAAGAAGAACGAAATACCACAGTGTAATATACAAGTAAATGGGAATATTCTTCAACAAGTGAATAGGTACAATTACCTCGGAACAGTAATAACATCTGATGGGAGATGCCTTGAAGAGATTAGAACAAGAATCGCCATGGCAAAAGTAGCCTTTAGCAAGATGAAAAACATACTGACCAATAAAAAGATGTCAATTGAAACGAGAAAAAGAGTGTTGAGATGCTACATAGAACCTGTACTTTTATATGGATGTGAAGCTTGGACAATGAGCAGCCAGGCTGAAAAACATCTGATGGCTGTAGAAATGTGGTTTCTGAGGAAAATGCAAAGAATACCATGGACAGCCAGAAAGACCAATGAACAAGTCCTTCAAGAAACAAATGAAGATCGTAAACTGATCAGAGACATTAGACGTAGACAGTCACAATTTTTTGGGCATGTTATGAGAAGAAATGATTTGGAGAACTTGGTGACAACTGTAAGATCGAGGGGAACAGACCAAGGGGAAGACCTAGAAACAAGTATCTGGATGGCTTGGCCTTGTGGCATGGTCGAGACAAAAACACGGAACTGATCCACGACTCTGTTGATCGAGTGAGATGGCAGAACATGACCGCCCACGCTTACCGGCATGGCACATGATGGATGGATGGATATTAAAACTTACTTTCATTGTTTCTAGTTTTTTAATTAGAATAGTATGATCTATCATATCGAATGCTTTCCTAAAGTCTATAAACACCGCTCCACATAGAGTATTGTTGTTAATATTTTGATGCCAGTTTTCTATCATGTTTGTTAGTGCCGTATGGCAAGAATATTTTGGCCGAAATCCTGACTGACTGTCAACTATCAGTTTATGGCGAACTAAGTGATCTAGTGTTGTTTTGTGGATGTGCTTTTCTAGCGGTTTGGATAATGAGGATAATATGGAAATTGGTCTATAATTACTCATGAGACGATCGTCTAGAGGACCAGCTTTTAAATGAGGATACACTTTAGCGATTTTAAAGGCTGATGGGAAGTGACCTCTGGTTAGACATTGATTATATATAAAAGTTAGTGACTCGCAGATCGCCGGTGCAGCATGGCGAAGGATCCGACTACTAATTCCATCTAGTCCTGATGAGTTATTATTTTTTAGATTACGGAGATGAGTAAATACTTCAGTTGTCGTCATTAGCGTACTCTGCATTTCAGCTGTGGAACAATCTTCCACAGGAAATCAAAGACATCACCAATCCCTATTCATATAATCGCAAATTATTCGAACACTATCTCAATACGGATTACCTTCCCCCTTAATAATTGAGATAATAATAATAATAACAAAACTCTAGTATAACAGCCAATCACCTTTTTGTAGGCCAGTATATTCCACATGGCTAATAACAAGTGTCAGACCATTATCTAATATTACTGTGTCGTGTAGTTTTGATGTTTGCATTTTGTCCATGCCTTTATAATGCATATCTTTTATATTGTTACTGTTCTTTGTTAGCCTTGAATGATGTGTGAATGAAATAATGTATGAAAGAGAGTGATAGAAGGGCAGAATGTTAGACGGGCCTGTGTGCCCAATTCTTAACCCTTTGAAAATAAAGTTTGTTCGTTCGTTCGTTCGTTCGTTCGTTCGTTCGTTCGTTCGTTCGTTCGTTCATCAGCATGCCACGACTTTCTGAGCGACCGGCTCCATACTCTCATAAGTCACTGGCGCGACTCGAACCACTTCTAATTCTCGTGCGCTCACGTCAACCACGAGAGTATTCGGGATTAACGGAGAAAGCTGCTAACCACTCGGCCAGGGAGCCGGCTAGTAGACGACATAGCTAAGATTATTTAATCTGGTGTACAATATGAGCTATCAAGCGATACCCATAGGTGTAGACTGTGCGGGCAAACTGAATAAAGAAATGATCACAGCTTACTGAACTAGCGTGACCCATCTATTTTGCAATGCAATCCCCTCGTGATCCGCTGCTATCACAACTAGCCAGTAACCAGGTATAACTAGTATAGTACCACAAGGCCTGGCTAGAGGATCGAGAGAGAGCTGAATGAAGTTGAACTGTGTGATAAAGCAACGTAAAGAGAACATATAGTAATAGATATCTAGGTTGCATGAATTTGAATTGCGTAGGGAAAGATAGACTTATGGTTGACTTGAAACATTTTTAATTATGCTATAATTCTGAACTCACAGAAAATATCTACAGAAAAAAACTGTATGTCAATCGAAAATTGTGAAGAAATATAAAATGTCAGGAATTTTGAATGCATTGGGTACCAAAGGGTCGTTTTTTTAGAAGTCAAATTAAACATCAAATTACCCCAAAGCAAATACTGAGTCCTAGGGTTGCCTTGCTGAAAACGTCATTGCATAGTCTAAGATAACAATTTTCTGCCAGCCACGAGATATCTCCACGGCTGTGTCCAACCTCTCCACGCATACTTTCAATATTTTATTGTGGGTAGATCTCGTATATATATTACATTTAGTCTGGACAGCGGCCTCCCCTGTCACAACATTATGTGCCCTACAAACTGGCGTAGGCGCTAATACCTCTCGACAGAGATCTCAATCCTTGGTTCTCGGGATCAACTCTGTTGATGGTATTCATCAATGCCACCTTGTCAGTCCATCCAGCATAATTTCTGTCTGCCTCTCGCTGCCTCTCGTCCCACGGATCTTCTAGTCCCCATATTTATAGGGCCTCTCTTCTCGTTATATGAGCAAATAACATCTACTCCTTAGGATATCTATCTGCCTGTAGATGTGTAATGTACGTGCACATGAACATGGGCGCTCTTTTTAATCCTTATCTGAAGACACTGGGAATCCTATCCACTACCAGGGATCAGTGGCAGGATTGAAACATATCACTGGAAGTACCCATCCTTATTACGTCAATGAATAGAATTATTATTTGAAGATTTTCCTATGCAGCCTCTTCACAGTAACATATGTACATTCATAGGCGTTGATTGGCACTCACAGAAGCAGAGGAAATGAGTAGCAATTAGAGGACAAGCTAATCAATACACTAAGGCTATTAAAAAAGCATGTAAATACATTTGCATGCATTGATAGGCAGGTTCGAATCCCGATAAGGTGACTGTAGCTTTTAATTTGTATATTGTTTGCTGTTACCTGTAAATTCTACTATTGTTCTCCGCTTCTATGAAAGGCAATCAATACATGATAAATTATTTATATGAGGTTTCAATGGGTCGGGGATTCACCAGTAGTTGTTATTTCTGTGTATTTCTCTTTAAAACCATCATATTATAAAGAATGAGTTTTCTGTTTTTAAAAACGCTGAAATTCGCATTCATTTCGTTTCAGCACATGTGTGTTTTAATCTTTTGAAAAAAACCTAGCTATTAATATTTTATTTTTCTGATTTTATTTCTTCTGTAATATTTGGCGATTAAACAGAGGAACAGGGGAAGCTTCCTGCTGTTTTGTATCATCATTACTTCTCTTCTAGAAGATTCACGTGGCTGTAGGAATGGGTGGGCTGACCTGCTAGACACGGCCAATCTGAGTTTTGACTAATACGTAAGACAAAATAAAACGTATTAAGATAATTAGAGACTTGATCAATTATATATATATACCAGTTGTTTGTAAAATCTCACTACACTTTATATGTAGATCACATTTTAAAAACAAAATGAAGTACATGATGTCATTAAAAACGTACTAGACAGTCCATTGTTAAGCAATATGCAGCCAATTGCTGTCGTCTGCTGGATTAATTCTTTGCACTAAAAACGTAATGGTGTTACCAACGGAAGAAAGAATTATGTTGGCTGAACAAGTGTTTCGAAATGGCTGTCGATACACACTGATAGTTGTTCAAAGGTTTATAGCAAGATGTCCTTGTAAACAACCTCCTCATCGCATTACGGTTAGACATTTATTTAAATACATTTCTTGCTACGGAAAATATGGAAGATGCTCTGCGATCTGGTAGGCCTGCCGTGTCACAGGCTTGATAGACAAGGACGTTTGTTTTGGCAGTAAGCTTCCTGTTCTCAAACTCTTTTTGTTAACCTGTTCATTGTTGTTGCTGCCTTACCAATCCTGATGTTGATTTCCTGACAATTTGATATTTTCCTCTGTTCCTAGATATATGAAATGGTCTACAATTTCCAGTTAGGCGTCGTCAATAAAGATTGGTGATACCCCATGTGCACCATGTAACATAATCTGTGTCTTCTGTTTGTTAATTGTTAAACCAAATTCAAAATAAGCATTGGAGACTGCAGATAATAGAAGTTGTAATTCTTCTTCAGGGTGGGTCGTAATTGCAGCATCATCTGCAAAAAGCAACTCTCTGATCAGTATCCTACTAAATTTGGTCTTGGCATTCAATCTCTGAGCATTGCAGAGGCAGCCAACTGAGCGTGAGTGAATATACCACCATCCTGATCCCGAATGGCATACTTCAGTAAAAGTGAACAGAATATTCCAAAGAGGGTGGAAGCTAGTACACAACCTTTCTTAACAATTTCGCTTGATTTCAAACTCTTCTGAAGATGTAACATTAAACTTGATTATACCCTTCATGCCAGTGTGGGTCCATGTGATCTGATACCGCTATTTTGTTTTAAAACAGGTGTTTGTAGTTACATTGGTCGTTTCTGGTGCAATGCTCCAGCAGCCTTTGCCCATTTTCATTCATGCTGCCGATGTTGTATTTTACAAGGCACACGGCCATGAGCTCGAGTCCTTATCCACACGAGCATTGAAATAACCGAACGTATACACGTAGTCAGATTTTGGACTGCCTTGACCACAGAATCTAACTCCTCAGGAGGAATCCTTCACATCGTCAGAGGAAGTGAGTGTTGGTGCATTTGCAGAGATAATAGAGGAAAAATCACAATAGATTGCCAAGCGCAGAGATAATAGTCTTTCGTTACCTCCATTTGGAATTTTAATCATTCCCAGTAATGAATTCTTCACTACAAAGCCCACTTCCTGTCGTCATTTTACTTCCTATCCCTACCCTTCCTTAGAAAGACGAGTCTCCTGCAGTCCAGCAATATCAATTTTATGATGGTTGAATTCGGCATCAATCACAACTGTTTTTCTCACATCGTCAATATTCATCAGATCAGCGGAAAACCCCAGACACATGGTTATTATGTTCCAGGTTGAAAGCCATGGCTTGAGGTGTCTATTTTCCCTTCTAGTGCCTGGTGCGTTGGGTTAGAGTTAGGGTCTTGCGATTTAGATTTTGTCCCATAAAATAGTCTCAAACACCCATTGCAGCAGGCAGGCTGGGGGAGGGGGGGGGAATCGGCACCCAATTGGCTGGGTGGGTCCCAACTTAAGGCGGGCGGTAGCTGATCAGTGACACCTGTAGATGTCTCTCACCGTCAGAGGAAACCTGTGGTGCCCCTATCTACACCAACTGGCAAGGACTTATAACCCGTAACTGCTACCCCTCGCTTTGATTCCATGACCCGTTAAGACCAGGGATGGGGTTATAACTCTCCATAGAACAAAGCCAGGGCTGAGTTGTAGAGACCATGTGTTGCCCACGCAGTATGATTCCTCTGTCGGCCTGTCTAGTTTTCTGCAGAGAAAAGGTAACACCAATACATCTGGAACAAGACAAGCTGCAGAACCTGCCTAATCAGCAAAGCAATGCTCTAACTGTTCGCCTGTAGGAGCTTCGATCAGTTGCCAAACAAGGCTTAGGGACTGGTCTGCCCTGCTACGACAATTAGTCTTTATGTTACATTTCCTCTCACCAGGATAAGGATTGTACCGTCCCAACTGCGCTCCTCCGCCCGAAGCTGCTGGTACCATTGTGGGGCGACGGGTTTGGTGAGCGCCGCCAACATTCAGAAAGCAGATAGTACCGTTTACTGTTTTTCGGTAGCTCAATCATATCTAACTAAGACCTGACACATACTAGTCAATACACTGAGGCCATTGAAACAGCATCGAAATAAATGTGCAAATATATATATATATATATATATATATATATATATATATATATATATATATATATATATATATATATATATATATTGCCTGGGTATTGCAATGGTTAGTAAGTACGCTTGCGTGCCTGTCATGTGATCGAATACTCATCAGGTCGTATACAAATAAGGTAACCTAGACTTCCAGGTCGAGCCCGCCTTAAATGGTACCAGGAAATGTCCTTCGACCTTAAGCTAGCTGGTGTGATATAGACCGCGTCACCCGTTGAGTGCCAATTTAATGGGTCAATGCACATCAGAGCGTGTAAAAGTTATATATATATATATATATATATATATATATATATATATATATATATATATATATATATATATATATATATATAATCACTATATATATATATATATATATATATATATATATATATATATATATATATATAGTAGAGACAGAGCGAGAGAGAGAGAGAAAGAGAGAGAGAGAGAGCCAGATAGAAAGAGCGTGAGAGAAAAAGATAGAGAGTGAGAGAAAAGATAGATAGATAGATAGATAGATAGATAGATAGATAGAGAGAGAGAGAGAGAGAGAGGGAGAGAGAGAGAGAGAGAGAGAGAGAGAGAGAGAGAGAGAGAGAGAGAGAGAGAGAGAGAGAGTCTCCTTCAGTCATATCTGACAATGAGTCGTAGAGTCCTATGGAAAAGAAAATGCTCTGGTTTTTACCAAACTTCAAAATTCCTTATAGTTCATCAATACCTGCTACAGTTTCATGCCATGTCCTCTTAGAGTGAGTTGTCTCTTCCTAACATTTTCTTGTTTGGGTTGCACGTTTCTTTGAACCTTAGCTGTGAACGTAGCATTTTTCTTACACTGTTTGTCTGCTTCCTATAGGGAATGTCCTGCGGAATGTGTTCTTCGGAAAGGGGTATACCAGAGTAAGCGATCACATTCTGTGCTGTCTAGGAAGCGTGCGAATGACTAATATGTGTGAAGTATTCAGCACTGGTGATCAATACTTCCAAGATCTTATTCTTCGTATAGTACATGAAGTATGGAGTTGGTGCACATGTTTGTCCTTAGCCTCGTCTTTTGTGCTGCCAGTCATTTCGGACACCGACGTTCGTCCATGTCACGAAGTCAAACTGTCCAGCGCCATCTATCTTTGTCTCTCCCTGCCTCTGCTCCCCTCCAGCCTTCCTAATTTGACGACATTCCCCAGCTTCTCTCTTCTGAAGACATGCCTAAAGAATGCGGTCTGTCCTCTTCTGATGTGAGTAACGAGTTCTCTTTGTGAGTTCGCCTTTTTCAAGATAGGCGACGATAACATAGAGACAGCGTTCTCATGCATGTTCAAAGTCTCGTTCTGTACCGAGGGAGAGAGTGAGGGGGGGGGGGGGGAGGATAACACAAGATATATGCATCTTAGTTCTGGCTGTTAGGTTCAACTTTTTCCATACACGTTTCAATAGACGCGAGGAAATGGGGTATGCACATACATGAATACATAAAGCCAGGCATATGTACGTTCACACCAAAGTATATGCAAACGTATGTACATAGATACAAACATACCAGCGTACATACATACATGCATTCAAACGTTCATATATACACACAGACAGACAATCGAACACACACACACACTTATATATATATATATATATATATATATATATATATATATATATATATATATATATATATATATATATATATATATATATATATATATAAGGTAATGTGTATCCGGATGTATTTGATGCGTTCGCGAACGGTCCATCCGATAGAGATTAAATTTTCTACAAGCTTTCTTTTCATTCCCGTGCAGCCAACTGTCATAGTTTGTTAGTGTACAAACAGCTATTTACTTACTAAAATTTAATATTTTAATTTACATTATCATTTATATATAGCAAGGGGATTTAACTCAAGAAAAGTTATATCAAGGGGCGTAACTTTAATAGCATTGCTATATATTTTATATATAGATTGTTGCATTGTTATTAAAGGTGTATAAACTCTTTTTCTACAGTTATTTACAGGCAGGTGCGTTATAATAAATAATAATAAAATCTTTAAGGCATTTTCAAAGTTTTCATAAAAATAATGCATCTATTTAAAAAGTGAAAATTTTCTAACCCATCTTATTATATTCAATGAAGTTATCTACAGTCATGTAGGTGATTCTTCTTCTGCGTTCATCCGGAGGTTTTTTTTTCGGATGTGACTGCGTTGTGCCTGTTTACAGCAGAGCTGCGTTCTTGCACCGTTAGGCCGACACATCCGACTTCTGCGGGCATTTGTTGACCTGGTTAACCCTCCAGGATGTAGGTGATTAAAAACAGTTTTCATTAAAAATAATGGATGGTGTGTGGAAGGACATTCTTAAGTTAATTTTGTTTTTGTTCATACTTTATGCATAATATGTAAGTATATTTTGTAATTTGTTGAAACGCATTGCACACCGATTCGACACACAAACACCGTGTTAAACAGCCCTACACAAATACCATACACCCAGCACGCCTGTTAAAATACTAAAAGGACATTGTTTTTGTATACAATTAACGATAACGTTTTTAGTTGGCCGCGTGTGCGGTGTGAAAGAGAGCATATGGTGTGTGGAAGGAAATTTGTAACAGTGGGGGAATATTGGTTAGTATATAATGGGAAAAAGCTACAGCACGATTGAGCATCGTGAGTGAAAGCGAGAGATGCTCAAGTCGTGACGTAGTGGGTTGTCAGGGGGCAGTTTACATCCCGCCTGAAGACTGAGAAGAAGCTAACTTGTCATCATGAAGAAATAAACAGTCTTTTAAATGAAAACCGTGTCTTGTTAGTTCTGTACTCTGGTACAAATTCTTAAGTTAATTTTTTTTTGGTTAAATGAATTTAATGAGACGCTCTCCGCCAGGAGCTGGGCGAAGCCGCGCCGGGTCAGATAGATAGACACACACACAGATAGACAGACAGACAGACTGTCGGGAACGGGAGCTTATATGACTACTTATATGAATTTAATGAGATGCTCCCCACGAGAGGCTGGGCGAAGCCGGGCCGGGTCAGACAGACAGACAGCCAGACAGACAGACAGACAGACGGACGGACGGACGGACGGACAGACAGACAGACAGACAGACAGACAGACAGACATCAGACAGACAGACAGACAGACAGACAGACAGACAGACTGTCGGGAACGGGAGCTTATATGCCTACTTATATGAATTAAATGAGATGCTCCCACTAGGAGCTGGGCGAAGCCGGGACGGGTCAGACAGACAGACAGACAGACAGACAGACAGACAGACAGACAGACAGACAGACAGACAGACAGACAGACAGACAGACAGACAGACAAATAGATCCCTGCCAGGGCTTGGACGAAGCCGGGCCGGGTCAGCTAGTATATATATGAAACTGAAAAAGGACCTGATAAAGGAGAGGAACAATGTGGGTTTGTAGAAGGAAAGGGTACAGCAAATGCTGTGTAAATGCTGCGAACAGTTATTGAACGTGCTATAGAAGTAAACAAGGATATACATCTTTGCTTTATTGACTACACAAAAGCTTTTGATAGAGTTAGACATGTCAACATAGTGGATATGCTTGCAGATCTATAAATTGATGGTAAAGTCATTAGACTTATAAAAAACATATACTGGATACAACAAGCTGCCATAAGGATTGATAATGAAGTGGGACAATATCAGCCTATTAAGAGAGGTGTTAGGCGGGGATGTGTAATGTCTCCAGATCTTTTTTTCCATGTACAGTGAGAATATTTTCAGAAATGTAGAAGATATAAGTGGAATCAGCGTTGGAGGACGAAACATCAGTAACATTAGATATGCAGATGATACAGTATTGATTGCAGACAATGCGCAGGATCTGCAACAATTTGTAGACGTGGTTGTTGTACACAGTGAGCAGCTGGGGTTAGAATTAAATTGTAAAAAGACACAGGTTAAGGGTCGTCACTAGGAAGAACGAAGTACCACAATGTAATATACAAGTAAATGGGAATATTCTTCAACAAGTGAATCGATACAATTATCTCGGAACAGTCATAACATCTGATGGGAGATGCCTTGAAGAGATTAGAACAAGAATCGCAATGGCGAAAGTAGCCTTTAGCAAGATTCTGACCAATAAAAAGATGTCAATTGAAACGAGAAAAAGAGTGTTGAGGGGATAAATAGAGCCTGTTCTTTTGTATGGAAGTAAAATGTGGACAATGTGCAGTCAAGCTGAAAAACATCTGATGGCTGCAGAAATGTGGTTTCTGAGGAAAATGCAAAAAATACCATGGACAGACAGAAAAACCAATGACCAAGTACTAAAGGAGACACATGAAACTCGTAAATTGATTAGTGAAATTAGACGTAGGCAGTCAACAATTTTTGGACATGTTATGAGAAGAAATGGATTGGAGAACTTAGTGACAACTGGCAAGATGGAAGGGAACAGACCAAGAGGAAGACCGAGAGGAAAATACCTGGATGGTTTGGCCACATGGCATGGACGAGACAAGAACACTGAGCTGATCCACGACTCTGGTGATCGAGTGAAATGGCGAGTCATGACCACACACGCGGAACCCCGTTTATTACGAAGGGGCTTTAAATGAAAACCTTTAATGTTTTTGCATGTGGATATTGTCTGAAAAAGTAAAGAACAAATCTATCATTTTTCGATGTCGTCACCACTGCTTTCAATGGAATTCATCCAGTGCCGATAAAGCTCTTGAATTCCTGTAGAGAAAAATTCACTTGGTTGCGTGTGTCACCACTCTGGGGTCACTACTCGGTGTGCCTGACCTTGTCGCGAACAGCCTATCACAAAAGTCACTTCAGTTTGAAACTTCCTACTCTTCTCATAAAGTTGCTGGACTGACAGGCATGCATGACCACACTGGACCTTCATTTGCCGGTGAATTTCTAGTTTTCACCACTTCATTGATAAAAGACCGATAACAGAACGCTGCTCGTCTCTGGTGTATGTTAAAAGTGGGACTGCCATCTTTAAACTGCCCTTACAACGTCACCGTGTTCGTCTGCACAGTGATGTCAAGTGATTTCATTCCTTACATCCTTAAGGACAATATTGACAGGTTACAAGACTATTGCATCGTTATTGTAATTTCTATCACACTTTTAAGGTTTTCATTTCAAGCCTCCTCGCATAATCTGCTTTCTTACCTCACGTATCCGCATGTTCAGGGTGTAAGCAATGTATGTCCTGTATCATCTTCGTACAGGTCGACCTCCCCCTCTTTCCCATTCACCATACCCACCATAAATGTTCTTTTCAACCCACTTTGTCGTATAATATGGCCAGAATAATTCAGTTTCAGCAACATGATGCAGTTTGTGAGCCGCTTTTCTTCGATGTTCAGCTATTGTAAAATGTCAACATTTTTCTTCTTATTTTTTCTCCGAGACATTCTAAGAACTTTCTGTACCATTAAATTTCAATAGCCCAGATTTTCTTCTTTAGTGGTTGCGAAATCTATATCTATAAAACAAAGTGTATGTATATGTGTATGTATATATGTATGTATGTAAATATGTATGTCCTTTATTTGTTCGCGAACGGCCCATCCGATTGAGATGAAATTTTCTACACGCCTTCCTTTCATTCCAGAGCTGTCAACTGTCATAGTTTTTTTTTCTTCTTCCTCCTCCTCCCTCCTCCGCCTCCCAAAATACGTACGTAAATATATGATGATGATGATGAAAGAATCCCCGAACCAAAACGCTAGGGAAAGGGAAGAAAATGACGTGACTACACAGAATCGTCACACGGCAATCATCATCATCAAGTGCCGTGCCGGCTGGCGTAGGCGTTCATGGCTCTCCGTAGATCTCAGTCTTTGGTTTTTTGGATCAACTCTGCTGCTGATATTCCTCCATGCCACGGCAATATCAATAACAATTCATCTTTTTATGTGTAAGGAAGTTATCTACAGTCGTGTAGAAGGGAAGAACTAGACGAGTATGAATTCGGAATGGCGAACTCTCTCCCCCTCTCTTCTCCTCCCTCTACCTCCTCCCTCCACCCTTCTCCTCTTCCTCCTCCCTCTCATCCCTGCTTACTCAGTATTATTTTATTTTTCATTTTTCATTAAAATTTATATATAGCTAAGGGACTTAACTCTAGAAAAAGTTATTTCAAGGGGCATACCTTTTAATAACATTGTTGTATAACTTATAGTCATATTGTTGTATCGTTTTCAATGATTTATAAACTCTTTGTCTATAGTTATGTACCGGCATATGAGTTATAATAAATAATGATACAATCTTTTAGACATTTTCAAAGTTTACATAAAAATAATGCATAATGCATAACATTGTAACTCATCTTTCTATACTTAAGAAGTTATCTAAAAGATGTTGAACAATATCATCGCATCCTTAGTGTTTTCCGCCATCATATCGACACGATTCGCTTGACAGCACTTCTCAGCGCTATCAAGCCAAGACGCCTTACACATTTCAAGCAGTCTGATACGGGGGGAAAATGGCACGTCGTAATAGCACAAAGAAACAAGCAGCTTCCAAGATGCATAGTGAGAAAACCGACCAGACTATCAAGAAGACGAACCTGCCTTTGGAGAGTCTGCATGCAAGCTGTAATAAAGTATCTGAACCTACAGTCAATGAAACTACCAATAAGAAGAGCGACGACTACCCACAGACGAACACAAAAACTTGTGAGAGGAAGGAGGACCAAGACACCAGAATCAGAAACACTGATTCAAACACAGTCAGATGGGTGGTCAAGCGGCTAAAAATGGAGCTTACTGATCAACAAATACAGAAGCAGCTGCAGGAAGAAAATCTTCACGTCAACATTTTGAAGGCAGAGCGGATTCTTACCTACTCAGAATTAAATGAGATGCTCCACACCAGGGACTGGGCGAACCCGGGCCGGGTCAGGCAGACAGACAGACAGACAGACAGACAGACAGATAGATAGATAGATAGATAGATAGATAGATAGATAGATAGATAGATAGATAGATAGATAGATAGATAGATAGATAGATAGATAGACAGACAGACAGAGGGATGGGTCTATTAGACAGACAGACAGACAGACAGACAGACAGAGATAGATAGATAGACAAACAGACAGACAGACACAGACAGACAGACAGACAGACAGACAGACAGACAGTCGGTAACGGGAACGAGAACTTATATGACTACTTATATGAATTAAATGAGATGCTCCCCATCAGGGGCTGGTCGAAGCCGGGCCGGATCAGACAGATAGACAGACAGATAGACAGACAGACAGACAGATAGATAGTCGGGAACGGGAACGGGAACTTATATGACTACTTATATGAATTAAATGAGATGCTCCACACCAGGAGCTGGGCGATGCCGGACCGGGTCAGACAGACAGACAGACAGACAGACAGACAGACAGACAGACAGACAGACAGACAGACAGTCGGTAACGGGAACGGGAACTTATATGACTACATATATGAATTAAATGAGATGCTCCCCACCAAAGGACTGAGCGAAGCCGGGTTGGGTCAGACAGACAGACAGACAGACAGACAGACAGACAGACAGACAGACAGTCGGTAACGGGAACGGGAACTTATATGACTACTTATATGAATTAAATGAGATGCTTCCCACCAAGGACTGGGCAAAGCCGGGCCGGGTCAGCTAGTGGTTTATGAATGAGTCTGCTGTCTGGGTCACGAAGTGACCTTGTCCCGCCCATCTGTGTTCTGTAATCCCCAGTATATCAATTTTATTTTGTGTAAATAGCTACTAATCATGCCGAGTACTCCCTGGTGTAGTCTTCTGACATTCCACGTCTCCTCTTTAATGTCTTCTTTAGCCCATTACAGAGTCTTCCATAATAGTACCACTAAGAATGCTTTCATATCTACCACCCTTACTCGTTCTGAAATCCGTCTCTTCCCCATGTCCTCGTAAATGATTTACTTTGCTTGCAACCTCACTCTAAGGATGTTGTGATTCATGTTTTGTCGCTGTGGTGAGCTCTTGGGATGCATACTGTTGTAGTTTCCCCTTGCTAACTACGACTATGCCTTTGTCAGCCATTTCCAACTGTTATGAAAAGTGTGTCCTGCTTTGTTCAACTGTAGAGTTGTCCATATATCTCTGATACTAGGTTAGGCATACCGGGGTATGTTTCCCATCCTCAGCCACAATGGAATGAAGTGAGGATTTTCCTTTTCTCGCATTATTTGATCATAATTGTATTTATTAAACTCTTCGGTACTTTTATAATACGCAAGTTGATTTGAGTTGAGCTGAGTCAAGAACCAACATCATTGCACTCGGGACACTCCCATAAGGGTTCAGTCCTCACCTTCAACAGCCAGTAAAGAGTTTCAATAATAATGGTGTCCGTTGCAGTCCGACTATATGTCCATCTTGCTTTAACTCTGAGTGACGATTGTCTACCAGCAAGAAGGATGGAAATATTTTTATAGCGTTTTAGGACACTGTATTTCTGAAAGAGTTTTTTCATCTGTTTCTCTCTCTCTCTGTTTATTTTTTGTAAAGATTGATTTCTTGTTCGTTGATTTCGAACGAAACACTCGCCTATATCAATGTATATGTTGAGTTTTTTTTTATTCATGGAGTTTTTTAAAATTCGGCCCCAACCATGAACTCGGCAGGAACCAATCCCTTTTTGGTTGACATCGGGGACTTGTATATTATGTTAACATTAATTGTTCATTATTTATATTGCCAGGGCAGTAAAACCACAAACTGTTCACTGTAGTCAGAATTACTTAACTTAATGATAATCGGCCAAACAATCTATCTGCCCCACAGCAAGTTTGTGTTCGTATTTTGCATTGTTGTAATTCACCTACTTTGTTTACATCGACAGCAGAGTCAACTTTGTGCTCAACCTCCATTGTAAAGTGTACTTTCGCCTACTTCCTTACTACCCCCTACTTCCCTAAACATTCTACAGTAGAACAGTAGAACCCGCCGGGATTAAACAGATACACAGACATAGCTCCCGTGGTGTTGGCATGCTGTCGCACCATCACAAAATAACCACTAATGATGGCAGAATAACTAATTGTAGCTGCATCTACACAGGAGAAGGTCTATGTTACTCAAGGCTGCAGGTTCAAGAAGTGTATACAATAGCTAATTGCTCACGATGTTCATTTCGTCTAGCATCAGTCAATGGCATTTGGTTTGTGAAGCGTGACACAGAATGCACCTTTCTTTCATATATTTATAGGTGTGAACGTGTGATTATAGCAGAGAGGTGTTTTATTTTTTAGTGGCGTTCTTTCCACTGCTTGTTGGATTGAATTATTTGTAATACCCATAGTTACATAAAATTATCTTACTCTTTGGATTCTATTAGTTATAAAATAACTAACATTATTCTTCTGATTCGATTCTGTTAGTTATACAATAACATAAAATTATATTACTCACTATATTCTTTTAGTTATTAAATAACATACATTATATTACTCATTAGATACTGGTAGATATAAAATATCATAAGATTAAATTACTCGTTTGTTTCGGTTAGTAATAAAATAACATAACATTGTAGACCCTTTGGATTCAGGTAGTTACAGAATATTTATATTTTTATTACCCATTGGATTCAGTTAATTACCGAAAAAATATAATATTGCAATACTCATTAGATTCCAACAGTTACTATCATCATCAAGTGCCGTGCCGGCTGGCGTAGGCGTTCATGGCTCTCCACAGATCTCGGTCTTTGGTGTTCTGGATCAACTCTGCTGTTGATATTCCTCCATGCCACCGTCTCAATCCGTCCAGCATCATTTTTCATGGTCTGCCTCTGCCTCTCTTACCCTCGATCTTTCCAGTTGTCACGGTGTTCTCCAATGCCTCTCTTCTCATCACATGACCAAAGAAAGCTGTTTGTCTCTTTGTTATTGTATATAGTGTTCTAGTTTCATTAGCCTCTTTCAGGCAATCGTTGTTAGTTACTCTGGCAGTCCAAGGAATTCGCAACATTCGTCTTAAAAACCACATCTCTGTTGCTTCTAACTTCTTCCTAATTTGTTCATTTACATTCCAAGATTCGCTGCCATACAGCAAAACTAGTTCTATATAGCATTTTAGCACTCTCTTTCTTACATTCATTGATAGCGACTTATTGCATAAGATACTCTTTATTTTCTGAAATGCGGCTTTTGCCTGCTCTATTCTGCTCTTAATCTCTGTTGTACATCTTCCATCCGATGTTATAAGTGCCCCTAGGTATTTAAAATTATCCACCATTTTCTTTGATATCACCATTGTTACTGTTTTCTTGATATTAAAGGAGAGTCCTTTCTGTGCACTCTCTGATACTACAATGTCCAATGATTGTTGTAGGTCTGTTGCATTATCTGCCACCAATACTGTGTCATCTGCATAGCGTATATTGTTTATATTATATCCTCCGATTAGTATTCCTGGCTTCTCTTTGATCTCTCTCATTATTACTTCGCTATATTGGGAGAAGATATCGGATGACAAGACACACCCCTGTCGTACTCCTAACTTTATCTGTTCGTAACTACCCTCTTTATTTCCCATTTTAATTGCTGCTACTTGGTTCCAGTATATATTCTTTATTATTCTTAAATCTTTCCCATCAATGTTGATATCTTCCAACATTTTAATCAGCTCATCATGTTTTACTTTATCAAATGCCTTAGTATAATCTATGAAGCATAAATATATGGCCTTCTGTTTCTCTATTGACCTTTCTATTAGTGTTCGTAATTATGTTGTTTGTCAATCAAGAATGATGATGACCATTCATTTCATCCAGTGGGGTTGAAGGTGTGAAGCCGTGGGTTCTAAGATGGCTGATAAGGCCTATTTTGGCTCGAAATGTTCTTTGACAATGTGGGCAAAGAATGCTTGAAGTCTCTGGAGGAGGATTTCCTGCAGTAGTTTTTCTGTCCTGCCTTTTCTTCACAGCTCTTGCAGTCCTGGTTGCCTCACATATGACTGCACCTTTGCGCAATGATGCACGCCACGAATTTCTGTCTCTGGCTGCAGCCTCCCAGGTGTCATGATGAATTCCAAAAGCATTCAGTGAAATTTTCAGAGTGTCTTTAAAACGTTTCCTCTGGCCACCTTGGGAGCGTTTACCACAACGCAGTTCGCTGTAAAAATTCGTTTTGGGAGCCTGTGATCTGGCATGCGAGTCAAGTGACCAGCCCAGCGAATCTGGTTCTTCATCAGTAGAGTGTGGATACTGGGCATAGATGCTCTTTCTAGGACTTCAGTGTCTGGAATCTTGTCTTGCCATTTAATCTTCAGTAGCTTCCTTAGGCAGACTGTGTGGAAGTGGTTTAATTTCCTAGCGTGTCGCTGATAAACAGTCCAGGTTTCACAAGCATATAGCAGTGTGGATAATACAACTGCTTTGTAGACTTTTAGCTTTGTTTGCAGGCTTATTCCAGTTCTGTCCCATACATTCTTGTACAGTCTGCCAAAGGCTGCACTGGCCTTGGAGATTCTTGCATTCACTTCATCATCGATTGTGGCAGCTTGTGACACGGTGCTGCCAAGATAGGTGAATTTTGACGTTGGATGAAGAATGACTTGCGCGATGACTTGGATTAAAGTGAGGAAGAGTTGCGCAATTCGTCGACCTCACTCTCTCACCTGAGTCCATCTGAGTCCAGTGGCAAGACAAGTCGAGACGATTGGAGATGAATACAGGTGCAGTGGATGACCAGGTCGCTCTACGTGCCTTGCCGTGCTCATTACGTTCCACAACGCTTTGCAGGTAAACGCCGTCTTGCCCGTTGAATCAGGAATGATTTCTTCCGCGCAGTCTGCCGAATCCTGTCTTCACATGCTGGGTAGGCATACCCTAGTTTACCTCTTGGTTTGACACCAAATCGGATACCCATGCCTGGTTTAGCCAGCCTCTCACAGCTGTTGCCCGGGGGGTGGCCGCTGTCGCATGCTGACAGCTACTAGGAGCCACAGGCACGAGCTGGGTGTCAGACTTGGACCAGTGGGGGATGGGTCCTGAAAGGACATGAGAGCCATCCTTACCAAAGATGCTACCAATGCCTGACACCCCGTACCCCCCACGTGTTCGTAATATATATATTGCATTGTTTGTACCCTTTCCTTCCATAAAACCGTACTGTTCTTCACTAATTTCCATTTTTATTTTCTTTATTGTTCTTTTCATTATAATTCTGAGTAGAAGTGACATGGTTTATGAGGTTAATTGTACGTAAATCTTCACATTCAATTGCTCCTGGTCTCTTTGGTATTGCTATAAATACACATTTTACCATATCGCTCGGTAAATATCCACTGTTGTAAATATCATTTAGCATTTTGGTTAATATATCTACCCCAAATTCTCCCAATAATTCTAATTCTTCTACTGTGATTTCAACTGGCCCAGCTGTTTTTCCTTTCTTCATATGTTTCATAGCGTCAGCGACTTCTTCTTTTAGAATAGGTGGGCCTTCTAAGTTACTTTCTTCTGTTAATTCTTCCCTTTCTCCATTATATAATTCTCTTATATACTCATTTCACCTCTTTATTATAGCACCTTCCTCCAATAATATCTTTCCTGTTTTTGATTTCAATCACCCTGTATTTATTCTTATTTTTTTTTCCTGTGAGCTCACTGATTTGTCTGTGCATACTTTTTTTTTATCTTTAATGGAATTTAATTCAATTTGTTTGCATTGCTCGTTTAACCAACTTTCTTTTGCCTTCACACATTTATCTCTTATTTCTTTATTTATCTTAGCATACTCTTGTTTGTCATTTTTTATTCTGTTTCCTTTTGTCCATCAGCATTAAGATTTCTTCATTCATCCATTTTTTCTTAGCTTTTTGACTTCTCTCCGGTAATATTTCTTTGCTAGTTTGATGAATGGAGTCCCTTAACATTTCCCATTGATCATTTATACTCTGTATTTTAGCTATTGCATTGTACCTATTTTTCACAGTCACTCTGTATTGTTCTTGAATTTCTTTATCTTTCAGAACCTCTATATTAAGTCTCAGGCTCTTCAACATTTTTTTCCCTCTCTTTAATCTTACTTTTATTTGTCCACATAGTGGTACATGATCACTATTACCGTCAGCACCAGGCATTGTCTTTACATTAATTAATGCATTTCTAAATCTTTTATTAATAAGTATGTAGTCAATTTGGTTGCGTATTTTCATATCAGGGCTTTTCCATGTGTATAGTCGTCTTTTATGGTGTTTAAACCATTTGTTTCCAATTATCATATCATTAATATTTGCCCATTCTATTAGTTTCTCTCCTCGTTCATTTCTTGTACCTAAACCGTAATTCCCGACTATATCCTCTATTTTTCCCTTTCCTACTTTTGCATTAAAATCTCCCAGTATTATTTTTATTTCTTGTGATCCAATTTGAGCTATTGCCATTTCTATTTCATCGTAAAAGTGTTGTATTTCTTCTTCACTACTGCTTGTTGTTGGTGCATATACTTGTATAATATTTATATCAACTTTCAGTTACAGAATCACATAAAATTGTACTACTGATTGGATTCCGTTAGTCACACTGATTCCATTTCTAGTCACATTATAACATAGCAGTGCATTACTCAATGTATTCTGTTAGTTAAAGAAGAAAATACACAATTCTATTGCTCGTTGCTAGATCCATTTACTTATATAAGTGGATTAGTCTATAAAACTTGTGTCAGGTCTTAGTCAATTATGAACTGAGCTATCGTATGACAAAAGAAGGTAATACCTGTTGTCTGTCAGCGCTGAATTTTGTGCGTCTCTCACCAAACCCGACACCCAAAATTGTGCCAACGGTTCCGGTTGGATGAGTGCATTGGGAGGGTACAAGCCGTACTCTGGTGTGAAGAAATGCAACCTAAAGACTAAATGTTATGGCAGGGCAGACCAGACCCTAAGCCTCGGTTGGCAACTGGTCTAGGATGGAAGCTCCGACAGGTGGACAGTTAGAGCATTACTGTCTTGTTCCGGATGTATAGGTTTTACCTTTCCTCAGGAGTAAACTAGGCAGACCGGGAGAGGGATCATGCTGCATGGGCTACACATGGTCTCTAAACTCAGCCCAGGCTTTATGTTATAGAGAGGTATAATTCCACTTTACAAAGTATCGTCTGCCAAGACGGCAAGGTGCCAGTCAGTCAGTCAGTCAGTCAGTCAGTCAGTCAGTCAGTCAGTCAGTCAGTCAATCTATAAAACTTTGGAGCTAGCAGTAACTACCCAATTAGCTTCAAAGCGTAGAAAAGAGTCCTGTAATATGTTTTCCCTTACATTTCAATTGCTTTAATTCCTATAACAGTTATTACATTCGCCAACTCAGTCTCTGTAGTTATGTTCCACTCCTGTCCTAAACAGTTATTACTTTACTTCACACTACATTGCGAGACACGGTAGCGCAGTGGCTGAAAGCTCCCCTGGCAGGCCGGTGGTCAAAGATTTGTTCTGCATCGCGACGTATTTGATGTTTTAAAATTCACCTGGGTTCTCAGGTCGATCCAGCCTAAAATATGTATAAGAAAAGGTCATAATCTGTTGTAAGGAAGCAGATACACGTATCTCTATTTACGAAAGAACAAGTACGAGATGCAATATAAGGTCCTCGACTATACCCAAATCGATAAGTCGACAGTTCAACGGGGCCATTCGTCTCAAGAATTGGAATTGGAATTGAAATGTATGAGCTAGTGAAGGCGACCGGCATGATACCGAAAACATCACACACCTAGTGTCGATTGGTCGATACAAATATGCATCTACCACCATATACCCAATGCGCTCTAAGGCGTGTAAAATGTCCTTTAATTACTTACTAATTAATTTACTTCCCACTACATTTTAAGAAGGTGATGTACAAGAAACTGTTGTGGGCACGTGAACTGATAAGACCATCACGTGCTGTAGGATTTAGTGCAAGGAGGATAATGTGGCCAATCGATTGCTTCCGTAATTACCTTCGAGAGCCGACATAGAAGCTGCGTCCGACGACCTCCTACCATTGCTAGCGTCGCGCCTCAACAATTACACCTACTCCAAGCACCCACAACAGAATCTGGCTACTGGACAATTTTGTTTCATTGTCATATCAGACTTCATTTGTTATAGAGACTTTCCTCCGAAACGATAACCAAGTTTCCACGGGGGCTGTGCTACAACGTACTCCTTCTTCTCCCCAAGCTCAGAAACCAGCGGGGTGTGCAAAATTGGTAACACGAGTGGGAATATTAGAATGAAATCCGTTTAGGATTCAGTACCACACAAACAGACTGGCTGGGATTAAACGAAGACTTTTTGTTTTTGTTTTTGGCATATCCTTTACAGGACATCGCTGTCAACACCGGCATCTTTCAGCTGTATGTTGATTTCTTGGCAAGATTACGCTCAGTAGTTTGCCATTGCTTTCTGAGCGGCCGGCTCACATATCCCGTAAGTTACCGAAGCGATTTGAACCACTGCTGATTCTCACCGTCATCGCGTTACAGACGAGAGTATACGAGATTACGGAGAAAAGTCATAACCTTTAAGCCACGAAGCCGGCACAAACGAAGACTGGCAATGGTTATTTCTTTCACAGGTTTCAGAAATTCCAATGTCAACAGACTCCATATCTATGCAACGAGGGATGGTCTATGCAAAGTAGCAGGTGCTGCATAATGACGTAAGTAAAAGGGACCAAAGAATCCCAGAACAGAAGCGCTAATGTATCGAGGCGTATTACGTCGGAATACAAAGACGTCATGAGAAAGTGTCAACAACGACCAAAACAGACAAGCTTGGGACGTTCTCAAAGGCGGCAGCTTATGTGATTCCGTCGGCTTAATAATGGCTTGATATCGCATTGGTGATTGAAATATGTCTGGAAATGGACGAGATTATCAAGGAGGACGGTACTTTTGCTTTCTTTCACCCCAAACAAAAGGGAATCCCAGGGTATGACGTCACATCCAGGGGTTCCCTGTGTTGCGCCGAACATTCAGGGGGTTTCCGTGTGTTGCGCCGTAGATCGGTGCGCAATTCTATGCGGCAGTGGTGCGCTATTCTTGCGGTGGTGGCCAGAATCCAACAATGTCCGCAAGAATGGTGTTGAACACATCTAGACCAGCGCATTTAGTTTGTCGGCGCCACATGAATTAGCACATGTAGGACTCTAGTAGATGCCTGTGTGTTCCATTCTGCCTCTTGTTTCTCTCCTTGGCCGTTCTCCACATGCGCTCGATACATTGAGTATGTGCACCTGTGGTAGGGTCCACAAAGTTGTAGGAGTGGTTGACTGTGAGATGCGTCAAATCGGAAATACTTCCAATTCCGTTGTACGCACGCCCAGAGGTCGGAGACTACAGGTTGTGCCTGGTCTGAATGTGTGTCCTGATCAGCGGCAGAAGCGTTGCTACTGTTCTGCCTGGAACACAGAACCATGAAGCAGTCGGCTGTTTCACGACACATGCCACCAAATACCTCCACTGTTGTGGCAACACTCGTCCGACATTATGTTTGCGCCTTGTAAATAGGCTCTCATCTATCTCGACAGTGGTATTTGGTCCTCCGATTACTACCGGATTGACTAACAGTTTGTGGGCACAAACCTCTTGTAGGTAATTACTCCAGTCAACAGTTGCTCTCGGCGACATCCCCAACTGTAACTGGCCAAATGAAATGCTTGTCAACTCTTGAGACCAGCAGTATACGAAAAGAATGATCTGTTTGTACGGGAGACACGAGCCTTGCAGCCATGTGCCTTGTCTCAGCGGGATGTCCTGCCGACATGATGAATGTCGGCATCTCCATCTGTCCTGACGCTCAGTCAGCGATAGCAACATGACATGATTATGAGAACAGCGTCTTGCAGAATGTAAGATGCCATGATGCTGCTGCAAAAAAGGCAACGCTACTCTGGCTTGTCGTGGACAGCTGCTGCCAGTTCCAGAAAACTCATGATGAGACAGACACTCACACAGAAACGGTTGCCACAGCCCAAAGAAACAACACTGTGGTGTGGACCAATTGAAACGCACTGACACGCACTCCAGCCGAACACAGAGGAGATCACCGTCGGCGCTAAATATAGCTGGTGACTCTAGATATAGCTCGCAAAGTTTGTTTGGGGTGAAAGAAAGCAAAAGTACCAGGAGGACAACGTTCATAGAAGCATTAGCAAACACACAGGCAAACGCAGAAAACGCTATGTCTGAAACGGCAGGAAGAACTTAGAAGATGGAAAGAAGGACGAGCAATGACAGTCAATATTCGAGCAGAGATGGCCAATAACATATGAGCAATTTTATATATATTAAGGATACTGCCCCACCTGCCACAACAGGATCAGTATCAGTATGTAATTATTTATTATTATTAATCTCATTATGATTACAGTAGGCCTGCGCTGCGATAATAAACGGCGTAATAACTGACAACTTTCTTCAGTGTGGACTCCGTCATTTCGTTCGTTGGCTTCTACACCTGCAGTTGGCGACTATTGTTGATGAGCCGTATTGTGTTATGAAGTTTGCAATGTTTAAAATTATGTTAGACCCCTGGATGTCGCTTGTTGATGAGCCGTATTGTGTTATGAAGTTTGCAATGTTTAAAATTATGTTAGACCCCTGGATGTCGCTTGTTGATGAGCCGTATTGTGTTATGAAGTTTGCAATGTTTAAAATTATGTTAGACCCCTGGATGTCGCTTGGCAGTCTATGAAAAAGGTGCACTAAGAATATCTAAAGGTACAGACAGCTTCAGGCAGACGTGGTGCATCATGTAGAATTCTGTTCTACGTGTCTTAGTGGATCTGTGAGCATTCAACCCCAAAACTTAAACAGAAGTATTAAAAATATTATACAGCTCTACGACAAAAAGATCGAAATTACTATGAAGAAATAAACGATACTCAGTTGTTATACAGACTTACAACCAATAACATAGTCATATAATAACATTGCTAACTCGAGTTCATAAGGAAATCTATAGGAAACACACTATACACATAAACAGATAACAGAGCACACACTGCCAATATAACTCTTTGTGCAATTCAGTTTATGGGTGGATTTTCTATTTTGGAGCCTTCAGTTCCGACAGACAGACAGACAGACAGACAGACAGACAGACAGA
>OY992876.1:189248339-189253339 GCA_963921405.1 Cepaea hortensis
GAGCAATATATCGTGTGAAACATGATCAGACTACTTCAATACCTGTCTTCCGATTGCTTGATCTAGTTATTGTGAGCAATATATCG
Source organism: Cepaea hortensis (assembly GCA_963921405.1). Taxonomy (NCBI): domain Eukaryota; kingdom Metazoa; phylum Mollusca; class Gastropoda; order Stylommatophora; family Helicidae; genus Cepaea; species Cepaea hortensis. Next base: position 189,248,426 of record OY992876.1, read on the forward strand.
TGTGAAACATGATCAGACTACTTCAATACCTGTCTTCCGATTGCTTGATCTAGTTATTGTGAGCAATATATCGTGTGAAACATGATCAGACTACTTCAATACCTGTCTTCCGATTGCTTGATCTAGTTATTGTGAGCAATATATCGTGTGAAACATGATCAGACTACTTCAATACCTGTCTTCCGATTGCTTGATCTAGTTATTGTGAGCAATATATCGTGTGAAACATGATCAGACTACTTCAATACCTGTCTTCCGATTGCTTGATCTAGTTATTGTGAGCAATATATCGTGTGAAACATGATCAGACTACTTCAATACCTATCTTCCGATTGCTTGATCTAGTTATTGTGAGCAATATATCGTGTGAAACATGATCAGACTACTTCAATACCTGTCTTCCGATTGCTTGATCTAGTTATTGTGAGCAATATATCGTGTGAAACATGATCAGACTACTTCAATACCTATCTTCCGATTGCTTGATCTAGTTATTGTGAGCAATATATCGTGTGAAACATGATCAGACTACTTCAATACCTGTCTTCCGATTGCTTGATCTAGTTATTGTGAGCAATATATCGTGTGAAACATGATCAGACTACTTCAATACCTGTCTTCCGATTGCTTGATCTAGTTATTGTGAGCAATATATCGTGTGAAACATGATCAGACTACTTCAATACCTATCTTCCGATTGCTTGATCTAGTTATTGTGAGCAATATATCGTGTGAAACATGATCAGACTACTTCAATACCTGTCTTCCGATTGCTTGATCTAGTTATTGTGAGCAATATATCGTGTGAAACATGATCAGACTACTTCAATACCTGTCTTCCGATTGCTTGATCTAGTTATTGTGAGCAATATATCGTGTGAAACATGATCAGACTACTTCAATACCTGTCTTCCGATTGCTTGATCTAGTTATTGTGAGCAATATATCGTGTGAAACATGATCAGACTACTTCAATACCTGTCTTCCGATTGCTTGATCTAGTTATTGTGAGCAATATATCGTGTGAAACATGATCAGGCTACTTCAATACCTGTCTTCCGATTGCTTGATCTAGTTATTGTGAGCAATATATCGTGTGAAACATGATCAGACTACTTCAATACCTGTCTTCCGATTGCTTGATCTAGTTATTGTGAGCAATATATCGTGTGAAACATGATCAGACTACTTCAATACCTGTCTTCCGATTGCTTGATCTAGTTATTGTGAGCAATATATCGTGTGAAACATGATCAGACTACTTCAATACCTGTCTTCCGATTGCTTGATCTAGTTATTGTGAGCAATATATCGCGTGAAACATGATCAGGCTACTTCAATACCTGTCTTCCGATTGCTTGATCTAGTTATTGTGAGCAATATATCGTGTGAAACATGATCAGGCTACTTCAATACCTGTCTTCCGATTGCTTGATCTAGTTATTGTGAGCAATATATCGTGTGAAACATGATCAGGCTACTTCAATACCTGTCTTCCCATTGCTTGATCTAGTTATTGTGAGCAATATATCGTGTGAAACATGATCAGGCTACTTCAATACCTGTCTTCCGATTGCTTGATCTAGTTATTGTGAGCAATATATCGTGTGAAACATGATCAGACTACTTCAATACCTGTCTTCCGATTGCTTGATCTAGTTATTGTGAGCAATATATCGTGTGAAACATGATCAGGCTACTTCAATACCTGTCTTCCGATTGCTTGATCTAGTTATTGTGAGCAATATATCGTGTGAAACATGATCAGGCTACTTCAATACCTGTCTTCCGATTGCTTGATCTAGTTATTGTGAGCAATATCGTGTGAAACATGATCAGGCTACTTCAATACCTGTCTTCCGATTGCTTGATCTAGTTATTGTGAGCAATATATCGTGTGAAACATGATCAGACTACTTCAATACCTGTCTTCCGATTGCTTGATCTAGTTATTGTGAGCAATATATCGTGTGAAACATGATCAGACTACTTCAATACCTGTCTTCCGATTGCTTGATCTAGTTATTGTGAGCAATATATCGTGTGAAACATGATCAGACTACTTCAATACCTGTCTTCCGATTGCTTGATCTAGTTATTGTGAGCAATATATCGTGTGAAACATGATCAGACTACTTCAATACCTGTCTTCCGATTGCTTGATCTAGTTATTGTGAGCAATATATCGTGTGAAACATGATCAGACTACTTCAATACCTGTCTTCCGATTGCTTGATCTAGTTATTGTGAGCAATATATCGTGTGAAACATGATCAGACTACTTCAATACCTGTCTTCCGATTGCTTGATCTAGTTATTGTGAGCAATATCGTGTGAAACATGATCAGACTACTTCAATACCTGTCTTCCGATTGCTTGATCTAGTTATTGTGAGCAATATCGTGTGAAACATGATCAGACTACTTCAATACCTGTCTTCCGATTGCTTGATCTAGTTATTGTGAGCAATATATCGTGTGAAACATGATCAGACTACTTCAATACCTGTCTTCCGATTGCTTGATCTAGTTATTGTGAGCAATATATCGTGTGAAACATGATCAGACTACTTCAATACCTGTCTTCCGATTGCTTGATCTAGTTATTGTGAGCAATATATCGTGTGAAACATGATCAGACTACTTCAATACCTGTCTTCCGATTGCTTGATCTAGTTATTGTGAGCAATATATCGTGTGAAACATGATCAGACTACTTCAATACCTATCTTCCGATTGCTTGATCTAGTTATTGTGAGCAATATATCGTGTGAAACATGATCAGACTACTTCAATACCTGTCTTCCGATTGCTTGATCTAGTTATTGTGAGCAATATATCGTGTGAAACATGATCAGACTACTTCAATACCTATCTTCCGATTGCTTGATCTAGTTATTGTGAGCAATATATCGTGTGAAACATGATCAGACTACTTCAATACCTGTCTTCCGATTGCTTGATCTAGTTATTGTGAGCAATATATCGTGTGAAACATGATCAGACTACTTCAATACCTGTCTTCCGATTGCTTGATCTAGTTATTGTGAGCAATATATCGTGTGAAACATGATCAGACTACTTCAATACCTATCTTCCGATTGCTTGATCTAGTTATTGTGAGCAATATATCGTGTGAAACATGATCAGACTACTTCAATACCTGTCTTCCGATTGCTTGATCTAGTTATTGTGAGCAATATATCGTGTGAAACATGATCAGACTACTTCAATACCTGTCTTCCGATTGCTTGATCTAGTTATTGTGAGCAATATATCGTGTGAAACATGATCAGACTACTTCAATACCTGTCTTCCGATTGCTTGATCTAGTTGATTTGAGTCAACAACCGACACCACATCATTCAGGACACCCAACACACGCTTCGTCTTCAAACATTCAATAGCCAGCAAATAGTTACCAGTGCTAATAGTACCACTTGCTTTCTGATGACGTGGCCGTCAGATCTTTCCTCGGAATACTAAGTATCAGCTAGAACCTCTGGTCACTCCCGACAGGACCCCTCTCTCCCAGCAATGATAGCGTATGTGTTCTTCCACAAAACATACATGTTTCGAAAGGGCCTTTCCATGTCTTATCTTGCGCCAGTACTCCAGGCCCGGTCAATCTGTCCGATTGCTCGTTTCCCACCACTGCAGCATGTCCTATGGATGAAATCCCAATAGATGCCTCCTTTTTTAATTAAAGCATGCCACTCGGCACGAAGCATACCTGTGTTCACCTTTAGAGCATGTCTTGTGAACCCGATCCAATCACGATTATGTGCGTGTGCTGTTTGTCCTATAGCAAGCGGGATGCCATAGTGACTGACCTGATTGACCTATAGAATAATCTTAAAAAACACAATGAAATTCTAAGGAAAGATTTATTCTTTCTTTGAGGCTTAATATTCCATTACAGATTAAGAATTGGTGTGGTATTTGCAATATTCTACATTATGTGACTTGTTTTATAAAGATAATATCCCATTTAACCCTTCTGGCTAAAAGCTGAGATATAGCGTATATTATTATTTCAGCACTAGCATTATTTCGGTACTACCAGAGAAGAACAATGTGAGTTTGTAGAAGGCAAGGGTAAAGTAAATTGTGTGTATATACTGAGCACAGTAATTGAACGTTCTATAGAAGTAAACAAAGACCTACACCTTTGTTTTATTGACTACACAAAGGCTTTCGATACAGTGAGACATGTCGACATGACAACGATTCTTGAAGATCCACAAATTGATGGAAAAGACCTTAATCTTAATATGTAAATAAAACATATATTGGAAACAACAAGTTGCCATAAGAATTGATAATGAAGTAGGTTAATATCAGCTTATTAAGAGAGGTGTGTGAGAAGGATGTGTAATGTCGCTAGATCTTTTTTCCCTGTACAGTGAAAATATTTCCAGAAATATAGAAGATATGGAAGGAATCATCATTGGGTTATGATACGTTAATAACATTAGATATGCAGATAATACAGTCTTGATTGCAGACAATGAACAGGACCTGCAAAATTTAGTAGATGAGGTTGTTGCACGCAGTGAACAACTAGGGTTAGAATTAAATTGTAAGAATACACAGATTATGGTCGTCACTGGGAAGAAGGAAATACCACAATGTAAAATACATGTAAATGGGCATATTCTTAAACAAGTGAATCGGTATAGTTATCTCGGAAAAGTCATAAGATCTGATGGAAGATGCTTTGAAGAGATTAGAACAAGAATTGCCTTTGCGAAGGTAGCCTTTCGCAAGATGAAAAACATACTGACCAATAAAAAGATATCAACTGAAACGAGAAAAGAGTGTTAAGGTGCTACAGAGAACCTATACTTTTGTATGGATGTGAAGCGTGGACAATGAGCAAACAAGCTGAAAAACATTTGATGGCTGTGGAAAT
>OY992876.1:189258339-189358789 GCA_963921405.1 Cepaea hortensis
GGCATTTCAACTTGTTTAAAAATTCTTTCTGTGTATAGGTAGAAGAGGCTTGGGGACAGTGCACATCCCTGCCGTACTCCTCTTTTTATCTCTATAGGCGACGAATAGTTATTACCGCATCTAATAGACGCCACTTGTTCCCGTTACAAGTTACTAATAAGTCTGACGTCCTTTCCGTTTACTCCTATATCTTGAAGGCACGTAATTAGTCGTTCATGTTGTACTCTATCAAAAGCTTTCTTGTAGTCTATAAAACAAACATATTTACTTTATTGAACTTCTATATATTTTCCAATTAACATCCTCAAACAGATAATTGCTTCTCTGGTACCGCTGTTTTTCTAGTCTAGTCTTTCCTCTTGGGCCTAAGGCGGCGCATAAGGCAAAAGTCGTGGCTCTCCATGTTTGTGCGTAGCGCTAACATTTAGAGCCAGAAGTCTGATTCTGTATCAACGGCGGGTTTTATGATGGCGGATTGTCAAGCCGCCGATCAACCGACTTAAGTCAAGCTAGAAGAAAACACGTCCAGCCATCCTGACCCAAGCCGGAAATTCTCTCAACAAACAAGCAGGCCAAAGCCCGTGGTCACCGCACCACATTACCCCACACGGGTCTCACAAATTACGGTAATCTGCAGATGGTATCTGCTCAGCATCACACCTCCAAGAACAGGGGGTGAGAGGCGACCAGGCCTTCACAACTGGGGAATTTGACTTAGAGACATTCAGCCATATCCCTCAGCTGAGTGCCTTATGTCACGTGTCTGAAGCAAAATACGGCAGTCTGCAGATGTTAGCTGCTCAGCATCACAACTTCAAGAACGGGAGGTGAGAGACGGGTTCTTCAGCTACTTCCTCATCTATTTTATGTTGAATACTTTCTTCTATGACCTTGAGTAGTATCTTAGTTATAAGATACTACTCAAGGTCATACAAGAAATATATATATATATATATATACATATGTCCTGACAAGATAACAACAGAGATGATAAAACCCTTATCCAGCTTTGGCATTGAAACTATCACAGAATTATGTAATGATATATATATATATATATATATATATATATATATATATATATATATATATATATATATATATATATATATATATATATATATCATTACATAATTCTGTGATAGTTTCAATGCCAAAGCTGGATAAGGGTTTTATCATCTCTGTTGTTATCTTGTCAGGACCTGCAGCCTTTCCTTCTTTCATCTTTTTAATAGCCTTTTCTTCTTTAGCCGTTAATATTTTTGGTCCATCTTGAGTATTATACGATGCTGGTCTATTGACCCTGTTGTCCCAGAATAAATCTTCTGTGTACTCTGTCCATCATTTTATTATGTCAGTGTTATTAATTATAATTTCTCCATCTTTTCCTCTAATACAACCGTTTCCTGTTATATTATTTTTCTTCTTTGTAAATCTTTTTATATGTTAATGTAATTCTTTCGAGTTGTGTTTTATTTGAAGATCCTCTATTTCTTTGCAATGTTTCTGCATCCACTCTTCTTTGGCAACTCTGCACACGTGACGTATTTCTCTGTCTATTACTATATACTCTGGAGTGTTCTTTGCTTTCTTTCTTTGAGACATTTTACTCAAGATTTCATCCGTTATCCATAATTGTTTTTTCTTATTAATCTTCACTGGCACGGTGGTATTTGCAGTCTGAATACTGATTTTTACACTTTCCCATTTTGTATTAATTTTATCCTCGGGACTTTCACGTCAATATTGTTCCATACTTTCAATGATTAGCCCATCATATCTATTTTTGACTTCAACTAGGTATAGTTGACTTATTTCTGGTTGTTTCATTGCCGATATATCTGCGTGAGGTGTCTTCGATTTCCTTATTCCTGGGTTTTTAAGTTTTGTTTGTAATTTTAAAATTACAGGATTATGGTGAGAGTTGATATCAGCACCTGGGTATGTTTTGGCATTTTTAACATTGTTTTTAAATCTATCGCTAATCATAATGTAGTCAGTTTGGTTTTTTGTTCTATCTCCAGGGCTTTTCCATGTATACAGTTTCCTAGGGTTATGTTGGGAAAATGTGTTGCAAACAATAAGATTGTTTTCTTCACAGAACTGTATCAGCCGGTCTCCTGCGTCGTTTATGTTTCCCATACCATATTGCCCTACTATATGCTTATATTTATTTTTTTTCTAACGTTAACAGTGACCATACTGACCTCCGGGGGGGGGGGATATTAGGGTTTTCAGGGGGAAATTAAGACCACAGACAGGCATACTCAAACTGGCTTCAGGACCACACAAACCGCAATCGTCCCACTTTCTTGAATTATGTGTGAGCGTGTGTGTGTATATATATATATATTCAGAATATGTATGTTCAGAAAACCATGGCAAACTCATGATCATCATCATCATCATCAAGTGCCATGCCGACTAGCGTAGGCGTTCATGACTCTCCACAGATCTCGGTCTTTGGTTTTCTGGAACAACTCTACCGTTGATATTCCAACATGCCACCGTCGCGATCCATGCAGCATAATTTCTCTTTGGCTGTCTCTCTTCTACTCGATCTTTCCAGTTGTCACGATGTTCTCCAATGCCTCTCTTCTCATCACATGACCAAAAAAAGTTGCCTCTTTCTTAATGTTGTGTATAATGTTCTAGTTTCATTAGCATATGTCAGGCATTCGTTGTTAGTTACTTTTGCAGTCCAAGGAATTCGCAACAGTACGTCAGCACTCTCTTTCTTACATTAAATGATATTGACTTATTACATAAGATATTCTCCATTTCCTGAAATGCAGCCTTTGCTTGCCATATTCTGCTCTTCATCTCTGTTGTGCATCTTCCATCTGTTGTTATAAATGTCCCTAGATATTTAAAACTATCCACTTGATGAAGAATTTTCCCTTCTATCTGTATTTCACATTTGGGTGTCACCTGTTTCTTTAATATCACCATTGGTACTATTTTCTTGATATTCTAGGAGAGCCTTTCTTTGCACTTTCTGTTACTACAATGTCCAACAGTTGTTGTAGATCTTTTGCATTATCCGCCATCAATACTGTGTCATCTGCATAGCGTATAATATGTATATTATAACCACCGAATATTATTCCTGGCTTTTCTTTGATCTCTCTCATTATTACTTCGCTATAGAGGGAGAAGAGATCTGGTGATAAAACACATCCCTGTCGTACTCCCAGCTTTGTCTGTTCATAATTTCCTTCTTTATTTCCAATTTTAATTGCTGATATTTGGTTCTAGTAAATATTTTTTTATTATTCTGAGATCCTTCCCATCAATGTTAATATCTTCCAACATTTGATTACTTTCATCATTGTTTACGTTATCAAATGCCTTAGTAGTAGTATATATGTACAAAAGGATATCCATTTTTGAGGTGGAAATCGATTTCCACTTCAAAGGGCGATAACTCTCCGGGTTTTTTAATTTCCACCTCAAAGGGCGATAACTCTCCGGTTTTTTTAATTTCCTCCGCAAAGGGCGATAACTCGTTTTTTAATAGGCGTGGTCCGAGTAGGTGTGGTCTAGTGACACTAGGTACTATAACAACATAGAAAATACAACAATAAAGAAAACAAACGAATCAAGTAAGGTATATGTTTTTATTAAATCATGTATAGACAATAAAATACATATTAAATAAGTAATGGCATAGTCGAGATATTATCACTGTCAACCTTTCTTTTTATATACAAATATGACAGAGATGTACGATGTTGCTGATATGTATATACAGAAGAGTCTTGTGTTTTGAAGCCTATATTGGTCCCCCCACTCGGTGTTTGGGTGTTGAGTACTTCTAAAAATGTGTCCTTGTTTAGATGCGTGTTGTGGTTTTTGGTCAGACCTTTGGTACTGATTTTATCATAATCTCCGACACAAATATACGTCTTACTACATAACGAGACCATCCCCTCCCCTTCGTATTCTAGTTTAAAAAGCCCGGGGGTTCTCTTTTCGTAGGCTTTGATAGCCACACAGTCCTGACAGGTACTGGTACTAGGGGTAATTCTATGAACAGGGCAGGTTTCAGACGGGAACCACTGATTATAGACTCTGTCATATTCTTCTCGTAGGTGTGGTCTAACTACTTCAGAGAGTGAATCGGCACTAAGGGCCAAATATAGAGAGTCAGTGTCCATTTCACAAAGCTGAAAGTCGTCTTTAGAGATAAATTTGTCTAGAAAGTCATAGTAGAAAGCCAACATTCTTAATTTGGCATATTGATAAACGAAAAAACCAATCTGTAGAGGCAGATCCCAGACAGTTTTCTTCTTTAGTGTTTCTACTTCGAATAGATCAGGTGTAATACCAGTCATGCTTTTGAACCTAGGGTTATTGAGTGCTTTGGTCGTGTCTTTTCCCTGGCAGTAGGAGACATCGGTATGTTTGGCTTTATTAGTTAATGTTTTACCGTAAGCGGCGTTACCTAACAATTTCATCGTGTCGGCTGTAATACTCTCAGCTGGATTGTTGTCCCCTTGGCGACGGGCATTAGAAACTGTTTCCCCAAATTGTTGAAAATAACTAACCGGTCGATATTCTATTGTCTGGTAGATGTGTGTAACTACCAACCCATGGGCTAGATACCACTTTAAGAGAGGGGTGGCTAATAATATTTTCTTCCCGAAATAACTACCAATCAATGTCCGTCGTGGGGTACTCAGTAGTTTATTTTTTATGGCGTAGTCTTTCATAAATTCCCCAATATCGTCCCTCGACACTTCTGTGTTCTTGAAAATAGGGGGCATTTCGGCAAAGGACTCTTGTAAATCAGTCGGGGTCTCTATATCGCACTCCACCAACCCGAAAAATGTATCACTTTTTACAGCCTCAATTATCTGGTTTTCACTCAAAGAACCCCAAGGAAGCTCTGACGGTGGAAACTTCTCTTTCAGGAAACACTTGATGATTGTGTTTGATCTCTTTAATCTCTGCCACTCACATTCCCAAATAACCTTAACTGTCACCCCGACAGTTTTTTCTAGATATGCGTGAATGTCACACGTATTCTGGTGCAGTTCTACTAGTGGTTTCTTATTAATGGGATTAATAGTTTTCCCAGCAGTTAGACGGCAAGAGGGGTGCCCATGGAACAAACACCCATGGAATTGGTAAGCTGTATTATTCTTTTATCCCACCCATCTACTCGAATATGTCGATCACCAAGTTGCATCTCATGACTATTGAATTGGGTTTTTAAATCTATATTTTCATTATGTGACACCCAACTTAACCACTCTCGACACTGACGTGTGTATTTATGTAATCTATGTGCTCTAAAACCATCCTCGCGACTTCTATATATGGGGAAGTCTGTTGGCATATCTTTCATCAGAGACCAAAGGTATAAGGCATTCGCATCAAACCCTTTAATACCTTTTACCGGCTTATTACCCCTGATATGGGTCTGATTGGCCTCGTGGTAACGATGAAAAATAATACTCGGCCCACCCACTATATTGTCTCGTAACATCTTGTGCACTTTCTCCTCCTTCTTCAAACACAAAACAAAAGAAACATCTTTATTCATTGTGTTGAATAGGTACTGTAGAGTAATACCGGGGACTGAGATGGCCTGCTTACACATGTCTATTTTTAACTCGGCATAAAAGGCTACTTGTTTGTCCAGGGCTTTTAGAAAGGGGGATACGTCTTTGATGTTGTACCATATTAAAAAATCCCTCAAAGTAGTCATCTTATTGTCGGTCCATGCTTTCTGACAAACTGTGTATTCTGCTTCGGAAATGTTACGGTTTTTAAGCTTAGAGAAAAAGGCCGTATGTGGTGGTAGGGCTGTCTCATTTAACTTTCCCAGGTCGGTCAGATACTCGTATGAAAAAAAACGCTTTTGTCTCTTCTATGGCAAACGAAGCCAGATATTGAGAGTAACTTACACCCGGGACCAGAAAGTTGGAGACGTCAAGGAATTTTAACTTTTCTGTCGCTATGCACATGAAATTATTATTTCTTTTGACAATAAACTTGAACGGGTTAGCCTCCCGATCAAGAAAATATTGTATCAAATAAGGTTTTATTGGGTTAATGTCATATTTTCCGCTATTCAATCAAAACTGAGGTAAATCTTTCAGAAAGGAGTCGAGCCTTTCACTTAATTTTGGGTGGCCATCTAATTGTGCAAAGGTTGACTCGAACTTTTTCAGTAATAGCTCATACGACCTAGCAGATATGTCATGGAGATAGTCCAACATTTCATTTATGAGGACCTGTGGATCACCTGTGGTAATGAAACATTTAGGGGTGTCGAACCCAGGGACATTAGAGGCGACGGCACACGAGAGGGGAACGTGTCTGGCTATAAAGGTCGTCGACTTTGAGTCAGCTGGTAATTTTTCATTAGAGAAAAAACATTCCATGTCATAGCACGCTCTATACGGGAAAATAAAGTTTACGTCTACATCAAACCCATGTTCACATAGTAATTCCAAAATAGATTCAGTGGGGTGATAAATCCCGCCTTTATACGTTTCAATGGTAGCTACCCCTGTACATGTAAGTTCGTGACGTGTCAATCGACAATACATCTTAAACAGTTTACCACATTTCCCACAGGAAAAACATCGAGCGGCCTTGGTCACATCAATAATATACATGAAATGGTTTTCATGTAGAAGAAGATTCAGTATATCTGCATGGGTATTAGTACTTCTGATTTTCGGAAATAGATGTTCCTCCTCTGTAAAACTAAACACATTTATTTGTATGTTAAAGCAGGTTTCCAAGGCAGGTAAATCAACTAAATTGACCCCGGTAAAATGTTTGTGGGATTTCAACCCTTTATAGCGCACCCATTCTTTGAACAATGTTCGTGTGTTTTTTCTAATACCCCTAAAGGAAGCAGTTCTACAAACAGCCAAAGCACGGAAAAAGCACCGATTATCATTATAAACTCTACCGTGTTCGTCGTTCTCAAGAGTATAAATACAATTATTTTGTGTTATATGGTTTGGAATTGATTCTAAACAACAACCAACAGGGAATTCTACCAACTTGTAAACATAAAAAGTTATACTGGGAATTGATTCGACGTAGTTTTTGGTATCTGGTCGGGTTAGTGTCGCTGAATTGACCAAGTCAACAGCGTTTAGCTTGGTTACAAAGGCCTCGAAATCAGATCTATTGTTCACTAAGAACGGTATATCGAACAATGAAGAGTTATTCGGTCTGGCATGGTAGAACCGTAGGGCTTGTGTCTCTCGATGTCTCAAGACTATATGCAGACTGGGGATTATTTTAAACCGCGAGTTTTGAAGATTAAAAAGCGGGAATAAACGAGTGCCCCAATCTGTTGTCATATCACTATCTGGTCGATTAAATAATGTCCATTCACATAGACAGCGACCCTGTCGTATGTGTGACCTAATCGTGTCCCAATGCTCATTATATACAACCCTAACATCTAGCGGTAATTTCTGTAATGACAGATATTCAGTAGTTGTGTTAACACCAGAGGTTCCTGCCTGGTCTTCTGCAACCATGGCACGTAGTTGATCAGATGACAAGGTATCTGTTGATAGTCCGTCACATGGTGTGGTACCAGCTGATAGTTGAACATCTGTTGACAAGGTACTTGGTGTTGATGCATCACTCGGTAAGGCACTAGATGATGTTTGTTGGTTATTATTAGTAGGCGACAGGTTATCACCCCCGCCATCCGACAGGGCACCTAGTATTGTTGGTTCTGCGTCAGTCCCCAAGTGACTAGATGATGATAGGTGAGTAGGTGAAACATGATCACCCATACTACCCGACAAGATACTGGATAGTGATTGGTTTGTCTTGGTAGCTGGCAGTATTTGAGTGTCTGTAACTGGCGACACTATGTCCTTTGATGGTTGTTTGATTGACTTTCGGCGTTTACCATTAGATTGTTCATCTGTGGTCGGCTGTCGTCCCCGCTTGCGACTTGTGGTTTGTTGATTATTAGCAGACATGTGGTTAGATGATGGTTGAGGGGTCGACACGTTACTGAATAGTACGTCATGTTCAGTCTTTATGTGTCTCCGTAAATTATCGTATCTCGTATAACTACGATCGCAAAAATCACAAGTGAACTGTTGTGTAGAATGAGTAGTCTTCATATGACGTAATAAAGCATAAGGTCGTGTGAAGATTTTATTACACAGAGTACACGTGTGCTTCTGCATAGCTGAAATTCTTGATACACCAAATAGTTTATAAAACGACCGAAGTATTTCTGAATGTTATTCAGGTATACAACACAGTTTGTAAGATGACAAATTTTTTTAGATGTGTTGATTCGTAAACATGTGTTGTTTGCTCTGGTGTAGACAATATGGCAACTGATTAACCATGTATTTGAGAATATCACAGATGAATTATTGTCTGATTGTGGGCGGTTAATAATGTGTCCTTGGGTAGATATTTAAGTAAGAACTCCTTGTACAATAGTAATGAACAAAGGCCAACCAGTTTCATACGTTTCTGTATCAGAAGACACACTTGTTAAAGACCATTGAATTTAATTTCCGTTGAATCAAAACATCCTTCTTCGTTGACTGTGAAAATGAGAAAAGACTTGGCCTTCCTTGCGTCACTGGTTTTGATACTGTCTGCGTGAGAGAGGTGTATATCTGAAATGAACAACGTTCTGTCAATAAGAATCAACCAATCAGAACACAGATAACATCAAATCACAAAGGGTATATCCCCTGTAGTGACCAACAATCTGACTGCCTGACATTTTGAATCAACCAATCAGAGAACAGATAACATCAAGTCAGATTGTTGGTCACTACAGGGGATATAACCTTTGTGATTTGATGTTATCTGTGTTCTGATTGGTTGATTCTTATTGACAGAACGTTGTTCATTTCAGATATACACCTCTCTCACGCAGACAGTATCAAAACCAGTGACGCAAGGAAGGCCAAGTCTTTTCTCATTTTCACAGTCAACGAAGAAGGATGTTTTGATTCAACGGAAATTAAATTCAATGGACTTTAACAAGTGTGTCTTCTGATACAGAAACGTATGAAACTGGTTGGCCTTTGTTCATCACTATTGTACAAGGAGTTCTTACTTAAATATCTACCCAAGGACACATTATTAACCGCCCACAATCAGACAATAATTCATCTGTGATATTCTCAAATACATGGTTAATCAGTTGCCATATTGTCTACACCAGAGCAAACAACACATGTTTACGAATCAACACATCTAAAAAATTTTGTCATCTTACAAACTGTGTTGTATACCTGAATAACATTCAGAAATACTTCGGTCGTTTTATAAACTATTTGGTGTATCAAGCATGTCAGCTATGCAGAAGCACACGTGTACTCTGTGTAATAAAATCTTCACACGACCTTATGCTTTATTACGTCATATGAAGACTACTCATTCTACACAACAGTTCACTTGTGATTTTTGCGATCGTAGTTATACGAGATACGATAATTTACGGAGACACATAAAGACTGAACATGACGTACTATTCAGTAACGTGTCGACCCCTCAACCATCATCTAACCATATGTCTGCTAATAATCAACAAACCACAAGTCGCAAGCGGGGACGACAGCCGACCACAGATGAACAATCTAATGGTAAACGCCGAAAGTCAATCAAACAACCATCAAAGGACATAGTGTCGCCAGTTACAGACACTCAAATACTGCCAGCTACCACGACAAACCAATCACTATCCAGTATCTTGTCGGGTAGTATGGGTGATCATGTTTCACCTACTCACCTATCATCATCTAGTCACTTGGGGACTGACGCAGAACCAACAATACTAGGTGCCCTGTCGGATGGCGGGGGTGATAACCTGTCGCCTACTAATAATAACCAACAAACATCATCTAGTGCCTTACCGAGTGATGCATCAATACCAAGTAACTTGTCAACAGATGTTCAACTATCAGCTGGTACCACACCATGTGACGGACTATCAACAGATACCTTGTCATCTGATCAACTACGTGCCATGGTTGCAGAAGACCAGACAGGAACCTCTGGTGTTAACACAACTACTGAATATCTGTCATTACAGAAATTACCGCTAGATGTTAGGGTTGTATATAATGAGCATTGGGACACGATTAGGTCACACATACGACCCGGTCGCTATCTATGTGAATGGACATTTTTTAATCGACCAGATAGTGATATGACAACAGATTGGGGCACTCGTTTATTCCCGCTTTTTAATCTTCAAAACTCGCGGTTTAAAATAATCCCCAGTCTGCATATAGTCTTAAGACATCGAGAGACACAAGCCCTACGGTTCTACCATGCCAGTACGAATAACTCTTCATTGTTCGATATACCGTTCTTAGTGAACAATAGATCTGATTTCGAGGCCTTTGTAACCAAGCTAAACGCTGTTGACTTGGTCAATTCAGCGACACTAACCCGACCAGATACCAAAAACTACGTCGAATCAATTCCCAGTATAACTTTTTATGTTTACAAGTTGGTAGAATTCCCTGTTGGTTGTTGTTTAGAATCAATTCCAAACCATATAACACAAAATAATTTTATTTATACTCTTCAGAACGACGAACACGATAGAGTTTATAATGATAATCGGTGCTTTTTCCGTGCTTTGGCTGTTTGTAGAACTGCTTCCTTTAGGGGTATTAGAAAAAACACACGAACATTGTTCAAAGAATGGGTGCGCTATAAAGGGTTGAAATCCCACAAACATTTTACCGGGGTCAATTTAGTTGATTTACCTGCCCTGGAAACCTGCTTTAACATACAAATAAATGTGTTTAGTTTTACAGAGGAGGAACATCTATTTCCGAAAATCAGAAGTACTAATACCCATGCAGATATACTGAATCTTCTTCTACATGAAAACCATTTCATGTATATTATTGATGTGACCAAGGCCGCTCGATGTTTTTCCTGTGGGAAATGTGGTAAACTGTTTAAGATGTATTGTCGATTGACACGTCACGAACTTACATGTACAGGGGTAGCTACCATTGAAACGTATAAAGGCGGGATTTATCACCCCACTGAATCTATTTTGGAATTACTATGTGAACATGGGTTTGATGTAGACGTAAACTTTATTTTCCCGTATAGAGCGTGCTATGACATGGAATGTTTTTTCTCTAATGAAAAATTACCAGCTGACTCAAAGTCGACGACCTTTATAGCCAGACACGTTCCCCTCTCGTGTGCCGTCGCCTCTAATGTCCCTGGGTTCGACACCCCTAAATGTTTCATTACCACAGGTGATCCACAGGTCCTCATAAATGAAATGTTGGACTATCTCCATGACATATCTGCTAGGTCGTATGAGCTATTACTGAAAAAGTTCGAGTCAACCTTTGCACAATTAGATGGCCACCCAAAATTAAGTGAAAGGCTCGACTCCTTTCTGAAAGATTTACCTCTGTTTTGATTGAATAGCGGAAAATATGACATTAACCTAATAAAACCTTATTTGATACAATATTTTCTTGATCGGGAGGCTAACCCGTTCAAGTTTATTGTCAAAAGAAATAATAATTTCATGTGCATAGCGACAGAAAAGTTAAAATTCCTTGACGTCTCCAACTTTCTGGTCCCGGGTGTAAGTTACTCTCAATATCTGGCTTCGTTTGCCATAGAAGAGACAAAAGGTTTTTTTTTCATACGAGTATCTGACCGACCTGGGAAAGTTAAATGAGACAGCCCTACCACCACATACGGCCTTTTTCTCTAAGCTTAAAAACCGTAACATTTCCGAAGCAGAATACACAGTTTGTCAGAAAGCATGGACTGACAATAAGATGACTACTTTGAGGGATTTTTTAATATGGTACAACATCAAAGACGTATCCCCCTTTCTAAAAGCCCTGGACAAACAAGTAGCCTTTTATGCCGAGTTAAAAATAGACATGTGTAAGCAGGCCATCTCAGTCCCCGGTATTACTCTACAGTACCTATTCAACACAATGAATAAAGATGTTTCTTTTGTTTTGTGTTCGAAGAAGGAGGAGAAGGTGCACAAGATGTTACGAGACAATATAGTGGGTGGGCCGAGTATTATTTTTCATCGTTACCACGAGGCCAATCAGACCCATATCAGGGGTAATAAGCCGGTAAAAGGTATTAAAGGGTTTGATGCGAATGCCTTATACCTTTGGTCTCTGATGAAAGATATGCCAACAGACTTCCCCATATATAGAAGTCGCGAGGATGGTTTTAGAGCACATAGATTACATAAATACACACGTCAGTGTCGAGAGTGGTTAAGTTGGGTGTCACATAATGAAAATATAGATTTAAAAACCCAATTCAATAGTCATGAGATGCAACTTGGTGATCGACATATTCGAGTAGATGGGTGGGATAAAAGAATAATACAGCTTACCAATTCCATGGGTGTTTGTTCCATGGGCACCCCTCTTGCCGTCTAACTGCTGGGAAAACTATTAATCCCATTAATAAGAAACCACTAGTAGAACTGCACCAGAATACGTGTGACATTCACGCATATCTAGAAAAAACTGTCGGGGTGACAGTTAAGGTTATTTGGGAATGTGAGTGGCAGAGATTAAAGAGATCAAACACAATCATCAAGTGTTTCCTGAAAGAGAAGTTTCCACCGTCAGAGCTTCCTTGGGGTTCTTTGAGTGAAAACCAGATAATTGAGGCTGTAAAAAGTGATACATTTTTCGGCTTGGTGGAGTGCGACATAGAGACCCCGACTGATTTACAAGAGTCCTTTGCCGAAATGCCCCCTATTTTCAAGAACACAGAAGTGTCGAGGGACGATATTGGGGAATTTATGAAAGACTACGCCATAAAAAATAAACTACTGAGTACCCCATGACGGACATTGATTGGTAGTTATTTCGGGAAGAAAATATTATTAGCCACCCCTCTCTTAAAGTGGTATCTAGCCCATGGGTTGGTAGTTACACACATCTACCAGACAATAGAATATCGACCGGTTAGTTGTTTTAAACAATTTGGGGAAACAGTTTCTAATGCCCGTCGCCAAGGGGACAAAAATCCAGCTGAGAGTATTACAGCCGACACGATGAAATTGTTAGGTAACGCCGCTTACGGTAAAACATTAACTAATAAAGCCAAACATACCGATGTCTCCTACTGCCAGGGAAAATACACGACCAAAGCACTCAATAACCCTAGGTTCAAAAGCATGACTGGTATTACACCTGATCTATTCGAAGTAGAAACACTAAAGAAGAAAACTGTCTGGGATCTGCCTCTACAGATTGGTTTTTTCGTTTATCAATATGCCAAATTAAGAATGTTGGCTTTCTACTATGACTTTCTAGACAAATTTATCTCTAAAGACGACTTTCAGCTTTGTGAAATGGACACTGACTCTCTATATTTGGCCCTTAGTGCCGATTCACTCTCTGAAGTAGTTAGACCACACCTACGAGAAGAATATGACAGAGTCTATAATCAGTGGTTCCCGTCTGAAACCTGCCCTGTTCATAGAATTACCCCTAGTACCAGTACCTGTCAGGATTGTGTGGCTATCAAAGCCTATGAAAAGAGAACCCCCGGGCTTTTTAAACTAGAATACGAAGGGGAGGGGATGGTCTCGTTATGTAGTAAGACGTATATTTGTGTCGGAGATTATGATAAAATCAGTACCAAAGGTCTGACCAAAAACCACAACACGCATCTAAACAAGGACACATTTTTAGAAGTACTCAACACCCAAACACCGAGTGGGGGGACCAATATAGGCTTCAAAACACAAGACTCTTTTGTATATACATATCAGCAACATCGTACATCTCTGTCATATTTGTATATAAAAAGAAAGGTTGACAGTGATAATATCTCGACTGTGCCATTACTTATTTAATATGTATTTTATTGTCTATACATGATTTAATAAAAACATATACCTTACTTGATTCGTTTGTTTTCTTTATTGTTGTATTTTCTATGTTGTTATAGTACCTAGTGTCACTAGACCTCACCTACTCGGACCACGCCTATTAAAAAACGAGTTATCGCCCTTTGCGGAGGAAATTAAAAAACCCGGAGAGTTATCGCCCTTTGAGGTGGAAATTAAAAAACCCGGAGACTTATCGCCCTTTGAGGTGGAAATCGATTTCCACCTCAAAAATGGATATCCTTTTGTACATATATACTACTCTTAGTATAATGTATGAAGTACAAATATATGTCTTTGTCTCTATTAATCCTTCCAATAGTGTCCGTAATGTATATATTGCATTGTTTGTGCCCTTTCCTTCCACATATCAATACTGCTCTTTACCAATTTTCATTGTTATTGTCTTTCTTGTTCTTCTCATTATAATTCTGAGTATAAGCTTAGTGACATGATTTATGAGGTTAATCGTTCGAAAATCTTCGCATTTAATTGCTCCTGGTTTTTTTTTTGGTATAGCTATAAATACAGATGTCAACATATCTCTTGGTATATATCCACTGCAGTAAATATCATTCAACATTTTAGTTAATACGTATATCTACTCCAAATTCTCCCACTACTTCTAATTCTTCTATTGTGATTCCATCAGGTCCAACTGTTTTTTCCTTTCTTCATATGCTTGATAGCGTTATCGACTTCTTCTTTTAGAATAGGTGGGACTTCTAAGTTACTTTCTTCTGTTAATTCTGTCCTTTCTCCATCATATAAGTCTCTTATATACTCATTCCACCTCTTTACTATAGCTGCTTCGTCCAATAATATCTTTCCTGTTTTTGATTTTAAACACCCTGTGTTTATTCTTATTTTTCTTCCGTTGAGCTTACTTATTTGTTTGTGCATATTTTAAAAAAAAATCTTTAATAGAATTTAATTAAATTTTCTTGCACTGTTCATTTAACCAACTTTCTTTTGCCTTCACACAATTATTTCTTATTTCTTTGTTTATGTCATTATATTCATGTTTATCATTTTTACTATGTTTTCTTTTGGCCATCAATTTCAATATTACTACAGTCATACATTTTTCTTAGCCTTCTGGCTTCTCTCCGGTAATATTTCTTTGCTCGTTTGATGAATGGAGTCCCTTAACATTTCCCATTGTTCATTTATATTCTGTATTTTAGCTATTGCATTATACCTATTTTTGGGACGCAGAGGTGTTTCCAAGGTACCAATGCCAGATGTTATACTGGCCAAGACCTACTAACACATCCTAGTCATGCGTCCTGGGCAACAGGTCCCTTCGGGGTCCTGGCTAATGTAGTAGGATCGCTGATTCTTTCGAAGTAGGAGAGTGTCTGCCTGCACGGCGAGGAACCACCAGTCTGTACACCAATAAGCCAGACATGGGACAACGGATACTCGCGCAAACCTCAGTCCGGTATGATATCACACTGATGTTGGACAAAAGGATGCCTTCATCCGACATACAGGACTTCACGCGGGAGATCACAGCCAGCGAACGCAACCAGGCAAGCAAGCATACCTATTTTTCACAATCACTCTGTCTTGTTACTTGAATTTCTGTATCTACCTTCAAAACCTCTTTATTAAGTCTCATATTCTTAACCAGTTTGCTCTTCTCTTCAGTCTTACTATTATTATTCCACATAGTGGTACATGATCATTATTACAGTCAGCACCCGGCATTGTCTTTACATTAATCAACGCATTTCGAAACCTTTTATTAATAAGTATGTAGTCAATTTGGTTGAATGGCAAACTACTGAACGTAAACTTGCAAAGAAATCACGTTGACTGCAACGCCTTTAAAGGATATGGAACTAACTTTTTAACACATAAACAGTCCCCGCGTGAAAGCACATCTAGTCTTGCCAGGATTCCCGATCGAACCCTTGATTTTTTCTGTTAGTAAGCAAGCGCCTTATCCCCTAGGCCAGAGGTTCCCAAACCACGGCCCGCGGGCCACTTGTGGCCCGCCATCTCTCAGAAAGTGGCACGCAAGGCCTTGTTATTTAATATAATATATTTTAATAATTGCAAAAATGAACTCGGAGAGCCCCGTCAGCGTGCGATAATTTACTCTGCTCGTGGTTGTTATGCGCAGATATTATCGAATGCGCCTGTTCAGTTCGCAACAAAAAGTTATAAAGTCCCCATATCCTAGCCTTGACGACCAATCAGAGTGCGCAAAGCGCCATGTTGTCGTCTGTTACAACTGTTTAGGAGAGTCGGTAGCATTGTGAAAACAACATAGGATGAACCAAATTGGACAGTGTATGCACCGACTGTGCTACGACTTTGACCGGTAAAATGTCTGGATGCCTAGCATTATTGGAACCGTTTCTTGGCCGCACTATATTAAAATATCACTGTATCATTCACCAAGTAGCTCTGTGTGGAATGACATTAAATCTGAACATGTCATGGATGTTGTTCTGAGATGTGTGAACAAAATTCGAAGTAAGGCGCTGAACAGGCGTGAGTTCAGACAGTTTCTATCAGACCTGAACGAGAAATACTGTGACCTACTGTTACACTGTGATGCCAGATGGCTATCTAAAGGTAAAGTTCTGTCTCGTTTCTGGGCACTGAAAAATAGTGCCTATTTCTGTCTGAAATAAATGAATTGCCCACAGACTGGGAAATGTCTTATGAACGATGACTGGCTTAATGACCTGGCATTTTTGGTGGACATCACGTTTCATGTAAACTCTTTAAATGCGTGGATCCAGAGAAAAAAAAAACTATTCGCAAATTTGTGCGATGGCATTTCTTCATTTCAAATAAGACAACGACTGTTTATCGGAAACTGACTGAAGGGACTTTAGAGGTGTTTCCAACTATGAAGACAGTTGTGGTGGAAAAGAAATGTGACTTGTTACAGTACAAAGTAAAAGTTGAAAGTCTTCTGGATATCTTTCAGTCGAGATTTCAAGAGTTCACAATAGAGAAGGATAATGTTGCCCCCTTCATAAATCCGTTCGTATTCCCTGATGCCAAACTCAATTACAGCAAAACCTTCGGCACGAAGTAATTGATTTGAAATGCAATTCTGCACTGAGATGTAAATTTTTGGAGCTGGCTGCTTCACCTTCAGCTGATGATATGATTTCATTCTGGCGACTATTGCCTGTTGAACAATTTGAACACTTGCGTTCATTCACCCAGAGATATATTTGTCGTTTTGGTACGACTTACAGATGCGAGCAGTCATTTTCCGCAATGACCATCATAAAAAAAAACAAAAACAAGAAAACAAAGCAACGTTCTCGACTTACCGACAGTAACCTAGCTGCGCTTATGACTATGGGCACGACAGATTTGTGCCCATAAATTGATAAATTGGCATCTGAACTTAAGTAACTTGTTTTGAAGAATAGTTACAATTATAAATTAATTACATTAATAGTGATGTTCGAAACTGATTTAAAATTTATTGTTAAATGAACTTTTGATGTTAAACCAAAAAATGACCGCAGTGTAGTATTGACACTGACTGCCTTTAAAGTTTTAGAATTTTGTTGACGAAAGTTAAGAAAGGTAAGAATGATATTGCACGACTGTTATAATTTTATAACGTTGTGGCCCGCTTAACTACCGAGAATAGTAGATATGGCCCTCTGCTTAAAAGGCTTGGGAACCGCTGCCCTAAGCTCAATGAAGCAGACTGAGAAACTATGTATAGTCTCCGATAGTGGAAAGAAAACGAGGATTACGTATCGACCAATTCAGTAACCACCCAGTCGATTATATCGGTTACACCCAATAGCACTGCCAGTCTGAGTTCTTTAAACTACCAAAATTAGATGGAAGAAAAAGACCTCAATGTTTTATGAGATGACAATGGCTATAAATTTCATTCCGTCTAGAATTTCTGTACATAACTGAGAATACTAATTGAAAGCGGGTAGGGCTAGCACTTATATTCATCTGGCTAGAATTTAACCAATGGCTTATACAGCTCATGAACGGGGCAGACAGAACGATTTATTCCACCAGGAATAAAAAAAAAAAAACAGGTAGTTATGTGAAGGTTACACGAGGTTAAAGATATTTAGGCGTCTGCTGAAAATTGGTGATAAGTATATGTCTGAGAGAGTTCGCGGGACGCTGCAGTGATTCGTTATTTCAAGTTAGATACTACGGTTGAAAAGAGGAAGGGCAAGCTTTGTGCTAAATCAATGAAATGTTATAAATATTCTTGTATTGTTTGCCATGATACGTTTTGAAAATGCCTTGACAGTGTATATGTGACAATAGCTTTTATTTGTTAGACTATTGGTTAGCCTTGAAAACTATGCACTAAATTATACGTCACATCTGGTTTTTGTTTTCTTACCAATACAATTATTAAGTATATTCAGCCTCACAGATGTCTATATTCCGGAGCCAAACCCTCAGCCTGGTGATAGATTTAGCTAATAAAGACACCTGCTACCAGGACTTAGCAGCCGGGAGTGTGTTGAAGTGCTACTGTACTTTCAAAAATTTGCTGTCGTTCATCCTTTGAAGGCGGAAGGTTATAATTAGGGTGTGGTCACACTACTGCTTTCAATGTTTATATTGTCTACTAGCTGACACGGCCCGGCTTCGCCCAGACTCTGGTGGGGAGCATCTCATTTAATTCATATAAGTAGTCATATAAGCTCCCGTTCCCGACTGTCTGTCTGTCTATCTATCTGTCTGTCTGTCTGTCTGTCTGACCCGGCCCAGCCCATGGTGGAGAGCATCTCATTTAAATCATATAAGTAGTCATATAAGATCCCGTTCCCGACTATCTGTATGTCTGTCTGTCTTGGGTAAATGGAGGAGGGAGGAGGAAGAGGGAGGTGGAGGAGGGAAGAGGAGGGAGGAGGAGGGAGGAGGAGACAGGAGGAATAGGAGGGATTAGGAAGAGGAGGGAGGAGTAGGGTGGAGGAGGAGGGGGAGGAGGAGGGAGGAGGAAGAGGGAGAAGGAGGGAGGAGGAGATCGCAGGAGGAGGAGGAGGAGGAGAGGGAGGAGGAGGGAGAGGGAGGAGGAGGGAGGAGGAGGAGAGAGTAGGCGGAGGGAGCAGGAAGAGGGAGGAAGAGGGAGGAGGAGGAGGGAGGAGAAGGAGGAGGGAGGAGGAAGGAGGAGTAGAGAGTGGGAGGAGGGAGGAGGCGGAGGGAGGAAGAGGGAGGAGGAAGAGGGAGAAGGAGGAGGGAGGAGAAGGAGGGAAGAGGATGAGAGGGAGGAGGAGGAAGAGGGAGGAGGAGGAATGTGAAGGGAGGAGGAGGGAGGAGGTAGAGGGAGGAGGAGGAGGAGGGAGGAGGATAGAGGAGGAGGAGGGATGAGGAGGAAGAGGGAGGAGGAATGTGAAGGGAGGAGGAGGGAGGAGGTAGAGAGAGGAGGAGGAGGGAGGAGGAGAATGGAGGAGGAGGGATGAGGAGGAGAGGGAGGAGGAGGGGGAGGAGGGGGAGGAGGAGGGAGGAAGAAGGAGGAGGGAGGAAGACGGATGAGGGGGAGGAGGGAGGGGTAGGAGGGGGAGGAGGAGAAGGGAGGAGAAGGGAGGAGGAGGAGGGAGCAGGAGGAAGGAGGAGGGAGGAGGAGGAGGAAGAGGGAGGAGGAGGGAGGAGGAAGAGAGAGGAGGGAGGAGGAAGAGAGAGGAGGGAGGAGGAGGGAGGAAGAGATAGGCGGAGAGAGGAGGAGGAGGGAGGAGGAGGAGTAGGGATGAATAGGAGGGAGGAGAAGGGAGGAGGAGGGATTAAGAGAAAGAGGGGGGAAATGGGAGAAGGAGGAGGGAGGAGGAGGAGGAAGAGGGATGAGGAGGGAGGAGAACGTAGGTGGGGGAGGAGGGAGGATGAGGAGGAGGGAGGAGAAGGAGGGAGGATGGTGAAGGAGGAGGAGGAGGAGGGAGGAGGGTGAAGGAGGAGGAGGAGGGGGAGGAGGGAGGAGGAGGGAGGAGGGAGGAGGAGAACGTAGGTGGGGGAGGATGAGAAGGGAGGAGGGAGAGGGAGGAGGAGGGAGGAGGAGGAGAGAGGAGGAGGGATGAGGTGGAGGGAGGAGGAGGAGGGAGGAAGAGGTAGAAGGAGGAGGGAGAAGGAGGGAGGAGGAGACAGGAGGAATAGGAGGGAGGAGGAGGGATTAGGAAGAGGAGGGAGGAGTAGGGTGGAGGAGGAGGGGGAGGAGGAGGGAGGAGGAAGAGGGAGAAGGAGGGAGGAGGAGAGAGGAGGAGGAGGAGGAGGAGAAGGGAGTAGGAGGAGGGAGAGGGAGGAGGAGGGAGGAGGAGGAGAGAGTAGGCGGAGGGAGGAGGCGGAGGGAGCAGGAAGAGGGAGGAGGAAGAGGGAGAAGGAGGGAGGAGGAAGGAGGAGTAGAGAGTGGGAGGAGGGAGGAGGCGGAGGGAGGAAGAAGAGGGAGAAGGGAGGAGGAGGGAGGAGGTAGTAGGATGATTGATTGCCATCCCACCAGGTTAATATGTTATCGCGGACCTCAGAGAGAAGTGTCTATGTAGAAGACCATTTCCTGGACGTACGTATTTTGGGAGGGGGAGGAGGGAGGAGGGAGGAGGAGGAAGAAGAAAAAAAAACTACGACAGTTGGCATCTCTGGAATGAAAGGAAGACGTGTAGAAAATTTCATCTCAATCGGATGGGCCGTTCGCGAGCGTATAAAGGACATACGGACAGAGATACATAAATACATACAGAGATACATACGCACATCCTAATTTATATATAAGATTGTGATCTCTGATTTCTACTTCTTCACTTTACTTTATGAGTGAGAACCAATACCCTCGAATGTATTATCCATACTATCTCAATGGCCTCCTGAGTTCTCCAGCATTACTTACGGTCGTGTATCTCATAAAAGCGGCAGCTGAAAGTTTTCGGATGTTTCAGAAAAGATAAGGCGACACGGAAGAGACTTAGTAATATTTATGTTTGTCTGTTAACACAGGTTCGGGGACAATCTAAAGTGTAATTAAATAGTAAATAAAGTTACCTTTCACGCGCCTTCAGGAGAAGTGTCTAGCCCTGTATTGTTTGGACCCGTCCACAAACGATCAGCGATGTGTTCAATATCCCATGGGACAATTTTCTCTCTAAGACGTTTCCTGATAAGATTTTAGGTTAAGTCGAATTGGCAGATCAGGTCAATTTAAAACGGCTACTGCTGCCTTTGAGAAGCTGTGTTATCTCTTTAAGGCCGATATTTGGATCCAGTATTTCCCAGTGTATATGTCTGTAGGGATATGTTCTTAGCACGCAAGAATAACCTACATCACATATGTGCAAGAATCAACTACAGCACACATGTATGGAAGAAACAACTATCGCGCCCAGGCATTCAAGAAACATCTAAAGAGCCAAAGGATTGTAATAAACAAGTACATCATATATATGCAAGAAACAAATATAGCACCCAGGCATGCAATAAACAACTAGAGCACGCAGCCATGCAAGAAACAACTAGAGCACACAGCCATTCAAGTAAACAACTACAGCACCTAGGCATGCAAGAAACAACTACAGCACACATATGCAAGAAACAACTGCAACACCCAGGCATGCATGAAACAACTACATTACCCAAGCATGAATGAAAAACTACAGCACCCAGACATGCAAGAAACAACTATATTACCCAGGCATGCAAGAAACAACTACATTACCCAGGCATGCAAGAAACAATTACATTACCCAGGCACGCTAGAAACAACTACAATACCCAGACATGCAAGAAAAAGCTACAATACCCAGGCATGCAAGAAACAACTACATTACCCGGCATGCAAGAAACAACTACATTACCCAGGCATGCAAGAAACAACTACATTACCCAGGCATGCAAGAAACAATTACATTATCCAGGCATGCTAGAAACAACTACATTACCCAGGCATGCATGAAACAACTACAGAAACCAAGCATGCAAGAAACAATTACATTACCCAGGTATGCATGAAACAACTGCATTACCCTGGCGTCCATGAAACGACTACATTGCCCAGGTATGCATGAAAAAACTACATTAACCAGGCACGCAAGAAACAACTACAGCACATATCATTGGCACCTTGCCGTCTTGACAGACGATAGTTTGTGCTTTAAAAAGGCATAATAACTTTCACCTATGGCAGTACCGAATGTGACTGATAAGACCAATTCACGTTGTAATAGTTCGTCCACAGTGGATGCATGTGAAGACGTGGTCATTTCCACCATCATACACAATCTTACGTCTCACACGCTCGGTGACTTATCTGCAATCATTTTCTCCTTTGTCTTTATTCCATTTCTGATCTTTGCCCTCTATACAACATGTTCAGCGTCGACTTGCTCCCACTGTGCATTATCAATGCCCTTATCAATCATGTCCCGCTTACACATATCTTTGTATCGTAGTAGAGGCCGACCCTAAGATCTCTTATCCATCTGTAATTCACCAAAAATAATTGTCCTTTGGTATTCTACCATCATCTATCCTCCTAAGATGTCCTATCCATCTAAGTCTACGATGACCGAGCATGGAATAAACCGTCACACAACCTGATCTCTCCAATATTTCAGTATTTGTGATTTTGTCTTGCCACTTAATACCAAGAATTCTTCGCAGACACCGCATATGAAAGCAGTTTAAGCGTTTCTCTTGGTGTGAGTAAGTTGTCCAGGTTTCACTGCCATAAAGAAGAGTACTAAGGACACAGGCTTGATAGACAAGGACTTTTGTTTTGGCAGTAAGCTTCCTGTTCTCCCAGACTCTTTTTCTTATAATATTCATTGTTGTTGCTTTCTTACCAATCCGGATGTTGATTTCCTGATCGAGGGATAATTTGCTATTTACCACTGATCCTAGATATGTAAAATGGTCTACCATCTTTAATTCGGCGTCGTCAATAACATAATCTGTGTCTTATGTTTGCTCATTGTTAAACCAAAATCAGAACAAGCATTGGAGAATGCAGATAGTAGACACTGCAATTCTTCCACAGAGCGGGTCGTAACTGCAGCATCATCCGCAAAAAACAACTCTATGATCAGTACCCTCCTAATTTTGGTCTTGGCCTTCAATCTCTGAGCATTGTAGAGGCCGCCATCTGAGCGTGAGTGAATGTATATACCACCATCCTGATTACGAAAGGCATATTTCAGTAGAAGTGAAAAGTATATTCCAAAGAGGTTGGGAGCTAGTACACAACCTTGCTTAACTCAACTCTTGATTTCAAACGCTTGAGAAGTTGCACCATCAAACTTGATTATACCCTTCATGCCTGTGTGGAATGATTCCACAATGGACAGAAGAGTTGGTGGGCAGCCAATCTTCTTTAGTGCCTTGAACAGAACCTCACGACTGACCAATTCAAATGCCTTTGTGAGGTCGATGAAGGCAATAAACAGTGGTTGATTCTGTTCACGGCATATTTCTTCCATTTGTCGCAATGAGAATATGTAACAGTAGGGGAGTATTAGTTAGTATCTAGTGGGAAAAAGATACAGCACGATTGAGCATCGGGAGTGAAAGCGAGAGATGCTCAAGTCGTGACGTAGTGGGTTGTCAGGGGGCAGTTAACATCCCGCCAGAAGACTAAGAAGAAGCAATGTTGTCATCATAGAGAAAATAAACAGTCTTTTAACTCAAACCGAGTCTTGTTAGTTCTGTACTCTGGTACAGGACTAATTATGGAGCCTAAGACCGAGGATTTGAGCCTGGTATAATCCGGTCGGTATAAAAACAACGCGAAGTCATGCCGTATAACATCGCGGAGAAGATGTTCCATGCTCCAGTTCTATAAGTCACCAGAAACAATTTCGGCACGTTGTGGAACAACCAGTGAACGTAATAAGGCGCGCAGTGGAAAAGATGGCCAGTAAATATCAGTTATCTGTGAATACAGAGGCCAAAAGCCCGCCCAGAGGTGGTCGTCTGTAAGTCTTTTTCAAGACTTGAGATAACAAGTTAATTGGCGCCTGCAAATACCATCTTAACGACTCCTTTTGGTCATTGCTCTGCCGAACCTGTCAAGTTCAATCCAGCAATCCAGTTGTCTGATCGTTGTGAACGGGGAGTGTGCTGTAAGCCGGCCCGGAGTGATTCTGTCTTGAGAGAGCAAGAGTTTGGCAATCCAGCAATCCAGTCTGATCGCTATTGCAACTGAGCAGAAATTTTTTAACAACACAATCAAGATAGCATGGGTTGGCCCATGTTTTGTGACGTGTCAGACTATCTCGGCGCTAGCTAATCCTTTTGGGCTCTGTTGCATGAGTCGTTCTCAAGACGTCGCTATGATGTGCCCTGTTATCGGGTGAAAATAAGGCTCAAGGCTGGTAGGGACCCAACCAAGGGTTGAAGCACGGTACTGAGCATGCCAAGAAGAGAAACTGAGAAACTATCTGAGGGGAACGAACGAACTACCTGAGGGGCGTGATTGGTGCCAATTAATACAGCGTTGAGTGTGATCTGACGGCGAGCCTAGGAAAGTACGTCCTGCTTGGATCAAGAAACAGAAATAGGGTAAATTATAAACATAGTAACTGATTGAACTGTTATTACGAAATAAGTGAATTGTGTTTCTTAAATTAGGAAATTACAATTGTGAAATAGTTTGCTTGCTCTGTTTAAGAATATTTCAGCATGGCGGAACAAGACTCCTGGCGTATTCTAACCGATAACGAACATAGGTAATTTTACGTACAATTGACTAATTGAACAATTCTCTTGTGTGAATCATATAGGTAATTTAGATAAGTACGACTGTGAAATTGATTTAGTGATGTACATAGAAATATTTCAGCATAGCAGTTCCATCACAGCACAGTGGAGAAACAGGCATAATTTCGGCTGAGTTCAAGAATATGCAGAAGAAGAAGTAGAAATATTGTTTCAGGTTGATAGATATTTAAAAAGGAAGTAATATGAATTACTTGAGTGGGGAATTACAACGTGTTAGTACATGGTTAGGGGAATTAAAGGTGTCAATTACGGAAGTAGAGAATTTTCTGGAAACGTTGAAGAACAGAACGACTAGACAAGACCCTTATAGAATTATGGTAGACTGTAATGGAGTAAGAAAGAATAACAGGAGACATCCATTGCTTAATAAAGACAAAAGACAATATGGTTATGACGAACCAAGGCCAAATGCTTATAGGGTAAGAGACGGTAAGAAGAACGGACGAAATAGTGAAAGGTCAAACTGGTATAGTAGTGGGCGTGAGAGAAACCTTGCAAAGAAATCGTGGGACTGGCCCTCTCACAGTGAAACCGCCAGAAAAAGACGTAACGACTGGTTTGAAAAGAGACAAAGACAATATTTGAAGTTAGGATCGAAAGACAGAGTGGAACACAAAGATAAGAATTCAACGACTCCTAAAGTACTGGCCAATATTAGGATTGAACAGGAAAAGAAGACGAAGATATTAGTAAAGAAAATAAATAGAGAGACACAGACGCAGGCAGGTAATACGATAGAAAATAGTACACAGACTCAGGTAGATACACTAGAGATAAAGGTCCAGGTACAACCAGTCAGCAAGATAACAAAGGGAAGTCAGACTGATTTAATAGAAACTCAGTCAAAACCAACTCATTTGACTAAGGAAGACAAGGTTGAAGTTAAGAAAGATAAACAGACAAGTGCCAAAGATGTTAAAAGACGGGTGAAGAAAACTATTAAGGAAAGGAATAGTATGATTGTTAATAGGGGTAGTACCATGTCAAGTTCCTCAGCTATAGACAGGAAACTAATTCCCAAATGGTGTAGGAATATTAGCTGTCAGAGTTCAAGTTACAGAGAAGATATTCCTACCGCCGCAAATTATAGTGATGCTGAGACAGATATTAATACTGATGATTCAGAGAATGAGAGAGTTGAACTACGAGCAGATCCTGAATCGAAGCGTGATGTTCCCTCATACGGTGTAGTTGCTGGTAGACAGACGGACAGAGTTTTGGTTACTGACTCTTTCGAAATAGATACTAGCTTATATGACAAGAAAGTAGGAAAGGATAAAAGACGAATACCGAGAAAGAGAAAGAAAGTCAGACGTTCTAAAGATGACTATGGGAATAGAGTCGAGGTATCAGCAGTAAACTATTGTGAAACTGATGAAGGAACTATTATTAGTGTGTCATCTGAAGACGAGATGGGAAGGTACAAACGTTACGTAAGGTATACAGAAAACAGTGAGCAGACTGACGCAAATAAAGGAAATAGAAAGAAATCATTTAAGAAGAAGAATAGTGATAGACAGATAGCGGGAATTTACTCCTCGACAACAGAAGATAACATAAGAAAACTCAGAGAATTAAGACCTGAGTACTTTAACAGGTTGACAACAGATAGTGAAGAGGACATAATAAGAGAAAGACGGGTTAATATATTGAGAGACAACGAAATATTTAACTTGGACACACTATATAACGGTTAAAATTCCTTGGGTGAGGGAGGAAAATGGAATAGTTTTGGTTTATGAGAAGAATTACGGTTTGAGCATATAGATATATGAGCTGTCTAAAATGGCAGATGAATTTTGTTTGGTGTAGTATCACAAGGGACGTTGTTGAGGATAGAGAGTTACAGAAAATGTTATTTTACGTGGATACGTTATACAGGATATCTGGTTTTTGATTCCGGTGTAGGGAGAGTAAACTAGATAAAAGTCCTTTGTCCGGAATGGATAGATATAGAGAGTTAATCACGTGGAGTGATGTATAAATGGGGTGATTTAAAGTAGAGTAGATTCAGCACGGAATTAGGAGAGGGTGAGAGAAAAACTAGGTATGAATGTTCGTACTAGAAATGCTTCGATTCAGAGCTATGACGTGATGTCTGAGATAGTTTCGCTTGCTGGTTTATGGGAAGAAAGAATAATAGTGAACCGAGAATGTCTGGTGAGGAGAAATAGATTGAGGAGGAATTAAGTATCCTGTGAGTAAAATAGTCAGTTGAACTGTAGAAGTTGATGCTTGAAGAATACGAGTTACGTCGTACTTGTGGAGAAAGAAGAGTTGATTAAGTCTGAGAAAGTTGTTGTGTGGAGAAATATAGAATGCGGAATGAAGTTTGTTTTGAAGAGATAGTAGATAGTGCTATAAAAGAGACATAAATTGCGAGAGATAATGTATAGGGTCTGACCTTCGTATGGGAGTGAATGATTGAGTAAAGTAGAAATGAGGAAGGAGTGAATTGTGAAAGTCCTGTGGAGTAATTCGTCTGGTTATGCGTTGTTCATACGTGAGTATAACTGTAGTCAAACAGGTGTTCGTCGTGATGAGTGAAGTAGGATAGAGGTGTGGTGACGTCGCCTATGTGAAATACATAGATAAAAAGTAATAGTTGCGATGATATGTCTTGTGTCAATGTGTGTAGAGGAGGTCGATACGCTTAGATTGTGATGAGTGATTGCTGGAATGTTGTTAGGTTGTCGCGATGCGAGAGTAGTCATGAAATGAGAGCGAGGTTGTGTATCACTGTCCGTGTGAATATCTGAAGACTGGTTGTTAAGTGACGTTAATAAAATGTGGAACATAGAGTATACGAAAATTGAGAGATAGAAAGAACATGATTGGAGGATTGTGATGTCTTTTCGTTAGAATATCTGACGTTGGAAGGAAATTATGGAAGTTGTATGACGGAATGAGAGTTAACATTCTGAATGATGTTTCATAAAACATGTTTAGTATTCTTGACAGGGACATGTAGAAGCAGGAATGCCAAATACTGAGAAACGAGAAAAGTGAGCTCTGCTGTCAGTTGTAAGTGGCGTGGCTTGCAGTTCTGAAAGAATCCCAATAAATGGGAAGAAAATTGAAAGATACAAAGGTAAACAAGGTTAGTTAAATGAAAGTTAGAGAACGTGTTCCGAGGAGGGTGACCGATTTGACTATCGTCACGATGTGAGAGTGATAGGAGAGACGTGAAGATAGCTTAGAGTAGTGCTAGTGAGACGTTGAGAGTACTGATGCAGTAGAATGAAATATTAATTGCGTCGGGTAGACGAGAAAATTAGAAGTAAAATTAGTTGTATTGGTGAGAGGTCTATAGTAAATAGACAAGTTCTTTTGATGGGAGTAGCATGGTGGAGATACTGTAGTTAACAGTAATGATTAAGAAGTGGTAGGGATGTTTGGTAACAAGGGAAACAATTGGTTGCCGAGCCACAGGTAAATTAATAAGCAGATGATGGCTGGTACATTGAGTTGAGATTAGAATAGTCGCCACATTAGAAATGTGTGTTGACCTGTAGTTTACAGTGCTTGTTTAAGATGATATTACAGATGTTATGATGTGTTAGGACTTAGTTTTGTAAAAGTTAGAAAATTGTGAGGGGAGAGAATCAATGATAGTACGGTCATTGTTGATTACTGGTTTTTTGTGTGGGGAGAACAAATATTGTTCTAAATTAAAGAAGTTAGTCTGTAGTTAACAGATATACATACGTAGCAGTGAAGTGTTTTGTTTTCTCGGTCATAAAAATACTCGAATGATTTGTATAAATAGATATGTGTTACGTTAAGTCGTATGGGAGGCCAAGGTTGATGGGCCACTGTACGTAGTAATTTGAAGAGAGTAGTATTTTTTTGAAAACCTTCTCTTTAGAGAGAAGACAATTGTTTTATGGACTCTGAGTTTTTTTTGCTTGATTTGGTCCTGTAAAATGATTGTTATTATTTTAGAATAGGATTATTGTGTCCTTAGAATTGTGTATAAAAACTACTGGTCCGTAAAAGAGACCAGTAGTATTAGGTAATAATAGATTAGGATGTATGTTGTATTATTTTAATCATCGTCACCATCATCATCACCATCATCATCATACCTTTAGTTGTGTTGAGGGGAAACATAAATGATTGTTACAAAAATTTGGGGGGGGGGTATGATGTTCTGTTGTGATTTTATTTCGCTGTTTTGTGTGTTAAATAGTACTTAATTAAGTTATGTTTAGTTTACAGGGTTTTGTCTAGAATAAAGACAATATATGGGGTTTAATTAGGACCCTTCGTTCAGAAAAGAGTTAATAAAACTACTGAGAGCTAATAGAGAGACACATTCTCTTTGTAAAGAGTAAGTTCATGGGTATTCTGTTGCTGTGATAATCAGCGTAGAGAGGTTAATATGGTTATGAAGTAGTGGAAACATATACCGGGGATGCTTATGGGAAAGTTTAGACTTACACTAAAGTCAGCATTGATTGGAAATATATGGATTAGAAGCCATATGGGGAAGAACAGATTAATATAGCAGTGGGGTAAATGAGGAGAAAGTTTTAAACATAGTTTCCATGGGGTCAGAAGAGCCAGGATTGAGGGGTTATAGAAGAAGGGGGTAACGGGTTACCCCAGACAAATAGCAAAAACATGAATTGAATCCATGTTTAAATCTGAAGACACTGTGGATAACAGT
Organism: Cepaea hortensis; assembly: GCA_963921405.1. Taxonomy (NCBI): domain Eukaryota; kingdom Metazoa; phylum Mollusca; class Gastropoda; order Stylommatophora; family Helicidae; genus Cepaea; species Cepaea hortensis. Next base: position 189,287,622 of record OY992876.1, read on the forward strand.
AAAATAGTAGGAAATGATTGCAAGCAGTCACAGACATGAGTGGTGTTTTTTTGCTGCTATGGGTTACGGCATGAATTATGAATTGAGAGGTGGAAGATTTTAGAGAGGCATTGGGTTACATGGCCTGGGCAGGATGTAAATGTTTATCCCTTTGGGTGTATTAAGCTTCAGAGATAGAATAATCAGTGGGTTGCTGGAGTAGTGTATATAGTGGTCAGATTACGATGTTGTGTTTGATGGTTAACATTCCGAACTTACTGGTGTCTGTAATAAATAGACATTTAAGGGGAGATTTCGAAGTTACTAGGTTGCTGTTGATAACGGCATAAGTGGAGGTTTTAGTAGATATGCCCATAAGAAATGGACATTAAGAGATAATTTTTAACTGAGGTATAGGAGAAGATTAGTTATGCGAGGTGATGTGGTTATGTGAGGTGATGTCTATAATGTTGGAGGAGGTCTTAAGGGATAATAGACCTTTTTAATTGTGTCCTCGGGATGTGTTTTGTGGTTAACATTACAATGTGAGGTTGAGGTAAGGTAGTGTCTGGAATATATAGACACTTAGAAGTGAAGAATATTTTTGATGGTTGGTATTTGATGCTGTAGATAGCAGCGTAAACTGTTACCATAATGAGTGGTACTGTGGGAGATGTAATTGTTTTAGACTTTATTACATAAAGTCTCAAATGACATAGGGGTGTAAAGGGGTGTGTGATTTAGATGAGTGTGGTCTTAGGGTGAAAGAGTTATACTTCTTCTTTGAATTTCCGGTGGCCACCGATTCTTTATCTTTCTATTGTGTGAAAGTTATTTCAGGTTAGTTGAAAGTGGAGAATTAGTGAGGTTGGTGATGATAATAAGGAGTTGGTGTTAGCGTTTGAAATTTTAAGCAGATTGCTTATGAAGAGAAGAAGGAGTATTTAAGAAGACGTGTTATGATGTATTGTATAAAGTTGAAATTTAAATGTTATTAAGGTTATGTAAATATGTTATAATATGTTATGTTTGTTTGAAGGGCCAGAAACGAAGAAGAAGTGGGTTGATATATAGCAGGAGAAAGAGTTAAAGAAATAGAATATTTACTTAAGATGGAGTTGGTTTGGGGAAAGTTAGAGGAACTGTGAGAGATAAGGAAAAGGAGGGAATAGAGTAAGGGGATTAGGAGTAAAGATTTTGTCCTTTTATAGGAAAAATTCTTTAATTAACATGGGGGGGGGTGTAACAGTAGGGGAGTATTAGTTAGTATCTAGTGGGAAAAAGATACAGCACGATTGAGCATCGGGAGTGAAAGCGAGAGATGCTCAAGTCGTGACGTAGTGGGTTGTCAGGGGGCAGTTAACATCCCGCCAGAAGACTAAGAAGAAGCAATGTTGTCATCATAGAGAAAATAAACAGTCTTTTAACTCAAACCGAGTCTTGTTAGTTCTGTACTCTGGTACAAATATCATATCAGTGGTCGACCGGTTCTGTCGAAAGCCACACTGTGATTCGGGGTAGACATAATCTCCTAGGACAGCACATATATGCAAGGAACAACTACAGCAATCAACCATGTAAGAAACAACTACAACACCCAGGCATGCAAGAAACAACTACACTACCCAGCCATGTAAGAAACAACTACAGCACCCAGGCGTGAAAGAAACAACTACAACACATATATGCAAGGAACAACTACAGCACCCAGCCATGTAAGAAACAACTACACTACCCAGCCATGTAAGAAACAACTACAGCACCCAGGCATGTGTCTCGAGATCGCCATGAGTTAACCAGATAATGATAATACCGAAGTTTGCTTGGCGTATATTTTCTAGGCCACAACTGTCGTACTAACAGAGTAAACACAGCTGCACGGGTTACAACGGGTCAGGAAATATACACATTTGGTGGTGAGTGAGAGGAATCCATACACCGCGTTGGCAGTTCATAAATAGTTAGAATCACATAGAATTGCCCGCTCAGGATATGGAATAGTCCCGTCTCTCATCTATAGTTCCGGACATCAGACGGAATGGCGGTTTTGACTGTCACCACATGACAGAAAGTTGAGGGCTTGTTATTGGAAACAGTGGAACACCTGCCGGACATCAACAACGTCACGTGCACAATGTAAGGTTGTTTGGAAAACCATGATTGGCAGCTTGGTATCGAAACCCTTTGTTGGAACTCGACAGTAACTCTCTAGATTGTTTTGGATGTCAAAATCAGTGATGACAAATCTAACATTGATGGAGCCAAAGGGGGGGGGGGGTGGATCCCTGACAGGGGATGATCTGCCCAATGTGCCACCGGTTTGGGCATAAAGGATAACGTCACGTGGCCAACTTTGGGAGTTTGCCATATAAACCCGAGTTGGGGCCAACTGGGGGACTTGAAAATGTGGCTCTAGTCGGACGTGCAATGGCACTGCAGTGCTTAGTGGAAATAATGTCTACCGTGTGTTAATTAGTGACTTAATTTTACACGTGCCTATCATGGCAGATGTAGATATGATTGATAGGACTGCAGTAGTGCCATTTAAGGTATAACCTATTATAATATTAGTTCTAATTAATTTAGGCAGTAGCCGTGTTAGACTAGAGTGTGGTGATAAGCTATGCTAGTTAAGAATAGAGTAATGATGGATAATTGGGAAATGGGGAAATTGCCCGCTGGGGTTTTGCACTCTGTATTGGTCTTTCCTTGTCATAGCCTGATTCGGCCCTAGGTGGGTAGCTAATCTGCTCTATGACAGAGTTTAGTTAGCTAAAGATCACAGAGCAAGGCAATAAGCTTACACTCAGCCGGTAGGATCAGTGACTAGTACTATCACCAGATGTGTTGTTTCTATCCTAGGTTCCCTACCAAATCCGAGGACACTCAACAAGGTTTTAGGAAAGGTTCAAATCCCATTCGGAAGAACACCAGTTGAACAGTCAATAAAGTTTCGTACAGAACGTAACTAAAGCTAGAAGGAAGATGATTCACCAAAGATGGGTGATGATTGTTGATGCACCACACAGCATCAGACAGTAGTAACTAACCGAGAACATTAATTATAATAGTTACATAGTGTGATATAATCTCGTGTAATAGAACACAAGACATGATACTTGAGGCTAGATAGACACGAGTTAGGATCAAGTACATTAACAATTAACATTAATAACTGTGTACACACTACAAAGGACTTGTGCATTCTTTAGGAACGATAGGAACGTACATTGGGTAGGGTGCAACCGGTCCATGATTAACTGTTATTACCACCGGTGTCTATTTCGGATGATCGTGAAATGGGATTACCAGAGGTCTACAGAGGCAAGTCAGTATCCGGCAAGATGGTTTCGGCACTGGGTGAGATGTACCTGTTCTGACGTAACGTGCTGTGGTCTAGACTTGCTAGGATGAGCTGACTGGGTTGTTGTCTGAGAGTCCGATTCTACACACTTTATAGAACACGTCACACATTTTCTTCGCATACACGTCTCATATACGTTACACTTTTATTTTAATAAATTAATCTTTATTAATTTTTAGAAGCAAGAGTTGTTGAGTATGTTGCGTTGGGGAAGTATGAGAGGGGGCATAGTACGACAGTGAGAGAGTGATAGGAAAAGGTGTCCACGGGCTGATGGAGTGTGTTGGACGGAAGCTGGTGGATTCTCCAGGATATTGATAAGGAAAAAAAATATTATAATGTGGGTGTTGACTCTCTTCACTCCAGGGACGACACTTTAAAGGAGGACACGACAGCATGAAAGAAACAACTACAACACATATATGCAAGGAACAACTACAGCACCCAGCCATGTAAGAAACACCTACACTACCCAGGCGTGCAGGAAAGAGCTACAGCACTAAAGGCATGCAAGAAACAATCACATTACCCAGCCAAGTAAGAAACAACTACAGCACCCAGGCATTCAAGAAACAACTGCAGCACACGTACATGCAGGAAACAAATACAGCATACAGTCATGCAAGAAACAACGACATACGAAATCATGCAAACAAGACAACGACATCACAAAATCATGCAAGAAACAACGACATCACAAACTCATGCAAGAAACAACCACTTCACACAAACATGGAAGAAACAACAACATCAAACAGGCATTTAAGAAATAATAAATTCGCTCAGCCATGCATTAAACAACTACTGTACTTCAACCAATCATGCCAGAAACAATTTCTTCTCACAGACATGCAGAAAAGAACTACTCCGCTCAACATTGCAAGAACTAACTATTCCACCAAGATATGCACGACATTCCTAACTTCACACAATCATGCAATAAACTACTACACCACTCAGGCATGCACGAGACGACAAAATCACCGAGGTATGCACAAAACAATTGCATCATTCATGCATGCAAGAACATTGCAGTGTCAAATTATTCCGAGCTGAATGGCATTTCTGAGAAATGTGAGAAGGGCTAGAAAAATAGTAGATCGACAACGTTTAGGCCACTTCAAATCTAATATAGAAACGGACTAATCCATTAATGATGTTGGGGTAGTTGACCCCTGAACCATACTATCCGTAAACAATGGAATCCCGCCCCTGTTCTATATCGAGCCCCTGATTATTATGTTAGTCAGCAAGCGCCTAATCCCTTAGACTAAATATGGAAGTCAAAGTAAATACGTAGGTGTACATATCGACGAGTTCAGTAACTACCACGACGATTCTACTCCGTTACACACAAAAGCACTGCCAGTATAAGATTGTATGCGCTTTTTTATGGAAAAAAGAGATGAAGAATAAGACCACAATGTTTTAGGAGAAATACACGTTTGAGTGCAGATGACAATGACTACACTCTTCATTCCGTTTAGATGTTGTTTGAATAACTGAGAATACTAACTGAATACTAAAAGAATAGCAACACTGTAGCCTACCACGCATGTCGTAAGAGGCGACTAAGGAGGCTTGATGGTTCCGTCGCCCTGCTACTGAGTGAGTGCGTGGTGCGATACTGTGAGCTGTGAGTTTCGTGTGAAATGCTTTTGAATCTGCCTGAGGTTTTTTGTAACGTGACTGCATGTTCGGAGTGATGACAGGTGGCTATGTCCCAGAGATGACGGTTTTTACATTATGCAGAAATGCGTGGCTGCTGGGCTTCTGGTTGACTGCAACTGCCATCAGCGATGAACTGTAATTTCGTGGACTGTGTGGGTGAACATCTCGGAAACATTCAGATAGGAAAATGACTGCCGATTCCATCAGAGATGAACAGGGTGTTTCGTGGGGGACTGGTGTGTCGACATTCAGGCGGCGGCATTATGCACAGTGTGTCTGTGCCGGCTGTTGTTTGTCGAGACTCCTGTCTTTTCCACTTTTCACATTGGGCAGTGGGGCGCGTTTTGTGTGATATTCAGTGGCACAGGAACGGAGCATAATGGGGACGACCCGTTGCTGTGAAGTTGGAACTGCGACTAACTAACTAACTAACTAACTAACTAACTAACTAACTTAAAGCGGGGTTGACTAGCATTTCCATCCATTTGGCTAGAATTTCACTAATGGCTTGTACAGTTCATGGACGGAGCAGACAGAACGATTTATTCAATCAGAAAAACAAAGCGGTAGTCAAGTCATGTGAAGGTTACACGATGATAAAGATATTTATGTGCCTGCTGATAATTAGTGATAAGTATTATGACCGAGAGAGTTCACGGGACGCTGTAGTGCTTTGTTATTTCAAGTTGGATGCAATGATTGAAATGGGGAAAGGAATACATTTTGCTTACCAATTACCAATTTACCAATTCACATGTAGATGCCAGGCCTTCTACATTGGTAGAACAGAGAGACAGCTTAACAAACGAGTGTCAGAACACATACCTCAATGGGTCAACAAGATACAACACACAGGAGATGCTAGCCTCAAGGGGCCGACACACCGGAAGCACCCGGCGTCTTCAATTGGTAGGCAGATTATCGGTAGCGGCCATGTGGTTGACAGAGACACTGCCTTTCGCGTGTTAACACACAAAAATACTGCTTGTTAAAATTTGCAGAAGCAATTATGATGATCAGCCGGTCTCTCTGGCTGAGGGGCTACAACACTTTCTCTCTGTAATCCCGTTTATCACGCAGTCTCGTAGCGGGGCGAGAACTGTGGCGGTTAGACCCCCGCTCGTGACTTGCGGGATACTGAGCCGGCCGCTCAGAAAGCAATGGCAAACTACTAAGCGTAATCTTGCCAAGACATCAACAGACAGCTGAAAGATGCTGCTATTGACAGCGATGTCCTGTAAAGGATATGCGAATTAAAAAAAAAAAATATGATCAATCAACGCAAGCCGTGTGTTGCCGGGGCCCATACGGGGGAGCAAAGAATAGTAACACTGTTGCCTACATGCACGTCGTAAGAGGCGACTAAGGTGGCTATGGTTCCGTTGCCCTGCTACTGAGTGAGTGCGTGGCGCGACATTGTGAGCTGTGAATTTCGCGTGAAATGCTTTTGCATCTATCCGCTGTTGTTTTCGCTTGAACTGCATGTTCAGAATGTTGACGGCCGGCTGTTGCTGGATTGACTGGTTTGCCTTTTCGGTTCACGAGTTTATTTTTCAGGAGACATCTGGGAGTCGTCGCTATAGCTACGGAGTTCGTGCTTTGTGCGGCGCTTTCGGTGGGTCACCCTGCAGAAAGAGACTGAGCCATATGGGATAAAAACCCGGTCAATGAAGTATTTCTGGTGACTGCCGTTTTCATCGACGATGAACTGTATTTTTCGTGGAGGATATTGTGTTGGCATTCTGGCGGTGGCATTATGCAGTGTACCTGTGCGGGCTGTTGGCTTGCCGACACTCCTGTCTATTCCATTGTTCACATGGGGCTGTGAGGAGCATTTTATGATATTCACTGGCACAGGAATGGAGCAATATGGGGACGACCCGTTGCCGTGAAGTTGGAACCGCGACTAAATAACAAATAACTAAAAGCCAGAATTGTGCAAACAGAAAGACATGTTAGTCAGCTTAAAATTACCGTGGTAGATAATTGACATTACTGTGCGAATATGTGTATATTTCAACTTGAAGGATATATCTATAGTATGTCCACATTTGTTTGCCTCCTTCATTCACGATCAATTATTTTGAAAACTGTCTGTTGCATCGTTATGAAATTTTTCCAGCCGTCTTATATTTACCCCCACCCAAGGAATATGTCTTTGATAGGTCCAAAAGCAACTTAAATCATTGAAAGCGGCAAGATTTATTTGATGTTTTGGGGGAAATGTAGTGAATTCACGCTAACAAACTAGTCTTACAGTAAACCACGTTATTTCTGGTAAAGACACAAGTACAAGGCGTAGCCAGGTTCGTATGGGAGTGGGTGCAATAAAAAAGTATCTTAAAGTAGCATTGCACCGGATTTTTATCCCATATGGCTCAGTCTCTTTTCGCAGGGCGGAAATCGTGGCACAAAGCACGAACTCCGTATCTCCAGTGACGACCCTCTGGAGTCTCCGAAAAAATGCACTCGTGAAATGAAGGAATCGAACATACAACCATCGGAGCCCGAGTCAGACGGCTTGACCACTTCACCACGGAGATTCCCTAGGGGGGTGCAATGTGTAATATTAGTAAAGACAGAGAATGTACAGAGGTATGGGGTAAATAATGTGTAAATTAACAGGAAAGTAGAAGGAATATATTTCTTACCTTATTTTTCATGTCCTTCTTGTTTCTTCAGCTGCTGGTTAATAATTGTACACAAGTATTCATGTTACTAGGATGCATTCAGCTTTTTATATTGAGCTCGTGAAAGCTTCCAAATAGCTGTGCGTTAATGTGCGTATGGAGTGACCAGAAATGATACCGCAATTTAGTCATGATGTTTCTATTTTTAAGGATCTGTTCAGCTGTCTGTGTAGTTTGTTCACACGTACACATGGGTGACAGACCCGCTGTGAGTCTTCGTGACAGACAGACAGACAGACAGACAGACAGACAGACATTATTATATAGTATTCTCAAGCCAATCTCTAAATACATTACCATTAATCTTATTATGATAATCCCTATTGTCTGTATGCTTTGATACGAACACGAGCCCAGCATTCTGTTGCAAGCCATTATGCGTATTACCAGCATGGGCCATGACCAAAAGCTATCCTATACTACTGGGCACATATCGCTTTATCTGTCCATCCACTGGTTGCCATTCCTTATCATTTGTGTGGTGCGCATTGATCCACATTTCATCCAAACTCACTATGCCATAATTTTTCCCTGATTTCACGTAGGTATCTGCTTCTCATGGCTCCTAAATGCGGTTGCTCGCAAAGATTATTTCTACCGCCCTTGTACTTTCAAATAGTGAAGATAATGTCCTTATAATTTTCCACAAAGTTGTTTTGGATAGCTATATGTTATTGTTCTTTCTGAACCAAACCCTACGTTTTCTTACAGTCACTGTTTCTTTGGCATCCAGCATTTTTATAATGCTAGATAATCCTGGATATAAAATCCAAAATTTTTATAATTTTAGGAGTCTCTGTGGTGAAGTGGTCAAGCCTTTTGACTCGGGCTTCAAACGTCGTGGGTTCGATTCCAGTTCACGAGTTAAATTTTTCGGAGACTTCTGTGGGTCGTCGCTAGAGCTGCGGAGTTCGTGCTTTGTGCGATGCTTTCCGCGCTGCGGAAAGAGACCGAACCATATGGGATAGAACCCAGTGCAATGAAGTCGACCCTGCCGTATATCAAGCGACTTTTTAAAGCATTTTTATAAAAGCTCGCCTTATGACATCTTTGTCAAAACTGTCTACAAAAATCTTTCTACCTACCGTTTGGTTATTGCGCGGTGGTTTAATTCCAGATTCTTGCACCCTTTGACAAAATGCCCGTTTACTCAAGCCCAATGCATGCATTGTTCTTTTTTCGGAATTTGTAATAGTATAAAACAGTTTCTTGCGATCAGCTTCTTGACAAAAATATCTGTACAACTTCATAGCGATTCTTTGAAGTGTACAATTTCGCATTAAAGCCCATTGAAAAATATTCACACATTTCAATGTTAGCGATAAGTGATAAGATTTAAAAAAAAACAAAAAAAAACAACAACATATTAATCAGGTTTCATGAAATAACCCACATTTTGAGACACCTCTGAACAGTCTTAGTTTGAACAACGCGGGGGGGTTGGCAAAAGGTCAATCCTGTGAAAACACATACAATATTCAAAATTGAGCCCTGATTGTCTGGCTACGCTGTAATACATTTAAAATTATGAATTTCATGTCAGACCCGTAAATTATATATCTCATATAAACAAACTTTAAAATCTGCTGTAAAATCTCCAGAACAAAAATTTTTTTTGTTAAGTGGACATAATGATAAGGTTATATACTAAATTTCATAATTTTCCCTCAGTTGGTTACTGACATATTGATGTTTATATTGCGGCAAACAAATGTGGACATACTATATCTGTTTTGTTTCGTGGTTTCTTCTGTAATGTCAATGCTCAGTCAGCGGAAATTTACATGATAATACTTGTTTATTTGATTGTGTACCATGTTTGGTGTAACCCTACTTTTTGTTTTGTCACTGAATCAGTTAAGAAACATAAAAAAACTGTGTAGACTTATCCTTCTCTACGTCTTTGTATAGAAGTGTTGAGGGGGACGCAAAGTGCAGTACACGAAAAGAGTGTGCAGTTGTGAGTCATGAGTATGCAGAAGATGGCCAGGAAAGAGCATTGTTCAGTCTACATTCTCCACTAAAGTCTACAAGTCCTAAAGTCGACAGGGTCGATTTAAATGCACTGAGGTCTTTTTCATCTGGCTCGGTCTCTCTCTCCACAAAACGGCAACACGCTTGCCGAGAGCATTGAACAATGCACGAACTCCCTAGCTCCAGCCGTGACACCCACGAGTCTCCATTCTTACTGTAAACGACACAGTCCGCAGTTCAGTTGCATCGACCGAGAATCGAACCAGGATCTCTCACGTGGTAGGCGGACATTCTACCTCTAGACCACCGAAGCCCAGACCTTCTTGGGATCTAGTGTAGTCGACCGACACTGTGAAGACGGCTGATGATCTGAGCTCGCCTACAGCTTGTGATGACTCCCCACAGGTCAACACTGCCAGCCCGTCTCCCCCACACCCACATTTTCAGTGTCGGCACCAGCAGAGGGATGACACCAGCTGCGGCGACCCATTGTATTTACATACGCATGTATAATCATCGGTATATTTTCACACCAGAGACAACTGTGGGTGCAGTAGTGGCACCCACCAGGTGTCAGCAAACCAGACGCTGCACATCCCCCGGTGTTCCACCACACACCCGTTACTAATATCGCCACTCCACGTCCACATTAGCATGGCCAGGTTCATCTTCCTGTGAAACGGGGCGTGTCCCAACCTATCGGGGGACAACTCTTAAGTTGATATTAGGGGTTTTCAAACATTACACGGAGCCCGTGTGATTTTCTTTAGCATTAATTAATACTCAAGTTGTGAGTTAAAAGTATTATTAATCTTTTGTAACATTGAAGTTGATGTTACTAGTTAAACTTCTGAAATATGCCTTTCGTGATTACGATGGTGGTATATACATTCACTCACGCTCAGATGGCGGCCTCTTCACTGCTCAGAGATTGAAGGCCAAGACCAAAATTAGGAGGGTACTGATCAGAGATTTGCTTTTTGCAGATGATGCTGCAGTTACGAGCCACTCGGTGGAAGTATTGCAATGTCTACTATCTGCATTCTCCAATGCTTATTCTGAATTTGGTTTAACAATTAGCAAAAAGAAGACACAGATTAGTCACAAGGTGCACAACGGGTACCATCAATCTTTATTGACGACGCCGAACTAGAGTTGGTAGACCATTTTACATATCTAGGATCAGTGGTAAATAGCAAATGATCCAAAGATCAGGAAATCAACATCCGGATTGGTAAGGCAGCAACAACAATGAACAGGTTAAGAAAAAGAGTCTGGGAGAACAGGAAGCTTACTGTCAAAACAAAAGTCCTTGTCTATCAAGCCTTTATCCTTAGTACTCTTCTTTATGGCAGTGAAACCTGGACAACTTAATCACACCAAGGGAAACATTTAAACAGCTTTTATATGCGGTGTCTGCGAAGAATTCTTGGTATTAAGTGGCAAGACAAAATCACAAATACTGAAGTATTGGAAAGATCAGGTTTTGTGACGGTTTGTTCCATGCTCAGTCTTCGTAGACTTAGATGGATAGGTTATCTTAGGAGGATGGATGATGGTAGAATACCAAAAGACATCTTTTTTGGTGAATTACAGATGGGTAAGAGATCTCAGGGTCGGCCTCTACTACGATATAAAGATGTGTGTAAGCGGGACATGATTGATACCGGCATTGATAATGCACATTGGGAGCAAGTCGCAGCTGAACGTGTTGCATGGAGGGCAAACATCAGAAATGGAATAAATGCAAAGGAGAAAATTATTGCAGATAGGTCACACACCAAGCGTTTGAGACGTAAGATGGTGCATGATGGTGGAAATGACCACGTGTTCACATGCACCCACTGTGACCGGACATTTACAGCGCGAATTGGCCTTATCAGTCACACTCGCTACCGCCATAGTTAAAAGTTATTATGCCTTTTTAAAGCACAAACTATCGTCTGTCAAGACGGCAAGGTGCCGGTGACTTGACTAGTTAAACTATATTGTACATATCCAATTGCTAAAATGTTAAAGCAATAACAAGAGCTTAAGATTATAAGCCCTTTTCTTTTTCACTAAATGTATTTCTAATTATAAATTCACTTCAGTTTAAGTATTAAGATAGAATAATATTACCTTTAGTTAATACCTATTACATTACCGTAAATATGTATTATTTTACCTGCATGTTTATTTTTATAAGAATATTCAGTTTTAGCGTGTATATGAGATATGTGCGAAAGACATTATAAATGTATTAAATTTGAGGGTGTGAAAGAAATGACATGCAATATTTTTCACGCACATTGGCCTCAATGTTATATATTGTATTCGTCATCTGCAACACATGTGATTTGTGCCATTTTAAATTGGATGTGTGATTGTGACATTTACACAACGCTAATAGACATATTTCTAAGCATCATAGTTCGGTATTCCGTGTCATGGATGATGAATATGAAATCCTTCATGAATTCGGAAGACCAAACTAATGACTCTTAGACAGAGTTCAAACATATATTATAAGCATGCACACATGAATGTAGTTAACACAAATATAATTACAAATAGCTCGCATACACATGCCACACTAACAGATAAAGTACATCCACTATTAAAAGGGCCGGTATCTCTGGCCGAGGAGTTACAACACTTTCTCCGTAATCCCGTTTATCACGCAGAGTCTCGTAGCGGGCGAGAGCTGAGAGCGGTTCGACCCCCGTGGTGACTTGCGGAATAACTGAGCCGGCCGCTCAGAAAGCCAATGGCAAACTACTGAGCGTAATCTTGCCAAGAAATCAACAGACAGCTGAAAGATGCTGCCGTTGACAGCGATGTCCTGTAAAGGATATGCGAATTAAAAAAAAAAAAAAAACTATTAGAAGGGGAATGGGACATTATCTTGCACATACCAAGGGACATAAGTAGTTCTTAAAGGGGAGAGGGGGGGGGGCAAGACGTGATCGTACATAGAATCACTGCTAACAAGCGAGAGCTAGATATGGGTTTAACTTTGAGTACACAGATTTGGATGAAAGGTTGAATTGCCGTTTTACAGGGACCAGGGGGAATATTTCCCTTGATGAGTCTCCCTAAAAAAGAGACCATTGTTCCGTGGGCACTGTTTGTGTCTTGAGAGGGTTGCAATTCAAAGCTCACGCCAAGAATGTGAGACAACATTATCTATAGTCCGCAATAGTCCCCAGTAGTAAAATGAGCAAGAGTGGTAGACTCTTTGTTAACTAACCAAATGGATACCACCGAACAACACCAGTGAGCTGTGTTTCTACAGTAGATCCAACCCTTTATAGACTTTAGTTGTCAACCCCAACCTACGGTAGCCATGACGACTTACTTACTCCCTTAGTCCTCTGACGAATTAGTTCCAACTAATTACCAAGAAATAATACAATGTGTCACTTATGAGTATGACATAAGTGACACGAAAGGGGGGGGGGAGCGACAGGAGCGTGTCAGAGTCCTGGTGAGTGTGAGAGAAGACACAGGACAAGGACAGGACATAGGTAGAGCATTGGGTAGAGTAGGATAGGACTGTATACCCAGTGGGAGACAGGACATGGGGTTAGAGACTGGACATGTCCTTGAATGACAGTCCAACCTTCGACTAGACAACCTACTAGACATGAGCCTCTAATGGGACAGCTCTCTGGCAGGTCCGCGTGGAGAGTGGCCTACTAGACATGAGCCTCTAATGGGACAGCTCTCTGGCAGGTCCGCGTGGAGAGTGGCCTACTAGACATGAGCCTCTAATGGGACAGCTCTCTGGCAGGTCCGACCCATCACTTATAAGCCTGGTGTGGATGCCAGTGAAGCGGACCCCCGCCTTGACTGACTGCGACTGAGACCGAAGGGTCGCCTCCTTCATGAACCAGAGACCGCATTGGCCGACGATTCCCTCTAGAAGTTGTGTCCCATTGCCTGAGCCACCTCGAAGGACGCCATAGTGTCGGTATACGGGTCCATCCTGATCAAGTGGGCCGCGTGAGTCTTCTTGGGGTGAAGGCTTTGGTATACTTCTTTGGATTGAAGACGTCCTGGCCAGCACTCTGCCGCATGAACTGGGACCCAGTCTCTACTCAGCCAGGTCAGTTGGGGTGGACCACCTATCTATTGGCATCAATTGAACAATGTTCCTGAATGGACCAGAGTCCTCTATCTGTCTTGACTGCTTTGTGTGCGTGAGACTGAGCACTTGCGGGTTTGTCCGGTGGGCTACGGTTCTTAGAAACCTAGCGACCTATTTAAAATACAAAACTTCAAGGGAGTGACAATTAAAACATAAGAAGGCCTGCATCACGTGGTGTTGTGGTGGGTTTCATAGGGAGACTAAGCACCTGTAGATTTGTCCGTTTTGCTACATTGCTAGGGAACGGGCGGGCGCAGCAGACACCAAAAGACAACAACAAAATATATTGTACAGGGCGAGTAAAGGGTTAGGGTTCGACGACCTCCATGGCGGTGATGGTCTTCCTCTTGGCGTGCTCTGTGTAGGTGACAGCGTCGCGGATGACTTTCTCTAGGAACACTCTGGCTACGCTGTAATACATTTAAAATTATGAATTTCATGTCAGACCCACAAATTATATATCTCATATAAATAAACTTTGAAATCTGCTGTAAAATCTCCAGAACAAAATTTTTTTTGTTGGGTGGACATAAGATAAGGTTATATACTAAATTTCATAATTTTCCCTCAGTTAGTTAATGAGATATTGATGTTTATATTGCGGCAAACAAATGTGGACATGCTATAGACTATTAACTATGATAGTTAATTCACGTAAGTTGTGTGATTTCTGCAGTATGTACCTGACGAGATGCAGCGAAATATGCCAGGCAATAAATCGTGCAATCTATTGTTTATGTCTTCGTTATTCACATTTTGCTTAATTTATAAAATGTTGTGTATATTAATTTATTTTTTGTCGTGATTCTATTTTTAAAATTACGTCACAATTGTTTTTTCCTATTTGCTGGCTCTTTAACCCAAGCGTGATCCATACACGTGCTACTAATTCTTGCCCACTGGACCGATTTTAGCGTGTGGATTAGCTTCCCTATTATCGGTGTCTCTCGCCATGACTCCGACTTCAAAGGTACTTGTAATTTACGTTCCCAAGTCAAAGACGAGAAGTCAACATTTTTAGTCTAAATGACCAGTGTAGGGGTTGAACTTATTACCTCGAGTGGGGAGGGGTGTCAGGCATTGGTAGCACCTTTGGTAAGGATGACTCTCATGTGCTATTCAGGACCCATCCCCCACTGGTCAAAGTCTGACACCCAGCTCGTGCCTGTGGCTCCTAGTAGCTGTCAGCATGCGACAGCGGCCACCCCCCGGGTAACAGCTGTGAGAGGCTGGCTAAACCAGGCATGGGTATCCGATTTGGTGTCAAACCAAGAGGTAAACTAGGGTATGCCTACCCAGCATGTGAAGACAGGATTCGGCAGACTGCGCGGAAGAAATCATTCCTGATTCAACGGGCAAGACGGCGTTTACCTGCAAAGCGTTGTGGAACGTAATGAGCACGGCAAGGCACGTAGAGCGCCCTGGTCATCCACTGCAACTGTATTCGTCTCCAGTCGTCTCGACTTGTCTTGCCACTGGACTCAGATGGACTCAGGCGAAAGAGTGAGGTCGACGAATTGCGCAACTCTTCCTCAGTTTAATCCAAGTCATCGCGCAAGTCATTCTTCATCCAACGTCATATATAAACCCCACTGGATGAAATGAATGGTCATCATCATTCTTGATGGACAAACAACACTGTCAGTGATTCATGCAGTGCTCTTGAGGCAAAAGGTTAGAGACTGTATTTGGCATTGCTGTAGCTGTCACTGTTTGTCATATTGTCTTGCGTCATCTCTGACTTCTAATTCTATCATGTACTTTTATGATTGAAAATCAATACGTGATAACTGAGTTCTCCTGTTATTTAAAGACATCCATATAATTTATTATTACAGTGCATCTGGTAAAATGGACACATGGATGTTTTCGGATGTTTTATGGAAAATAAGACGACATGAAATAGACTTAGTGGCACTAGCTTATTATGTTTGTATAATGACACTGGTTTGTCGTCTATAAAAGGATGTAATTATATGGTAAGTAAACAACCCTTTTACCCGCCCTAAGACGTAAAACCGTATGATGCCAGTTTCATATTAATTTACCAATCGGCACACTATGAGTGATGTATTGAATATCACTTCGACCGCCTTTATTTACCAGAACATTTCATGGTACCCATGTTATGCTGGATCACTCTGGAAGCGGAGGTAAACTTTCGTATAATGCACAAAGGAGAATTAGGAACACATGATTTCAGGTATGCAGTAAAGCTGGCTAGCCACTCCGCTACAGCAATGTTTATACAGCGTATTTATAGTCTCACTACACTTTGTATGTAGAACAAATTTGAAAAATGAAGTACATGATGTCATCAAAAATGTGCTCCTCAGTTCATCGTGAAACAATTTTAAGTGAATGGCTGTCGTCTGATGGAGTAATTCTTTGCACTCCAAACAAAATGGTGTTATCAACGGAAGAAATAATTTTTCAAATTTGTTCTACATACAAAGTGTAGTGAGACTTAACAAACACCTTGTATATGGTGTTCACAAACAGAGGAAGGCTACAGAGGTAGGTGGCAACCAATAGTTATAGATACATCCAAAAGTTACTTGATAATATTTCGATAAACGGCTAGGGCTTACACAAACGGGCAGAAGAATACATTGTAGAGAGACTGTTTTTGACAGGGCATTAACTGATTCGGTGTCCATCAAAAGGTTTGGACCAAATATGGGGCACAATCAAATGGACAATTATTATAATGCAAATCTCCGTTCATTGAGCAATCAAATTGAGAAAGAAATCACGAAACAAAATAAATAACACGATTATTGTAGTGTGGCGATATGCCGTCCTTCTGTCCAAATGGGTGGGGGAGGGGGGGGGGGGTAACATTTGGCAATATATTTCTTTGTGCAGTGTAGAGACAGCAAGTACTAACAAGTGCACTCAACACGTCTGATAGGTAAAAGATCTACATCAAACACTAAACAATGCACTCAACACGTCTGGTAGGTAAACAATCTACATCAAACACTAAACAATGCACTCAACATGTCTGCTAGGTAAACAATCTACATCAAACACTAAACAATGCACTCAACATGTCTGCTAGGTAAACAATCTACATCAAACACTAAACAAAGCAATTAACATGTCTTGTAGGTGAACAACATCCATCAAGAACTAACAACGAAATATATTATTTCCTTCTGTCTTCTGGAAAGATGTAAATACGAGTAGTTGATCACCATTAATATTGTAACTAGTATCAACTGTCTTTTTAGCCCACACTAGCAATGATATAATGCGTATATCATTCATACTGAGCAACGCTGCTGAAGATAATATGTTTGATTTTACGAGGTAGAGAAACAGTTCCTTGTCGTTAAATCTTTAGCATGTCTCATTTGACACGCCTTGAGGCGTATTGAATGTACGGTGCGAGCACGATAGTTTTGTAGGCCAGTCTGCATGCGGAAAATATCAAGCCGATCACCTTTACTTTCCAGTGCATTTCCTGGTACACACATTACTCTGTGAACTAACTATATTATTAAACAATATTTACATGGCGTGCTTTGAAACATAGTAGGCCAATAATGGAGACGCAAATATTATGTTCAGATGTCTGCGAAAAGATACCTCGCTAGGCCAGTGCCAGATGATAAAGAATGAGAAGAACAGACAAGGTCAAAGTGTTAAATTCTCAAAGACACTGGCGACAATGTCAATCAATCAATCATGTGCCATGCCAGAAAGCGTGGGCGGTCATGACTCACTATTTCACTCGATCTCCAGAGTCGTGGATCAGCTCAGTGTTCCTGTATCGTCCATACCAAGTGGCCAAGGCATCCAGGTATTTTCCTATCGGTCTTCCTTTTGGTCTGTTCCCTTCGATCTTGCCAGCTGCCACTAAGTTCTCCAATCCATTTCTTCTCATAACATGTCCAAAAAAGTTTGACTGTCTACGACTAATTTCTCTAATCAATTTACGATTGTCATTTGTCTCCTGTAGCACTTGGTCATTGGTTTTTCTGTCTGTCCATGGTATTCTTTGCATGTTTCTCAGAAACCACATTTCTGCAACCATCAGATGTTTTTCAGCTTGACTGCTCATTGTCCAAGTTTCACATCCATACAAAAGAAGAGACTCTATGTATCCCCTCAACACTATTTTTCTTGTTTCAATTGACATCTTTTTATTGGTCAGAATGTTTTTCAACTTGCTAAAGGCTACTTTCGCCAGGGCGATTCTTGTTCTAATCTCTTTAATATACAACTATTGAATAATATACAGATGATAACTAGGTAGTTTTGTCTCAGTCGTTGCATGAAACACTGAGGTCGGAAACTGGAAATAATGGAAGGTAGGATCTACGAAGAATGAAAACATCCAAGGAACAATATTATTCAGACAGGTCAGAAGCATATTACAAGCATGCAAGAAATAACGACATCACTCTGACTTGCGTGAAACCACAACGTCACGCGCAAGAAACAACAACGTGACTCTAACGTGTAAGAAACGCTACACTACACAAGCGTGTAAGATGCAACTACCTCATTCAGATATGCAAGAGGAAACTATTTTACTCAAATATGCAAGAGCACCTACTTCACTTAGATATGCAAGAAGCAACTACTTCACCCAAACGCGCAAGAAGTAACTACTTCAATCAGATATGCAAGATGCAACTACATCATTCTAGCATGCCAAAAGGAAAATAAGAACAAAAAAAAGCAACTACTAAATCGTGCAAGAAATAACTATGTCACTAAATTATGATAGGAACAAATATTACACTCATTCATGCAAGAAGAGACTATTCATCCAGCCATGCAAACAAACAACTACATCTCTGAGGTATGCCAGAAATAATTACATCACCCAGGCATGCAATAAATAATTATATCACTCTGTCATGCAAGAACATTAAGCTTTCTACTTAAGCAACGACCGAGGACATTTCTAAGAACGTGTGGAGTGGGTAATGAGCCAGTGTATCAATCTCTAATAGATAGAAGACTTCAGCTCTTTTTTTCAAACAGACTAACCCGATAATAAATGTTGGTGAGCTTGACCCCTGAAACGTACCGACCAGAAAGCGAACCTACTCGTTCCGCCAAGATTGTAGATCGAACCCCTGATTACTGTGTTAGTAAGCAAACGCCTTATCCCCGACACTCAATGAGTCAGACTGAGAAAATGTGTACATTCTCCGAAAACAGAGAGCCAACGAGGATTACGTATCGACCAGTCCAGTAACTGCCCGGACGATTCTACTCTGTTACACTCAATATCACTGCCAGTCTGAGGTGTTTTTATCGTAACTGGAAAAAAATTACATTGGAGAATAATATCTAAAATTGTATTTCACTCTGATAATCTTAAAGATAGTTATTAACTTTAAGAAGTGCATAATAATACTACATTCTATTCTAGACAACTGTACGAAGTGATGATTCTAAGGCAATCTTGTGCATTTCAGCAGAAACACTGCTTAAATTGCTATCACTATCTACAGCTCATAAGACAGTTCGTGTACTAGAACAAGTGCCTCGTTTTAAAACAGACTTATCTATGCCTATTTTCAATCTAGAGAGCTGAAAGAGAAATCATATCTTCCCTTTCTCCTTCATATATTGAATAAATAGGGTTTGATGGAATACATATTTATATTTATGTCAGATTTTACTTAGATAAGGGCACTCATGAACTGCATTACATCAGAAAAGTTATGCTTCGCGGAACTCCATCACCAGAAGTTGACTTAACCCACTACTCAACATAACTTGAAACACAACACCACACCACCCAACACTCAACACCACAACAACAGGTAATGGGAGAGAAGTTATTATACAAAGAAGAAGAAGAAATTGGTTAATTGGGAAAACACCGAGAACCATTTATACACACTACAAACCCAATTGAGTGATAGAAATGTTATAAATGTTTGTCATTTATCCATATGCATTTTGACACCTCCTCACTCTTGTCACTGTTTTACTGTACACGTCTCACTGACCCCAGGTCCAATGACAACTTACATACAGCAGGAACCAGCTGATGCCAGGCGTGCACAGTGTGATAAACTCTGACCACCCCAAATTAACCCAACACTAGATTAGAGAAAAGAGGAGGGGGGGGGGACTAGTTCCTACTTCAGGAATTTAGGTTTCTTTCGACCTACTTCTAGAATATTGCATTGGTAGGATTGTACATATCTATGTGACTCTTACACAGTGAAATCTTGGTTGCAACCAACTGGCCAACCAACCAACCCAGACCAGAAAGAGGGAAGAGAGAGAAAGAGATGAACCACATGTGAGATGGAAGATGACTAAGCCATGAGCAGAGTATGGGAAGCCTTCAGAGAAGCTACACGGGCAGATCTGAAGTGGATCCATCAGACAATGGACCGAGGCTTATCCTAATCTCCCAATCACAAGGTTAGATTTATCTAAGGAACACACAACACCCATTTCAGGAACAGATACCTAAATGTTGAATTATCATCTCCATATTTATAATGTACAACATTTATATGTTTACAATGTTTCCACACTTGTTGACATCTTATTCATTGATGTTTATTTGTTGATTTACTGTAAACTCGGGCCTATATGCCATTTTCTATTTTATCTTGTGTAAACCACAACAGAAAATGTATGTAACCGGCCTAGAGACACAGGCCCAGTCAATAAATGATGAACATTAACTGACCTTATGTTCATTTGTCAGTCAAACCTATCTGTTGATTCTCCATCTTATGTGTGTAAACCATGTTTGTCAAGGTCTACTGGAATTTGTAAAATGTGTAATTGTCAAAAACAAATCCACTCATGATGAATTACTAAAATTGGGGAGAGAAGACTCTAGGTCTATCAACTGCTCAACATCCATGCTTTCTTAACATAAATCAGACTGAGAGAATTCTCCAGTCTTTCCTCAGAAGTGGGAAAAAAGGGGGCTCAAGAGCTAAAAGAATCCTTGGAGAAGGAGCAGAATCCCAGTTAGTATTTACTATTCTCACCAGGGCCATAATCTATATCTCCTTGACTAAATTAATAAGACGACGCCTGCAGATAACTCGAGGGTCATATTCTGGGGTTATTGAAGATAGAAGAGGATGGGGCCCAACTTATTTTGTTAGAAATGAGGCATGCACTACAGTGATCTCACTCCCTTCAAAATATATGACAACGACAAAACATAAAATAAGATTTTTTTTTACAGTTTAAGCTACGGCTATAAGAATTCGTGTATAAAAGCTAGGAAATACCGGATCCAAATAAAGACCTTCCTGTCTTTAAGAGTTACAATACTTTCTTCAGGGGAGCCCTGGAAGTTTTAAACTGACATCACTTCCAGGCCGATCAAGCCAAAACTGGATACCAGGAAATGGCAGAAAGTAAACGGCGGAGGATGAGATATTGATCGCATCACCCATCGAGGATGAGATATTGATCGCATCACCCATCGAGGATGAGATATTGATGGCATCACCCATCGAGTACCGACTGGTCCAGACAATATGGGTCTAGCAGCGTTTACCCAATACGTCCACGGGCTTGTAATAGAGCCCCTTACGGAAACCCTCGGAGCGGCGAACCTGTGTTAGTATACAAACATATTGTAGGGCTTGTAAAGGAGCCCCTTACGGAAACCCTCGGAGCGGCGAACCTGTGTTAGTATACAAACATATTGTAGGGCTTGTAAAGGAGCCCCTTACGGAAACCCTCGGAGCGGCGAACCTATGTTAGTATACAAACATATTGTAGGGCTTGTAAAGGAGCCCCTTACGGAAACCCTCGGAGCGGCGAACCTGTGTTAGTATACAAACATATTGTAGGGCTTGTAAAGGAGCCCCTTACGGAAACCCTCGGAGCGGCGAACCTGTGTTAGTATACAAACATATTGTAGGGCTTGTAAAGGAGCCCCTTACGGAAACCCTCGGAGCGGCGAACCTGTGTTAGTATACAAACATATTGTAGGGCTTGTAAAGGAGCCCCTTACGGAAATCCTCGGAGCGGCGAACCTGTGTTAGTATACAAACATATTGTAGGGCTTGTAAAGGAGCCCCTTACGGAAACCCTCGGAGCGGCGAACCTGTGTTAGTATACAAACATATTGTAGGGCTTGTAAAGGAGCCCCTTACGGAAACCCTCGGAGCGGCGAACCTGTGTTAGTATACAAACATATTGTAGGGCTTGTAAAGGAGCCCCTTACGGAAACCCTCGGAGCGGCGAACCTGTGTTAGTATACAAACATATTGAAGGGCTTGTAAAGGAGCCCCTTACGGAAACCCTCGGAGCGGCGAACCTGTGTTAGTATACAAACATATTGTAGGGCTTGTAAAGGAGCCCCTTACGGAAACCCTCGGAGCGGCGAACCTGTGTTAGTATACATACATATTGTAGGGCTTGTAAAGGAGCCCCTTACGGAAACCCTCGGAGCGGCGAACCTGTGTTAGTATACAAACATATTGTAGGGCTTGTAAAGGAGCCCCTTACGGAAACCCTCGGAGCGGCGAACCTGTGTTAGTATACAAACATATTGTAGGGCTTGTAAAGGAGCCCCTTACGGAAACCCTCGGAGCGGCGAACCTGTGTTAGTATACAAACATATTGTAGGGTGATTAGTTTCCTTCTTTGTCGCTTTTGCTCCTTGAAACATTGACACATTTCCAGTTTTGAGAGATACGCCGTAATAGTAAATTCTGAGGAACTTATGAGGCCATTCAAATAACACAATGCACAGGTATTGATTCTCCGGTCTCCGTGGCCAAAGGCTTGCGAACGCGGTTCGTGAGCCGCTTACCAGGCGTTCGAGGCGCAGCTGCAACCGATTTGTGCAGCAGACCGTGTCGCGTTGCGTTATAACGTGATGGTATGGGAGCCGGTCGTTCAGAAAGCAATGGCAAACTACTGAACGTACAACTTGCCTAGTACATCAACAGAAGCTGAAAAATGCTGGTATTGACTGCAACGTCCTGTAAGGGATATGCACCATTAAACAAAAATAATTCTGTCTCATAAAAGTGAACGAAAGAAGTTGAAATCAGATATCAAACTAGACAATATAAACATTGAAAGCTACAGTTTGACCACTTATGGATTCTATTTGCCGCCTCTAGAGGACGACAATGGATAACTGAATGTGCAATTGCAATTCAGCGCACTCCGATCTACTTTAGTTCCGTGTCCATTACTGGACATTGTAATAAACCCTACCATGACCGTTTGTGATTTTCTATACAATTCAGTCCAGTAGGCTGGCATTGCTTTCTGAACGGCCCACAGTCATATCATTGTAAAAATCAAGGCAAAGTGGCCTGCATCCAAATTATCTGTGATTGATGACACCCACATTGTGTGTCACCCACCTGAATGCATAACTACATAATTTGGGACTAATTCCAACCGAACCCTCTTTTACACGCTGAATAACACTAATAACCGTAACGATAAGGACAAAAAAACAACAACAACTGTGAGGTATAATTAAATGCATATTTTTCAAAGCCACCTCAAAGACTATACAAGAAACGTTGTTTATTTGTGTATAATGCAACGTATTTAAATAAAAGAAAACAACAAAGAGTACTGGTTCATCACTTCAGTAGGGGACAGTCTACATGTTGTGGGCATGTCGTGAGAATGGGAAAGCTGGGCTTTGTCGTCTCAAAGGGAAAGTGAGAGGAGAACAGTGGTAGAGGCAGCCCAAAAGAGAAGGTGCTAGGAACTTGACCTCATAGCATGGAATAACATCAGTATCAGAAATAATTGGCAGTACACGAGATAAAATATTGTGGGCAGACAAGATCACCAATTTTACACGTCATAGGCTTTAAGAAATTTAATATGTACCATCGCAAGTAAACAGGGGGAAAAAAACAAACCAATATTGACAATGTAAATTCAGCACGATGCATACATTTCTCCACTTCCTATCATTGTATCAAACTTGGAATATCTAATCACTGCAGCTTCCCGTGAACTCTCTCAGACATAACTCTTCACCAGTCTTCAAGCAGACGCCTCCATGTCTTTAATCTCGTGTAACTTTTCCTCTTCTTCTTCAGAGTTCCGAGCCATTGAGGTTCTTTGCTGCAGATACAATCCGTCTCCATTCGTCTCTCTGGTTGACCTTCTCTTGCCAGTCGTTGATTCCAAGTGCTTGTAGGTTTGTATATATATTATCTCTCCACCGTCTTCTTGGTCTACCTCGGTGTCTACGGTCATTTATTTCCTGAGTGTAAGCGAGTTTTGTTTCCCTACTGTCTTCCATTCTTTCTATATGCCCCAGCCATTGTAGTCTATTAGCCTTCATGATACCAGTGATTAGCGGGGACTTAAACAGATCATAAATGTCTTTGTTACTTCTTCTTTTCCACTCTTCACTTTGTGTAACTTTTAAATAAAAAAATTAGCTGAGTGTCATCAAGCGATGCTACAGGCATTCAGGGATAAACTTCTCTCGCACCACACAAAAAGATTTGTCAGTCGTACGAGAGGAATTGATTACACATTTTATTGCCACTGGCTCTTGCAATACATAAATGCACAAAACTGTCTCTAATGAATCACACATGAATACACAGAACTTCCTATCTCTAGTCATCCCTAGCCCTACTGCTAAATCTATCTATTCACTTAAAGAAAGACGCATCGACTCTAAGCGATGTGTCCGCTACGAAGTCCGTCCCCTGTCTGACAATCCTCCGCGTCCTGATTACACAGCACGCGGAGGGTCTTCATGTGCACTTCAGCTTTTGCGTGCTACATCATTCCACACGCTTAGAGTAGTAAGCCTACTCTTGAGTTCTATTCCAAGTTCTTGGTGTCTATCACGTTGAGGTGATTACACCGTGACCAGAGTGCTTACCCTCTGGTTGACACTTACGTGTCTCATGAGAGAACTGTTTATAGTTCTCCTCCCTATCTACTCCCTACACCTACCCTGCCCTCTTGTTGGGGCACTGGGTTACCTCTAATCTACTTGAGGTAGACCACTCATTCAGGGTGGTCTTCCCTCCTATGTATTCTAGTCTTTGACACACACCCTCCCCTCCTGTGTTGCGTTACAAACTTTGACTCATGGTTGTGACGCAAGAGGTTTCTAAAAATTAGTGTGTCTAATTTTTGTCAAAGACTATTGATAACTTGGTTCTGGGTAACTCAATAGACCTCTACTGACTATTGTCACAATGTAGTATTACTTTACTTGGTTACTGGTGATCGCCACAAACTTGTCTGGTTGGCGTGAGCTCTCTTCTCAATCGCAATATTATATTTATTAGAGGTTTGTCTGAACCGGACCATTGCCTTATAAGACCTGCCCTCAAATAGCAAATTAACTCACTACCCATACAAAGTTGACTTTCTTAGGATCAACACACGAATTGCTTCATGTCCCCCATATAATATTAAACAACCCTTGCACAAGCTGTGTGCAACAGGCTTTACCTATCTCGCTTCCGCGTGTAAAGTTATCTTTCACTGTTAAGTTAGTGTTTCGCAGTCTACTGTGTCCCCTGACCCGGAGTTATCTCCCCTTGTTGCAAAAAATGTATGCACTTTACATGTTTGTTTTCCTGGTTGTTTGCGTGTTTAGATGTAACTTGCCACATGGCGTTTAGACAGAATGACGTCATCGAAAAATGCGGTATAAAATCATAGAGAAAAACACCACAAGAAATTGTTGATAAAGAACACAAAAGAGAGTGACGTCAGTTATCAACAAAAAGGACATTGATTGGGAAGGTACTAGCTGGCCGTGAAATGCAAATACTGGCGGTAGAATAGTGTTGGCACATGAAACAGTGGCTGCGACGGAGATAGCAAGGAAGGAAGATATACAGGGTTTGCTACAACGTGTCGCTACATAACTTACGGGGTACCTAGACTTATATCGTGCAGAGCGGCAAAGGAGAACTGCAGGCAGAACGACAGAAGGGCAATGGAAGATACGAAGGTACAATATCTATGTAAGCAGGTTAGTGTTGAGTATCAATGAGTTCCTGTAAATAGAACTAGGTCCCGCTTGGCAAAAACAAGCACCTAGGTACGGATAGAATTGATAGAAAATCTCAAACTGACTGTGAGAACGTATTAAATGTTATTACGTTTCAAAATCTTCAACATGACAATTGGCTTCGTCATTTCTCTGCCGTTCCAGTTCTGAACTTTGCTCGTTTACTTTTATAAGTTTGTGTCGAGCCGAAATTATTGATCGTGCTATTTGGACATTGTGCATGTAATTGTTATGAATGCTGTACCAATAGCATGGCAGCCTTGGGTGCATCGTTTTTCCGGGAGTGCCAACAGAAAATATTACTAACTAGCCACTCATTCACATCCGCCATTTGCCACTTATTTGCACTGGCCAGGAAAACATCAGAACCCAATCACAAAAGTAATTATCTGTATAATTATTGGTCAAGTCAGGAATCGTGTCTACCACCAGTCTGCATCAAGTTTATATAGACAGGAAACATACCGTTTACATGTGGATATAGGTACTAGAGGAGATATAGAGATGGAACATACACAATAGACTGTCCCTTCCACACACTTCCTTTTCTCCACATGATCCACTCAAGACATTTTCCCACACCAACGCTTCCGTCCACAAGACTCCCTTACGCCACCTTCACTAGTTCACCAATTTCTGCACGTGACATTTATGATGCCATTAACTAGAAAGTAAACATGCTCATGGATCTTACGTCGTACACATTGCGTTGAGTCAAGCATTCATCAACGTCATTCCAGTAATCAAGGTCGTCTCTGGAACACTGTCGCTGGCTGTTAGAGACGTTGAAGCAGCTTTTCGTTTATCACGGTGCCATTTAAATATATTGGACGGACACCACACTTACATATAATCAACGCAACGAGTTTCGACACACTTCATCGTAGACAAATTACAGGACAAGTCACACATTAGTCATTGTATTCTGGACATTATAGACTTGACCTCCATCGACGCTTCCTTCCATCGTCAGTCTTTGGGAAATCTGGACATTGCTCACAGGATCTACATTTCAAACGACACTTCTAAGCGGACGTCATCACACACATCAGTCAACTTACTCTGGACTTTAAATACGCAACTACATTTAGTCACTACGGGTATCATACGTTCAGATAACCACTTCAACTGGTCAACCAGGATTTATCTCGTTAAGGCCAGTACATTTGCTGTTTGTTGTTATATAACTGTGGTCTGTTTGGGTGTCTGATATATAACATATTTTTTTCTTCCGATAGCCGACTCCGTAGTTATTTAACAAAGCGAGAGATTGAAGCGCTATCTGAAGGTCACATGAGTTTATTTATCTGACATTCAGACACGTTATTTACTGACAGCTTGTCAGCTTGTGCCAAATATATTTTTTTTGTGACGAACTTGCGATTCATTGGTAGTATATTAATTCTTTTTTCGCGTTGTACCGTTAGGCATTTACATTCCTTATTCTATCACGTCTCCTTATTTATATGTGATTAAATATTATGTAAGTATGTCACTTCGTAGTTCGTTATCGTAACAGCGTCATTGTTGTGTCAGTATATTCTTTATATTGAATATATATATTTTTACTACTAATTTATAGTGCTTACGTTTTGTAACGTTTAGGACGTTATCTATCTTGCGCCGAGTTGCTATTTTTCTCGCGTGTTTATACTCTTCTATATTATTGATTTCGAGTTGACTTCTCATTCAACTTGCGTATATATATTTAGATACGCTTGTCATTGTCTACCTACGCATTCTATCGGCTGTGCGTCACATATCTACTATTGTAGCGGCATAATTTACAGATCATTAAGACAACATGTCAACACTCCAAGACTTCATGGACATGGGTGAAAGGTCTGGTTTGACTGGTGCAGACCTCAGGAATTGGGCGAAGCAAGAATTGAAAGATTTTCAGACACAGCAACGTGAAGAGAGAGCTGAAAAATTGGCAGCAGAGAAAGAAGCAAAACAACTTCAAGCTACAGATGAACGAGAGAGATTGGCTCTTGAGAAAGAGTTAAAAGAAAAAGAGATGGCGTTGGAACGTGACAAAATTGCCGCTAGGGAAAAGGAATTAACGCTGGAACGGGAGATGAAAGATAAGCAACTGGCATTTGAGAAAGAAAAACCTTTGGCCGAACAACTTCTTAAGGACAAGGAAGTTGAAGGTAATTTGAAAGTTAAGTCATTGGAAATGGATCGTGAAGCTGAGATTAATCGAGAAAGAATTCAAGCAAAACATAATGATCCAGTGAAAAAGTATCAAGGTCTTTTTCGCAATTTCCAGCAAGGTGATTCTGTCAGTTCTTGGATTACCAATTTTGAAGTACTTGTAAAATACTACAAGGTACCGGAACTAGACGTACCGATTCTGTTCCACAGGCATCACGCATTGGAGCCTTTAAAGGTAATTGAGTTAATACCTGAGGACTTACGTACTAACTACAAATACATGAGAGATCGTGTTTTGGCACACTTTAGTTTAGACGAATCGGGCTTACGTACTAAGTTTAAAACACTCACTCCTAAATCTAACCAAACTTTCCTTGACTTTGTTTCTGAATTAACCTCATCTTTTGATAAATGGACTAAAGCCGCTGATATTGGGTCTGACTACAATAAAATTCGAGACTTAATAATTAGAGATAGACTACTATCTGCGGTACCAGAGGCCATGTCTATATTTCTAGTGGAGAATAAATGCAAAGATCTTAAGGAAATGGAAACGAGGGGAGAATCATATTTCAATGCACACCGTGACATATTTGCGGAATGCACACAACCTGAACTGGTAATAGGGGCTAGTGCTAGAATTCAGAATAACAGAAGTAATGGTAAGTTCAAGAAATTCTCTAATAGAAACAGGGGACCTTACCAGAACACAAACAGAGATTCTGACAGACCTAGAAAGGGTCACTTCACACGATGTCAATATTGTAAACTCTCACACGGTGCTTTGGAAATGTGTGACCAACATCCTGGTTATCATGCGTACCTAAGAGACATCACATCTAAGAAAAAGAGTAAGTATGACTCCTACAAGAAGAGTGTTAAATGTTATTCTTGTCGGGCGTATGGACATACAAGCCGGTCGTGCGCGATGAGGAACACTTGGAAGGAGGCGAATACTGCATACGTGTTCTCCAGCAGCGATTCTGACGACTTAGAGGACACACATGCGGCTATTATTCAGACTTACAACAACAAATTAGATAAGACTGAGAAAGACATTCCTGATGACGAATGCCTAGCGACCATTCAAGAGGCCAATGCGGCTGACATACAGAATGGCACACTTAAAGTTCACCAAGCTTGGGTGAACGGGGAACCTACTACATGCGTTCGTGATACAGGCGCATCTATTATTGGGGTAGACCAAAAGCTCATAAGAGAGCAAGACTACACAGGCAAAACTGTAGGCTGCAGAACTTTCGGCGGCACAGTTGAAAGGTATAAAATCGCCACAATCACGATAAAATCTCCATACTTTAAAGGCACAGTAAATGCAGCAGTACTTCCAAATCCTTGTGCCGGGTTACTCATTGGGAACGTACCCAATGCAAATGATCGCACTCATGAAGAGGCAATTGAATGGGAGATTGAAAACACGCGAACAAATGCTGTCACAAGAGCACAAGTACATCGTCAAGAAGAAGAAGATAAGGACAATTCTTCATCTTTTCAGACTGATAGTGACAATGTTCAGAATACTATAACACTGACTGCGGACTTAGCTACGGAACAACAACAAGATTCTTCTCTTAAAATCTGTTTTAATAACATGAACAATCCTTCGAAACAAGCTAAAAATGGTGATTGGAAATTTGTGTTAGACAATAATATTTTGTATAGACAATACAACAGAGGGTCAACATTGTGTTTACAAACAGTGCTACCAACCAAATATCGTAGCGAAGCACTGAAGTTGGCACATGATTCGCCATTTGCGGGGCATATGGGCATTGCTAAGACTACTCATAGGTTGTTAGCACAATTTTATTGGCCTGGTTACGCCAAAGATATCACAAATCATGTTCGTTCATGTTCATTGTGCCAAAGAACCACACAAAAAGGCAAACACCCAACAGCTCATGTCCAGAAAACTGATTTGGCATCACGCCCATTTCAAAAGATTGCTGTGGATATTGTGGGTCCACTTAACACTACTACTGATCGTGGTAATCGATTTATCTTAACCATGATTGATTTATGTACTTGTTGGTCGGAGGCTATCCCGCTCAAACACATCACTAGTAGATCCATCCTAGATTCATTTTTATTGATTTTCAGTAGGATAGGATTTCCATTATACATTTTATCAGACAGAGGTAGTCAGTTTATATCTGCGGCTACCCAAGCAGCGATGAAAGTGCTGGGTATTCCACAGGTGTTTAGTTCACCGTGGCACCCAATGACGAATGGGGTAAATGAAAATTACAACGGGGTCCTTAAACGAACCCTAGCAAAAGTTGCGGCTGAACGTCCGAAAGACTGGGACATTCTATTGCCTGCAGTATTATTTGCATACCGGGAGGTACCACAAGCTAGTACTGGTTTTTCTCCATTTGAGCTCGTGTACGGAGCCAATCCTCGTGGTCCATTGATGCTATACAATGACATGCTGACTAACAAAACATATGACCACCCTAAAAGAGACGCATATGAAATGGTTACGCAGTTGCGACATAAAATCATGACAGCTTGTCAAATTGCTAAATCAGCACTTGAGAAGGCAGGAGAGAAATATAGGCAATACGACAATAGAAAGGCCAAGACAATAGTCTTGAAAGAAGAAGACAACGTGTTACTGTTACTTCCCGACCCTCGGGATTGTCTTGTTACTTCGTGGCAGGGTCCATTTAGAGTCATCAGAAAGGTTAGCGACGTCGATTATGTCATTGAGGTAAAAGGGAAAAATAAAATTTTCCACATTAATATGCTAAAACCTTATGTTACACGTGACACTGACACTCCGTATGATAACCAACAAATACCACATAGAGTTGCAGCAGCTTGTTGGGTTATCAACGAACAACAAGAAGACGCTATTACACAACAAATACCAACACCAACAGTTAACAGTGATAAGGATTGGCAAGCAATACAAATTAATAACAAACTACCACCACAAGATAAAGATAAGCTTATTTCAGCTATACAAGAGTTTAGCACAATCTTTTCTGATAAACCTGGGCAAACATCACTTATTAAACACAAAATTACTTTACTATCTGATATTCCAGTAAAGGTGAAACCATATCCTATCCCTCTACATTATCTGGATAAGATTACAGCAGAAATATCTGAACTTGATCAAAGTGGTATAATTAGGAAGTCCATTTCAAATTATTGTTCTCCGGTAGTCATAGTGAAGAAAAAAGATGGTTCACTACGTTTGTGTGTCGATTACAGGAAAGTGAACGCGTTAACACTCCTCGATGCTGAACCAATGCCAATTATCGATGAACTAATTGAAGGCATGGCAAACTCTAAGTTATTTTCCAAGATTGATCTTACTAAAGGATATTGGCAAATCCCCATGGATGAAGATTCCATGCATATTACAGCATTTAGTACTCCTTTAGGTTTGTATGAATGGGCATATCTTCCATTCGGGTTACAAAATGCACCAAGCACATTCATGCGTATGATGAGAAAATTACTACATGGTATTTCTAATGTTGCTACATATATGGATGATATCTGTATCCATACTTCTGACATTGACACATATGTTAAAATATTAAAACAAGTATTTCAGAGAATACAACAACATGGTCTGAAAGCAAAACCTAGCAAAATAGAAATAGGTTTCACTGAAATACAATTCCTTGGTCATAGAATTTCTGACGGATTCCGTAAAACTGATCCACAAGTAGTTACCAAGATCTTAAATATTAAACCACCTACCACTAAGAAGGAACTTCGAAGTCTGTTGGGTCTCATTAATTACTATCAGAAATTTATTCCTAACTTTGCTGATATGACGGCAACATTTTCTGAACTTCTAAAAAAAGGTCAACCAACGAAAATTATCTGGACAGGTGATCATGATAAATTATTACAACAGATCAAAACTCTGTTCAGCACATATCCTATTCTTAAATTGCCTGATATCTCTAAAGATTTCGTTTTACAAACAGACGCTAGTTTTCATGCAATTTCAGCTGTTTTACTTCAAATACATGATGGTAAATTGCATCCTATTCTGTACTTCAGTAAGAAACTATCAGATACTCAGAGAAATTATGCAATTACCGAACTGGAAGCTTTAGCGTTAATTGAGAGCATTGATAAGTTTTCTAGATATCTTCTTGGGAGAAAATTCCTAGTTCTTTCTGACAATAAACCATTGCAGATCTTTAAATCTGGTCATCCAAAGAACTCCAGAATTCATAGATGGTCACTTCTGTTACAGGATTATGAATTTGATATATGTCACATTCCAGGCAAAGACAATAATTTGGCAGATCTTCTTAGTCGTCTCTAAAAAAATTATGTATGTTATATTTTCTTACTTATTGTCTGCGTTCGTATTTGGATTTTCGTTAGGCTGGTTAACATATGTTGCATACATTCACCCAGGTAGATTACTGTTGAAAACAACAAATTGCGAAGTATGTAAAATTTATTAGTGTTATTCGGATATGTACTTGGTTTGTTTAATTCGTTCTTTGGCAGGGACATTGTTCGCCATGACAAGTGACACTGCACAATCGAGTGTGATTGACCATGTGCGCTGTAATTGATGAACTATACCTGAACACTTCTGGATTATCGGAAATCGTTTGTATTTCTAAAATAATGTTATG
Organism: Cepaea hortensis; assembly: GCA_963921405.1. Taxonomy (NCBI): domain Eukaryota; kingdom Metazoa; phylum Mollusca; class Gastropoda; order Stylommatophora; family Helicidae; genus Cepaea; species Cepaea hortensis. The sequence goes on from OY992876.1 coordinate 189,320,224, forward strand.
TCATATTATTACAGCATATTCGCGATAAACATTGATATAGTGCTATTTCGTGGACCGAAACCTGACTCTTGATGAGAGTATATGTGTTAAACAATGATACAGTCGATGCAAATGGACATGGTTGTCGCGAAACAACATATGTACCAACATTGTACCCTTGTGCCATGATAATTCATTGCTATAATGAAGTGACTGACTGTGTAATTAGTCATTGGTTACTACTTGAGTAACATTATTCATTTCATTAATTAATTATTAATTTATTGCTAATGCGTAGCATAGAATTATATATAGATTTTTTCTTTCACATAATTTCAGTTCATAGAGTTAAGTAGTTACATATTCTTCTTCTTATTATTATTATTCATATTTAGTACTTAATGATACATATGATGGGTCATAGATTTTTCAATTCTCATTGTGATCGCCATTGCCAAGTATAGCCACCACATTATGAAATACGCCGTTAAATAATATTGTCACTCGGTTGTTATTGCCACACCTACACAAAGAGTTTATGATGACGTCTCTAGGGAGCATTTACCTCGACTACGCCTAAAATTATGACGTCATAATACTAGTACGTCACCTACCCGTTTGATGAAATTAAGATTCACAACATAGCAGTCGGGACAATTGCACAGATGATTACAAGACACTAGTAAATGCAACTGGTACCTGTTTATTCCTCACGTCCCCTTACTCCAGGTTTTGACCTAGAGAAGGACGCTTGTCCTTAGGGACAAATGAGGGACTGATCTTTATGATTAGTTAGTACAGCCTCCCCATGGGCTGTATACACGACATCTACCGTTGGTGTGTAGATTGGAGGGCGTGCCCGTTATATAAATGTTTTTTTTTTATTTTGTGGGTAATCGATAGGTGTCCATAGCATATTGCTAGTCCGATAAAAGTCATTGTGTCTGCACTGCTATGTGTCAGGTTAATTCTCTTGATGTAAAAAAAAATGATTACATCATTTTAAAAGGGAGGGGGGCATACTGCCACATGGCGTTTAGACAGAATGACGTCATCGAAAAATGCGGTATAAAATCATAGAGAAAAACACCACAAGAAACTGTTGATAAAGAACACAAAAGAGAGTGACGTCAGTTATCAACAAAAAGGACATTGATTGGGAAGGTACTAGCTGGCCGTGAAATGCAAATACTGGCGGTAGAATAGTGTTGGCACATGAAACAGTGGCTGCGACGGAGATAGCAAGGAAGGAAGATATACAGGGTTTGCTACAACGTGTCGCTACATAACTTACGGGGTACCTAGACTTATATCGTGCAGAGCGGCAAAGGAGAACTGCAGGCAGAACGACAGAAGGGCAATGGAAGATACGAAGGTACAATATCTATGTAAGCAGGTTAGTGTTGAGTATCAATGAGTTCCTGTAAATAGAACTAGGTCCCGCTTGGCAAAAACAAGCACCTAGGTACGGATAGAATTGATAGAAAATCTCAAACTGACTGTGAGAACGTATTAAATGTTATTACGTTTCAAAATCTTCAACATGACAATTGGCTTCGTCATTTCTGTGCCGTTCCAGTTCTGAACTTTGCTCGTTTACTTTTATAAGTTTGTGTCGAGCCGAAATTATTGATCGTGCTATTTGGACATTGTGCATGTAATTGTTATGAATGCTGTACCAATAGCATGGCATAACTAATAACGTAATTAATCTTCTAACATGTGTGTCTGTCTATAATTTGTATGTAAGTCAGTTTTCAAGTGCCATGATCCGGTTAAATGTGGCCACAAATAAGTGTATAACACTAATTCGTGACTACGTTTCCGTCTTATGAGACTTAAAATACTTCCCCTAAGGTCTAATGTAATTATGGCTAACACAAAACTACACACAACACATTCGAGACAGCATATTTCAACACTGAAAGCAAACGCTTGACGCAGACAAATAATAAAAGTCGAGTTGAGCGGCAGAAAAATCCGCTGGTTGTCTTCACTCTCCATTCTATATTTTCCCTTTTCTCTCACTTTCACACTTCTGTCACACATCTTTTATTCTCCCATTTATTTAAAAACCTTGAAGTGACACTGTATAAGTTTGGCTCAGTTTGAAAAGAGTTGAGCTTAATGACTGTGCGTAACTTACTGCACGAGTCATGTATTTACAAAATATTTACATGGATGAAATAGGGTTGATAGTTTGTACCCTGATAATACTAAACACTACCTTCTACTGAAATACTAATACTAATTCTATAAATATATATATTCTAATTTGTTGCACAAAATTAACCTAATTTAAGGGAAGTAATCTAACTAACTAAAAAAATGAAAATGATGTGAGAAGAGTTATGTACCTTTCTGAAATGAGTAATGTGAAATGTAACAAAATTATAAATAATGGGTTATTTAAAAAGGAGAATGTTTTAATGTCTAAATGAAAAATTATGATTGATAATTTTACTATACATAGTGTAAATGATGTATGTTCAAATGTATAATCCTATAAGGTATAAACTACTTTTAATCCTAAATGATGAGGTTGTTAAAGTGTTCATCAAGATGGAATGAAATAAAGTGAAATGAAATGAACTAACTGGTACTGTTCCTATCTTAACTTTTTATCCTCGTCTTTAATTAGCTATTATTAAATTTAAAGTTACTATCCTAAGTAAGTGGGTAAATTAGTGATTTATCTAAACTACAAAAAAAATCTATCATATTCCCTAATTCTATTCTAAATCTATATTAAAGTAACTAATCTAACTATAATTTCTCACTGTATTAAAAACATGTTATAATACATATCACAATAGCTAAATGTATATACATGGTATTTAACTACCTCAGGTTAGTGGTTGCCATAAAGTTCAGAAATTGATTTTGTTGGTACAGTTCACAGTTACACAATTGTCCTGGGTATATTAAATAGACTACACAGTCATACTAGTGTCTTATGGGTATTCTTCCACGCGTAGAGTCCGCTGGTGTCGTAGACATGTATATTCGTGTCTGTTATTTACGCATTGTTCTGACACTGTTCTTCCATGATTAACACAGGTGATTCACCGGAACACAAATGGAGCATAGTAAGTAACGAGCTGTCTATGTACACACGGTGATTCACTTGTTCTTGGAGGACAGTTCTTATTCTGCTGTCTATGGACACATGGTGATTCACTGTTATTAGCACACAGTCCTGATATGATGTCTATATATTACATAGAATATTTTACACAGGATATTTTAAGTGTACTAAATTACATTATCTTAGACTACATTTCATGTGGAGTATCAGGTATTTCTACCTCAGATGGTCGGCTAAGGGTATCAGCAAGAATGTTGTCCCTAGCCTTAATATGCTCTATACTAAAAGTATAATTTTGTAAGATTAACGACCACCTGTAGATGCGGTCATTGCGATGCACCCCACTTTGTATGACCGTGATGTGGGGGTTGTCGGTCTGTACTACGAAGTGATTACCCGCTAGAAATCGATGTAACTTCCTTACTGAATAGATGACACTTAGGGCTTCCAACTCTGATATGGAATATCTGTACTCAGCAGGTGTGATCTTGCGGCTCACGTAGCAAATTGGATGGAAGATGCCATCGTAAAACTGGCCTAGTACTCCAGCGATGGAGATTGTGCTGGCACCTGTCCTAAGATAATAAACGAGCCTAGGATTAGGCAAACGCAGAATTGGTACATTACTAAATAGGAGTTTCAATTTTGACAATGCAGAAATTAATAATGCATCTTTGACATTTAATTTTACCGATGCTTTCAAAACATTCGAAAATACACTCGTGATTTCGGCTAAGTTCGGTATGAACTTACTATAATAATTTACTAAATCCAAAAGGCTCCTGACCTGCTTCTTTGTTGTAGGCATGGTCAGGTTCATAATTTTAGTAACAATTCTATTGTCAGTTTTTAGTTGTCCTTGTGAAATGACATGGCCCAAAAAATCAATTTCTTGTAGGCCCAGTTCAACTTTGCTAGGTTTGACAGTGAGACCGAAAAGTCGCAACCTATCGAAGACACGTCGGAGTTTCAGTAAGTGTTTTAACAGTTTTAGATACGGAGACACACTCGGATCAGCTTTTTTCTGGCCTATAAACTTCTGTCTGGTGGTATCATCCGTCCCAGTTGGTGATATCAACAGTAGTCTTTCCTCCTGTAGTGTGTCTTGGTGTTTAATAGTATCTGCTCTGGTTGTTGCATTTGCTGCATTTAATTTTTCCCATGGAGCTATTTCTTTATTAGTGCAATGCTTTAATTTTGGTAAGCATCCCAAAATTAAATCAGTACAAGGGTTATCTAAAATCGCACATGTAAAGGTACCAGAAAGGAAAGGAGTGTTTATATGGGCTCATGCCAACGGGTAAATTTCAATATTACCCGAAAATGTTCGGCATTTAACTGAGTCTCCTGTATAATCATTTGGATTCACAAATTCCTTTCTAAGACCGATAAGAGTGCTTCCACTGTCAAGCAAACATTGGCATGGTCTTTTATTCACCAGTGCATTGTGGAACACTAAATTGCCTCTGTAGGCTAATGCTGCATTTGCACTCTCAGTGGAGAATGGCAATGTGTGTCCACATTCTAATTTTCCGTCTGCATGAAATTGGTGACATCGCTCACAACTGTCAAAGCTCAAAATATCGTTTACACAACAAACATCTTCAGATTGGTTAAAAGGTAATTCATTTTCGACCTCGCACTCATTCTCACTCCCACTATCAGAAGATGTATCAATTAACATTGCACTGTTGGCCTTCATTCTTTGACGGCCTAGGCATTTACTGGAATAATGCCCGTAGCTAGCACAGAAAAAACATTTAACCGCACGCCTGTATGCATTTCTCTTGTCTTGTTGTTTCTTAATGACCATCTCAAGATGTGTCGGATAGTTAGGTGATTTATCACACATAGCGTAAGTATCATGAAAAAATTGGCAATACATACATTTAGGCAATTTTTGATCTTTCTTGTCGACTCTATGAAATGGTTTTTTATTGCTACGATAACTTTTAGGTTGGTCCTTAACAAACAAGACTATTTCAGAGTCGATGTTTGATGTTTTAAAAACTTCCCTATTCGAGGAAAAATATGCGGAGCCTTTCTTCTCGAATTGTTGTATTGTTTCGATGTCTGCCTGCTGAAGGAATTTAGCGAAAGGAGTTGGGACTGTGGATATAACTTTATCCATGGCTATTAAATTTTTAAGTTTTTCAAAGTCCTTTCCTATTTTTGCTGCATTAAGCCATCTATTCAGCACACTTTGGACATTCGAGATATAATCGATGAAGGTCTCACTTGGTTTTGGTTTTAAGTTAGAAAATTGGACTTGATACCCAGGGGCATCAAGTAAAAAATGTTGCATTACCCTATCGTGAATGTACTGATAGTTAGATCTAAGATCAGTTGGTATTGATTCAATAACTTTAAGGGGCTCCCCACTGAAGTTTTTCATGTAGATCATGGCCCACATATCGATTGATACTTGATGGTATTTAAGCTGGTATTCGACATTTTCTGTCCAGGCTGATATGGAATCTTCTTTACAGAATGGCTTAATAATATGTTTGTATTTATTAAGTTTATTCTCTTCTTGCTGACTCTTTAGTTTTGTAGCGGAGATCTCTAAGTGTGAATCTACTTCCATACCTTTCATCTTTAACTGTGTCTCTGATTCAATCTGTATTTGTTTTTCTTTCACTCTTACCATTTCATCTATCTCTCTTTGCTTTAACTCTCTCTCCTGATCTAATTGTTTTTGCTTTAATTCTAATTCTTTTTGTTTAATCTCTAATTCCTTCTGTTTTGTTATTTCAGCTAGTTCTACAATCTCCTTCTGGTGTTGTCTCTCTCGTGCACGTTCATCTCTATCAGCATCTTTTGCTTCCCTAAATTTTTGATCAGCATATTGCTCTAATTCCTTTCCGGTGTATCCTAATTCCTTGCCTGCTTGTATGCAATCAGCTAAAGTTGACAGGTTGTTGGATAATTAGCTAGAGTTGATAGGTACTCAAATATTTACACAGGTATATTCGATATGTTAAGATTTTAAATGCCTGTGTACAAAAAATACTATTAGATTACATCCTGAAAAAAAGATGCATTATTAATCATATTGCATTCAAAAATAATTTGGGTATACTCATCTTAACAATCCGGAACAATCAGGTGCAATCGTTTGGCACCTCGACACACACCTTGTGTTACTCTTCTAAACAGCTCTGGTTATATCTGGTTTATTAGAGCATCAATAATTAAATAATTGCAAACGACATATACATTTAGACATTTGTTTGAAATTTATAATTACATGCCCCCGGACAACACAATGTGGTATGGTAGATAGAGCCTGTCACTGTCCTGTCTTCGTTATAATATCTTCTGCTTTACTTAACTAACTGCTGTTTAATCTATGATAGTGCTGTGCAGACCGAATCCTATTTGCATAAAGAAAGTAGTGCCATCGTGACGGTAGAAAATAGAATATGTCCACAAATAAATAAATAAATGCTTTAAAATAAATATAAAGGAAATAATAATGTTCAAATTATTAAATATATTCAATAAATAGCTTGTATAAACAAATAATACTCAATATAATTCAAAGATTCAGGCGAGCAGCGGCTTGGCGATTTGTAAACAATCTGTCGCTGATTGCCAATGGCGTAGAACAGCTGTGGGTCAATCGTGAAACGTCACAGGCGCAGCGCTATTCTTAGATTGAAAAATCGATATTGTCGCCGGCTCATTTCTTAGTGTATTGCTCCGCCGTGAATCATGTTTCATAAATACTCATAAATAAACAAATAATTGTAGAAATAAATGATACAAAATTATAATAATAATACTTACAAATCAGAAGAAAACATGTTCATAAAGCACAAAACATTTCAATAAGTATAAATAAATGGTAATCGGTCACGATGGGCACAGCTCGCATCTTGTTCTAGTCTGCACACGCCATTTTACACTAACACAAATTAAACCCTGTGATTAACTGACAGCAAAGCTATTTTAGAGCCGTGGGTGAGTGTTTTAGCTTGAACAAATGTCCAAGCTACACTTCTGACACCACTTTTATCCTAGCCTGTCATCAAGCGATGCTACAGGAATTCAGGGATAAACTTCTCTCGCACCACACAAAAAGATTTGTCAGTCGTACGAGAGGAATTGATTACACATTTTATTGCCACTGGCTCTTGCAATACATAAATGCACAAAACTGTATCTAATGAATCACACATGAATACACAGAACTTCCTATCTCTAGTCGTCCCTAGCCCTACTGCTAAATCTATATATTCACTTAAAGAAAGACGCATCGACTCTAAGCGATGTGTCCGCTACGAAGTCCGTCCCCTGTCTGACAATCCTCCGCGTCCTGATTACACAGCACGCAGAGGGTCTTCATGCGCACTTCGGCTTTTGCGTGCTACATCATTCCACACGCTTAGAGTAGTAAGCCTACTCTTGAGTTCTATTCCAAGTTCTTGGTGTCTATCACGTTGAGGTGATTACACCGTGACCAGAGTGCTTACCCTCTGGTTGACACTTACGTGTCTCATGAGAGAACTGTTTATAGTTCTCCTCCCTATCTACTCCCTACACCTACCCTGCCCTCTTGTTGGGGCACTGGGTTACCTCTAATCTACTTGAGGTAGACCACTCATTCAGGGTGGTCTTCCCTCCTATGTATTCTAGTCTTTGACACTGAGTATACTTTACAGGACGTAGCAGTCAGCCCAAGCATTTTTGGCTGTTTGTGACTCCTAAGCAAGTTTACGTTCAGTAATTTGCTTTTGCTTTCTGAACGACCGGCACCCATCGACAAAATCTTTGTTATTTGTATTTCCTGATTTAATAACTCGTTCTGTCTGCCGCGGTCATGAGCTGTACAAGCCATTGGTGAAATTCTAGCCAGATAAATGTAAAATCTAGTCCAACCCGCTCTCAATTATTATTTACAGTTATGCAAACAAATTCGAAACAGAATGAAGAGTGTAGTGATTGTCATATGCGATCAAACGTGTGTTTCTCCTAAAACATTGAGATACACAACAACATGGCCGAATGAATAAGAACGCGCGTTCTGAAACATCCGGTGTGCTGATGTCGAGGTAATGGTTTCAACCCCTACACCAGACAGTTGGACGAAAATGTTGACTTCTCGTCCTTGACTTTGGGATGTAAATTATAAGTACCTCTGAAGTCGGAGTGAGTTCGTGAGGGTCACTGGTAATAGGTAAAGCTAATCCACACGCAAACTAGAAGTATTGTGTATGCACTACGTTTGATTTCAAAGCGAGCGAGCGAAAGACAATTTTAGATCTTATTCTCCCATGTAATTTTTTCCCAGTTACGATAAAAACACCTCAGACTGGCAGTGATATTGAGCGTAACAGAGTAGAATCGTCCGGGCAGTTACTGGACTGGTCGATACCTAATCCTCGTTGCCTCTCTGTTTTCGGAGAATGTACACATTTTCTCAGTCTGACTCATTGAGTGTCGGGGATAAGGCGTTGGATTACTAACACAGTAATCAAGGGTTCGATCTACAATCTTGGCGGAACTAGTAGGTTCGCTTTCTGGTCGGTACGTTTCAAGGGTCAAGCTCACCAACATTTATTATCGGGTTAGTCCGTTTGAAAAAAAAAGAGCTGAAGTCTTCTATCTATTAGAGGTTGATACACTGGCTCATTACGCACTCCACACGTTCTTAGAAATGTCCTTGGTCTCTGCCTAAGTAGAAAGCGTAATGTTCTTGCATGACAGAGTGATTTAATTATGTATTGCATGCATGGGTGATGTAATTATTTCTGGCGTACCTCAGAGATGTAGTTGTTTGTCTGCATGGCTGAATGAATAGTCTCTTCTTGCATGAATGAGTGTAATATTTGTTTCTATCATAATTGAGTGACATAGTTATTTCTTGCACGATTTAGTAGTTGCTTTTTTTTCTTATTTTCCTTTTGGCATGCTAGAATGATGTAGTTGCATCTTGCATATCTGATTGAAGTAGTTACTTCTTGCACGTTTGGGTGAAGTAGTTGCTTCTTGCATATCTAAGTGAAGTAGTTGCTGCTTGCATATTTGAGTAAAATAGTTTCCTCTTGCATATCTGAATGAAGTAGTTGCATCTTACACGCTTGTGTAGTGTAGCGTTTCTTACACGTTAGAGTCACGTTGTTGTTTCTTGCGCGTGACGTTGTGGTTTCACGCAAGTCAGAGTGATGTCGTTATTTCTTGCATGCTTGTAATATGCTTCTGACCTGTCTGAATAATATTGTTCCTTGGATGTTTTCATTCCTCGTAGATCCTTCCTTCCATTATTTCCAGTTTCCGACCTCAGTGTTTCATGCTACGACTGAGACAAAACTACCTAGTTATCATCTGTATATTATTCAATAGTTGTATATTAAAGAGATTAGAACAAGAATCGCCATAGCGAAAGTAGCCTTTAGCAAGATGAAAAACATTCTGACCAATAAAAAGATGTCAATTGAAACGAGAAAAATAGTGTTGAGGGGATACATAGAGTCTCTTCTTTTGTATGGATGTGAAAATTGGACAATGAGCAGTCAAGCTGAAAAACATCTGATGGTTGCAGAAATGTGGTTTCTGAGGAACATGCAAAGAATACCATGGACAGACAGAAAAACCAATGACCAAGTACTACAGGAGACAAATGAGAATCGTAAATTGATTAGAGAAATTAGACGTAGACAGTCAAACCTTTTTGGACATGTTATGAGAAGAAATGGATTGGAGAACTTAGTGGCAGCTGGCAAGATCGAAGGGGACAGACCAAGAGGAAGACCGAGAGGAAAATACCTGGATGGCTTGGCCACATAGTATGGACGATACAGGAACACTGAGCTGATCCACGACTCTGGTGATCGAGTGAAATAGCGAGTCATGACCTCCCACGCTTTCCGGCATGGCACATGATTGATTGATTGACATTGTCGCCAGTGTCTTTGAGAATTTAACACTTTGACCGTGTCTGTTCTTCTCATTCTTTATCATCTGGCATTAGCCTAGCGAGGTGTCTTTTCGCAGACATCTGAACATAATATTTGCGTCTCCATTATTGGCCTACTATGTTTCAAAGCACGCCATGTAAATATTGTTTAATAATATAGTTAGTTCACAGAGTAACGGTAGTGAGTAGAAAACACGTTAGTCTGTCGGGTCTTTTTCCGTGTGTTCGAATCTCCAACATTGCAGACTATAAACGAATTAACATAGACCCCAGGTCGACCCAGCTAAATGTGTGTACCAGGAAATGCACTGGGAAGTAAAGGTGATCGGCTTGATATTTTCCGCATGCAGACTGGCCTATAAAACTATCGTGCTCGCACCGTACACTCAATACGCCTCAAGGCGTGTCAAATGAGCCATGATAAAGATTTAACGACAAGGAACTGTTTCTCTACCTCGTAAAATCAAACATATTATCTTCAGCAGCGTTGCTCAGTATGAATGATATACGCATTATATCATTGCTAGTGTGGGCTAAAAAGACAGTTGATACTAGTTACAATATTAATGGTGATCAACTACTCGTATTTACATCTTTCCAGAAGACAGAAGGAAATAATATATTTCGTTGTTAGTTCTTGATGGATGTTGTTCACTACAAGACATGTTAATTGCTTTGTTTAGTGTTTGATATAGATTGTTTACCTATCAGACATGTTGAGTGCATTGTTTAGTTTTTGATGAAGATTGTTTACCTACCAGACATGTTGAGTGCATTGTTTAGTGTTTGATGTAGATTGTTTACCCATCAGACGTGTTGAGTGCAATGTTTAGTGTTTGATGTAGATCTTTTACCTATCAGACGTGTTGAGTGCACTTGTTAATACTTGCTGTCTCTACAATGCACAAAGAAATATATTGCCAAATGTTACCCCCCCCCCCCCCCATTTGGACAGAAGGACGGCATATCGCCACACTACAATAATCGTTTTATTTATTTTGTTTCGTGATTTCTTTCTCAATTTAATTGCTCGATGAACGGAGATTTGCATTATAATAATTGTTCATTTGATTGTGCCCCATATTTGGTCCAAACCTTTTGTTGGGCACCGAATCAGTTAATGCCCTGTCAAAAACAGTCTCTCTACAATGTATTCTTCTGCCCGTTTATGTAAGCCCTAGCCGTTTATCGAAATATTATCAAGAAACTTCTATATGTATCTATAACTATTGATTGCCACCTACCTCTGTAGCCTTCCTCTGTTTGTGAACGCCATATACAAGGTGTTTGTTAAGTCTCACTACACTTTGTATGTAGAACAAATTTGAAAAATTATTTCTTCCGTTGATAACACCATTTTGTTTGGAGTGCAAAGAATTACTCCATCAGACGACAGCCATTCACTTAAAATTGTTTCACGATGAACTGAGGAGCACATTTTTGATGACATCATGTACTTCATTTTTCAAATTTGTTCTACATACAAAGTGTAGTGAGACTATAAATACGCTGTATAAACATTGCTGTAGCGGAGTGGCTAGCCAGCTTTACTGCATACCCGACATCATGTGTTCCTAATTCTCCTTTGTGCATTAAACGAAAGTTCACCTCCGCTTCCAGAGTGATCCAGCATAACATGGGTACCATGAAATGTTCTGGGAAATAAAGGCGGTCAAAGTGATATTCAATACATCACCCATAGAGTGCCGATTGTTAAATTAATATGAAACTGGCATCATACGGTTTTACGTCTCAGGGCGGGTAAAAGGGTCGTTTACTTACCATATAATTACATCCTTTTATAGACGACAAACCAGTGTCATTATACAAACATAATAAGGTGGTGCCACTAAGTCTATTTCATGTCGCCTTATCTTCCATAAAACATCCGAAAACATCCATGTGTCCATTTTACCAGATGCACTGTAATAATAAATTATATGGATGTCTTAAAATAACAGGAGAACTCAGTTATCAGGTATTGATTTTCAATCATAAAAGTACATGATAGAATTAGAAGTCAGAGATGACACATGACAATATGAGAAACAGTGACAGCTATAGCAGTGCCAAATACAGACTCTAACCTTTCGCCTAATGAGCACTGCATGAATCACTGACAGTAACATTACATTGGAAGCACTTCCAACTACTCATCCCTGATATAAAGGTGTCTTCATTAGCCAGGTGTATATCCACTTGAACACAGAGAACTATGAAATATGGACAGTCATTGTACCGCTCGTATACACGAGATTGACTTTATTCGTTAGAAATTTAAAACATCAAGAGCTGTGCTGCATAATTCAAAGCAGTGCTTTTAAGGCTAACTCCGAAGCTAAACAATGACAGATATATTATGACAGGAGGTCATCATCACTGAATGGATAAAAGTGCCCGTTCTTAAACTTCCAGTGCTCTGATGCCGAGGTGATAAGTTCAACCCCTACACTGGTCATTTAGACTAAAAATGCTGACTTCACGTCTTTGACTTAGGGACGTAAATTACAAGTACCTTTGAAGTCAGAGTCATGGCGAGAGACACCGATAATAGGGAAAGTTAATCCACACGCTAAAATCAGTCCAGTGGGCAAGAATTAGTAGACGTGTATGGATCACGCTTGGGTTAAAGAGCGAGCAAACAGGACAAAACAATTGTGACGTAATTTTAAAAATAGAATCACGACAAAAAATAAATTAATATACACAACATTTTATAAATTAAGCAAAATGTATTCCTTTCCCCATTTCACTCATTGCATCCAACTTGAAATAAGAAAGCACTACAGCGTCCCGTGAACTCTCTCGGTCATAATACTTTTCACTAATTATCAGCAGGCACATAAATATCTTTAACATCGTGTAACCTTCACATGACTTGACTACCGCTTTGTTTTTCTGATTGAATAAATCGTTCTGTCTGCTCCGTTCATGAACTGTACAAGCCATTAGTGAAATTCTAGCCAAATGGAGGAAAATGCTAGTCAAACCCGCTTTTAGTTAGTATTCTCAGTTATGCAAACAACATCTAAACGGAATGAAGAGTGTAGTCATTGTCATCTGCACTCAAACGTGTGTTTCTCCTAAAACATTCTGGTCTTATTCTTCGTCTCTTTTTCCATAAAAAAGCACATACAATCTTATACTGGCAGTGCTTTTGTGTGTAACGGGGTAGAATCGTCGTGGTAGTTACTGAACTCGTCGATATGTACACCTACGTATTTACTTTGACTTCCATATTTAGTCTAAGGGATTAGGCGCTTGCTGACTGACATAGTAATCAGGGGCTCGATATAGAACAGGGGCGGGATTCCATTGTTTATGGATAGTATGGCTCAGGGGTCAACTACCCCAACATCATTAATGGATTAGTCCGTTTCGATATTAGATTTGAAGTGGCCTAACGTTGTCGATCTACTATTTTTCTAGCCCCTCTCACATTTCTCAGAAATGCCATTCGGCTCGGAATAATTTGACACTGCAATGCTCTTGCATGCATGAATGATGTAATTGTTTTGTGCATACCTCGGTGATTTTGTCGTCTCATGCATGCCTGAGTGGTGTAGTAGTTTATTGCATGATTGTGTGAAGTTAGGAATGTCGTGCATATCTTGGTGGAATAGTTAGTTCTTGCAATGTTGAGCGGAGGAGTTGTTTTCTGCATGTCTGTGAGAAGAAATTGTTTCTGGCATGATTGGTTGAAGTACAGTAGTTGTTTAATGCATGGCTGAGCGAATTTATTATTTCTTAAATGCCTGTTTGATGTTGTTGTTTCTTCCATGTTTGTGTGAAGTGGTTGTTTCTTGCATGAGTTTGTGATGTCGTTGTCTTGTTTGCATGATTATGTGATGTCGTTGTTTCTTGCATGACTGTATGCTGTATTTGTTTCCTGCATGCACGTGTGCTATAGTTGTTTCTTGAATGCCTGGGTGCCGTAGTTGTTTCTTACTTCGCTGGGTAATGTGATTGTTTCTTGCATGCCTTTAGTGCTGTAGCTGTTTCTTGCACGCCTGGGTAGTGTAGTTGTTTCTTACATGGCTGGGTGCTGTAGTATTTCCTTGCATATATGTGTTGTAGTTGCTTCTTTCATACCTGGGTGCTGTAGTTGTTTCTTACATGGCTGGGTAGTGTAGTTGTTTCTTTCATGCCTGGGTGCTGTAGTTGTTTCTTACATGGCTGGGTAGTGTAGTTGTTTCTTTCATGCCTGGGTGCTGTAGTTGTTTCTTACATGGCTGGGTGCTGTAGTTGTTTCTTACATGGCTGGGTGCTGTAGTATTTCCTTGCATATATGTGTTGTAGTTATTTCTTTCACGCCTGGGTGCTGTAGTTGTTTCTTACATGGCTGGGTAGTGTAGTTGTTTCTTGCATGCCTGGGTGCTGTAGTTGTTTCTTACATGGCTGGGTGCTGTAGTTGTTCCTTGCGTATATGTGCTGTCCTAGGAGATCAAGTCTACCCCAAATCACAGCGTGGCTTTCGACAGAACCGGTATACCACTGATATGATATTCTCATTGCGACAAATGCAAGTAAAATGCCGTGAACAGAATCAACCACTATTTATTGCCTTCATCGACCTCACAAAGGCATTTGATTTGGTCAGTCGTCAGGGTCTGTTCAAGGCACTAAAGAAGATTGGCTGCCCACCAACTTTTCTGTCCATTGTGGAATCATTCCACACAGGCATGAAGGGTATAATCAAGTTTGATGGTGCAACTTCTAAAGAGTTTGAAATCAAGAGTGGAGTTAAGCAAGGTTGTGTACTAGCTCCCACCCTCTTTGGAATATACTTTTCACTTCTACTGAAATATGCATTTCGTGATCAGGATGGTGGTATATACATTCACTCACGCTCAGATGGCGGCCTCTACAATGCTCAGATATTGAAGGCCAAGACCAAAATTAGGAGGGTACTGATCAAAGAGTTGCTTTTTGCAGATGATGCTGCAGTTACGACCCACTCTGAGGAAGAATTGCAGTGTCTACTATCTGCATTCTCCAATGCTTGTTATGATTTTGGTTTAACGATTAGCAAAAAGAAGACACAGATTATGTCACAAGGTGCACATGGGGTACCATCAATCTTTATTGACGACGCCGAACTAGAGATGGTAGACCATTTTACATATCTAGGATCAGTGGTAAATAGCAAATTATCCCTAGATCAGGAAATCAACATCCGGATTGGTAAGACAGCAACAACAATGAATATTTTAAGAAAAAGAGTCTGGGAGAACAGGTAGCTTACTGCCAAAATAAAACTCCTTGTCTATCAAGCCTGTGTCCTTAGTACTCTTCTTTATGGCAGTGAAACCTGGATAACTTACTCACACCAAGATAAACGCTTAAACAGCTTTCATATGCGGTGTCTGCGAAGAATTCTTGGTATTAAGTGTTATGACAAAATCACAAATACTGAAGTATTGGAGAGATCAGGTTGTGTGACGGTTTATTCCATGCTAAGTCTTCGTAGACTTAGATGGATAGGACATCTTAGGAGGATGGATGATGGTAGAATACGAAAGGACATTTTTTTGGTGAATTACATTTGGGTAAGAGATCTTAGGGTCGGCCTCTACTACGATACAAAGATGTGTGAAAGCGGGACATGATTGATTGTCGCTTGTCGTCCGGGAGGACAGTGGAATCACAAGCACACCTTTAAGATCCTTATACTTGGGAATTATTGACATACTTTTGTCTACACTCCTCCGTTCTGTCTTCTACTCTCTCTCTCTCTCTCTCTCTCTCTCTCTCTCTCTCTCTCTCTCTCTCTCTTCTCTCTCTCTCTTTCTCTCTCTCTCTCTCTCTCTCTCTCTCTCTCTCTCTCTCTCTCTTATTCCTTCATAACATACCCAGACGACAGTTTCCTCCAACAATTAATAAAATATTTAATGCGGACAACTATGTCAGTTATATGGATTGAATGTGTATATGTAGTTGGTAGTGTCTTCTATTGTGAGTGCGAGATAGGACTCCGGAATTAGTATGTGCCGTATCATATCTCCCATCTTTATACGGCCATGCAACAAGACATCACACATATATGGACAGCTCTCACCCTGGATGCTCCGCTCCACTTGAGTCTGGACGTATTCCAATATTGAAAAAATGTTCACCGTCTGATCACCATAAAATAATGCGATTAAGATAATTCTCTGACTTTTACAGATTTACCTTTAGTAAAATCCATCACTGAAACACAACACCACTGTCTAACACTGTCTGTATAAAGACTATATATGTTCGACACACTGTCTCTTAAGTACTTAACAGTTTTTGTATACATGTAAACTGTTCTTGAATTCTTCAATGTTTCTTTTAGATTAGTACCCAATTCAAATATATTTAGCCTATGTCGCTCTGCCTTTATCCATGGTTTTCAAAACCTGGATACAGAGTTCACTTACTTTCCATTCGTTATGTCGGCCCACGATTATTGACTGGTTATGTTTTAGTTGTTCTATTGAAGTACTTTCTCTGCACAAGTGAAGTAACTTTCTTATCTTCTCTGAGTATGTCAGGAGTTTTCGTGAAACCTGTGGGTGATATATAACCTGGTGATATTAGTCTGCTTCAGACTAATTCTTATGTGAGAGCATGCTTCCAGCCGTACTTAGACGCTTCCGAAAGATACTCTGACATAAGACAGATGAGTTCACTAAAGTCTACATGATTAGCTAAAAGAAGGAAATATTAACAGCAAAGCGCAGACACCTAGTTCCCGATGCTATATTCCTAAGCTAAAGCTAGATTACCTTATATAATCTATGTTAGTCCATGAATCGAAATACACAAGCACATAAGCACCAATGTCCCATCGCCTCTAAAAAAATTAGGGACCAATATTTCTATTCTAATTAAGGACTCATAGATCCATTCACCGTCCAGTTTGGTAGCACACTAACCACAAAAACAAGTTTCCAATAATTTATACTAAGTTCCAATTCTCCGTTCTCTTGTGATGTCCCTACATCAACAATCTAATTTGCCGTTATTCCCCTCAAAGGTTTGTAAAATCACGTATTCGTTCGTGGCCGCTCCGTTTCGGCTTCTTCGCTGATTCTCGCTTTCCCAAACTCTCGTACATCAATCAATTTTAACGCTTTGATCCAGGTCTTCGTGTTTTCCCCAACCTCCCGTTTCCGTGTTGTTTGTCCGATAAGATCGGCAGTCAATGACCCCTGATAACAACGGTATCTGTCGTCTATACCATTCGGTCAATAACCTGGACTTTGTCCTCGCTCAAGACTGAAATGCTCGATTGTTATTCCATCCTCATATATTGCAAGTAATTTTATATTTAAGTTTATCGGAGAATCACTAAACTCGCAGTATCCCGTGACATAGGCCCCCTCTTAAGAGAGTAGACCGCGTCGACTCTTCCTCAGTGGAGTTTTGATTCCTATGATCCATCCCTATTTCTCTTCCTCTGGAGTTGGATGTCTAGATAGGAAATCCGTTCCTACATTCTCCTTACCAGGGATGTACTCCCCTGTGAAGTTGTACGGCTGTAGTAACAACGACCATCACATCAACCGTACGTTGGGCTTCTGCGAAGTAGCTAGGAACATCAAGGGTTGATGATCTGACTGTACCCTCACATGGATCACCTCCTCATCAAGTAGGCGATCTCACTGACAGCCTATTATACTACTCATGACCGACACTAGTGTTCGCACACCGTCCCTGTACGTCCGGTCGACCTACTTTCGAATTGCGTAAGCGACGGCTCACAATACAGACGGATCGTCCCATCCTGACTGTAACACTGTCTCCATATTCTCTTGGTTTCCGCAGGCTTTGCATCTGGGGATGTTCCGCCTCGTCCGCGTTGGACAGAATCGTCTTCCGCAATCCTCCTGGACGTTTGCTTCCAGGACCATCTCGGGCGATATTGGATCTGGTCAGCCAATCTTCGGTTGGAGTCCTGGGTATTTCTCGCCTTTCCCGACGTTACCCACCCCTTCTGAACTTGGTTACTAGTGAAGGTTTCACTCTTGTCCTTTCCCTGACGTGTGATTTCCTTCCTCCCTTCGTTGGGTAAATCTGACCTATCACGTACTTTCCCATATGCCCTCCTATGTAGTACTGGCGATCTCTGGTCTTCGTCTGGACCTGTAACCTTTTTCCCAATAGCTGCCATCACCATAAAGTGCGAAGCTTTGCTCTCGGACCTCTCCATATATTTCTTAATGAGATGCCTAGGGAGATTTTTCAGTTCTTCTCCGATCCGGATTTTGTAGATGTTTTTGGACACCACCTTTACCACAGGATAAGGTCCTTTCCATCCTACTTGGAGTATATTAGTCTCTTCTGGACCCCATACTTCCACTTGGTCTTCCACCTTAAGAGCTATTTTACTCTTAGTCCGATTGTTGGGTGGTGCTTTCTGGCACTCTGAACAAGACTTCACTAACCGGCGTACATCTCCGGACATTCCTGGCCAGCAATAATGGCCGGAAATCTGCTACAATGTCTCTCTGACACCCATATGTCGATTCTCGGCTATGGTGTGTCCTCTCTGAAGAATGTGAGGACGGTGGGTCTCTGGGACCACCCACTGTTCGTGCAGTTTGTCTCCTCTTCCAGCTCTCCGATAGAGCAGTCGATTCTTCAGAAAGTACTGTCCCCGTTTTGGTGGCTCAGCACTTCTTTGTAGCTTCCTGTAGCAAGGACGCAACGTAGTATCCTTCCTCTGGGCAGTATGCAATTCCCCTCGTACTGAGTTGTCGCATAGTGTCTCTGCCTCTTCTTTCTGCCCCTGAGATCCACAGGCTACGGCTCCCCTGTGAGCGGGCTGTTTGGGCACCCCCAAGAACACGTATTTCGTACCAATGATCACTGGGAATAGGGAGTTAGCTAATACAGCTGCAGGAATAATGCCCGTGACGTACTTGGACTTAATCTCCACCTTGGCGATTGGCAGCGTCATGGTAACTGCACTCCTCATTGCCGGCTGTATCTCAATGGTCTCCCCTGTAAGTTGGTCTGGCCGTACCAGGCTGGCGTCAATGACAGCTTCCCCGTCCAAACCTGTATCGTAGAGACAAGTAACCTGCTGGCCATTGACTTCAATCAGTTCAAACACAGGTGGCCTCTCTTGGTCCAGAATTCCTTCCACGACCTCGACCTTTTCCTTGAAATCCTCGATAGGTTCCTCAAGGCTTGTTGCGAAGTTGGCGTCATTTGCTTTGCCTCTGCAGTCTGCAGTATTATGTGCTTTCGACCTACAGTGTGTGCACCATTTTCCCTTCCAAGGTTTTCGTGTGCTCTCTTTGTTCAGAGCTTCTTCGCCGACCTCAGCCTTGTCTGTGATCACCTTCTTAGGAATCACTTGGCATGCCGCGAAGTGATACCTTTTCGGTTTCGATCTGCAGTCCTTTGTGTTGTGAGAGGGCGACTTGCAGATGGAACACCACTTCTCAGACCACGGTCGTTTCGCTGGAGAATTCTAGGTGCTCTTGTTTCCTTCCTTCACCTTCTCTGAACTCTCCATTGACGTCTTCATATAAGGTTCCACTTTTCTCCTTCCCAGTTCTTAGATTTCTTTCGGTCTTGTTTCTCCTGACCTTTTGTTTGCGTACTTAGTTCCGCAGCCTCCCCATGTACTTCTACGAATATTTCCGCCAGCTTATTCACAACATCAAGCCGTTCCGCCCATTGTTCTCCTAAAAATGTCTTCAGTGGTTCTGACATTTGCTGGCGCATCTGTTCTACTACCATCAGCTCTTCCAGACTCTCATAGTCCCGCTTGAACACTGCCAAATCCATCCATTTTTTTGGAGGTATGATTTCAGTCTTAAACTGTAGGCGGCGAATAGCTCTCCCGGCTCTCTTCTTGCCGATCGAAACTTCTTTCGATACGTTTGTGCTGTGATCTCATAGTGTTTTATCAAAGCGGCTTTTAATTCTTTGTAGTTGTTTTCATGTCCTGGTGGTAGGCGTGTGTAAACCTCGAAACCCGAACCTCGTAATCCCTGGGATAATTTAAGATTCCATCTGCTTCTATCCAGCCCCATAGCGATTGACATGGCTTCAAAGCGATTCGTATATTGGTCAAATCTGTCTTTAGACTCCTCATAAAAAGCTAAGGGAAACTTCATGGCATGGTAGCTAGGTCCACTCATGTTGGTTGAACCATGTGAAGATGGTCCTCCTTCCGCTCCATCTATTTCTCCCTTAGGTTGTGTTTTGAGTTCTAGTTCTCGCATGCGGTATTCATGTTCTCTTATCTTGTTGGCCTCTTCCGTTTCCAATCTCTTGTTCTCCATCTCCATCCTTTTCAATTGCAACTCGGCCTTTCTATCTTCCCTTTCTGCTTGGCGATTTTCCCTCTCCCTCTCCTGAACGTAATCGGTTAGTGCCGAACCAGATAAACCAATTTCTTCCCAATTTGCCCTAAGTTCCGCCGTGGTTAGTTTATGAGTGGCCATAGTTAACGAAGGTGAGTCAGCAGGTAGAGTAAAGACACTTCAAGGCACTAAGTACTTACTAACTATCTAAATTAAATATATATTATAGATATTATTTTCTATGTCAATATAAATATATATATTATCTATGACACTACACAGTACACCACAACCATCTCTCAACCACCAGAGGAGATTAGGACTAAGACTTAGGTAGACGTGTAAAGTGTGACCAGGTATGTAATGTGTCTTACCACCTATCCACATTCATCCTGTCTGGATATTTCTCACTGTAAGGTCACCAACATTAATGTAATGTCTCTAACATAAATGTAATGGCACCATATATCTCATGGACATGCTCTCCTTTAAAGTCACCATATATCCCATGGACGTGCCTCCATTAAAAGTCATCAATATGTATACTTATATGTATATCCCAATATGTAGGTATGGTACCCCGCTATGCATGTACCCTAATATGCATGTACCCTGCTAGGCAGTTACCCTGCTATGCATGTACACTGCTATGTATTTACCACGCTAGGCAGTTACCCCGCTATGCATTTACCACGCTAGGCAGGTACCTCGCAGCTCCACCATTTAATGGCGCTTGTCGCCCCGGGAGGACAGTGGCATCAACAAGCACACATTAAAGATCCTCTAACTTGGGAATTATTGACAGACTTTTGTCTACACTCCTCCGTTCTGTCTTCTACTCTCTCTCTCTCTCTCTCTCTCTCTCTCTCTCTCTCTCTCTCTCTCTCTCTCTCTCTCTCCATAACATACCCAGACAACAGTTTCCTCCAACAATTAATAAAATATTTAATGCGGAAAACTATGTCAGTTGTATGGATTGAATGTGTATGTGTAGTTGGTAGTGTCTTCTATTGTGAGTGCGAGATAGGACTCCGGAATTCGTATGTGCCGTATCATATCTCCCATCTTTATACGGCCATGCAACAAGACATCACACATATATGGACAGCTCTCACCCTGGATGCTCCGCTCCGCTTGAGTCTGGACGTATTCCAATATTGAAAAAATGTTCACCGTCTGATCACCATAAAATAATGCGATTAAGGTAAGTCTCTGACTTTTACAGATTTCCCTTTTTAGAAGTTACTAAAAATCCATCACTGAAACACATCACCACTGTCTAACACTGTCTGTATAAAGACTATATATGTTCGACACACTGTCTCTTAAGTACTTAACAGTTTTTGTATACATGTAAACTGTTCTTGAGTTCTTTAATGTTTCTTTTAGGTTAGTACCCAATTCAAATATATTTAGCCTATGTCGCTCTGCCTTTATAGAATGAAAGTCCTTTCCATGGTTTTCAAACCTGGATACAGAGTTCACTTATTTTCCATTTGTTATGTCGGTCCACGATTATTGACTGGTTATGTTTTAGTTGTTCTATTGAAGTACTTTCTCTGCACAAGTGAAGTAACTTTCTTATCTTCTCTGAGAATGTCAGGAGTTTTCGTGGAACCTGTGGGTGATATATAACCTGGTGATATTAGTCTGCTTCAGACTAATTCTTATGTGAGAGCATGCTTGCAGCCGTACTTAGATGCTTCCAAAAGATACTCTGTCATAAGACAGATGAGTTCACTAAAGTCTACATGATTAGCTAAAAGAAGGAAATATTAACAGCAAAGCACAGACACCTAGTTCCCGATGCTATATTCCTAAGCTAAAGCTAGATTACCTTATATAATCTATGTTAGTCCATGAATCGAAATACACAAGCACATAAGCACCAATGTCCCATCGCCTCTAAACAATTAGGGACCAATATTTCTATTCTAATTAAGGACGCATAGATCCATTCTCCGTCCAGTTTGGTAACACACTAACCACAAAAACAAGTTTCCAATAATTTATACTAAGTTCCTATTCTACGTTCTCTTTTGATGTCCCTACATCAACAATCTAATTTGCCGTGATTCCTCTCAAAGGTTTGTGAAATCACGTATTCGTTCGTGGCCACTCCGTTTCGGCTTCTCCGCTGATTTCCGCTTTCCCAAACTCTCGTACATCAATCAGTTTTAACGCTTTGATCCACGTCTTCGTGTTTTCCTCAACCTCCCGTCTCCGTGTTGTTTGTCCGATAAGATCGGCAGTCAATGACCCCTGATAACAACGGTATCTGTCGTCTATACCATTCGGTCAATAACCTGGACTTTGTCCTCGCTCAAGACTGAAATGCTCGATTGTTATTCCATCCTCATATATTGCAAGTAATTTTATATTTAAGTTTATCGGAGAATCACTAAACTCGCAGTATCCCGTGACATTGATACGGGCATTGATAATGCACAGTGGGAGCAAGTCGCCACTGAACATGTTGCATGGAGGCAAAGATCAGAAAGGGAATAAAGACAAAGGAGAAAATGATTGCAGATAAGTCACACACCGAGCATGTGAGACGTAAGATGGTGCATGATGGTGGAAATGACCACGTCTTCACATGCATCCACTGTGAACGAACATTTACAACGCGAGTTGGCCTTATCAGTCACATTCGCTACTGCCATAGGTAAAAGTTATTACCACAGCACAGCAGTCGAGCGAACATTCTGTGCTGCAGCTCTAGTCATCAGGTACAGAAACACACCGATCCCAGTCCCAGCAGTAAAAGAACCTGTGGCTTTGTACGCCAAATCAAATTGCATTTACCAATTTACATGCAGATGCGAGGCCATCTACATAGGCAGAACTGAGCGACAGTTACATTGCAGGGTTTCGGAACATATCCCGAATTGGTTGGACAAGATACTACACACAGAAGATGGTAGCCTAGGCAGGCCGACACACCGGAAAAGTCTGGCTTCATCGGTCGGGAGACACGTGTTCGAGAGTGGTCACGTGGTTGAAAGAGACAGTGCCTTCCGCGTGTTGTTCAACACACAATGTAGTCGATTGTTAAAGTTTGCTGAAGCTATTCTAATCAACCTTCGTAAGCCGTCATTGTGTAAGCAGAAAGACATATTAGTCAGTTTAAAATTACCGTGGTAGACAATCGACATTACTGTGCGAACATGTGTATATTTCAGTTTGAAGGATTTATCTAATTAATTCACGTAAGTTGTGTGATTTCTGCAGTATGTACCTGACGAGATGAAGCGAAATATGCCAGGCAATAAATCGTGCAATATATTGTTTGTGTCTTCGTTATTCAAAAGTTATTATGCCTTTTTAAAGCACAAACTATCGTCTGTCAAGACGGCAAGGTGTCAATGATATGTGCTGTAGTTGTTTCTTGCGTGCATGGGTAGTGTAGTTGTTTCTTCCATGCCTGGTTAATATAGTTGTTTCATGCATGCCTGGGCAATGTAGTCGTTTCTTGCATGCCTGGGTAATGTAGTTGTTTCATGCATACCTGGGTAATGTAGTTGTTTCTTGCATGCTTGGGTTCTGTAGTTGTTTCATGCATGCCTGGGTAATGTAGTTGTTTCTTGCATGCCTGGGTAATGTAGTTGTTTCTTGCGTGCCTGGGTAATGTAGTTGTTTCTTGCATGCCTGGGTAATGTAGTTGTTTCTTGCATGCCTGGGTTATGTAGTTGTTTCTTGCATGCCTGGGAGAGTTGTTTCTTGCATGCCTGGGTAATGTAGTTGTTTCTTGCATGCCTGGGTATTGTAGTTGTTTCTTGCATGCCTGGGTAATGTAGTTGTTTCTTGCATGTCTGGATGCTGTAGTTGTTCATGCATGCCTGAGTAATGTAGTTGTTTCTTGCATGCCTGGGTAATGTAGTTGTTTCTTGCATGCCTGGGTAATGTAGTTGTTTCTTGCATGCCTGGGTAATGTAGTTGTTTCTTGCATGCCTGGGTAATGTAGTTGTTTCTTGCATGCCTGGGTATTGTAGTTGTTTCTTGCATGCCTGGGTAATGTAGTTGTATCTTGCATGCCTGGGTTATGTAGTTGTTTCTTGCATGCCTGGGTAATGTAGTTGTTTCTTGCATGCCTGGGTATTGTAGTTGTTTCTTGCATGCCTTGGTAATGTAGTTGTTTCTTGCATGTCTGGGTGCTGTAGTTTTTCATGCATGCCTGGGTAATGTAGTTGTTTCTAGCATGACTGGGTAATGTAGTTGTTTCATGCATGTCTGGGTAATGTAGTTGTTTCTTGCATTCCTGGGTAATGTAGTTGTTTCTTGCACGCCTGGGTAATGTAGTTGTTTCATGCATGCCTGGGTGTTGCAGTTGTTTCTTGCATATATGTGCTGTAGTTGTTTCTTGCATGCCTAGGTGCTGTAGTTGTTTACTTGAATGGCTGCGTGCTGTAGTTGTTTCTTGCATGGCTGCGTGATGTGGTTGTTTATTGCATGCCTTGGTGCTATATTTGTTTCTTGCATATATATGATGTACTTGTTTATTACAATCATTTGGCTCTTTAGATATTTCTTGAATGCCTGGGCGCGATAGTTGTTTCTTCCATACATGTGTGCTGTAGTTGATTCTTGCACATATGTGATGTAGGTTATTCTTGCGTGCTAAGAACATATCCCTACAAACATATACACTGGGAAATACTGGATCCAAATATCGGCCTTAAAGAGATAACACAGCTTCTCCAAAGCAGCAGTAGCCGTTTTAAATTGACCTGGTCTGCCAATTCGACTTAGCCTAAAATCTGTATCAGGAAACGTCTTAGAGAGAAAATAGTCCCATGGGATATTGAACACATCGCTGATCGTTTGTGGAGGGTCCAAACAATACAGGGCTAGACACTTCTCCTGAAGGCGCGCGAAAGGTAACTTTATTTACTATTTAATTACACTTTAGATTGTCCCCGAACCTGTGTTAATAGACAAACATAAATATTACTAAGTCTCATCCGTGTCACCTTATCTTTTCTGAAACATCCGAAAATTTTCAGCTGCCACCTTTATGAGATACACGACCGTAAGTAATGCTGGAGAACTCAGGAGGCCATTGAGATAGTATGGATAATACATTCGAGGGTATTGGTTCTCACTCATAAAGTAAAGTAAAGAAGTAGAAATCAGAGATCACAATAGACAATATAAACATTGAAAGCAGTAGTGTGACCACACCCTAATTATAACCTTCCGCCTTCAAAGGATGAACGACAGCAAATTTTTGAAAGTACAGTAGCACTTCAACACACTCCCGGCTGCTAAGTCCTGGTAGCAGGTGTCTTTATTAGCTAAATCTATCACCAGGCTGAGGGTTTGGCTCCGGAATATGGACATCTGCGAGGTTGAATATACTTAATAATTGTATTGGTAAGAAAACAAAAACCAGATGTGACGTATAATTTAGTGCATAGTTTTCAAGGCTAACCAATAGTCTAACAAATAAAAGCTATTGTCACATATACACTGCCAAGGCATTTTCAAAACGTATCATGGCAAACAATATAAGAATATTTATAACATTTCATTGATTTAGCACAAAGCTTGCCCTTCCTCTTTTCAACCGTAGTATCTAACTTGAAATAACGAATCACTGCAGCGTCCCGCGAACTCTCTCAGACATATACTTATCACCAATTTTCAGCACACGCCTAAATATCTTTAACCTCGTGTAACCTTCACATAACTACCTGTTTTTTTTTTATTTCTAGTGGAATAAATCGTTCTGTCTGCCCCGTTCATGAGCTGTATAAGCCATTGGTGAAATTCTAGCCAGATGAATGTAAGTGCTAGCCCTACCCGCTTTCAATTAGTATTCTCAGTTATGCACAGAAATTCTAGACGGAATGATGTTTATAGCCATTGTCATCTCATAAAACATTGAGGTCTTTTTCTTCCATCTACTTTTGCTAGTTTAAAGAACTCAGACTGGCAGTGCTATTGGGTGTAACCGATATAATCGACTGGGTGGTTACTGAATTGGTCGATACGTAATCCTCGTTTTCTTTCCGCTATCGGAGACTATACATAGTTTCTCAGTCTGCCTCATTGAGCCTAGGGGATAAGGCGCTTGCTTACTAACAGAAAAATCAAGTGTTCGATCGGGAATCCTGGCAAGACTAGATGTGCTTTCCTGCGGGGACTGTTTATGTGCTAAAAAGTTAGTTCCATATCCTTTAAAGACGTTGCAGTCAACGTGATTTCTTTGCAAGTTTACGTTCAGCAGTTTGCCATTCAACCAAATTGACTACATACTTATTAATAAAAGGCTTCGAAATGCGTTGATTAATGTAAAGACAATGCCGGGTGCTGACTGTAATAATGATCATGTACCACTATGTGGAATAATAATAGTAAGACTGACGAGAAGAACAAACTGGTTAAGAATATGAGACTTAATAAAGAGGTTTTGAAGGTAAATACAGAAATTCAAGAACAATACAGAGTGATTGTGAAAAATACGTACGCTAGCTTGCCTGCTTGCGTTCGCTGGCTGTGATCTCCCGCGTGAAGTCCTGTATGTCGGATGAAGACATCCTGTTGTCCAACATCAGTGTGATATCATACCGGACTGAGATTTGCGCGAGTATCCGTTGTCCCATGTCTGGCTTATTGGTGTACAGACTGGTGGTTCCTCGCCGTGCAGGCAGACACTCTCCTACTTCGAAAGAATCAGCGATCCTGCTACATTAGCCAGGACCCCGAAGGGACCTATTACCCAGGACGCATGACTAGGATGTGTTAGTAGGTCTTGGCCAGTATAACACCTGGCATTGGTACCTTGGAAACACCTCTGCGTCCCAAAAATAGGCATAACGCAATAGCTAAAATACAGAATATAAATGAACAATGGGAAATGTTAATGGACTCCATTCATCAAACGAGCAAAGAAATATTACTGGAGAGAAGCCAAAAGGCTAAGAAAAATGTATGACTAGTAATATTGAAATTGATGGCCAAAAGAAAACATAGTAAAAATGATAAACACGAATATAATGAGATAAACAAAGAAATAAGAAATAATTGTGTGAAGGCAAAAGAAAGTTGGTTAAATGAACAGTGCAAGAAAATTTAATTAAATTCTATTAAAGATTTTAAAAAAAATATGCACAAACGAATAAGTAAGCTCAAGGGAAGAAAAATAAGAATAAACACAGGGTGTTTAAAATCAAAAACAGGAAAGATATTATTGGACGAAGCAGCTATAGTAAAGAGGTGGAATGAGTATATAAGAGACTTATATGATGGAGAAAGGACAGAATTAACAGAAGAAAGTAACTTAGAAGGCCCACCTATTCTAAAAGAAGAAGTCGATGACGCTATCAAGAATATGAAGAAAGGAAAAACAGCTGGACCTGATGGAATCACAATAGAAGAATTAGAAGTAGTGGGAGAATTTGGAGTATTAACTAAAATGTTGAATGATATTTACTGCAGTGGATATATACCAAGAGATATGACGACATCTGTATTTATAGCTATACCAAAAAAAAACCAGGAGCAATTAAATGCGAAGATTTTCGAACGATTAACCTCATAAATCATGTCACTAAGCTTCTACTCAGAATTATAATGAGAAGAACAAGAAAGACGATAACAATGAAAATTGGTAAAGAGCAGTATGGATATGTGGAAGGAAAGGGCACAAACAATGCAATATATACATTACGGACACTATTGGAAAGATTAATGGAGACAAAGACATATATTTGTACTTCATACATTATACTAAGGCATTTGATAACGTAAACAATGATGAAATTATTCAAATGTTGGAAGATATTAACATTGATGGGAAGGATCTCAGAATAATAAATAATTTAATATATAAAATATAAAAATATTTACTAGAACCAAATAGCAGCAATTAAAATTGGAAATAAAGAAGGAAATTATGAACACACAAAGCTGGGAGTAAGACAGTTTTATCACCAGGTCTCTTCTCCCTCTATAGCGAAGTAATAATGAGAGAGATCAAAGAAAAGCCAGGAATAATATTCGGTGGTTATAATATATATATTATACGCTATGCAGATGACACAGTATCGATGGCGGATAATGCAAAAGATCTACAACAACTGTTGGACATTGTAGTAACAGAAAGTGCAAAGAAAGGCTCTCCTAGAATATCAAGAAAATAGTAACAATGGTGATATTAAAGAAACAGTTGACACCCAAATGTGAAATAGAGATAGAAGGGAAAATTCTTCATCAAGTGGATAGTTTTAAATATCTAGGGACATTTATAACAACAGATGGAAGATGCACAACAGAGATCAAGAGCAGAATATGGCAAGCAAAGGCTGCATTTCAGGAAATGAAGAATATCTTATGTAATAAGTCGCTATCATTTAATGTAAGAAAGAGAGTGCTGACGTACTGTTGCGAATTCCTTGGACTGCAAACGTAACTAACAACGAATGCCTGACAGAGGCTAATGAAACTAGAACATTATACACAACAATAAGAAAGAGGCAACTTTTTTTGGTCATGTGATGAGAAGAGAGGCATTGGAGAACATCGTGACAACTGGAAAGATCGAGTAGAAGAGAGACAGCCAAAGAGAAATTATGCTGGATGGATCGCGACGGTGGCATGTTGGAATATCAACGGTAGAGGTGATCCAGAAAACCAAAGACCGAGATCTGTGGAGAGTCATGAACGCCTACGCTAGTCGGCATGGCACTTGATGATGATGATGATCATGATTTTGCCATTGTTTTCTGAACTACATATTCTGAATATATATATACACACACACGTTCACACATAATTCAAGAAAGTGGGACGATTGCGGTTTGTGTGGTCCTGAAGCCAGTTTGAGTCTGCCTGTCTGTGGTCTTAATTTCCCCCTGAAAACCCTAATATCCCCCCCCCCCCCGGAGGGGGAGGGGAGAATTCCCCACCCGTTAAGAATCACTGCACTAAATCATATAAAAATTGATAGCCATTATAACCATACCGGGGTTAG
This sequence comes from Cepaea hortensis, assembly GCA_963921405.1. Lineage (NCBI taxonomy): Eukaryota > Metazoa > Mollusca > Gastropoda > Stylommatophora > Helicidae > Cepaea > Cepaea hortensis. The sequence continues at coordinate 189,349,482 of OY992876.1, forward strand.
AATCTGCCACCTCCAAATGGCAGCATATCAGTGAAGAAACAAGCGTGATCTGACATACGGCCAACTAGGCATACCAATAGATGGGAGGAGTAACGTCTGCAACAGGAAATACAAACAGTTAAGTACGTATACCTCCAGTGAAAAAGTGGTAGATAATAAATGCAGACTCAGTCCACATACTTTACAACGAACTTCAATACGACTAACGTAAGTCACACGGGAAACAGTCAATAATTGTCTTGATGTTGATGTACTTTTGATATTATATTATGCAAAAAGATTTGTTTTCATGCATTTGTTATTACAGCGTAATAAAAACTGTCATTTACTGCCAATATAGTACCTTGCTGTGTATGGCAGAGGGGTTTTTGAGCCTGAGGAATTAAGGCAGCCTGGCTAGTGCAGTCGCCGCGAACTGTGCAGGTTAGGACTTAGTTTTTGCCCCCGTCAGAAAAAAATCCAACACCTTACCGAGGGATTGAACCCGGGTCTCCCGAAGAAGAGTACGGCGTTTTAGCCTCTCGGCCAGCCGCTCCTCCATCGTAATGAATGCGGTAATTAATGCAATCACATATGTGTATAGCACAATAATCAAATGTGTTCATACATGTATGTTATATTTGCTGCATAATAAATTGAATGATCAATATTTAAACGCCCATATTTTGGATAATAAATATATCATTTTTGATTTAAAAACAAATATATCAATCTGTGTGTACATACTATGTGTTACGTTCTGATGAATTGACCAATTACTAGACGGATATTTTATTTACAACATAATGAATATATCGATAAATATATTATATAAAATATGGATGAATATATTAACTGAAACGATAAAAACAACTAACAAACGACACATATGTGATTGTAAATACTCTAAACGAATTGAGTCATAAATGCAACTAGTGTGAAACAAGTCAATGTATGTAATTAGTTGGGTAGTTTAATACAACAGATGAAAGATTTATTAAAGAAGTTAAATGTACAATAGCCCAAGCAAAGGCAATCTTTCACAAGACAAACAAAAAATATCTACGATTTGTTTTGGTAAATCGAGATGAGAAAAAGAGTTCTTAAGAACTAGAAATAGCTAATCCTGATGTAAGGTTGCTAATCATGAACAATTAGCAGACAAGTGCGGCATTATGTGAAAGGTACGGTTTAGAGAAGAATTATGAGAATACCCTTGACTGATAGAAATAGTAATGAAATTATCTTGACAGAAGTTAACTCACAAAGAGAACTGGTTACTTGCATCAGCAGGAGATATTAACCTTCTTTGGCAGTCATGAGAAGGGGAAAGCTGGAGTATGTCTTCACAATGGGAGAGTTGAGTGGAAGGAGAGGCAGGGGAGACGAAGAAAGAAGATGCTGGACAGTTGGACATTATAGCATGGAGGAACAGCTGTATCAGAAATGAATGGCGGCACACCAAATAGGGGGCTGTGAAAATACAAAATCACCAACGCCACACGACATGGACAATGAGAAGAAGAATCACTGAGTGAACACTGTTTACACAAAATACAATATATATTTTCATTGGCACCTTTCCGTCTTGACAGACGATAGTTTGGTACATTGTGCTTCAAATAGGCTTAATAACTACGATCCATGGCGGTGGCGAGTGTGGCTGGTAAGGCCAATTCTTGCTGCAAATGTTTGCCCACAGTAGGTGCATGTGAAAACATGGTCACTTCCACCATTTTGCACCATCTTACGTTTCTCACGCTCTTTGTGTGCTTTATCTGCAATCATTTTCTCCTTTGTCTTTATTCCATTTCTGATAGTTGCCCTCCATGCATCACGTTCAGCGGCTACGTGCTCCCAATGTGCATTATCAATGCCTGTATCAACCATGTCCCGCTTACACACATCTTTGTATCGTAGTAGAGGCCGACCCTGAGATCTCCTACCCATCTGTAATTCACCAAAAAAGATGTCCTTTGGTATTCTACCATCATCCATCCTCCTAACGTGTCCTATCCATCTACGTCTACGAAGACTGAGCATGGAATACACCGTCACACAACCTGATCTTTCTAATACTTCAGTATTTGTGATTTTGTCTTGCCACTTAATACCAAGTATTCTTCGCAGACACCGCATATGAAAGCTGTTTAAACGTTTCTCTTGGCGTGATAAGTTGTCCAGGTTTCACTGCCATAAAGAAGAGTACTAAGGACACAGGCTTGGTAGACGAGGACTTTTGTTTTGGCAGTAAGCTTCCTGTTCTCCCAGACTCTTTTTGCTAACATGTTCATTGTTGTTGCTGCCTTGCCAATCCTGATGTTGATTTCCTGATCGAGGGATAATTTGCTATTTACCTCTGATCCTAGATATGTAAAATGGTCTACTATCTCCAGTTCGGCGTCGTCAATAAAGATTGATGGTACATCATGTGCACCTTGTGACATAATCTGTGTCTTCTTTTTGTTAATTGTTAAACCAAATTCAGAACAAGCATTGGAGAATGCAGATAGTAGATGTTGTAATTCTTCCTCAGAGTGGGTCGTAATCGCAGCATCATCCGCGAAAAGCAACTCTCTGATTAGTACCCTGCTAATTTTCGCCTTGGCCTTCAATCTCTGAGCATTATAGAGGCCACCATCTGAGCGTGAGTGAATGTATATACCGTCATCCTGATCACGAAAGGTATATTTCAGTAGAAGTGAAAAGTATATCCCAAAGAGGGTGGGGGATAGTACACAACCTTGCTTAACTCCACTCTTGATTTCAAACTCTTCTGAAGTTCAGCCATCAAACTTGATTATACCCTTCATGCCTGTGTGGAACGATTCCACAATGGACAGAAGAGTTGGTGGGCAGCCAATCTTCTTTAGTGCTTTGAACAGACCCTCACGACTGACCAAATCGAATGCCTTTGTGAGGTCGATGAAGGCAATAAACAGTGGCTGATTTTGTTCCCGGCATTTTTCTTGCATCTGTCGCAATGAGAATATCATATCAATGGTAAACCGGTTCTGACGGAAGCCGCACTGTAATTCTGGGTAGACTTGATCTCCCAGGACTTGAAGTCTGTGCAGGACAATTTTGGCAAATACTTTCCCAACAATACACAGAAGTGAGATACCCCTATAGTTGTTACAGTCGCTTCGATCTCCCTTGTTCTTGTACAGGATTATGACGTTTGAATCTTTGAAATCCTGTGGGACTTGTCCTTCTCGCCAGCATAGCTCTATTAGCTGGTGGATCTGTAGAGCGAGTGTGTCTTGCCCACTCCTGATCACCTCTATTGGAATCCCATCCTTACCTGGAGCCTTGCCAGATGCAAGCTCATTTATAGCACACTTAACTTCTGTTATAGTGGGAAGTGTGTCCAGGTGGTCAAGAGTTGGCAGGGCCTTTATGACGTTGAGGGCATCATCCGCTAGCTTGGTCTCACTTGAGTAAAGCTCTAAATAGTGCTCGACCCATCTATCCATCTGCTGTTTCTTATCAGTGATGATTTCTCCAGTCAAGGTTTTCAGCGGTGCACTTCTTTTGATCATTGGACCACAGGCTTTCTTTATCCCTTCATACATGCTTCTGAAGTTTCCCTTATCACTTGCGATTTGAATGGACTCACATAACTTGATCCAATAGTCATTCGCACACTGCCTGGCAGCCTTTTGTACATCCTTCCTCGCTTGCTTCAGCTCACTCAGTGTTACGCTTTGGTCTTTCCTTGTTTCTTAAGAGAGCTATCTTCTTTTTATCAATCAAGGGCTGCAGTATCTGGCTGTTTGCCGCAAACCAGTCCTGCCTCTTATTATCCACAGTGCCGTAAACCCCTACCGCTGTTTTATAAATAGTTTCCTTTAGTTTATTCCATTTATCATTTACTATACAATTTTCAGATGTATCATTGAAAGCGTCTTCAAGTTGCTGTTGAAATTCAAAGCACTTTCCAGGATCGTGAGTGTTAGTAATATTAATCCTGGGGCTAGACTTGTGTTTAGCTGTGTAGATTCTCTTTGGTCTCAGTCTAACCCTTGCAACAACCAAAGAATGATCTGTATCACAGTCAGCACTGTGGTAACTTTGAGTTAATGATGTATAGTTCAGATGTTGTCTCCGTGTGATAATGAAGTCCAGCTGATGCCAATGGCTGGATCTTGGATGTTTCCATGTGACCTTATGCATCTCATTTGTTTTAAAAAAGGAGTTTGTAATACATAGGCCATTTCTAGTGCAATGCTCCAGCAGCCTTTGCCCATTTTCATTCATGCGACCGATGTTGTATTTTCCAAGGCACACTGGCCATGAACTCGAGTCCTTGCCCACACGAGCATTGAAATCACCGAGCATATAAATGTAGTCGGATTTTAGAACTGCCTTGATCGCAGAGTCTAGCTGCTCATAGAACGTATCCTTCACATCACCAGAGGAAGCGAGTGTCGGTGCATATGCAGTGAGAATGGTGGCAAATCCACAAGAGGTTGCCAAGCGCAGTGATAATAATCTTTCATTACCTCCAGCTGGGATATCAATCATTCCCAGTAGTGAATTCTTCACTGCAAAGCCCACACCATGTTGCCTTTTTTCTGCCTGCCCTCTTCCCTTCCAAAAAAAGGTGTAATTGTTTTCCCTGAGGGACCCTTCCTCGGCGAGGCGAGTCTCCTACAGGCCAGCAATATCAATGTTAAGACGATTGAGTTCAGTATCAATCACAGCCGTTATTCTCACATCGTCAATATTTGTCAAGTCAGTGGAAAATCCTGGACACATGGTTCTCACGTTCCAGGTTGCAAGCCGTAGCTTGAGGTTTCTATTCTTTTTGTTAGTACCTGGTGCATTGGTTTTACAGCCTGCGAATCAGATTTTGTCCTAGCCCCAAGCACCCATTGAAGCAGGCAGGCTGTGGCGGATCAGCACCCAATTCGCTGGGGGCTGCCCAGCTTGAGGCGGGCGGTAGCTGATCAGTGACACCTGTAGGTGTCTCCCACCGTCAGAGGCAACGCGTGGCGTCCCATGTCTACGCCATCTGACAAGGACTTATAACCCGTAACAGTTGCCTCTCGCTTTGATTCCGAGACCAGTTAAGACCAGGGATGGAGTTATTGCCTCTCCATAGCACAAAGCCTGGGCTAAAATAAAGAAACCATGTGTTGCCCATGCAGCATGATCCCTCTCTCGGCCTGCCTAGTTCACTCCATAGGAAAGTTGACACCTATAATCTGGAACAAGACAAGCTGCAGAAGCTGCCGGATCAGCACAGCAATGCTCTAACTGTCCGCCTGTCGGAGCTTCGATCCTAGACCAGCTGCCAACCAAGGCTTAATGCCTGGTCTGCCCTGCAATGACTTATTTTGTCTTTGGGTTGCATTTCCTCGCACCAGGATAAGGCTAGGACCCTCCCAATTGCTCTCTTCCGCCCGAAGTCGTTGGCACAATGTGGGGTGTCGGGTTTACAATATATATATATATATATATGGGCTTTTCTCACAATCTTTTTCTGTACTGCCTCTCACGTAGGTGGCCTAGTTTCGTTTACTTAGAGAAATTAAACCAGTACCCGCTGTGTACTTTATTTAATCAACTGCAATCACCTTTTTATTATTTCGTGATTTCATTGAGTGCACACCACATTAGAATAATTACGCTAGTGGTTGTTTACTATGTACGTGTTTTAGAATTCAAAAACATACAAGGAGACCGGAGTGTTGTGATATGGCATGTTGTAACTGTTGAATTAATGTGTTAGTTTGATTGTTTTTCATGTGTCAACATTTGCAGCTACTCAAGCAAGGGTCAAAGGTTATGAGACTACATGCATGAACTGTAGAAACGATCAAGGCATTCACCTGTTGCCCGATTATACACTTTCCACAAGTTCCAGACGAAATTACCCACTTCTGGATAATTAATCAAGAACGGTAAGTTACTTGTAGTTAAACGTGTTTGTCGTTATTGTTCATCTTCTGTGGAAATTGCAGAGTACCATTGGCGGACATACAAACGAATGGGAACGTTCTACAAGAATGAAAGGTAAACAGTCAACTTGTTATATAAATAAAACCATCCATGCATCCATCATGCGCCATGCCGTTAAGCGTGGGTGGTCATGTTTTGCCACCTCACTCGATAACAAGAGTCGTGGATCAGTTCCGTATTTCTGACTCGACCAGACCGCACAACATAATTTTCTTGGCACCTGTAAAGAAGGTAGTTTGCCATTGCTTTCCTCCTTAACAGTGACCATACTGGTCAATGGCCGTAGCCATTGTCTCCTCAAAAAAGAGATACTCTGCCTACCGTCGCGAAGCTAGAGACCGTAACCTAAAACTATCTGTCGGCTGCTCTTCAGCTTCATCCACCACCTGCACATATGGCTTCACGTAACCCTGATCGGGGGGCTAAACGGGTACTCCACTTTGCCCAAGGGTTTCCCATAATCTAGCGGATGGAAGGAGGCACCTTACTTCTCCTTTGATAGGGGATACCCCTACCCCGCCACCGGAAATAAATTAAACGTAAAGTGTATATATCTTCGCAACTTTATGAGAAGAAATATCTTGGAAACTTAGTGACAAATGGCAAAACTTAAAACAAAAAATATAAGGGGAGTGTAAAGGGATAAATACCCGGATGACATTCCGACAAAACATAGATGGAACAAGAATACAATACTGATTAAATAAATACTCTGGTGATCGTATGCGTTAGCGAACATTGACGCCCACGTTTGTAAGCACGGCACATGGTGATATGCTATGTTGTCGTATGTCGAACGACGTCAGTGAATATTCGGCATTTCCATGCGTGCTGACTCCAGCGATGCACCAGCCATCCCAAAGAAGTTCTGCTTACTCAATATATCACATCACCATTGCCAATGGTATGTAAATTTGTAACAGAAAAGAAAATATAACTTGCGCATGGGACCCCCCGTTTTTCTCCCTTTTCCGTGAAGGTGAGGTATCCTATCACAGTACCAAAGAGATCAAGGTGATGTGTTATATAATTATATACCAATATGTTGTTGGAGCAATTCCCAGCCCTATGCTGAAATCGAACTCTATACCTCCTGAGCCTCCGGCGGCCTGTACCCTCTCAGCCACGGCTCCTCCCTGTTATGGGAAGGGTTACCTTTAGCTTCTCTTTACATATAGAGCCCATTTACACATTGTAAAGCATACATGCATTGTGTTATTATGCCTGTAGTTTCTAGAATGGGAAGACACTCTCGGTGTACACGCTCATGACGAGCACAATTTTACATGTTTCCCCGAGGTAGACCAAGAAGACGGTGGAGAGATAATACATGTACAGACCTACAAGAACTTGGAGTCAACGACTGGCAAGAGAAGGTCCACCAGAGAGACGAATGGAGACGGATTGTATTTGCAGCAAAGAACCTCAATGGCTCGGAAAGCTGAAGAAGAAGAAGAAGATGTTGGAAGCCAGTTTCGAGTAACTAAAGTAAATGACGCTTTTGTATGCCATAAACGCACCGGCCATATAGTACTAAACCCATATTTGTATAGACACTCGGCACTAGGTATGTGATGTGCTCAGTATCACGTCGGCCGCCTTTATTTCCTAAGGCATTTTACGGTACAGGTTTGAGAAAGATCTGAGCTGGACAATGTTACAAATTGACTAGCCGATGCAATGAGGATCGAGCTGATGGCCATCGGGCTGACAAGGGTGCATATCCATTATGCTGCCGGAGCTCCCTAGATTCGGGTAAAGATTGGAAACGGTAATTTGAAGCTCATTGCTTCGGATAAACTGATCACAAAAATCGCAGCAACATATCAAAACACAGATTACACGAAATCATCATCATCATGTGCCTTGTCGATAAGTGTAGGCGGTCATGTTTCGCTATCTCACTCGATCACCAGTGTTGTGGATCAGTTCATTGTTCTTGTCTCGACCATACCAAGTGGCCAAACTATCCAAGTATTTACTTCTCTGTCTTCCCATTGTTCTCTCCTCCTGAATCTTTCCAGTTGTCATCAAGTTCTCCAATTTATTTCTTCTTATAACGTGTTAAGAAACTGTGACTGTCAACGTCTAATTTCTTTAATCAGTTTACGGTTTTCATTTGTTCCTTGTAGGACTTGGTCATTTGTTTTTCTGTCTCTCCATGGTCTTGAAATACTGGTATGGAATGCTCGCCTACAAGTTACATAATCTAGGTTTGTAATTTTTACTCGGAGTTTTGGTAACTTTGCGACGAATGTTGAGCCTCATCAAATAGCGATTGTCTTTTTCTTCCTATTCCACGATGTTATAATGCATTTAGTTTCTTCTTTAGAGATTGCAAAATTAAGACAAATATTTAATTATTAAATAATCCAACCTACTAATACTGTGATTCAAATCCAGATCTTCTGTGTAGAGAAACTCGCTCATAATAACATACGTAACAATGGCTCGCGTCTTCTCACTGCTGTTTGTATTTCCTGAGGACATTGTGTTCTGGTCTGTTAACAATGGAAATGCCTAAAATCAATAGGAAAACATCATTGTTATGGCGGGTGACAAAGACGTGATGTTGTAAGAAATGCAATTAAGCGTTATTTTCTGGGGAAAAAAGGGATGGCTCGATGACGAACAGAAAAATGTTAAATTCAGGTTCAATTACATCAACAATGGTACGGCCGCCGTAATGGTGACTTGAAAAACACTCAACCTCAGATTCAGCATGTCACCAAACGATAATGGCTCGATATGTAACAAAACACAATGCATCGCTACAGCCGCCACGTTCACAGCTGTTAGTTGTTAATCCAGTCACACACTCACACACACACACAAACGCACGCACGCACACACACACACACACACACATATAAATAATAAATTACCGTAGACCCCGAGGTAGACCAAGAAGACGGTGGAGAGATAATATATATACAGACCTACAAGCACTTGGAATCAACGACTGGCAAGAGAAGGTCGACCAGAGAGACGAATGGAGACGGATTGTATATGTAGCAAAGAACCTCAATGGCTCGGAACGCTGAAGAAGAGGAAGAAGAAGAAGATATATATATATATATATATATATATATATATATATATATATATATATATATATATACTAGCTGACCCGGCCCGGCTTCGCCCAGTCCCTGGTGGGAAGCATCTCATTTAATTCATATAAGTAGTCATATAAGTTCTCGTTCCCGTTACCGACTATCTGTCTGTCTGTCTATCTATCTATCTGTCTGTCTGTCTGACCCAGCCCAGCCCATGGTGGAGAGCATCTCATTTAAATCATATAAGTAGTCATATAAGATCCCGTTCCCGACTTTCTGTCTGACTGTCTGTCTGTCTTGGGT
>OY992876.1:189358989-189511489 GCA_963921405.1 Cepaea hortensis
GGAGGAGGTAGAGGGAGGAGTAGGAGAAAGGAAAAGGGAGGAGGAGAGAGGAGGAGAAGTGAGGAGGTAGGAGGAGGAGGAAGAGGGAGAGGAAGAGGGAGGGAGGAGGAAAAGGGAGGAGGAGGATGGAAGAAGGAGGAGGTAGAGGGAGGAGGGGGAGGGGAAGAGGAAGAGGGTAGGAGGAGGAGGGGAGAGGAGGAGGAGGGATGTGGAGGAAGGAGGAGGAGGGAGGAGGTAGAGGGAGGATGAGGAGGGAGGAAAAGGGAGGAGGAGGGAGGAGAAGGAAGAAGGAGGAGGAGGGAGGAGGTAGAGGGAGGAGGAAGAAGAGTGAGGAGGAGGAGTGAGGAGGAGGGAGGGAGGAGGGAGGAAGAGGGAGGAGGAGGATGGAGGAGGAAGAGGAGGGAGAGGGATGAGGGGAAGAGGAAGAGGGTAGGAGGAGGAGGGGAGAGGAGGAGGAGGAGAAGGGAGGAGGAGGGAGGAGGTAGTAGGATGATTGATTGCCATCCCACCAGGTTAATATGTTATCGCGGACCTCAGAGAGAAGTGTCTATGTAGAAGACCATTTCCTGGACGTACGTATTTTGGGAGGGGGAGGAGGGAGGAGGGAGGAGGAGGAAGAAGAAAAATAAACTACGACAGTTGGCATCTCTGGAATGAAAGGAAGGCGTGTAGAAAATTTCATCTCAATCGGATGGGCCGTTCGCGAGCGCATAAAGGACATACGGACAGAGATACATAAATACATACAGAGATACATACATACATCCTAATTTATATATAAGATATATATATATATATATATATATATATATATATATATATATATATATATGAAATCCGTTCGTACAGCACCGCGCGTAATTGCGTACGTTGAACATGATCATGTCATAGTAATGTGATAAGTACTGACCAATGAATAAAAGAGCTATTGCTTATCGTCCAATGATGCATAGGTTCTGTTTCTGACCGTTGAGAAAATGGCCGGGTTGATCCAAAATACTCCCAAAGAAGCTCAAAGAGCGGTTATTCAGTTTCTTTCATTTGAAGGATGTCGTCCAGTGGACATTCATCGAAGAATTCAGGCAGCGTACGGTAACAAATGTGTGTCGAAGACAACAGTGACAGACTGGGCACGAATGTTTCGGAAAGGACGTCAGTTCACGACAGATCTTCACGGCCGAGTCAAGCGTATATTGTTGCAACAGAAAAAACCATCCCCAAAATTGATGCAGCAGTACAGATGAACCATGCCGAAGCATGCGTTCACTAGCGAAAGAATTTGATGTGTCAACTGGGACAATTCAAAAGGTTGCTTGTAAGAAACTGCAATATTGGCAGTTGTGTTCACAGTGTGTACCACGGACGTCGACCGACCACCACAAAGAGGAACACATGGGATGGTGCTAGAGCCAGTTGCTGCGTTACAGAGTGGAGGGTGGTGCATTTCTCTTCCGCATATTGGCTGGCAATGAATTATGGTGTCACCACTTCCAACCGAGCAGCAAAAGAGAGAGCATGCAATGGAAGTATGCTTGATTACCAAAAGCCAAAAAACAAAACAAAATTCAAGTTACAGGTTTCCGCTGGTAAGGTTATGCTGAGCGCCTTGTTTGACCATGAAGGGCTATTGTTGGCGGACTTTAAAGAACCTGGTGTCAACATCAACTCTACCCACTACTTGCAAATACTAGACAAGCTGCAAAAGGCCATCAAGAATAAACGACCCGGCATGCTTTCTCGCTTTGTGATTTTGCTGCACGATAATGCTCGTCCGCATGTCGCAATGATTGTGCAGGAAGCAATACAAAGGAAGAAGTGGGAAATTTGCAACATCCAGCCTATAGTCCTGATTTGACACCATGTGATTTTCATTTGTTCGGACCTCTAAATAAAGCTCTCAAGTGGCAACGATTTCACACACATGCAGACGTGATGAACGCGGTAAACACTTGGTTCAGTGAGCAACCGCAATCCTTTTTGGCGGACGGCATTCGCCGCCTACCAACAACAACAACAACAACAACAAGAAAACTTTATTTTGAAAGGGTTAAGAATTGGGCACGCAGACCCGTCTATCATTCTGCCCTTTTATCACTCTCTTTCATACATTATACCATTCACACATCATTCAAGGCTAACTGAAAACAGCAATGTAAAAGATATGCATTATAAAGGCATGTGGAAAAATTAAACATCAATACTACACTACTCAGTAATAGGAATAACTGGTGTGGCACTTGTTATTAGCTACCAAGCAATGGGATGCTTGACTGAATGTCTACGGTGACTTCTTCTGACCAACCCATGGTGCATAATTCATTCAAAATGAATGCTTTGTTTAATTCTACCACACCTGTTAATGTTTCTTTCATGCTATTGTAATAAATCCATTGGAACGGGTTTCAAATGAACGCCCCTAATATATATATATATACCGATTCAGTTGCCTAAGGATAGTGAACGCATTTTACAATTCCCTGACATTGCGTGTCAACGTCTACAATCAGCTACAGACGATTTGCGTTAATTCCGATAATACAGGCGTCGGTCGTTTTGAAAGCAATAGCAGACAGTTGAAAGTAAATATTGCCTAATTAAATCACGAAAGCCAGTACTTGCCGGAGTTGATTGTGACGTCTTGTGATGGACATGAAATTAACTATATCTTATATATAAATTAGGATCTCCGTCTGTATGTATGTATGTATGTATGTATGTATGTATGTATGTATGTATGTATGTATGTATGTATATATGTATGTATGTATGTATGTATGTATGTCCTTTATTTGTTCGCGAACGGCCCATCCGATTGAGATGAAAGTTTCTACACGCCTTCCTTTCATTCCAGAGCTGCCAACTGTGATATTTTGTTAGTATGAAATCGCCTGCTTACTCAGTATTATTTCATTTTTCATTTTTCATTATAATTTCATATATCCCAGGGGACCTAACTCTGTAAAAGTTATTTCAAGGGGCATAACTTTTCTATATAACTTATAGTCATATTGTAGCATCGTTTTCAAAGATTTATAAACTCTTTGTCCATAGTTATGTACCGGCATATGAGTTATAATAAATAATGATACAATCTGTAAGGCATTTTCAAAGTTTTCATAAAAATAATGCACAATGCATAACATTGTAACTCATCTTTTTTTGCTTAAGAAGTTACTGTAGTCATGCAGGTGATTAGAAAGAGTTTTCATTAAAAATAATGGATGGTGTGTGGAAGGACATTCTTTTAAGTTACTTTTGTTGTTGTATGAATTTAATGAGAACTTATATGACTACTTATATGAATTAAATGAGATGCTCCCCACCAGGGACTGGGCGAAGCCGGACAGGGTCAGGCAGACAGATAGATAGACAGACAGACAGACAGACAGACAGACAGACAGACAGATAGACAGTCGGGAACAGGAACTTATATGAATACTTATATAAATTAAATGAGATGCTTCACACCAGGAGCTGGGCTATGCCGGGCCGGGCCAGACAGACAGACAGACAGACAGACAGACAGACAGACAGACAGATAGTCGGTAACGGGAACGGGAACTTATATGAATTAAATGAGATGCTCCCCACCAGGGACTGGGCGAAGCCGGGCAGGGTCAGGCAGACAGATAGACAGACAGATAGACAGACAGATAGACAGTCGGGAACGGGAACTTATATGACTACTTATATGAATTAAATGAGATGCTCCACACCAGGAGCTGGGCAATGCCGGGCCGGGTCAGACAGACAGACAGACAGACAGACAGACAGACAGACAGACAGACAGATAGACAGACAGACAGACAGTCGGTAACGGGAACGAGAACTTATATGACTACTTATATGAATTAAATGAGATGCTCCCCACCAGGGTCTGGGCGAAGCCGGGCAGGGTCAGCTAGTATCTTATCTTATATATAAAAGGCAATCTTATATATAAATTAGGATCGTCTGTCTGTCTGTATGTATGTATCTATGTATGTCCTTTATTTGTTCGCGAACGGCCCATCCGATTGAGATGAAATTTTCTACACGCCTTCCTGTCATTCTAGAGCTGCCAACTGTCGTATTTTTTTTTCTTCTTCCTCCTCCTCCCTCCTCCCATTCCCAAAATACGTACGTAAATATATGATGATGATGATGAAAGAATCCCCGAACCAAAACGCTAGGGAAAGGGAAGAAAATGACGTGACTACACAGAATCGTCACACGGCAATCATCATCATCATTAAGTGCCGTGCCGGCTGGGCGTAGGCGTTCAACTCTGCTGCTGATATATATGCCTCCATGCCACGGCAATATCAATAACAATTCATCTTTTTATGTGTAAGGAAGTTATCTACAGTCGTGTAGAAGGGAAGAACAATCAATGGAAGGACCGAAATCACAGAACCGAGACGAGTATGAATTCGGAATGGCGAATTCCCTCCTCCTCTCTTCTCCTCCTGCCTCTACCTCCTCCCGTCCTCCTCCCTCTACATCCTCCCTCCAACCCTCCTCCTCTTCCTCCTCCCTCTACCTCCTCCCCCTCCTTCCTCCTCCCTCCTCCTTCTCCCTCTTCCTTCTCCCTCATCCTCTCCCCTCCTCCTCCATCCTCCTCCCTCCTACTCCCTCCGCCTCCTCCCTCCGCCCCCTCCCTCCTCCTCCCTCCACCCTCCTCCTCTTCCTCCTCCCTCTACCTCCTCCCCCTCCTCCCTCTCCCTCCTGCTTCTCCTCCTCCCTTCTCCCTCCTCCTCTCTCCTCCTCCTCCCTTCTCCTCATCCCTCCTACTCCCTTCTCCTCTTCCTCCTCTCTCTCCCTCCTCCCTCCTCCCTTTTCCTCCCTCTACCTCCTCCCTCCTCCTCCCTTCCTCCTTCCTCCACATCCCTCTTCCTCCCCCTCCTCCTTCTCCCCCTCCTTCTACCTCTTCCTCCCTCCTCCTTCTCCCTCCACCTCCTCCCTCCTCCTCCTCTCTCCTCCTCCTCACTCCTCCTCCCTCTCCCTCCTCCTCCTCCCCCACCTGCGTTCTCCTCCTCCCTCCTCCCTCCTCCTCCTCCTTCTCCCTCCTCCTCCCCCTCCCTCCTCCCCCTCCTCCCTCTTCCTCCTCCTCCTCCTTCACCCTCCTCCCTCCTCCTCCTCCTCCTTCACCCTCCTCCCTCCTCCTCCCTCCTCATCCTCCCTCCTCCTCCTCCTCCACCTTCCTCCTCCTTCCTCCTCCCTCCTCATCCCTCTTCCTCCTCCTCCTCCCTCCTCCTCCTCCCCTTTCCCCCTCCTTCTCTTAATCCCTCCTCCTTCCTCCTCCTCCCTCCTATTCCTCCCTACTCCTCCTCCTCCCTCCTCCTCCTCTCTCCGCCTATCTCTTCCTTCCTCCTCCTCCCTCCTCCACTCTCTTCCTCCTCCCTCCTCCTCCCTCTTCCTCCTCCTCCTCCTCTCTCCTCCTACCTCCTCGCCCTCCTCTTCCTTCCTCCTTCGCCCTCCTCCTCCCTTCTCCTCCTCCCCCTCCTACCCCTCCTCCCTCCTCCTCCCTCCTCCTTCTTCCTCCCTCCTCCTCCCCCTCCTCCTTCCTTCTCCTCCCTCTCCTCCTCATCCCTCCTCCTCCATTCTGCTCCTCCCTCCTCCTCCTCCCTCTACCTCCTCCCTACTCCTCCCTTCACATTCCTCCTCCTCCCTCCACCTCATCCCTCCTCCTCATCCCTCTTCCTCCCTCCTCCTCCTCTCTCCTCCTCCTCTCTCCTCCTCCCTCTACCTCCTCCCTCCTCCTCCCTTCACATTCCTCCTCCTCCCTCTTCCTCCTCCTCCCTCCTCCTCATCCCTCCTCCTCATCCCTCCTCCTCCCTCCTCCTCCTCTCTCCTCCTCCTCTCTCCTCCTCCCTCTTCCTCCTCCTCCCCCTCATCCTCTTCCCTCTTTCTTCTCCCTCTTCCTCCTCCCTCTGCCTCCCTCTTCCTTCTCCCTCCGCCTCCTCCCTCCTCCCACTCTCTCCTCCTCCTCCCTCCTCCCTTTCCCTCCTCCTCCCTCTCCTCCTCCTCCCTCCTCCTCCTGCGTTCTCCTCCTCCCTCCTTCTCCTTCCTCCTCCCTCTTCCTCCTCCCTCATCCTTCTCCTCCATCCTCCTCCTCCCTCTTCCTCCCTCTTCCTGCTCCCTCCGCCTCCTGTCTCCTCCTCCTCCCTCCTGCTCCCTCTCCCTCCTCCTCCCTCTTCTCCTCCTCCTCCTCCTCCTGCGTTCTCCTCCTCCCTCCTTCTCCCTCTTCCTCCTCCCTCCTCCTCCTCCCCCTCCTCCTCCACCCTACTCCTCCCTCCTCTTCCTAATCCCTCCTCCTCCCTCCTATTCCTCCCTATTCCTCCTGTCTCCTGTCTCCTCCTCCCTCCTCTTCCCTCCTCCACCTCCCTCTTCCTCCTCCCTCCTCCATTTACCCAAGACAGACAGACAGACAGATAGTCGGGAACGGGATCTTAAATGACTACTTATATGATTTAAATGAGATGCTCTCCACCATGGGCTGGGCCGAGTCAGACAGACAGACAGATAGATAGACAGACAGACAGACAGACAGACAGACAGACAGTCGGGAACGGGAACTTATATGACTACTTATATGAATTAAATGAGATGCTCCCCACCAGGAGTTGGACGATGCCGGGCCGGGTCAGACAGACAGACAGATAGATAGTCGGGAACGGGAACTTATATGACTACTTATATGAATTAAATGAGATGCTCCCCATCAGGGTCTGGGCGAAGCCGGGCCGGGTCAGACAGACAGACAGATAGACAGACAGACAGATTGTCGGTAACGGGAACGAGAACTTATATGACTACTTATATGAATTAAATGAGATGCTCCCCACAGGGTCTGGGCGAAGCCGGGCCGGGTCAGATAGTCTTATATATAAAAGGCGATCTCCGTCTGTCTGTCTGTCTGTCTGTCTGTCTGTCTGTCTGTCTGTATGTATGTATGTCCTTTATGCGCTCGCGAACGGCCCATCCGATTGAGATGAAATTTTCTACACGCCTTCCTTTCATTCCAACGTTGCCAACTGTCGTATTTTTTTTTTCATCTTCTTCCTGCTCCCTCCTCCCCCTCCCAAAATACGTAGTAAATATATGATGATGATGATGAAAGAATCCCCGAACCAAAACGCTAGGGAAAGGGAAGAAAATGACGTGACTACACAGAATCGGCACACGGCAATCATCATCATCATCAAGTGCCGTGCTTGCTGGCGTAGGCGTTCATGGCTCTCCGTAGATCTCAGTCTTTTGGTTTTCTGGATCAACTCTGCTGCTGATATTCCTCCATGCCACGGCAATATCAATAACAATTCATCTTTTTATGTGTAAGGAAGTTTATCCTCCTCTCTTCTCCTCCTCCCTCTACCTCCTCCCTCCACCTCTTCCTCCTCCCTCCCTCCTCCCTCCTCCTTCTCCCCTCCTCCTCCAACCTCCTCCCTCCTACTCCCTCCACCTCCTCCCCCTCCTCCCTCATCTTCCCTCCTCCTCCCTCTCCCTCCTCCTCCTCCTGCCTCCCTCCTCCCCTCCTGCCTCCTTCTCCCTCATCATCCTCCCTCCTCCTTCTCCCTCTTCCCCTCCTCTTCCTCCTCCCTTTCCTTCCTCCTCCTCCCTCTACCTCCTCTCCACCTCTTTTTCTCCCTCCTTCCTCTCTCCTCCCCTCCTCCTCCTCCTACCCTCTTCCTTTTCCCCTCCCTCTCCTCCCTCTCCCTCCTCCATCCTCCTCCTCCCTCTTCCTCCTCCTCCTCCTCCCTCTCCCTCCTCTTCCTCCTCCATCCTCCTCCTCCCTCTTCCTCCTCCCTCCTCCTCCTCTCTCCCTCCCTTTTCCTCCCTCCTCCTCCTCCCTCTACCTCCTCCCTCATCCTCTCCACTCTTTCCTCCTACCCTCTTCCTCTTCCCCTCCTCCCTCCTCCTCCTACCTCCATCCTCCTCCTAATTCCTCCTCTTCCTTCCACCCTCTTCCTCCTCCCTCTTCCTCTTCCCTCCTCCTCCTTCTCACTCCTCCTCCCTCCTCCCCCTCCCCCTCCTTCCTCCACATCCCTCTTCCTCCTCCTCCCTCCTCATCATTCCTCCTCCTCCCTCTCCCCCTCCTCCTTCTCCCTCCACCCCCCCTCCTCCTCCTCCTGCGTTCTCCTCCTCCATCTTCCTTCTCCCTCCTCCTCCCTCCTCCCTCCCCTCCTTCCTCTTCCTCCTCCACCCTCCTCCTCCACCCTCCTCCTCCACCTTCCTCCTCCTCCCTCTTCCTCCTCCCTTCTCCTCTTTCCCCCTCCTCCTCTTATTCCCTCCTCCCTCCTATTCCTCCCTACTCCTCCTCCTCCCTCCTCCTCCTCTCTCCGCCTATCTCTTCCTCCCTCCTCCTCTCTCCTCCACTCTCTTCCTCCTCCTCCCTCTTCCTCCTCCTCTTCCTTCGCCCTCCTCCTCCCCCTCCCTCCTCCTCCCCTTCTCCTCCTCCTTCCTCCTCCTCATCCCTCCTCCTTCTCATCCCTCCTTCTCCCTCCTCCTCCTTCTTCCTCCCTCCTCCTCCTCCTCCCCCTCCTCCTCCCTCTCCTCCTCCTCCTCCCTCTACCTCCTCCTCCCTTCACATTCCTCCTCCCTCCTCCTCCTCCTCCTTCCTCCTCCTCCCTCTCCGCCTCCTCCCTCTACCTCCTCCCTTCTCCTCCCTTCACATTCCTCCTCCTCGCTCTTCCTCCCTCCTCCTCTCTTCACATTCATCCTCCTCCCCCTCCTTCTCCCTCTTCCTCCTCCCTCTTCCTCCTCCCTCTTCCTCCTTCCTCCTCCTACTCTCTCCTCCTCCCTCCTCCTCCCTCTCCTCCTCCTGCTCCCTTCTCCTCCTGCGTTCTCCTCCTCCCCCTCCTCCTCCACCCTACTCCCTCCTCTTCCTAATCCCTCCTCCTCCCTCCTATTCCTCCCTACTCCTCCCTACTCCTCCCTCCTCCACCTCCCTCTTCCTCCTCCCTCCTCCATTTACCCAAGACAGACAGACAGTCAGACAGATAGTCGGGAACGGGATCTTATATGACTACTTATATGATTTAAATGAGATGCTCTCCACCATGGGCTGGGCCGGGTCAGACAGATAGATAGATAGACAGACAGACAGACAGACAGACAGTCGGGAACGGGAACTTATATGACTACTTATATGAATTAAATGAGATGCTCCCCATCGGGGTCTGGGCGAAGACGGGCCGGGTCAGACAGACAGACAGACAGATAGACAGACAGACAGACAGACAGATAGTCGGTAACTGGAACGAGAACTTATATGACTACTTATATGAATTAAATGAGATGCTCCCCACTAGGGTCTGAGCGAAGCCGGGCCGGGTCAGCTAGTATATATATATATATATATATATATATATATATATATATATATATATATATATATATATATATATAATATATATATGAGTGGGCGTGCGTGCTCCTGCGCTCTATAAAGTTGCTGGATTACTACTTTTTGTCTGCACAATGAGAGTTAGCTGTAATGGCAATACTATCTGTTTCTCTAACTGATGATCCAGATGAATACAAAAATGCTGTTGCTCGTTCTTTGGTGTATTATGAAATTCCAAAGTGTAATGCTGCCTGCCGCTTCCGTGTCTACTTTCGAGACATCCCTAATTGTCTTTGGAGGAAACGTTTCACATATATCCTTTTTATTTATAATTCACATTCATGTTAATTTAATTTATTATTTTAAGATGATATTTTACTGCTGAAATATTAATTTATTCACTCTTAAGTTTCATCTGCAATCTCCCTTGCTCTCTATATTTGCAATCTCGTTTCTAGTTTTAAATTCTCTGTTTGTTTGTATTTCTTGCTGTTGAGTATCCCCTTGATTTGTATCTTGATTTGATAAATTCCAAATCCTGGACAATTTTCATTACGGTGATGGAAATTTTTTATGCATACAATCTTATTATAAGGAAATATAGGTAACGTTTTAGGAAAGGGCACTATGGAAACAATTTCATTATTTAAGAAACAGGCAAAGATTTGCACTTTAGGGAAACACTTTTAATTTAACAATGACGTAAGTCCTGCTGTACATTATGGAAACAATCTCATTATATCAAATATAGGGGCTCTACTGCTGAAAACAAATGATCGAAATAGTGTTATTTTAACGCAGAGAAAAGACGCAGGAAAAAGAAACAACTATGGAAACGCATGATAATACAGAGATACGCACTGCTGCAGGATACAAACTACGCAAACCCACTCATTATAATACATAGATAGTCCTGCTGCATAAAACAAACACATTATAATGAAAAGATAAGTCCTTCTTCATAAAACACATTATGGAAACTATCTCATTGTAAAAGAAAGGCACGTTTTATTGTAAACAACGAATTTCGGAAGCAGCGTCATATCAGAAACAGTAGCCACACTGCTGGATATAACTATACCAAAACATTCGCGTGATAACAACAAGTAAAGCTGTGCCATAGGAAACATTGTCCAGACAATCTCGTGATCATGGAATAGTAAACAGCTGCAAAAACAAATTATGAAAGCAATCCCCTTACACCAGAAGTAGAAGAAATGCAGCCTGGAAAACGTTATTGAAATATTCGCATTGTGACGAAACGCAGTACGTGGTGCCAGAAACAAACCAAACTAGAAATGTCAGTACACCTGAAGAGAAGTCGTAATGTGAAAAAAAAAATAAGACACTTACCAATACCAAGTATGATTATAATGAGCAGTAAAATGCATTTTTATGAAGCGGTCATAAGATGAGAAGTGATCTGTGTCACAAGACGACACATCTATTCTCCCCTGATGCTGTGTTCCACATCAGATCAACCGTCCTATTCCTAAGAAACGTCAATAGACGTAGATCGCATGGTGAGGTATCGTCAGTAAATGACATAATGTACTTCGGTTGTTCTATGAGAAAGCATACAAATCCGATAAAGATGACTGCCCTATCCATCCATCCATCATGTGCCATGCCGGTAAGCGTGGGCGGTCATGTTCTGCCATCTCACTCGATCAACAGAGTCGTGGATCAGTTCCGTGTTTTTGTCTCGACCATGCCACAAGGCCAAGCCATCCAGATACTTGTTTCTAGGTCTTCCCCTTGGTCTGTTCCCCTCGATCTTACCAGTTGTCACCAAGTTCTCCAAATCATTTCTTCTCATAACATGCCCAAAAAATTGTGACTGTCTACGTCTAATGTCTCTGATCAGTTTACGATCTTCATTTGTTTCTTGAAGGACTTGTTCATTGGTCTTTCTGGCTGTCCATGGTATTCTTTGCATTTTCCTCAGAAACCACATTTCTACAGCCATCAGATATTTTTCAGCCTGGCTGCTCATTGTCCAAGCTTCACATCCATATAAAAGTACAGGTTCTATGTAGCATCTCAACACTCTTTTTCTCGTTTCAATTGACATCTTTTTATTGGTCAGTATGTTTTTCATCTTGCTAAAGGCTACTTTTGCCATGGCGATTCTTGTTCTAATCTCTTCAAGGCACTATATATGACCTCAAACTTTCATAACCAACTCCAAACTTCATATAAATTTCAGGACTGCCAGATTTCCATCAAAATCTAATTAACAATAAACCGCTTCAGCATCTAACATATTGGAACATTGTTTCCTCCTTCAAAAAGATCCAATTGATGTACATTCAAACGACCATCAGTTCCTCAATTTAACTAATATGTCAGGAAATTTACTACATCCAATTCTACACGTTTAGATCTTAGTTACATCAAACCCTTTTGTTGTCTTCTATTGGTTAAAGTGGCATCTTCTTCTAACTATCCAATTGCTTTGACGACTTCACTTTCATGATATTGCCTATGCTCTCACACTATTATAAATATCCTATACTGATGGAATCCGAGCTTAAACTGTCTTTGTTGTCAAATCGTCCGTCCATTGTCGTCGGATTGTTGTCATCTTAGTGCAGTGGTTCTCAGCCGGCGGGGGGGGGGGGGGGGAATTTAGGGTCTCCGGTGGGGGAGGGGTGAGAATTAAGATTATTTCAAGATCGCATTAATACAAGAACCAATTACTTGACATTGTTTTTTCCCTCTAAATTTTACGGTTCTGTACTTCTCGCCCTAATGAAATTCGTTTTATAACGTAAGTAGACCCGGCAAGTCACGTTTCATGTAGATGTCTAGACTTGTTCTAGTATGTGTTATTAAATTTAGCTTCCATTTTTATGTATACTGTGTAAGGGTGGGGGGATTTATAGGGAGGAAATTCAATGGGGGGGGGGGGGGGCGTCACTCTGAACATATGATAAAGGAGGGCATGGACCAAAGAAGATTGAGAACCACAGTCTTAGTGACTACCCACAAATTCACTACGTAACTACTTTCTTGTGCGTGTTTTGCACGGTGGGGTGTGGGGGTGAGGTGGAAAAGGGGGGGGGAGCGAAGGTTTCTCAAACATCTGTCTTTCACCAACTTATAAGTTTGCACACATAAGTATGTATGTCCCCTCCTGTCCTCACGATTTCACCCCTTCTTTATTAATTCACGGTTATGTGGGTCCCCACCGCTATATGTCGTCCTCTAACTGATATTGTTGTATCTGGCGTACCACTACAAAATAGTTAGATTGTAGCACATATGTTCGATTTTTCAGCTTCTTGTCCACTTAAGTATCATATAGTGTTAAAATTGCCAGCCCACATTCAATTTCTGCTAAGACAGTCAACAATCAATTACTGTCAGGACATTCCAAAATCAATTAATGCTAGGGCAGTCTAATATCAATTACTGTTAGGATAGCCCACAATTCATTACTGCTAAAACAGTCCAAAATCACGTACTGCTAGGACAGTCCACAGCTGCTAGTAAAGTCCACAATCAATTACTTCTAGGACAGACCACATTCACTTAGTGCTGGGACAGTCCACAATCAATTACGGCTAGGTCAGTCCAAAATCAATTGCTGATAAGACTTCCACAATCACTTACTTCTAGAAATGTCCACAATTAATTACTTCTAGTACAGTCCACACTTAATTACTACTAGGGATTCCACAATTAATTACTGCTTGGATAGTCCACAGTCACTTACTTCTAGGACTGTTCACTATCAATTACTACTGGAAAAACCACAATTTATTAATACTAAGACAGTCCACAATCACTTACTTCTAGGAATGTCCACAATCAATTACTTCTAGTACAGTCCACAATTAATTACTACTAGGAAATTCCACAATTAATTACTGATAGGACAGTCTACAGTCACTTACTTCTAGGACTGTTCACAATCTATTACTATTAGGAAAGCCCATAATTAATTGCTGCTAGGTCAGTCCAAAATCAATTACTCATAGGACTATCACAATAAATTACTTCTAGTCCACAATCTATTACTGCTAAGAAAGTCCTTAATCACTCACTTCTAGGACTGTCTAGAATCAATTACAGCAAGGACAGCCCCAATCAATTACTGCTAGAACAATCACAAGCAATTACTGATAGGACTGTCCACAATCCATTACTGGTAGGACAGTCCATATTCACTTACTGCTAGGATAATCACAGTCACTCACTGTTAGGTCATTCCACAATCACTTACTGCTGGTCAGCCCACAATCACTTACTGCTAGGTCAGTCCACAATCACTTTCAGCTAGGACAGTTCACAATCACTTTCATCTAGGACAGTCCATAATCATTTTAAGCTAGAACAGTCCACAATCACTTTCATCTAGGACAGTCCACAATCACTTTCAGCTAGGACAGTCCACAGTCACTTTTCGATAGGACAGTCCACAATCATGTTCAGCTGGGACAGTCTACAATCACTTTCATCTAGGACAGTCTACAATCACTTTCAGCTAGAACAAATCCACAATTACTTACTGCTAGGAATAGGTGGTTGAACAAGCAGGCTCGCCAATGGAAATTGAAAATAAAGAAACGGGCACTCTTCCGACAGACGGGGCTAAATAGTTCTGCAGTGAATAAGTGATTAGGGTTAGGGTTACTGTTAGTTATATAAAATTATTCACTGCAGAACTATTTAGACCCGTCTGTCGGAAGAGTGCCAAGAAACGTTTTCTATTTTATAATGTAACGGTTTAATAAAGTAACAGCAACTTGTTTACAATGTACAGAAGGGAAACACATGCAGGCCAATATCTACATAGCTAGTCCAAAGATCCATTGAACATGAAGAATGATAGCATTGAAGTCAGAGTGGAAAGTGCTAAATGTCTTTACAGAATAGAAACAAGTCTAGGAGAACTACAACAACAGAAGTTATTGTCAAAAGGAAAGTCTAGTAAAAGAAAATAATCAAACAGGATGAGGAGAAGGAGGAGCATGCAGAGAAAGAGGGAACGAATGAACGAACAAGTGGCTGAATAAAGAAATGAAGGAAGTAACGTTGGAAGAAAGAAAGAAAGAAAGAAAGAAAGAAAGAAAGAAAGAAAGAAAGAAAGAACGAAAGAAAGAAAAAAAAGAAAGAAAGAAAGAAAGAAAGAAAGAAAGAAAGAAATATGAACAAGGAAAAAATAAAAACGACGACGAAAATGAAGAAGAAGAATAGGAGGCGGAATATTGAGATGAGGAGGGAGATATTGAAGAAGAAGTGTATTTATTCTAGTATGAAACCTTTGGTTTCACTAAAGGCGATTTGAAATAAAAAGCAGCTTAGCATCATTAGGAATTGGGAGATGTGCGAAACACTGGTTAAATGACAGGTATGAAAACACGACTGTCATCATGTTAGATTTCCCTGCCAAAACAGTCGGCCTAATGCTCGCCACACTCCTCGCCGTTTTGTAATTATTTAGCACCTTTAAGATTCCATTCTTTCACACGTTCTGATATACATGAATATCTCTGCATTCTTCATAGTATATGTCACTATTAGGTTCTTGGGATCTTGCTGTCAACGTTCGTGTACGGGTTCTAATTATTCCGATGTACCGGAAGCCCTATAAACTCACCCACACTCTATTATTCGCTGTCCCAAGATTGATTCATCAGAAATGTAGCATTGTTTTCTGTAAAGGGCCGAGTAATTGCTAGGGTACATCAATAGGGAATACGTAATTGAATGTCTGTCTCCATCCGGCAAAGCAGGCAGGAAAATACGTGAATCATCAGTCATAATTCCGTCTTTACAGATATCGTCATTGCTTCAGACATTTCTGAGGTATGGGGGAATGAGACAAGATTTTGTGTTTCTACTGTTAGTTTTAGAGGGCAGAAAGAGAGAGAGAGAGAGAGAGAGAGAGAGAGAGAGAGAGAGAGAGAGAGAGAGAGAGAGAGAGAGAGAGAGAGAGAGAGAGAGAGAGAGAGAGGAGTGAGATCAATGTCGTGAGGAATACAATATCAATGATTATGTCTTTCCTAAGTAGTATTTAAAAATGATGAATGGCGTAGTTCAGATGGAAGTAAAACATTTGTTAACACATTATATAAAGTACCAGCATCGATCATGCGCCTTAATGTAACAACAGACTAGGACATAAGGAATTACAATGATAACTAATAGTTTGGTTATATGTGCCAGCTCCCTGATGGTGAAGGTGTTACGGACGCAGTTCGTGATGCCGCACACCAGCGTTCGAAACACAGCTGCCTGCGATTTGACAACAGACCGCGTTGCGTTGGTTTTTACGAAATGGTGGCGGTAATTTAGAAAGCAATGGCAAACTATTGAACCTAAACTTGCCAAGAGATCATAACACAATAGCAAAAAATGCTGGTGTTGACTGCAACATCCTGTAAAGAATATGAACTAACATTTTGTAGCTATTTCTAACAACTTGGTGCAGGGCAAAACAAACTAAACAACAAATATTGAAACACCGAAGGCACAAACCATATGTTGCACGATTTAATGCCTGGAATATTTTGCTGCATCTGACTGGCAATAAAGGCGGTTCCAGCCGGTTTTGTGTTAACATAAAGAGTGCATTCTAAATTTGAAATTACCGTGGGGGTAACAGATGTTCCACATTCGAACAATACCTGTGACCATGTGTTGTAATTGTTTCAGCTAAATTATTAATCGTTTATTCACCTGATATGATATAAAACTCTGAAGTATGCAACTGGCGAGATGCAGGGAAAATATGTCAGGCAATAAATCGTGCAATATGTTATTTGAGGCTTCTGTGTTTAAATTCACTTCGGGAATACAATGTTTTAAATAAAAAGATGCTTTCGGCTTGTTCTTTAATAAGACTGACAAAGTTTTGTTTAGAGTTTCAAACTACAGTATACAATAATATTTACAAAGAAGAAAAACAATATAACAAGAAACGGGACGCAGAGGTGTTTCCAAGGCACCAGGGCCAGGTTCTATACTGGCCAAGACCTACTAACACATTCCTAGTCGTGCGTCCTGGGCAACAGGTCCCTTCGGGGTCCTGGATAACGTAGTAGGATCGCTGATTCTTCCGAAGTCGGAGAGTATCTGCTTGCACGGCGAGGAACCACCAGTCTGTACACCATTAAGCTGGTTATGGGACAACGGATACTCACACAAACCTCAGTCCGGTATAACATCACACTGACGTTGGGCAACAGGATGTCTTTATCCGACAGACATGACTTCACGCTGGAGTTCACAGCCAGCGAACGTAAGCAAGCAAGCAAAACAGGAAACGGTTTATCAGAGGAACAAAAATGAGAAATTATAATTAATATCATTGACACAATTCTGGGACAACATGGGCAATAGACCAACATTGTATAATACTCAAAATGGACCACAAATATTAAAGACTGAAGTAGAAAAGGCTATTAAAAAGATGAAAGAAGGAAAGACTGCAGGTCCTGACAAGATAACAACAGAGATGATAAAATCCTTATCCAGTCTTGGCATTGAAACTATCACAGAATTATGTAATGATATATATAATACTGGTGTCAGCGTCTAACGGTATTTGAAAGTGAAGGGTTCAAGACAGGTAAATAGTACGAGCATAGATGAAACATAAATTCAGGCGTCAATAACATATGATTTATTATTCTCGTATATAATTACATCATACTGTCTCATCACTCGCTAACAGCGGTTATTCTCGCACTAGTCAATACACAGCAATAATGCGACAATGCAATATTACGATATCAATTACTACACTCGCATATCACAGCCCCACACACAGACACAAGTCACACGGCTCAGCTATTCAATAGCTCTGAAGTACTAAGTAGAGTTTATCCTGTCACACTCTCAGACACACGTCCTCTCTCTGTCAAGTCCAAAGCCCGTCAGGCTTCCCTTCGACTGCCCAGTGGTCACGAGGTACTTGCCCCTCGTGCAACCCGTTGGAAGTCAGATGTCTCGCATACGCCGGGTTGAGACCAGGTGTACTGCGTAGTGACCTGCCCTTCACGGGTACAGTCCGGTATTTCAGCATCTAGATTCTTCTCATTCCCCCTTACTCACCCCATGTCCCTATCTCTGACATCTGTCCTTTCTTATGCCCCCTATAGGACCTTGACAACTGGGTACATCCACAAGACTTTAAAACATCAATTTTCATCACACTAACGAAGAAGCCAAGAGCTGTTGATTGTGAGGATTACAGAACTATTAGCTTATTGAGCTACATAACTAAGATACTACCTGTGACATAATGTCCTTTTCATTCACACCAGTTGCGACAGGAAACGTAATGGAAATTCACACGCACTGCTTTACACCGACTTGCACCCTGCGACATGAAATCATACTTATAATTAGACATGTCATAAAATGACACTTGAGGTCGTGTTCATGATACGATATCTGATTGGACGGGTGACGTCCTGAAGCGTCGTGCAAAGGCGTATGGTATAGCCGAAACCTAGATAGTGCGCACTAAGTAGTTATCTTTCACGGGAGCAGGATGTGTTTTCTGTGGATTGAGTAAAGTACTGTTCCCCTCTCTGTGATTCAGCCAGATATGGCCCTGGATTATATATATATATATATATATATATATATATATATATATATATATATATATATATATATATATATATATATATATATATATATATATATATATATATATATATATCTACCGTTTAGCGGGGTAGGGGTATCCCCTATCAAAGGAGATGTAAGACGCCTCCTTTCCTCCGTTAGTCTACGGGACACCCTTGGGCAAGGTGGAGTACCCGTTTAGCCCCCCGATCAGGGTTACGTGAAGCCATGGAAGCAGGTGGTGTGGTAGATGGAGTGTGAGAGAAGCCGACAGATTGTTGTTGGTTATGGTCTTGCACTCTGCGACGATAGGCAGATGATTTTATCAGTAGAGACAATGGCTATGGCCACCGACTAGTACTGTCACTGCCCAGAAGGAAAGCAATGGCAAACTACCGTCTGCAAAACTTGCCAAGAAACCATAACAACCATGAAAGAAAACATAATAAGAAAGATATCTGGTGGCGAGACCCTCAGGCCAGGCAGATCAGATAATACTGGGGAAGAGTGTGACACAGGGACCAGTACTAGTAATCGTGATGACGGAGTTAATCCTGGCTGTGATACCAAGGAAATCCGCTGTGTCACACTAAGAAACAGAGTGAGAATAGCAACGTGGAATGTGAGAAGTCTGTATGAGGGAAAGCTTAAAGTAGTGTGTGATGAGATTGAGAGGTTAAACATTCAAATTTTAGGAATTAGTGAACATCGCTGGAGCGGCAAGGGACATTTTACAACTGAAAATGGAAGTATTTTCATTTATTCTGGTAGAGACGTCGGAGGCCAGAGTGGAGTGGCATTTTGTTTAGATAAGACAACTGCAAAATCTTTAATGGGATATAATCCAGTTAGTGATAGAATCCTCACTATCAGACTTAAAGGCCGTCCAAAAAACACAACTCTCATACAGATATATGAACCTACTTCAACAGCAGAGGAGGACGAAATTGAAGATTTTTACAACAAACTACAAGACACATTAAACAAGATTGGTCATAATGATATAACAATAATAATGGGAGATTTTAATGCAAAAGTAGGTGCAGGAAGAGCTGAAAATGAGAGAAACGTTTTAGGAAAATTTGGATTAGGAAAAAGAAATGATGCAGGTGACAAATTAATTGAATTTTGCACAGAAAATGAGTTAACAATAGCCAACACGCTTTTTAAACAACATCCTAGAAGACTCTTCACATGGAAGTCTCCAGACAGTAGTACTAAAATTCAGATAGATTATATTTTAATACAAAGAAGATTGAGATCAAGCATAACATCTGCAAAACCCCTACGTAGTGCAGACTGTGATACAGATCATCAGTTATTAGAAGCAGATCTGAAATTAAAACTCAAAAAGCTTATCCGAAGACAAAAGCCACTTCGTTTTGATCTCACAAAAATACCGAATGCATACACTGTAGAAGTTAGGAATCGCTTTGGGGTCTTGATGTCTGTACAAGAGGAAATGACACCCGATGAACTGGCAGTACAAGCTAGAGATATCTTGATAACTGCAGCCAAAGATTTTATTCCGACCAAGAAAAAGCAACTTAAGCCATGGATTACATCAGACACTTTAGAATTAATAAAACAACGAAGGGAGCTGAAACAGAAAGGAGATGAATCCAATAACAGCAGGATGAAGTATAAATCTTTAACTCGAGAAATAAGAAAGAACACAAGAAAGGACAAAAATCAATATATACAAGATTGCTGTACCAGAATAGAGCAATATCATAAGGCTGGAAGAGATTATGAAATGTTCAAAGAAATGAAGTTATTGACAAGAAATGTTCAACCTCAATTGAATGTTATCTGTGACAAGATGGGAAATACCGTAACAGAGTCTAGACGAATTCTAGAAAGATGGCAGGAGTACTGCAGTGGAATATATGATATGAGTGACAGTGAGGATATGAATGAGATACATGAGTCAATGACAGCAGAGACAGAACCTGAACCCTCGTTATATGAAATTGCTTGGGCTATAAAGAACCTGAAGAATGGTAAATCACCTGGATGTGATGAGATATCAGCTGAACTAATTAAAGCGGGAGGAGAAGAAAGCATACACATATATCATGCATTATGTACAAAGATTTGGAAATATGGTATATGGCCAAAAGATTGGAAGAGATGGGATCATATATTCCAAAATACTATCAAGATGCTGAATTGTTGCTTGGAGGTCCAATCAACATCATTATTCCATACCACCGCCTTAAAACCATTCCGAGAAGAACCATTGTCACCTGTCATCTTCATTCCAATACCAAAAAATGGCAACCTGAAATTATGCACCAACTATAGAACTGTTGCCCTGATCAGTCATGCAAGTAAAATTCTACTAAAAGTCATAATGCGAAGACTTCGTAAGAAAATGGAAGAAGAGATTAACGAGGTTCAAGCTGGATTTAGAAAAGGAAGAGGAACAAGAGATCACATATTCAACATGCGTTTAATAATAGAGAAGTGCAGAGAATTTAATGTAAACCTATTCTCATGTTTTGTGGATTATTCAAAAGCATTTGACTGTGTACAACATCAGAAACTTTGGGAAATCATGAGGAATATGGGCTTTCCATCAAATGTAGTACAACTCATAAAAATGCTCTATCCAGACCAACAAGCAGCAGTTAGAATAGATGGCGAGGCATCAGATTGGTTTGACATCAAGCAAGGAGTCCGTCAGGGCTGCGTGCTGTCACCCTATTTGTTTAACCCGTACGCCGAAAATATAATGAGAAATGTAAGAGATGATATAAACAGGGAGCTATATGATGCCCTAAATATCGGCGGTCATGACATACCGGAGATTCGATATGCTGATGATACAGTATTACTATCCACAACACAGAATGGCATAGAAAACCTAATAGCCTCAACCCAATTGTGAAAATCACAACTTATATTTTAACATAGCAAAAACAAAGATAATGCATACAGATAAAACTACTATGGAGAAAGAAATATACATTAATGGGGAAAAATTGGAGGTGGTGGAAAATTTTGAATATCTTGGGTCATTGATTACCAACAACGGTGAGACAATGAAAGAAATTAAACGGCGACTATCAATAGCTCTTCAAAGACTAAAATAGCTGAACAAATTATGGAGTGGGACAGACAGAACTACAAAAATTAAATTTTTAAGAGCATGCATCTTTCCCATTGCAACATACGCCTGTGAGACATGGACACTTACTAAACAAGCTGAACAGCGCATAAACGCCTTTGAATATAAATGTTATAGACGAGTTCTAAGAATATCTTGGGTAAAGAAAAGAACAAATGCATCCATACTTCAAGAGTTGAATATCGAAGAAGGTTGGCTATTAAAGACGATAAAACAAAGAAAATTGAAATATTTTGGTCACTTGAAACGTCATGAAAGTTTGGAGAAAACAATAATGGAAGGGTATATGCCTGGGAAGAGAGGAAGAGGAAGGCCAAAGAGAAGATGGGTGCAGGATGATGCGGATGATCTCCAGATTGGTGTATCAGACGCGGGACATCTTGCTTATGATCGAGAGGTTTTCCGGAAGGTTGTTATGGGAGCGAGGTTCTGCAAAGGACATGCTACTGAATGAATGAATGAATATATATATATATATATATATATATATATATATATATATATATATATATATATATATATATATATATATATATATATATATGGATGTGTATATTCCGATGATCACGTAAAGAGAGGAAAGACGGAGAAGAGAAGATATATGGATGGAGAATGAATAGAGATGTACGAATCCAGTTCAAACTACGCACAAAGATTAGTCTGAGATGAAATTAGGGAAAACTCAGCATTAGTCAGAGCATAGGACAGTCATCACATTGTTTGTTAATTCCTCAAGAGTCTAATATAAAGTACTCAAACAAGGTAATACATTCTAGTGAGGAGCTGCCAAGCCCAATATCTCCAGCTACTATCAAGATGCTGAATTGTTACTTGGAGGTCCAATCAACATCATCATTCCATACCACCGCCTTAAAACCATTCCGAGAAGAACCATTGTCACCATCTGATAGATTGATTCTTATCATCATTGGAAACAAAGACTGAGAACATATTAACTCTGAACTCTAGTCATAGTTTCAAAGAAGGACTTTTCAAAAATCATGGGATCATATATTCAAAAGACCAATATAATGCCACCTGAACTGATTTTAATAAAGAAGTGTAGTTTTTGGGGAGAACAGTGACATGGCCTTGTGAACAATGTTCACATTCATGGTACCAGCAATTGTTCTTAATGTTCTTGGTTTAACATTTTATACATGTTGTGTGTATTGATGTGAACCTCATGTTCAAGGGTCCACCCAATGTTTCTCCTTTTCACATAATTTTTATGCATTAAACTGGTGAAATTTAACTCCCTTCTTGTTAAATGACTTGTGACGTGCCAGTTTTCATTATATGTTTAATTAAGCCATTAATTAACATTATTGAAGAATTTGGAACGGTATTTGGCTGGGTAAACACGAATGGACAGTGAATTACTGATCCTACTGTAAGCTCCTAGGTTCCAAATTGTTCATTGAGGAAAACTCTATATTTTAATAGATTCTTGTAACCGTTTCACCTTAAAGGGGAAATGGATACAAGTGGGGGTTCATAATGAGTCAACTTTGGTTCTCCTTTTGGGAAAAGATAAACAGGTGTGGATTCATCAATATATCCGGGAGTTCCCTAGACATTCCGAGTTCTTTTGGGTCACATTAGCTTCCAGTGACCTATCCACTCTGTTAGAAATTAGTCACAACGCTCTAGCGTTACTTTACTATGGGGAATGCTTTGGTAGGTACTGAACTTATCCTCCCAACATGCCACAATACTCAAGGTCATACAAGAAAGAATTCAACATAAAACAGACAAGGAAGTAGCTGAAGAACAATTTGGGTTCCACAAAAACAGTGGCACCAGAGAAGCAATTATATGTGTGAGGATGTTAATTGAAAAATATATAGAAGTTCAAACACGTATATATGTTTGTTTTATAGACTACAAGGACGATTGTGATAGCGTACAACATGAACGACTAATTACGTGCCTTCAAGATATAAGAGTAGATGGAAAGCACATCAGACTTATTAGTAACTTGTACTGGGAACAAGTGGCGTCAATTAGATGCGGAAATAACTATTCTTCGCCTTTAGAGATAAAAAGAGGAGTACGGCAGGGATGTGTACTGTCCCCAAGCCTCTTCAACCTATACACAGAAAGAATGTCTAAATAAGTTGAAATGCCTGGACTTAACATCGATGGAAGATTCATACACAATCTTAGGTATACTGACGATACCGTGTTACTAGCAGAAAGTGGGCAAGAGTTACAAGACCTAGTGGAACAAGTAAACAGGCATAGTGCAGAATGCGGCTTAGATATTATCATCCAAAAGAATGGAAGATATGATAATTAGCAGTGGAAAGGAAAGGTCATCAATGAACATCACAGTAAACGGGGAGATACTAGAACAAGTAAAAATTTTCTCTTATCTTGGACATATAATAACAGATGATGGCTGAAGTGAAATAGAAATCAAAAAGAGAATAGGAATGGTAAAAATGCTTTCAACGGCATGAAATCAGTATTAAGATCTAAAGAGATTAACAATGCATTACAAATGAGAATTGTCAAATGCTACGTATATTCAACGCTGCTGTATGGCGCGGAAGCCTGGACACTGAACAAGCAACTAGATGTGGATATACAGAAGAATATTTCGTATTTCATTGAAACAAAATCAATCAAATTCAGAGGTTCTAGAAAAAGTGGGAAATGAAGAGAGAGTTGATGAAAGAAATAAAGAGGAGGCAAGTGAAATATTTCGGCCACGTTAAAAGGCATGATACTCTTATAAAAAATACCATACTGGAAGGCAAGGTTGAGGGCAAGCGAGCAAGAGGTAGACAAACGATGCAAGTGGGAGGATAACATCAAGAGACGGACGAACATAAGCCTGACAGAATGTACAGTCAAGGCGAGAGACAGACGTGTTGGAGATCCATTTCAGCCACCTTCATTGTGGAGACGGCACCTGATTGATTGATACAGTAACACTGACGGCAACGGTTGTACGAGTGTTTTTTTTTTTAACGAGACGGCATATTGTGTATATTATAAATAATAAAAGCATTTAAGTTTGTACCGTGAGATCTAGTCATCTGTCGTCTTGTATGTGGTCAAATAAAATCATAGCAGGTCATTTCTAATCTTGTACGCCGTAAAACATGAACAAAACAGATCAATTGTATCATTTACGTTGTCAAACACGATCATTTCTGACTAGTTGTCATCTTTAATGTAATCAGCTGCAATTGATCTCCAACATTCCCTGCACCTTTGTTTGAAAGTCGACACTATAGTTTTATTTCCAGCCCGTCCATTGACAATATTCTTCTATTTAAATTTTTTTCCCCCGTATCCCTTATAGGAAATGCAGTCAACATCAGCATTTTTCAGCTGCTGTTGATGTACTAGGCAAGAATACGCTCAGTAGTTTGCCATTGCTTTCTGGGCGGCTGGCTCACATATCCCGTAAGCTACCAACGTGGCGAGAACCGCTACCTATTCTCACGCAGGTTACGTTACTCACGAGAATATACGGGATTACGGAGAAAGACGTTAACCCCTAGTCCAGGGAGACTGGCATTTAAATTGTTGTCTTCCTATTATTGACTTGACTTCCACCTAGCCCGTTTATTTGGTTTTAGCAGGATATTATGTCCTGTATGTGCGCTGATAGTAATCTACTTGCCGAACCGCTATCCAGCTTGTGGGTTTCAATCGGGGTTTCCAGTTAAATTTTTTTTTTTTTTTAGCATATCCTTTTACATGACTTAGCTGTCAACACCAGCATCTTTCAGCTGTATGTTGATCTCTTGGCAAGATTACGCTCAGTAGTTTGCCATTGCTTTCTGAGCGGCCGGCTCACATACCCCGTAATTTACCGATGCGATTCGAACCACTGCTGATTTGAACCGTCATCACGTTACCTGACGAGAGTATACGAGATTACGGAGAAAAGTCATAACCTCTAAGCCACGAAGCCGGCCTCCAGTTTAATTAGCACTGTTAAATAAACCGCTGAGAACGTATATTATGTTTTACTTCACATGGTGAGTAAATATAAGTTGAAAAATTAAATGTTATATATGTTTATATTTCAGATACTCAAAAGAATATATATATATATATATATATATATATATATATATATATATATATATATATATATATATATATATATATATATATATATATATATATATATATATATATATTACTATCCGTAGTATTACTAAATAGACTAAATCCATATTCAGAAGACATATTAGGTGACTACCAGGAGGGTTTTAGACAAAACAGATCAACAATAGATCAGATATTTATCTTACGACAAATAGCCGAGAAAAATTGGGAATATAAAAGAGATCTCCATAACATTTTTGTGGATTTTTAAAAGGCTTATGATAGTGTCCATAGGAATAGTCTATGGAATGCTATGCAGGAATTTGGAATACCAAGGAAGTTAATCAACATGACCAGACTATGCATGGAAGATACTTATAATATAGTAACATATAAAGGCAGGAAATCAGACCCTTTGCAAATAACATCTGGCTTGAAACAGGGTGATGCACTATCGCCGCTACTCTTCAATCTGGCTCTAGAGGAATGTGATATTGGAGGAACATCCAAGCTGTTTGGTTATGCAGATGATATAGATATTATAGGGCAAAGTGAACAAAAGAGATTGGAAATATTAACTCACTTAAAGGAAAAAGCCCAACAGATTGGGCTGGTTATCAACCAAGATAAGACAGAATATATGGTAATTTCAAGAGACGGAATGGCTAAAAACTCTGGCCACATACAAATAGATAATATGACCATTAAAAGAACGGAAACATACAAATACCTGGGTACAATCTTCAACTGCTGCAACATCATAAGGGAAGAAATACAAACTAGAATCAACTCTGGAAATAAGATATACTATGCACTACAACATCTACTAAAATCAAATGCGCTATCTCGTAACACCAAAATCACAATATACAAAACACTGATCAGACCAGTTGTGCTGTATGGCTCTGAAACCTGGAGTACAACGAAAGGAGACGAAGCCTTGTTACAAACCTTTGAGAACAAAATTTTAAGACGCATCTTTGGACCCATTAGGGATACACAAAGTGGAGAGAGGAAAAGAAGAAGAAACAAAGACATTTATGATTTGCTTAAGTCCCCGCTAATCACTAGTATCATGAAGGCTAATAGACTACAATGGCTGGGGCATATAGAAAGAATGGAAGATAATAGGGAAACAAAACTCGCTTACACTCAGGAAATAAATGACCGTAGACTCCGAGGTAGACCAAGAAGACGGTAGAGAGATAATACATATACAGACCTACAAGCACTTGGAATCAAGAGAAGGTCCACCAGAGAGAAGAATAGAGACGGATTGTATCTGCAGCAAAGAACCGCAATGGCTCGGAACGCTGAAGAAGAAGAAGATATATATATATATATATATATATATATATATATATATATATATATATATATATATATATATATATATATATATATATATATAGGCCTTAAGCCTTGGTTGGCAACTGGTCTAGGGTCGAAGCTCCAACAGGCTGAAAGTTAGAGCATTTGCTCTGCTGATCCG
Organism: Cepaea hortensis; assembly: GCA_963921405.1. Classification (NCBI taxonomy): domain Eukaryota; kingdom Metazoa; phylum Mollusca; class Gastropoda; order Stylommatophora; family Helicidae; genus Cepaea; species Cepaea hortensis. The sequence continues at coordinate 189,385,606 of OY992876.1, forward strand.
GTAGCTTCTGCAGCTTGTTTTGTTCCAGATGTATTGGTGTTACCTTTTCTCTGGAGTACATTAATAAGGCCGAGGAAAGAATTATGCTGCATGGGCAACACATGGTCTCTAAATTCAGCACAGGCTTTGTGTTATGGAGAGGTATAACTCCATTTTACAAACTATCGTCTGTCAAGACGGCAAGGTCATGGGAATGCTGCGGGACAGCACACAATTTAATATATATATACCAGTGTCATCAGCAGCAGTAGAGCGCTAATTTAGTTTAGCTGGATTGTTGTGAAGTAAGTTACGAAAACGCATGTTACCAGCTCACGTTACAAACTCTGTGTATATCAGATTTGCATGTAAAATGACAATTGTGGTTCAGAGATTACATGGATTAACTGAATTATTAGAAACAGTCGATCAGCAGGAAATTGATAATGTGCCGAATGAGCAGAGTGACTCAGACACAGAATGAGAGTGCCAGAAAGACACCGAATTGTCGTATTTAGATTAAACCTTTAAAAAAAAAAATACTCTTGAATATTAAAATTAACAAATTCTGTCGTTTTACATGTCTCTTTGTATATGTAGTCCTATGTAGTAGACACTAAACTTAAACTTTCATAAATTTCATAATTTTATTTGAACTGTATTCCATATCAATATTATAATGGGAATCAAACGGAATGGGATGGGATGGGACAGGCATACATTACTATGGAATGGGATAGGATGCGACATAAAAATATTTCCCATGGACAAGCCTGACATATGACCTCTTAAATGTCTCAATTGTTATATATGGCATCTGAAATGTCCCAATTGTTACATATGACCTCTAAAATGTCCCAATTGTTACATATGACCTCTGAAATGTCCACATTGGTCTTCTGTTCGCTATGTAACAGATCGTTTCAGTAGCACGCCTACATTAGCAGTAAAGCCACAGTGTACCCGCGGAGGCACACTGTTCTATGTTCTTAAATTGTATGCATTGCGGCTGGAGTGATCCTCCGCTAATTGCGGATTGGGATGTCTAATCGTGATTCATGGAGATGTATCTCGGATTGCTTAACTGCCTGGTGTTCGCCAGTTCACTGAGAGCGTCTGGTGTATTTACATGTCTGTCATTCAGTATGTCTATCTGTCTCTATGTATGCATATGTATGTGTATGTGTTCATCTGTGTGGGTTTAATGATGTGTATATATGAATGTGTGAGTGTATTGATGTGGGTGGGATGTGGAAGTGCGTATATGCGATTACGTGTTGTAAATGCGTGTATGTTAGTGATGATGTGTGTGAGTATTTTAATGTGGGCATGTGTATGTAGGCATGAGTATGTCTGATTATGTGGTGTGTATGTATTTAAATGTGAGTGTGTTGATATCAATATATATATATATATATATATATATATATATATATATATATATATATATATATATATATATATATATTCACACTCACACATACACACACATACACACACATACAAAGATATATATATATATATATATATATATATATATATATATATATATATATAAACACACACATACACACACACTTACACACACCACACATACACACATATATTTTATATAAGAGACGATGTATGTATGTACGTTATTTATGCGTTCGATAACGGTCCATCCGATTGAGATGAAATTTTCTATATGTATTCTTTTCATTCCCGTGCAGCCAACTGTCCTAGTTTGTTAGTGTACAATCAGCTATTTACTTACTAAAATTTAATATTTTAATATCTTATTCTTTATATAAAGCGAGGGGACTTAACTTAAGAAAAGTTATTTCAAGGGGCATAACTTTTAATAACATAGCTATATATTTTATATATATAGATTGTTGCATTGTTTTCAAAGATTTATAAACTCTTTTCTACAGTTATTTACAAGCATATGAGTTATAATAGATAATGATATAATCTTTAAGGCATTTTCACAGTTTTCATAAAAATAATGCATCTATTTAAATAGTGAAAATTTTCTAACTCATCTTTTTATTTTTCTTCAACAGCACATTATTTTTTTTTAACATTCTCATATGTATGGCGCGTTACACCCACGTTGGGTATTTATGATGCCCATGTTAAACATTTCCTCAACGAGTTACTTTTCATGCATGTTAATGCTTATTGTTCTTTTGTTGTCAAAGAATTACTTCATAAGAGATGTTGAATGAAAGAATGTATGAGAGGAAAAAGAGAAGAAGGCAGAATGTAGGACGGGCCTGCGTGCCCAATTCTTAACCCTTTGAAAATAAAGATTTTCGTACGTTAAAAAAAGAAAAGTAATTTTTTTTTTGGTGAGAGAAAGTTAGTTGCATATCGTTTACAGTACTCTGCAGTCAACCCACGCCCACCATTTATTGGCTGTTTGTGATATCTTGGTAAGTTTACTTTAGATAGATGTCTGCCAATCATATTTTCTACTATCAATATATCTATTCTTCTATTCTATCTGTATTTTTAACGGGAACGGGCTGAACATAGATAGATAGATAGATAGATAGATAGATAGATAGATAGATAGATAGATAGATAGATAGATAGATAGATAGATAGATAGATAGATAGATGGATGGATGGATGGATGGGTGGGTGGGTGGGTGGATGGATGGATGGATGGATGATGGATGGATGGATGATGGATGGATGGATGGATGGATGGATGGATGGATGGATGGATGGATGGATGGATGGATAGATAGATAGATAGATAGATAGATAGATAGATAGATAGATAGATAGATAGATAGATAGATAGAACGAACGAACGAACGAACAGACTTTATTTTCAAAGGGTAACAAATTGGGCACGCAGGCCCGTCTTACATTCGGCCCTTCCAATCACTCATCTTTCTTTCATCAACAGTGCATAGGAAAAAAACATTGTCACGTGAATTTTGTAAACATAAACATTGCATATTACTATGTTATGAGACACATCCACCACCCACCCACACATCCCCCATTAACTCCAACTCCCCAACCCAACCACACACACATACAATACATTCCCCCACCCATCCACCACATCCCTGCACCTACACATCTCCCCGCCCACACACACCTCTCACCCTCTAGATAGATAGATAGATAGATAGATAGATAGATAGATAGATAGATAGATAGATAGATAGATAGATAGATAGATAGATAGATAGATAGATAGATAGATAGATAGTCAGTCGGGAACGGGAACGGGAGCTTATATGACTACTTATATGAATTAAATGAGATGCTCCCCACCAGGAGCGTGGCGAAGCCGGGCCGGGTCAGACAGACAGACAGACAGACAGACAGACAGACAGACAGACAGACAGACAGACAGACAGACAGACAGACAGACAGACAGACAGACAGACAGACAGACAGACAGACAGACAGACAGACAGACAGACAGACAGACAGACAGACAGACAGACAGACAGACAGACAGACAGACAGACAGACAGACAGACAGACAGACAGACAGACAGACAGACAGACAGACAGACAGACAGACAGACAGACAGACAGACAGACAGACAGACAGACAGATTCCCACAGGAAGAGGTTCTAACGTGTGAACCACAAATTGAAGTGCCTGTTTTTGAAGAAATCCTATATGTAATAACATGACTTAAAAACTATAAGGCAACTGGGGCGGATGGAATTGCTGCTGAATTTATAAAGGCAGGTGGCCATGCATTACATCTAAAGCTATACGAACAAATAAAAAAAATCAGGAGGACAGAAGAATTACCCCATGACTGGAAAGAGTTATTATTGATACCTATCTTTAAGAAAGGAGACAAGTTCCAATGTGAAAACTATAGAGGGATATCACTAGTTTCCACAAGCTATAAGATTCTATCCGCGGTATTCCTAAATAGACTAAAACCATATTCAGAAGACATATTAGGTGACTACCAGGCGGGTTTTAGACAAAACAGATCAACAATAGATCAGATATTAATCTTACGACAAATAGCCGAGAAAAATTGGGATTATAAAAGAGATCTCCATAACATTTTTGTGGATTTTAAAAAGCCTTATGATAGTGTCCATAGGAATAGTCTATGGAATGCTATGCAGGAATTTGGAATACCAAAGAAATTAATCAACATGACCAGACTATGCATGGAAGATACTTATAATATAGTAACATATAAAGGCAGGAAATCAGGCCCTTTCCAAATAACATCTGGCATGAAACAGGGTGATGCACTACCGCCGCTCCTTTTCAATCTGACTCTAGAGAAAGTTGTAAGGAAGGCAAAGGAGGAATGTGCTATTGGGGGAACATCCAGACTACTTGGTTATACAGATGATATAGATATTATAGGGGGAAATGAACAAAATACATCGGAAATATTGACTGACATAAACGAAAAAGCTCAACAAATGGGACTGATTATCAACCAAGATAAGACAGAATATATGGTAATTTCAAGGGAAATAGGGAAACAAAACTCGCTTACACTCAGGACATAAATGACCGTAGACCCCGAGGTAGACAAAGAAGACAGTGGAAAGATAATTTACATACAGACCTACAAGCACCTTGGAATCAGCGACTGGCAAGAGTAGATCAACCAGAGAAACGAATGGAGACGGCTTGTATCTGCAATAAAGAACCTCAATGGCTCGGAATGCTGAAGAAGAAGAATATATATATATATATATATATATATATATATATATATATATATATATATATATATATATATATATATATATATATATACGTATATATCATTCATTGGCACCTTGCCGTCTTGACAGACGATAGTTTGTGCTTTAAAAAGGCATAATAACTTTTACCTATGGCGGTAGCGAATGTGACTGATTGTGACGAAACGCGTTTATCTGTCTTGGGTCGTCAAGATACCGCACTATTTTGGCGCGTCAACGGGGACTTTCCCAGCTAAAAATAGACTGAGGGAAGCCGATGGAGGACTTATTATCTAGAATCGTCTCGAAACACCGGAATCCGAGTAACCCGTGATGCTGGGTATCGCTCTAACTTCTCGTGCAGAGAGATCTAGAAACTCTAGGCGGGGAATGACGTTTTCCTCTTTCTCGAGAAGCACTCGCTTCTAGTGCGCATTGAGTTGGCACGAAGCGGGAAATTGGCTACAGCAGTCATTCACTTACTTTTGTTCGAAGAGAACAGACGCTGGCCTGAATGTGAGCCATTTTTGTGTTGCGTCTCACCTCAACCATGATTCGGCTGACTGTTATGAAAAGGCAGCTGAGAAGCCCTTGAACAGTTCGGAAGCTGACTGGAGAGCTGGTTTCACCATCCAGGTAGATATTTGTTTAAATCATGTAACTTGGTACGTGTGGTCCACACGCCATTGTTCTAACCTCATTACCTATGCGGATGTCCTCGCATACTAATTAGCAAACCGATCGATAACGCCGGTGACAATTAAGCGTGTGTTTGTTTACCGTGTGCTCGCGAATCAGCTGTTAGGAACGCCGTAATGTGATGTGGGCGATTTGGGTTCCAAATATATGTACCATATATTGCCAATCGTTGCATCTATTAGGTTGCTGTGTTAGAATAAAACCTAGTTACTTGTGCCGGATGGAAACTTAGATTATGTCAGTCAGTTGCTGAAGCCAGAAGAACGGTTAGAAAACCAGGTAAGTTGGTAGGTGGAGATTCAGACAAAAATGTGCTTAGTTACTAAGTAAAGGAAGAACTTAGTTCTGTGCCACCAGAAATGCTGTAACTATTGTGTAAAAACTTAATAGTGAATTCATTGAGTGGAACAGCGGATTTCTGTGGAAAGGTAAGTGGCTTTGGTGCTATATCTATATATATATGATGTGGCATTGTGTATATATATTAGGTCATGGCATGTGATACTTCCTGGGGTAATTCCGAACGCCGAATAGATCGACGCGTGATAACACTGCGTGCCGTCGCGATGTAAATATGCGTTCTGAAATCTTGTCTGAGCTATCATGTTTCTTTCATACTGGCGCTAGTGCGAGTGAATGCTAAGGTGCTGGAAGTATGGAAGGATGCCGGAGGCTGTATGAGACTGGGGAAATATAGAATATGGGGATGTGAAAGCAAGTTATGAAAGTATGTGTTGGTAGACCAAGCCAACGATGAAGTTCAGTCCAGGCCAAGGCTAAACCACTTGGGAGGACAGAACTGGAACAGTACCCTTGGAACATGTGGGGAACATGTATTCTCAAGAAGGCTTCTTGACTCTAAGGCAGAGTCTGATAAGAAGAGTTTGCTGTGGCGTGGGCAGGTGGTCCCACCAGCAAACAGGCTTGTGTACATAGTGGATGTGATCATGTACTATTCCTATATCCCGAGGGATGGTATATTGATCAAGTTTATGTTTCTTAATGTACATTGATGATGTTAGGAACGAGTCTAGGGACTCTTTACCTATTTGTTTAGTTCGATTAAATTAGAACAATAACAGCCTTGTATCATTACTGACGTTAGCGACGACTGGTAGATGATTAGGGATAGGTGAGACCAATGATCAGACTCGTCATTCTGATTTCTTGCTCTGTTTGACGGGCTGTTCTGTGAGGCCAGCTGACAATTGTGAACCCATGCTTGACGACTCTCCATATAGAGATAATGCTTTGGTTATATGAATAACTAACTAGCATGACTGAGAGTTGAGTAGTTATTGGTAGGATGCATGTGGTCTAATGGTTGGGCCAGTATACTCTCACCGGTCGCTCTTCCTTTTCAGGAGTTTGCCTGTTGAGGAACCAGTCAACTATAATTGTTGTTGGCAGGAAACCACTTCGTGTGACAGAGCGAAGGGTTCAGTTCTTTACTTATCACGCCAGACTCCATCACACCAGGTACCCAATGTGATTCACCATGCGTGAAGGTTGCTTCAAGACATACAACTGCCCTGAAGGTGCCCGTGTGGGAAGTGATGGTTTGTGATCGTTTAAAATAGAAGATACTCTGTTTTTGCCAGGAACATTTCAGCATGTTGAGTAATCATGCTCGACAGGGAACACCGGTCCGTCTGGTTTGACGGGGGTTCTGCCTAAACGCAGAAGTAACTAATCTTCAGACACTTGAATGGTTCTTTGGACAGCTCGAGTGGCAGGTCTTGAGAAGAACTACACCAGTATGGATGTGTGTCAAGTGTAACCCGGTGGAAGGGACTAGGGATTATAGTCCAACCTGAATTGTTTCCGTAAAATAGATGTCTGATTCTATTCATGTACTGTTTCCGTATCCAGATTATCAACTGTGTTCTAGAAGGACTCAGTAACTTTTCAGTAGCCATATCTGATCCTACAAAGTGTGACTGTAAGAGACCATTGAATTGGTCAATGCCATATCGGTTCTGCAGTGGGACTGTGCTAGGAGTGACAGACCATTCGGTTGGTCAGTGACGATTTAGTTCATCGAAGTAACCAATACTTGGAGCCAAGTCCAGGAAGATTGTCTCCAACTCGGTTGTGTTCGAGAACTGTATTACCAGTGACTCCGTGGGAGTGTTATAGATGCAGTTGGTCCAGTGAAGTGTGGTCCAGCAGTGACTCTATTGTTGTGGTTCCACGTTCAGGAGACGGAGTGGTCTCCAAGGTTCTAGTCATCTCACTGGAAGGAAGCCGGGTGAGTGGCGGACCGACTGGACGGGACATCTGCATCCACCCTACTTCTCAACTCGATGAAGACACCTACATCTCTAATTCTGTCTCTACTCTATCTTCTATTTGTGTAAATAGATTCTTCTATCAGGATGTTCATTTCAGTTCTATATTCTCAAGGGTAGAATAAACTTTATGTTAGTTGACTTGCTCTTGGTATAATGATTGAGTGTGGTCTCGGACGATGCCTAAGTGTTCATTGTTCAACAGGTGTAGGTAGTTAGTAGGGGTCTAGAATCTGGAGGGGTGTGTAGACGTAACTAAATAACCTGAGATCAACCACAGAGAAAAAAAAGTGTATCTGCTCGTCCAACCCCTGGGGCTAGAATACACGGGAGTGCTAGAGACACCTCGGGTGTGGTTCACTCTCACTACCCAAGGTGAACCCGAAACACTCCGTTACACTGATAAGGCCAATTCGCGCTGTAAATGTTCGTTCACAGTGGGTGCAAGTGAATACGTGGTCATTTCCACAATCATGCACCATCTTACGTCTCGCACGTTCGGTATGTAACTTATCTGCAATAATTTTCTCCTTTGTCTTTATTCCATTTCTGATCTTTGCCCTCCATGCAACACATTCAGCGGCGACTTGCTCCCACTGTGCATTATCAATGCCTGTATAAATCATGTCCCGCCTATACACATCTTTGTATCGTATAAGAGGCCGACCCTGAGATCTCTCACCCATCTGTAATTCACCAAAAAAGATGTCCTTTATTATTCTCTCATCATCCATCCTCCTAAGATAACCTATCCATCTAAGTCTACGAAGACTGAGCATGGAATAAACCGTCACACAACCTGATCTTTCCAATACTTCAGTATTTGTGATTTTGTCTTGCCACTTAATACCAAGAATTCTTCGCAGACGCCGCATATGAAAGCTGTTTAAACGTTTCTCTTGGTGTGAGTAAGTTGTCTAGGTTTCACTGCCATAAAGAAGAGTACTAAGGACACAGGCTTGATAGACAAGGACTTTTGTTTTAGCAGTAAGCTTCCTGTTCTCCCAGACTCTTTTTCTTAACCTGTTCATTGTTGTTGCTGCCTTACCAATCCGGATGTTGATTTCCTGATCTAGGGATGATTTGCTATTGACCACTGATCCTAGATATGTAAAATGGTCTACCATCTCTAGTTCGGCGTCGTCAATAAAGATTGATGGTACCCTATGTGCACATTGTGACATAATCTGTCTTATTTTTGCTAATTGTTAAACCAAATTCAGAACAAGTATTGGAGAATGCAGATAGTAGACATTGCAGTTCTTCCTCAGAGTGGGTCGTAATTGCAGCATCATCTGCAAAAAGCATCTCCCTGATCAGTACCCTCGTAATGTTGGTCTTGGCCTTCAATCTCTGAGCATTGTTGAGGCCGCCATCTGAGCGTGAGTGAATGTAAATACCATCATCCTGATCACGAAAGGTATATATCAGTAGAAGTGAAAAGTATATTCCAAAGAGGGTGGGAGCTAGTACACAACCTTGCTTAACTCCACTCTTGATTTCAAACTCTTGCACCATCAAACTTGATTATACATTTCATGCCTGTGTGGAACGATTCCACAATGGGCAGAAGAGTTGGTGGGCAGCCAATCTTCTTTAGTGCCTTGAACAAACCCTCACGACTGACGAAATTAAATGCCTTTGTGAGGTCGATGAAGGCAATAAACAGTGGTTGATTCTATTCACGGCATTTTTCTTGAATTTGTCGCAATGAGAATATCATATCAATGGTAGACCGGTTCTGTTGAAAGCCACACTGTGGTTCGGGGTAAGCTTGATCTCCTGGGACTTGAAGTCTGCGCAGAACAATTCTGGCAAATACTTTTCCAACAGTACACAGAAATGACATACCCCTATAGTTGTTGATGTCGCTCCGATCGCCCTTGTTCTTGTACACTTTTATGATGCTTGAATCTTTGAAATCCTGTGGGACTTGTCCTTCTCGCCAGCATAGCTCTATTATCTGGTGGATCTGTAGATTGAGTGTGTCTTTCCCACTCCTGATAACCTCTATAGGAATCCCATCCTTACCTAGAGCCTTGCCAGATGCAAGTTCATTTATAGCACATTAAACTCCTGTTATGGTGGGAAGTGTGTCCAGGTGGTCAAGAGTTGGTAGAGCCTCTATGGCGTTGAGGGCATCATCAGCTAGTTTGGTCTCAATTAAGTAAAGCTCCAAACAGTGCTCTACCCATCTGTCCATCTGCTGTTTCTTATCAGTGATGATTTCTCCAGTCAAGGTTTTCAATGGTGCACTTCTTCTTTTGATCACTGGACCACAGGCTTTCTTTATTCCTTCATACATGCTTCTGATGTTTCCCTTATCACTTGCGATTTGAATGGACTCACATATCTTGATCCAATAATCATTTGCACACTGCCTGATATATATATATATATATATATATATATATATATATATATATATATATATATATATATATATATATATACATATACGTATGCATATGTGTTTGTATAAGTATATGTGCATATGTATATGTATATGCAGGCTTGTCCCATGGGATGGGATGGGATGGGACAGCAAACATTTGTATTTCCAATGGGACAAATGGGACGTGTATCAAATCTTTATCTCGTGGTGGGACACCGGATAAATTAATAAATGCTCGCATGCGATCATATTACCAACGCTTCAATGACCATGAAAAAAAAAATTACTCGCATTACTTTAATGAGGATAATGAAGAATTCTTAAACCACATTCCGAATATTGTTCATATTAAAGGAATGCTGTATATACAATATAAATTCAAAACGTTTTTTGACAAACTAGAAATTGATGGTACTACATCTCATTTAATTTTGCTGTTATATTTCCTCCTAGACTATCAGTTGTACAAAGTTATTGTTGATATTGATGAAGAAACTTCCAGCAGCATGCTGAAGAAATATTGTCAGAACTTTCAGAAAATTATTGGAGAAAACCTTTGGCCATATTGCGGCAGTTCTTTGGCAGTTACTGCAGCATTCCTTACTGGGTGGTACTCATGTTTTAGCCGGTCTCCCTGGTCAAGAAGTTACACGACTTTCTCCGTAATACCGTATTCTCTCGCGAGTAACGTGACGTGCGCGAGAATTAGTAGCGGTTCTCTCCGCGTCGGTAACTTACTGGGTATATGAGTCGGTCGCTCAGAAAGCAATGGCAAACTACTGAGCGTTATCTTGCCATGAAATAAACAATCAGCTGAAAGATGCTGATGTTGACAGCGATGTCCTGTAAAGGATATGCGAACCAAAACAAAAAACAAAAAAAGTCACTTTCAATGTGGGTGACAGTCTCTTTCAATGTGGGTAGCAGTCTCTTTCTATGTGGGTGACAGTCTCTTTCAATGTAGGTATCAGTATCTTTCTATGTGGGTGACAGTCTCTTTCAATGTAGGTATCAGTATCTTTCTATGTGGGTGACAGTCTCTTTCAATGTAGGTAGCAGTCTCTTTCTATGTGGGTGACAGTCTCTTTCAATGTAGGTATCAGTATCTTTCTATGTGGGTGGAAGTCTCTTTCTATGTATGTGGTAATCTCTTTCTATGTGGGTGGAAGTCTCTTTCTTTGTGGGTGGCACTCAATTTCTAGGTGGGTGGTAGTCTCTTTCAAGCTGGGTGGTAGTCTCTTTCTATGTAGGTGGTAGACTTTTTCTATGTTGGTGGTAGTCTTTTTCTTTGTATGTGGCAGTCTCTTTCTTTGTAGGTGTCAGTCTCTTTCTTTGTGGGTGGCAGTCTCTTTCTATGTGGGTGGTAGTGCTCTTTGGTTGTACATTCCTTAAGTACAGTAGCCATTTTGTTTATACGCTGCACATACGCATGAGACACCTAACGCCACCTGACGAACGGGAATATAAAGTTCAATGTTGCTGTCACCTAATGACACCTGTATAAAACACCAACTACATTTACCTGCCATCCCCCAGAACTGTGTGACTTACTTTTTGACTCGCCCTCATATTTGTCATGTAATATGATTTGCCATATATTGTTATGCATTGTTATGTATGATTGTCCCGTTATGTATTGCCATGTATTGTTATGTATTTTCGAATTTGATATGTATTGTCTTATCGTTACCACGTTGTCACCACGTTAGGTTTTTCAATCCAAGACAGAACATGTCACCTACTCATCCCAGAATTGTGACCAGCACAAACATGTATTCTGTAAAGCATAATGTGGTAGTTTTCTTCAACCTTGCATATTATTCACGTTATACGATTTATAAATGTCTCCATATCCTGTCTTGTAACCCAACATCGGCCAAGAAACATTATGCCAAACTGGCACCTGTATTCATATACTGACACCTGTATTCATATACTGACACCTGTATTCATATACTGACACCTGTATTCATATACTGACACCTGTATTCATATACTGACACATTATATTCATATACTGACACCTGTATTCATATACTGACACATTATATTCATATACTGACACCTGTATTCATATACTGACACCTGTATTCATATACTGACACCTGTATTCATATACTGACACCTGTATTCATATACTGACACCTGTATTCATATACTGACACCTGTATTCATATACTGACACCTGTATTCATATACTGACACCTGTATTCATATACTGACACCTGTATTCATATACTGACACCTGTATTCATATACTGACACCTGTATTCATATACTGACACCTGTATTCATATACTGACACCTGTATTGATATACTGACACCTGTATTCATATACCGACACATTATATTCATATCACCATTAGTATCATCATCACCATCATCATCATAATCATCATGTGCCATGTCGATAAGCGTTGACTGTCATGTGTCGCCATCTGACGCGATCACCAGAGTTGTAGATCAGCTCTGTTTTCTTGTCTCGACCAGACCACGTGGCCTAGCCATCCAGGTATTTATTCTCTGTCTTCCTCATGTTCTTTCTCCCTCAATCTTGCCAGTTGTCACCAAGTTCTCCGGTTAATTTCTTCTCATAACAGGTCTAACCTCTAATTTCTCTAATCAGTTTACGGCTTTCATTTGATTCTTGTAGGACTTTGTCATTGGTTTTGCTGTCTGTTCACTGTATTCTTTGCATTTTCCCCAGAAACCACATTTCCACAGCCATCAGATGTTTTTCAACTTGTCTGCTCATTGTCCACGCTTCATATACATACACACGTACAGGTTCTTTGTAGCACTTCAACACCCATTTTTTCGTTGCAAATGATCTTTTTATTGGTCAATATGTTTTCCATCTCGCAAGAACTACCTTTCTTAGGCTACTCTTGTTCTAATCTCTTCAAGGCATCTCTCATCAGATGTTATGACTGATCCGAGATACATGTACCGATTTACTTGTTTAAGAATATTCCCATTTACTTGTATATTACTTTGCTATATTAAGTGACCACCATTATCTGTGTCTTCATGTACTGACACCCGTATTCGTTTAATGACACCCGTATTCATGTAATGACACCCGTATTCATGTAATGACACCTGTATTTACGTACTGACAAATGCATTCATGTATTGACACCTGTATTCATGTATTGACATATGTATTCATGTACTGACACATGCATTTGTGTATAGACACCTGTATTCATATTCTGATACCTGTATTCATTGTACTGACACCTGTATTCATATACTGACACATGAATTCATTGTACTGACACTTGTATTCATTGTACTTACACCAGTATTCATTGCACTGACACATGTTTTCATATACTGACACCTGTATTCATATCGTGACACAATATATCAAATGTACAATGTTGTCACGAGAAACACAGTTGCATGTCCTTTACAGGAAACCGCAATCAAGCCCAGCATGTATTGTCTGTTTGTTATGTACTAGATAACGTTAGTTCAATAGTTTGTCATTGCTTTCTAAATACCCGGCGCATCATACCATCGAAATCAACGCAAAGCAGCCTGTTTCCAAATCGTCCGCAGGTGATTTCTCGACTTGGTGTGACGGAGAATTATTCAACTGCGCGTTTCAATTCCCCCCCCCCCTCCCAAGTCACGTCGCTGGTTAAAGAACTAGTTGCATGTCCTTTACTGGACGTCACAATCAGCCCCAACGTTTTTTTTCGCTGCCATGTACCAAACAATTCTTACATTCAGAAGTTTGCCATTATTTCTGAACGACTGACGGTCATGTTCTCGAAATCAACTCAAGGCGTTCTGCTTCCAAATGGTCTGTGACAGATTTCGAGCCTTTCCTCGCTGTATGCCTGGAAGTTGTAAAACGCGTTCACTTCCCTTATGGCACACAGCCGACACCAGACGTTTGATAAAAAAAAAAAAACAATATAACTTTCATATTTAGTTTTAACATTCAAACATATTTTATTTTAATAGATCCTAATTCATTATCATTTCATTATCATTACCTCATCTTGTTAACACAGATGCTATACTATCATGCCCATCCGGTATGAAGCAACATACAATTTTGGAGCTACTTCGTTAAATCAGAAAGGGGGGAGGGATATTTTTCTTCCAGAACAGCATCTCCCTTCTCAGAAAGTCCCAGTCTCTCCCTAATAGACAGACACTATAGCGATACTAAAAGTAGTGTCTGGGTTACATGTCTTCAGTAATCTGTCAATTATTTACTGATTATATACTGGGAGGCAAGAGTGCTGGAAAGCCCTGATCACATTGAAATACCATTAAATATAATCTCACAGTTCCTTGTTTGGCACGTATAGAAGATACAGACAGAAAGTTGTCTAAAGACATATATCAGACAACAGAAAAATCGAAATTTATAACCACAATGATGTTCGAATAAGGCATTATTGAGAGCCTTGTATGACAAAACAAGTAATAGATGCTCTTGGACTCGCAATCAGAATGCTACACTTAAAAAAGCATGTCATAACCAGCCATGTCTGTCTCCCGCTTCAACGGCCAGATGTGAAATGCCGGCATAAATCATGTATAGGAAGCATTATCCCTGCAAAAAACGTATATGTTTATTAACGAAGCATATATACCAATGCCCGGGCTAGATTTCAACATGTGAAAGCCCGTCAACAAATAAATATTTATAGCATGTGCGACAGTGACATACAAGAAATGGTTGTAGGAAACACCTGGTTTAAACAACATCCTAGAAGATTATGGACATGGAGGAGTCCAGACAGCAGGATTAAAAACCAGATAGATTACATCCTGATAAGCAAAAGGTTTCGAAATGCATTAACAGTTGTAAAAACAGTTCCAAATGCAGACTGTTACAGTGATCACAGATTAATTACTGGCACATTGAGGGTAAAGTTAAAGAAAGTCAAGTATACAGCAGGAAACCCTAAATATGACTTGTGCAAATTGAAAACTGATAAAGAAATACAAGATAATTTTAACATAGAAGTAAAGAACAAATTTGATTTATTGTCTGATCTAGAGATCCTATTTCAAGATGTAGATGATCAATGGGAAATGCTGAAGAATTCAATCAGTTGTGCAGCAGAAAAAACTATTCCAAAAGTAAAGAAAGTGGGCCGTAAGACATGGATGACTGAAGAAATTTTACAACTAATGGAAACAAGAAGACAGAACAAAAATAATCCTGCCAAATATGAAGAAATTCACAGAAAAGTCAGAACCTTATGTAAGGAGGCTAAAGAAACATGGCTTGAGAAACATTGCAGAGAAATTGAAAAACAACACAACAGTAAAAATGCGAAACTAATGCACAAAAGAATTCAGGAGATTACTAATCAAAGAACACGTACATCAGCAGGCTGCCTAAAGACAAAAGATGGAAGAGTCATAATAGAAAAAGATCAGATTTTACATGTATGGTCAGATTACGTGAAAAACCTTTATGACGATAACAGAGACGAACAATATATTGTTCAAAATAACAATGAAGGGCCAGCAATTTTGAAGACGGAGGTTCAGAATGCTCTTAATCATATGAAATCTGGCAAGACCCCCGGTCCAGACAGCGTCACAACAGAAATGATTAATGCTTTAGAAAAATATGGAATAGATAAAGTTACCAGTCTTCTTAATACAATATATGATACTGGAAATATACCTCATGAGTTATGTAATTCTGTATTTATTGCAATCCCAAAGAAATCAGGAGCCTTGGAATGTGATCAACATCGAACAATTAGTATAATGAGTCACATCACGAAGATTTTGCTAAGAATTATCATGCAAAGAGTTAGGAGGAAAATACAACCTGAAATAGGAGAAGAACAATGTGGGTTTGTAGTAGGCAAGGGTACAGTAAACGCTGTGTATATACTGAGAACCGTAATCGAACGCTCTATAGAAGTAAACAAAGATCTACACCTTTGCTTTATTGACTACACAAAGGCTTTTGATAAAGTGAGACATGTCAACATGATAAGGATGCTTGAAGATCTACAAATTGATGGGAAAGACCTTAGACTTGTAAAAAACATATATTGGAAACAACAAGCTGCCATAAGAGTTGATAATGAAGTAAGCCAATATCAGTCTATTAAGAGAGGTGTGAGACAGGGATGTGTAATGTCTCCAGATCTGTTTTCCCTGTACAGTGAAAATATTTTCAGAAATATTGAAAATATGGAAGGAATCAACATTGGGGGACGATGCATCAATAACATTGGATATGCAGATGATACAGTCTTGATTGCAGACAATGAACAGGATCTGCAAAATTTAGTAGATGCGGTTGTTACACACAGTGAACAACAAGGGTTAAAATTAAATTGTAAAAAGACACAGATTATGGTCGTCACTAGGAAGAACGAAATACCACAGTGTAATATACAAGTAAATGGGAATATTCTTCAACAAGTGAATAGGTACAATTATCTCGGAACAGTAATAACATCTGATGGGAGATGCCTTGAAGAGATTAGAACAAGGATCGCCATGGCAAAAGTAGCCTTTAGCAAGATGAAAAACATACTGACCAATAAAAATATGTCAATTGAAACGAGAAAAAGAGTGTTGAGATGCTACATAGAACCTGTACTTTTATATGGATGTGAAGCTTTGACAATGAGCAGCCAGGCTAAAAAACATCTGATGGCTGTAGAAATGTGGTTTCTGAGGAAAATGCAAAGAATACCATGGACAGCCAGAAAGACCAATGAACAAGTCCTTCAAGAAACAAATGAAGATCGTAAACTGATCAGAGACATTAGACGTAGACAGTCACAATTTTTTGGGCATGTTATGAGAAGAAATGATTTGGAGAACTTGGTGACAACTGGTAAGATCGAGGGGAACAGACCAAGGGGAAGACCTAGAAACAAGTATGTGGATGGCTTGGCCTTGTGGCATGGTCGAGACAGAAACACGGAACTGATCCACGACTCTGTTGATCGAGTGAGATGGCAGAACATGACCGCCCACGCTTACCGGCATGGCACATGATGGATGGATGGACACTGACATACACACATTTGGATCGTCGCCAAAGCTTTGCACTTCGAGCAGTGTGATGAAAAAAAAAAGTCGCTTAAAAGTCGACAGGGTCGACTTCATTGCACCGGGTTTTATCCCATATGGCTCGGTCCCTTTCCGCAGAACGGAAAGCGTCGCACAAAGCACGAACTCCGTAGCTTTTAGCGACGACCCACAGGAGTCTCCGAAACATTTAACTCGTAAACCAAAGGGTGCGGCCCGGATTCGAACCCACAACCTTCGGAACACGAGTCAAACGGCTTGACCACTTCGCCACAGAGACTCCCAAGTGTGATGAGATTCGCCTGGTGCGATCTGTGGGGGTAGACTGGGAAAGCTACTGGCCCAGATGATATCCCAGCAGACACTATTAAAACTAACATAAAGACGTGAACTGAATTGCTGAACACATTAAGTAGCAATCTTGGACACTGACACACTGATACTGACTAGTCTACTAACAACTGCTGTACTGTGGTCCTTGTAATAGATTACGCACATTTACAGAAGCATTATGATTTGTTTCACCGTACCGACATATCAATCGATATTGGGTCATTGAGAAATCCATCTTCTGTTAGTAGAAATCCATGCATTAATTTTGAAGGACGGCATTACAATGTGCCCATTCAGGCGTGATGGGAAAATGTTGAGCACGGACACAAATACTTCGGAGGAAAACGTTTCTTAACGTAGTACGTGGTGTAGTAACTGTACGTGAACTTCACGTGATCATCTTGAACTAGGACACAATAAGAGAAAACAGACATCAGAAAGGACCACCTGGCTCCACGGTTAGAGGATTCCAGCTCGATGGGCATCTACCCTTTGTGAAATATGATCCAAGAAGGTTAATATTATTATTATTATTATTATTATTATTATTATTATTATTATTTGAATAATGAAAAAACAGCAGATTGCATCTCATGAAGTACACACTGAAGTCACACAGTACAAACTAAAGTATTTTTTAAATTCGCATATCCTTTACAGGACATCGCTGTCAACAGCAACATCGTTCAGCTGTCTGTTGATTTCTTGGCAAGATTACGCTCAGTAGTTTGCCACTCCTTTCTGAGCGGCCGACTCAGTTATCCCGCAAGTCACCAGTGGGGGTAGAACCGCTTCCAGCTCTCCGCCCGCTACGAGACTCTGCGTGATAAACAGGATTACGGGGAAAGTACACACTAAAGTAATTAGATAAATTCTTCAAGCTGAAATATCTACATTTCAGCTTGAGTAATACATCTAATCGCTACACATTTGGTAATGGACGGTGGTTATTGTTTGTGTATTCGTTATCAAAATTCAGTTCGGGAAAAGATTATTATTGTTGTTATTATTATTATATCTCATCTCATCTCATCTCATCATGTTCCTTTTGTACCTTGCGGTGTCGAGGTGAAGTATAAACAGCGGAAGAGTGTCCGTTTATGGGCTTCATTTATCGGTATTCCCATGGATTCTGTTATTCCCTGCGTTTACGTGGTCGGCCTCTTCCACTGCTTCCTTCTGGTCTGCAGATCATTGCTTGTTGTGGTGTACTGCTAGTTGGTAACCTACTTGCATGGCCACACCATTTGACTTGCTGCCTTCTAATAAAATCTAGTGTAGGTATAACCCCCACTTTAGTCCTGATTTCTTTATTTCTGATCTTATCTCTTCTTGATATATTGAGTATTCTTCTCAGGAATCTCATTTCTGTTGTTGTGATTTTTATTTTTATTTTTTTCTGTGATTGTCCAGGTTTTGCATTGGTAACATAGAGTTGGTACTAAGATTGTGTTGTAAAGTGCTTTTTTTAATAGTTATTGATATATGTTTGTTCTTTAGTATTTGTGCCATTTGTCCAATGAGTTAGTTTGCCTTATTGCATCTATTTTCGATCTCGTCTTCTGATTTGCCATTTGAAGATATTATACTTCCTAGGTACTTGAAACTCTTTACTTGTTTCAAGGGATGTTCGTCTAGGTGAATCGATGTTGCTTTTTCTTCTTTAGTTTCAGTCATTACCTCTGTTTTACTTGTGCTAATTGTCATGTTATGTTCCCTACACATTTCGTTTAGACTATTCATGTGGTCTTGTAATTCAGCTTCCGATTTTGCTATTAGTGCTTGGTCGTCCGCAAACAGGAGTTATCTAATGGTTAGATTAGCAGATGGTTCTTCTTCCGTGTTCTCTTCATGCGGTGTTCTTGCAGTCTCTGTTTGGCTGGTTTCTTTACATATGTTGTCTATTTATATGTTATGAACAAAAGAGGGGACAGGGCACACCCTGTCGTACTCCGGATCTTATGGTGAAGGGTTCTGAGTGTCCTCCATTTGCTCTCACTATGCATTCACTGTTGTTGTATAAACTTCTACATAGGTTTGTTAAATGTGTACTCACTCCATATTGTATAAGGATTTCCTACAGCTTGTTTCTATCTACCCTATCAAATATCTTTTCTTGGTCGACAAAGTCTAAATAGAGTGTTTCATTGAAAAAAATAATAATAATAAGATGCCAAATGCTACGAGACAAAGAGTGTTGAGGTGTTACGTAGAACCTGTACTGTTGTATGAATGTGAAGCTTGGACAATGAGCAAACGCGCTGAAAATCATCTGATGGCTGTGGAAGTGTGGTTTCTGAGGAGAATGCAAAGAATACTATGGACAAACAGAAAAGCCAATGACCAAGTCCTATGAGAAACAAATGAAATTCGTAGATTGATTAGAGAAATTAGACGCATACAATCAACATTTTGTGGACATGTTATATATAATATCCAGACACGAACACTTACCTTATCAAAGAATGAGATGATGAACCTTGACAGCCCACACTTATCAACGTGTTACATAATGATGATGACCATATACCCAATTTGGTTCATGGCGTGGAAGAGAAACCTTGACATGTTTACTTGTAGTACAGAAGAGGGTAAAATAGTATTCGTTAAAGACAGGGATTTCTGTCCGTCCATGCTATTCTTTACAACTTGCCCAGACATCGCAATGCGCTGCAATGAGATGTTACTTTGTCTGTTTATATTTCATATATTGAGATAGGAAGTTATCACTGAGCCAACGGTTGAGAGGTTTTGGTAAAAATGCCAGCAAGAGGTACAGTTTAGAATATGCAAAACTTAAAGGCCACGGAGCATGGCGAATTTTAGCAAGCTGTCATACTTTATTATAATATTGACACATGGGAACATCGGGATACAAGACAAGAGAATGACTCAGGAAGCATTCGCTAGATGGAGTGCCAGAGACAATGAATAAATCAAATATGAAGTCAGGACAAGCAACAAGATAAAGGAAATAAGAAAAATTATATCTGCTTCCCCCCTGCCACGCTTTACGGAAAAAGTGGCATGACAACAGAAAAAGAAGGAGAAGAAGAGGAAGAAGATGTGAAGAAGGTAAAACGATACTCGTTAAAGAGAGAGTTGAGATTAACGCTGAACGTGACAGGTGAAACGAAGAGAATTATATCACGCGAAGAGCTACCAATAACCGTTATATGACTTGTTTGATAGACTGGGCGATGGATGCCGCGTCTCAATCACGGGAATCAAATAATGGATGATTCAGTCAGTGTGTACTTCATTGTGCTAGTAAGCTCTATCATCCCTTCGTCCCAGACATTATTTTCTTTCCTAGGCGCCCAAAAGAGATATGCATCATAATGGTCATGTGCCTTGCCGGTACGCGTCGTTGGCCATAGTTCGGCATCTCATACGATCACCACAGCCTTGCATCATTTCCGTGTTCGTTTGTGACGATTATGCTATGTGGCCAAACCACCAATGCACGTATGTCTTTTCTCTTTTCCCATGTAGTTTTATTGCTGCCACTACATTTTCAAGTTAATTTCTTGTCATAACCTGCCCAACGCATTTATCAGCCTGTGCCTAATTTTTCTAACAACAATTTGCCAGTTCCATTTCCATCTTAAAGGACTGCCTAATTATGTGTTTCTATCCTGTCATGGTGTTCTTTGCCTTTTCCATAGAAATAGCATTTCCGCTGTCGTTTGATGTTTCTCGGTGTGTCTGCTTATTGTCATTATTTCTCATGTTGAGATATGACCTTATCACTTGGTGAGCGGTTGCGTGAGGGCATTCTAAAGTTTGGTCAAAATGCCAACAAGAGGTAGAACTGAGAATGTGCATATCTTAAGGGCCACACAACACAGAGACTTCTAGCCGAATTTGTGTCCTCAATATAAAATTGCTACGATTGTGTACAGTCTGTGGTATTTTATTTATGTCATTCCGAGCATGCATACACGGGAGGGAGAGAGAGAGAGAGAGAGAGAGAGAGAGAGAGAGAGAGAGAGAGAGAGAGAGAGAGAGAGATACCAGAGAGAGATACGAGAGAAAACGAGGAAGACAGAAAAGCCAGATAGAGAGAGAAAGAGGTGAGAAAGAATCTAGCGAAAGAGGGATACGGAGAGAAGGAACATAGTGGAAGAAAAGGACACACACAAAAGAGAAAGAATCATAGAGAAGAGCAGAAGGGAGAGCAAGAGAGTAGAGCGCTAACAAGTAGAGAAAAAGAAATGGATGGACAGACAGACAGACAGACAGACAGACAGACAGACATACAGACAGACAGACAGACAGACAGACAGACAGACGGACGGACGGACGGACGGACGGACGGACGGACAGACAGACAGACAGGCAGGCAGGCACGTACACAAACATAGACGGCAAAGCAGGCAAGCACGCTGATTGAGTGACTGACTGAAAGACTGACAGAATGGCAGACATGCAGCAGACAGACCAGTGGGCATACAGACATACATATAGATCGATAGATAGACAGATATATTGATCGATAGACAGACAGACAGAAAGCGGAAATAAAGAGGTAATCATTTCAGGACTTCCTCTACAAACAAACAAAAACCAATCCGCTTACTCCATCACGGCAGGCAGCCAGTAAAAAGAAATACAGTTGATCAAACTTGACAGCAATATAATTTATATGGTATTCGCAGGACACAACCCTGGCGCTATTTGCAATCACATGAAATTTGTGTGACGCTTTCAGAGTTTGAACCCATAGCTAGAAGAAGAACTATAACCGAGCATACAATCCAACAAGAGAACAAGCGAACAATATGCTTTTGTTTAGGTATGAAGGCTAATATGTTTCAATGATTGCTGTCCAGAATAAAAGAGATTGGGGAGGGGGGGGGGAGGGATGGGGGGAAAAAGGGGGGGGGGTGACTGCTGTCGGGCCCAAGCCGGAAAACCATTGAATACTATAATGCGTTCATTAATGTTTGCACCCGTACAAAAATTCATAAATCGGTAACCAACTGAGCAAAAGATTATAAGACTTAGATTCATACAAGAGACAACATTGCAGTTATAAATATAATTTAGGCGAACGAAAGAAGAAGAAGCATATACTCTTTTCATTATGTACACGCAACAACAAACATGTTTGTTCTGGAGATTGCACAGCAGATCTCATTCTTTGTTGATATACTTTACGGGTCAGAGATGAAGTGCATATTATGAACTGCATTACATCTTCACATGGAAACACCGGTGTTCAATAATGAATATTCTCCGTGGTGCAAGGGCATTTCCTTATGAAAAGCACGTCACACAGTGGAACGGAAGTGTTCAGAGGTCGTTACTCGAATTGATGAGCGTTACTGTAAAGCAAGTTTGTTAGCATGAATGCAATACATATCCACCAAAACATCAAACAGATTTCGCTGCGTTTCATTATTTCACTTGCCTGTGTACCTATCAAGGATATATTCCTTGGATTTGTGTAAATATAAGGCTGCATGAACAATTTCATAACACTACAACATATACTTTTCAAAATTATTAAATGTGAATGAAGGCAAACATTTGTGAACGCACTAAAAGTGTAACTAGAAAGCTCTGCGACACGAAAGATACAAACAGATACAAACAAACGTTTCGATGAATCTTTATCAATGAATAAAAACACAATAATACGTTGCTGTCACCTGTCGTCCCTGGGGGGAAGTGGAATCAACAAGCACACTTTTTTTTTAACAAAATGATAAACCATTTAATGTAGAAAAGTGTCCCGTGTGTGTGCGATGTATGTGTGTGGAGATATGTGGTGTAGTCTATCGTGAATGTGAGATATACTCAGGTAGTTCAGGATCAGATGCAACTTTCATCCTCGTGCTCCGGTCATACCACTGCACAATATTACAAGATCGGAAGGAGCTAACCCGGTGATGTGTCTCTCAGACCTTTGTTGACTTCTTCCGATATATCCTGGAAAATTGGAATGTCTGGTCATCACTGGATGATTGGGTTAGTTATCGTCTCTTAGTTCTTCACAGATGATAAACTGGTATTTAATATAGTCCATTGGTGAAAGAACACAAACAATGGTCCAATAATATCTTGCAGAAACACTGCTGTCAGTCAGTCTACGAAATGTTCATGTCATTAGGAAAAATGTTATTTATTTATAGTCTTCCACTTTCTATACTTCTTCGAGTAAATATTATTGTTACTAATTCTGTGGTTGTTTGGAATACAGCCAATGATCAGTCTCTCTTCTCGTGAATCACTTCTTATGCTCAATTTAGCTCAGGAATTGTCTAACCTTCTTTGAGAAACAGGGTTCAATGCTTGATGTCAGTTAGCACTGCACCAGAGTATTGCCATTTTCTTCTTCTCAGAGTGGTAGGTAATTGCACTGTTCAAGTGGAACCTGTCGAAGAGATAACACCCGGTGATATCAACCTGACTCAGACCCATTATATGTGAGTGTAGGCCTAAGGCCGTACTCAGACTTTAACATCTAGATCCTCATAGAACTACTCTGGTATAAGACAGAGTATTTCATCACATTACCTTAGACGTGGTATGAGAAGGAAAGACCAAAGGAACGGCACAGAAACCCCAGCAGACTCCCCTACCAGAATATCCTAGCATATACCTATCCTTTATCTCCCCAACCACTCTCAAGATTGCTGAACATCTTCCCACATCAGTTGTCTTACACTACCGAGTGAAATGATATCCCGTGTCCTAGCTTGCGCTACGCCTCAGTCTACTGCTGCCCACGCTCTTATACTAATGCACACAACGCAATTTCACTATGCTCAATTCCTAATCTATATCCATATAATCACCTTATTTAACCTATTCCAGTCCTAGAATTAAACCACCAAGTCACATCAAGGACAAATGCCTGTTGCCTTTAAACAACACTAGACATCGTGATTTGTATTTCTTATTCGGCACTGAAATAAATCCACACTCCAGCCTGTGTTAATCCAACCTGTATACTGATTTTTAAAACGTTATGTTCAGACAGACTAGAATTTTGCCTGCCTGACGTCACTGGATTTTCAGTCGACCAAGTAACCCCTTCGTTCCCTCCCTCGTCTTTAGATAGGGGAAAACAACATACGGACGAGTCTCCGTTGCTATCTCCGAGTCCCCTTTGATATAGACGATTCTCCTTTGATCTCGGGCAATACGTCCCCGCATTCAAAGAGTTCTGACCGTGTTTGATCGGGGAATCCTTTCCCCACCGCAACAAGTTGTATCGGCCTGGACCGACTGTCTCTGGCCTTTGAACATTCGGGTCGACGACCTCCAGCCATTTCGTAACAGTTGCTAGAGAACTAAAATATTACAGTTGCAAGTAAGTATTCCATACTTTCTTAATGAATACACAGAAAAAAGTGGGGTGGGGAGATATCTGTGACGAAGTGATCAAGCCTCCTGTCTCTAACTACGAAGGTCATGGGTTCTTTTCCAGATTCCGTTACTCGGTAAGTGCAATTTGTTTTCCTGAGGTTCCTGGTGGCCATAGCAAAAGCTATGGAATTCGTAGAGTGTTCGAAGGTCTCAGAAAGCCGCTTTGTGGAAAGAGACCGAGCGATATGGGATAAAATCGGTGCAATGAAATTGATTATTTTCCTCTTTAAATATATTCGCTCTCTTTGAACTCAAGCGTACTCCATACATGTGCCACTACTGCTAGTAGCACTAGACTGATATTTGTGTGTTGATTAGCTTTCCGTATTACCAGTGTTCCTCGTCAACAGGCAGACCCACACCGACATCAGAGGTACTTGTAATTTACCTATTCAAGTCAAGGACGAGAAATCAACATTTCATTCCAAGTGACCGGTGTAGGGTTGAGCCGGCTACCTCGGCATCAGCACACCGAAAGTTTAGTAGCGAGCGCTCTTATTTATTCGGCCACTCTAAACTCCATCGGTTCTTTTGATTATATTGCCTTTATCTGAACGTTTGGAAAACTATTTTACGTCGAGATTTTCTTTTTTATATTTTGTGTCATGTGTTTTTCAGTTAATAATTCTGCACAAACTATTCTTGGACATTATTGGCA
The DNA here is from genome assembly GCA_963921405.1 of Cepaea hortensis. Taxonomy (NCBI): domain Eukaryota; kingdom Metazoa; phylum Mollusca; class Gastropoda; order Stylommatophora; family Helicidae; genus Cepaea; species Cepaea hortensis. Next base: position 189,411,072 of record OY992876.1, read on the forward strand.
CAAGTTATTTGGTGAAAGAACGAGACACACTGTAGACTTGTTAGGTTGGTTGATTATTCCATAATCCTCTCGAAAGTTAAGCAAAACTCTTAAGTTCAGTTCGTTTCCAACTTAACCGCTAAAAATGGTTGCATTTATTGGTGAGGTTTATGTAGAAGCATTCCTCCCTATCCCTTACTCAAGCACCATATTTAGGGAGGCTGTGTTACTCTCCTTCCTCTATCCTTGCTCCACAACCATCGGAATCTGTAGATATGTATGGCGATCTAAGGAAATCTAAGGCGATCTATGGCCAGCTAAGGAAATCACATATGGGTAGACCACCTCTGAACGTTTGCCAAATAAGACAATAATGTCGATAGACCACCTCAGAACGTTTGCTTGATAAGGCAATAATATGGGTAGACCACCTCAGAATGTTTACCAGATAAGGGAACAAGATGTGGGTAGACCACATCGGAATGTTTGCCAGATAAGGAAATAATGTGGGTAGACCACCTCGGAATGTTTACCAGATAAGGGAACAAGATGTGGGTAGACCACTCCGGAACGTTTGCCAGATAAAAAAAACAAGATGTGGGTAGACCACCTCGGAATGTTTGCCAGATAAGGAAACACAATGTGGATAGGTTCACCACATTAATGGTTTGGGTTTTGTTACCTCGGCTGCCCTAACTTGCAATTACAAATCCGACTTTTTACTACAAATGCACTAACCTACAACATGCTACTTGGGGCTGAGATATACGAAAATATAGTGAACATTTTAGGAACAAATAGCGGAGAAACACGCTATAATGACAAGACAAGGACTAGTTAATAAATAAAATAAGAGACGGATTGGTAATTGGTAAATGCAAAAGTCATGTCATAATAGCTGTAGTTTCATTCTCCAGCATTTATTGACTGCGGGTTTGTAAGTAATGTTATGTTCATCAGTTTGCCATTGCTTCCTGATCGGCTGACTCTCATACCATTGTGAAAATCAACATAAGGCGGTCTGTTCCAAAATAGTCTCCTGCTGACTTTAAATGCAGTATGTGGTAATTGTGATACTGCATTCGCTATCCCTAAGCCAAAGACGCTTACTGGGAATTCAAGATGTGATAGAAAACGTAGACTTTGCTTTTTAAGGCATCTTAGTCCACAATCAAACATTATTCTCGCTGTCTTCCTCTATCTCTCTTTCCACAAATATTCCCATTTGTCACAGCGCATTCAGGACACCCAAACCTACCCACACATAATCATCGGTCCCCAAACGTCAAGTGTTTCTTCAGCTAATCGTTCAAGTGGACGACTTATTACAACTAATACACGATCGAATTTAAAACCGTAATACGCCAGCGGTTCTTTGATGCTGAACCAATGAGCAGGTATAAAACTACCCCAATGCATACTCCAGCTGTGAAATAACTATTGTCTCCTTGCACCAAATCAAACTGTGATGATCAGTTCCATTGTGAGTGCCAAGTAACGTGCATAGGTAGAATGGATAGACAATTAGTAACTCGAGTAACTGAACATACTCGCATATCAATGTGGATGGAAAAGAAAGTCTTCACCTGGGCAGTCGATAGGCTATAAAACGCCCTCATTTGCTACTTCTCCATAAACTACGGTCATAAAGTTAACAAAGAAAAAAAAAACGCGTTTCGTAATTGTATTGGACGAACAATACTTGAGCACAAATATAGTGAGACCTTGGCAATTAGGTAGCACAAGTCAGTTTTGTGCAAACAGAAATAGGTTAGTTAGTTAGTTAGTCGACAGATCATCCTCGTTGCACATCGGACCATTCAGTCCATAAGTGCTCGGATCCCCTCCTCAGCAAATCCCGCAGCGTGTAGCGGCTAACGACGCCAGTTCTGTGTTGGTTTATCAATCTTCTTTGGCTTCCTGCGTAGTGTTCTTGTTTGGCCACCCCTCTTTTAATTTGCTGCTCTCGCAGTCTGGCCATTGTTGTAGATTCACAGTCATCACTTGGTTCTTGCAAAAGTCTCACTTCTCGTAGAGCATTCAGAATGTCAGCCTTGTCCATGGCGCGTCCGCCCTCCACAGTAGCCTCACCTGCGAGCTTGTCAGCCCGCTCATTTCCTTGTACTCCCGCATGACCTGGCACGAAGATGAAACTAATCTTTGCCAGCCGAGACCGCTCCAGAGGCAGTAACCATTCTCTTCGGATCGACCCCTCCTCTATCCTCTTGATCATGTTCATTGAGTCGCTAAGGAAACAAGCCCTAGTGAATGTCTGTGTCTCGAGCCATGTTATTGCTTTACTTACTGCCATGACTTCCATGGTCAGGCTACTTGTGGTTTCAGTGAAAGCACCAGAGTCCTCCTTCACAATTCTCCCTCCGGCCCGAGCTGTAAAGGCCCATGAGCTTCTCACATGTCGGACGACTGACCCATCTGTGTAGATGACCGCGTCACTGTCTAGCGAATTCTCGAAAATCAACGCTTGTACTTCAGCCTCCACAGCAGCCGGATTTTCTTGTCTGCATTTTCTATCTAGTTGGATGCAAACTGAAAAGGATGTGCAGAAGTCTGTTGGCACTTGCACCCACTCCTCGCCAGGTTCTAAGTCCTCAAGTGAACACACCTGTTGAAGAATGTCTTCGGCTTGACCCATCCACGACCGTCCTCTTTTTAACCTGCTGCCCTTCACCTTCCTAATTTCACTATGCAGTGGATGCTTTGTGTTTGCGTTAATTCTGAGGTAGGCGCGTGCCCTGCAAACTTGCATTCTCTCTTCAATGGTTGGAAAATCAAGAAGGTAGCGCATCGCCCTGCATGCTGTATCTCTTGTACATCCAAGAATAATGCGCATAGCTTCATTCTGTATCCTTTCCATCCTTTCTATCTGCTTATGGCTGAGAGTCAGGATTGCCATTGCATACTCCAAAACAGGCATGACCAGCCCCTCGTACAGAAGACATAGATGGCGCTGCTCACAGTTTGCTGCCGCCATCACCCGCATCGCTGCCAAGCCCCGCTTGGCCTTTGTTATCACCTGGTCTATGTGCACATTATAAGCAAGGCTTCGATCCAACCGTATCCCCAGGTAATTCATTGCCTGCGTTCTTTCCACCGTCTCTGAACACAGCATTACAGTTGGTGTTGGATTGTTGACAATATGATTATTCAACGAGAACCAAGTCACTGTTGCCTTTGTTGGGTTGACCATTGCCCCAGCTTCATCACACCAAGTACTTATGCGATTGAGTTCGGTTTGTAGTTCCACAGCAACCTCCTCTCTATCCTTACCATGACGATACACTAAAACATCATCGGCATATGACAATGTCCTGCCAGGTCCAGTGATCTGCCCACTGGTGATTCTCACTGTGTAGGCGTTGAACAGTACCGGAGATAATGGTGATCCCTGTGGTAGGCTAGGATATATTGTTGTTGGTTCCGAAGTCCAACTGCCACATCTAAAAACTACTTTCCGTTGGAAGAGGGCTGCAGCGATCCAACTAAGGAGGAATGGACTTACGTTTAGTTCAAGAAGCTGAAACATTAAAAAATCCAGTGGTACTCTGTTGTATGCGTCCTCAAGATCAATCGCTGCAGCAACAGTTTCAGTGCCTGAGTGGAAACCTTCATAGACATCATGGGCAAAGACTGCTGCATCGGTCCAGGTTTCTCTTTTTGGACGGTACCCACCCAGGGTAGGTGGGAAAACACCTTGCCTCTCTAGTTGGCTTGATATTTTCCTGGCAATGACCTTCTCCAGCAGCTTGCCTACTGTATTCTGCATGGTTATAATTCGATATCCCTGAATTTATTTGTGGTCTTTGTCAGGCTTCGGCAAGGGAATCAGATAGCTATGTAACCATTCCTCCTTGATGCTAGCACTCCCTATACTGTTGTTGTACATGTCTGCTAGTTTCTCTAGCTCATTGTCGGTACACCTATTTATGTCGTCGTATCTTATGCCATTAGGACCTGGAGCGCTGTTTTTTGATCGTCGAAGCACAGCCTTGATTTCTTTCACTGTCACTGTGTCTTCATCCGAAGTGTTCTGGGCCTTGCATCTGTCTGAGGTGACCTCCTTGGCCAAATTCCGGCCTCCCATGTCTGTCTGGTAGTTTTAAATGTGAGATTACAGTTGCTATAACAAAAGCTCCACATTTGAAGAATGCATGTGACTATGTGTTTTAAGTATCTCATCCAAAGTGTTAATTCATTTTTCATTTCATACAATATATAACTGCAGTATGCACCGGACGAAATGAAGAGAGAAACATGCCAAGCAGTTAATAGTGCAACATATTGTCTGTGACATCTGTGTTAAAAATCGTCGATATTGTTTCTCATGAACTGCAGTTTTCATGCTCTTTGTGTTTCCTGTATTCTGCCACTAGGAAATCTGTTTGGAAGTCCACCCATCGACCTAAGATCATGAAGGCATACCCATTAGAACAGTAGAACATTTAGTCCAGTTAGATTAGACCTAGGTTGCTTGCTTGTGTTCGTTGGCTTGAGCTCCAACGCGAAGTCCTGTATGTCGGATGAAGGCATCCTGTTGTCCAACATCAGTGTGATGTCATACAGGACCTGAGTTTTGTGTGAGTATCCGTTGTCCCATGTCTGGCTTATTGGTGTGCAGACTGGTGGTTCCTAGCCGTACAGGCAGACACTCTCCGACTTCGGAGGAATCGGCGATCCTACTGACTTTAGCCAGGACCCCGAAGGGACCTGTTGCCCAGGACGCTCGACGCTCAATAGGTCTTGGCCAATATATAACCCGGCTCTGGTGCCTTGAAAACACCTCTGCGTTCCATTAGACCTAGGTAATGTTTCCTCCTATGATGTTTCGTGATTCAATGATAAAAGATCCTGCATCCAAATAAAGAAATAAAGTTATCTTAGAAGCACTTTAATTTATCCACAGCATTTCTTAAAAGAAGCCACATTCAGCCACGATCCCTATGCTGCAAAAGGAATCTAACGAGCACTAGCTGCGACAATAATGCCTTGCGAATTATTGTTGTGTAATTATTATCATCATGTACCATCCCGACTGGCTTGGATGATCGTGGTTACTCACATATCACGATCCTTGCCACGACGAAATGCAATCAACCATTATTATCGTTGTCCTTCTCTAACTCTCTTTCCACACATATTTCCAGTTGTCACATCGTGTTCTAATTTTTTTCTTCTCATAATGTTGCCAAAGGGAAAACCACCTTTGTATGTATCCATTACAAACCATGGTTCTTATTGGATAGTTTGAATAACCACTTCGGCAGACATTCCTTTACAGTTCACGATGTATTATAGCATGGCGTGTGTACAAATATAGCCCCGGTTAGAAATCTGACAATTATTTTGCGCTATTGACAGCGAAAACAAACTATCTGGGAAAAGTGTAAATTAAGCAGGAGAGATTATGTAACGCCAGGGAGAGGGCGAAGGAGAGGGGTGATTTTCAATGAGTCCCAAAAAGAAACACTGGTAACGATGGAAAACTGAGGGGGAAAAACTCGGATACTCTGAGCAACAAGGATCGATAACTCCTAGATCTGGGACATTAGAGCTAGACGAGGATGAAATATATAATTTATTGCTGTATATAAAATTCTGGCTGGCGGTCAAGTTTGGTCGTTAGCTTGTTGGAAAAATTGTTTGGGATTGCTGAGGAGATGTTTGGAATTGATTGTTGAAATATTCTTGAAATACTAGAAGGTGACTTTTGTGGTTTATCGTTGCAATGTTGCATGTGGGGAGGATTAACAGCATATCTTGGATTGAGAGTTGGAGACGTATTGAATTGGTTTTTAGGGATTAATTTTATGAATAGTTTTAAAGATTTATTGTTGGAATTATTGTAGGGATTGATTTTTGAGTACCTTTATGGATTAACTATTCAAGTAGTTTAATGAACTGATTATTTGTAATGTGTTAGAATTGTTATTTGGAATAACTTAACGATTGAATGATGGAATAGCTACTGTTAATTGTTGGAATAGTTTAAGGTATTGATTATTAAAACAATTTTATGGATTGTAGGAATAGTTTTAACTGTTGGGATAATTTGAGGGTATTATTATTTGGATCGTGTTGGGACTTCTTATTGGAATAGATTTAGGGATTGGTTGTTGAAAAAACATTTGCCATTGTTGGAAAATTGTTAAAAATTGAGTGATACAGTAATTGAAATTTGTTGTTAAACACATGTTTGTGATCGCATGTTGAAAACATTATTGTTATTGAAAGATAGAAAATAGTTTTTGAATAATTAGTGATACAATGGTTCAAATTGATTGTTGAAAACATTTTGTGATTGACTGTTACACTGTTTGTAACTAACAATTAAACACTAATTAGGATCGATCGTTGAAAACGAATGGTTATAATTGATTGTCGAATGAATAACAATGTTAGTTTTAATTGATGAAAACGTAATAGGTTTCGGTTTTGAAAAAAATAGTATTTGGGAATAATGTGTGCACATAATTGTGGTATATTGTGGTACAAAGTGTTTGGTATTGATTATGTACAGAATGCTTCTGCTGTTTAATGTTAGATACACTGTTTTGACAGTTTGATAAAGACGAGTTTCGAACATTGAAATAGTCTGGGATAATTTGCTAAGACGTTTGTGAGAATAAGAAAACAGTGTTTGTAGTTAATTATTTTAACATGTTTGGAACTGATTATTAACAATGAGGTGTAGTGGTTTGTTGATACACGTTTGGAATTACACATATGCCTCTTCTAGCTCTTGGCAAAAATTGTTAAAGTTAGCGATAGTGTATTTTGAATATATTAACTCTTATTCTCCTTATCTGTTGTATCATTCTATCCCCAGCAGTTATTGCGTTAAAGTAATAAACGAATGGAGTTAAGATAGCAATACCAGGGAACTGAATGAGTTAAAGTATGTGTCAGGGTCTTAAACTTGGCTCGCTTACCTAACAAGTGTGAGACAGTACAAATACAACGTGTTTTGACGTAAGACTCAACGACACACCGTTCAATGGATTTATTAACATATCGAATACAGAACGATGATCACAACAATATATAATAGATACTTTACAACTTACATCTACAATACAGTTCACAAGTCTGACTCTCAAGATGTCCAGACACTCGCCTTTCAATACAGAAACCATACAACGCCTTTCTCTCAATCACACGTCCGTCATGTTCCGTGTCCCCAGAGCTGTCTGGACTTGGTTCGCAACTTGCCTCCCGCCTGACGTGGCGTCACGTGGCAGGCGTGCGTCTTGCGTTGGCAGCCTGACCGCTGGTCAGCCAGCGATCTCGCAGGCCGGTAACTCCTATGCGCCTGGCGGCGTAACGAAGTTGTTGCATCCCTTACTGGGAGCCAAGTCGCCTGGCGGCCGTAACGATGTCACTGCATCACTGTCCCCTATTGGACTCTGACACGCTCCCCCGGTAAAATCCATGAAAGATGTCGTCTTTCATGTATAATGTATGTACCTGTTGGGTTAATAGTCTACCCTTGTCAGAGTCTACCTTTCTATTGTTATACACAACGTTATCAAAAATACACATATGCCATAGAAATATATAAGAACTGGGAGTTGGGTACAATGACATGTGGTGTCTAAAGTTTAACACATATCAGGCTTCACCCTCTCGATGGCTGATTACCTCAATTGCATTATCACCCAGTCAGATCAGTAGTACCAGCTTCACGCATCTACCTCGCAGCAATTTAAAAAAAAAAATAATAATATGGTTCTTGAAACAAAAACCATCTAGCCAGACTGAAATACGGCTTTATATAAGTCGTATAAAACACTCAAACCCTGTCCTTACTTGGCCAGGAGTTCTTGTGTTGGTATACAATGTCGGCAACACTCTGCCATGCCCAGTAGATGCCTGCCTGTGGTGTCAACAATCTAGCAACAACATGTTATATTACACACAACACATTAGCATATACATTTCAAATTATGGCCCTTTGTGTAAAATGTCATAACAAGTAAATGAAAGGGAAGTAATTTTAACAGTAGTGAAACACAATAATTTACAATAACTATTTAATTTCTTAGTGTCATTGCTTGACGTTTCTTCATATTAACGAGAAAAAGTCGGTAATATGAATACGTTAATCAAGATATGATTCTAAGATTACATTAGAGAAATAAATAAACACACAATTCGTGTATTCAATTTTATAGAATCCTAAAGATTTTAGAATCGTCAAAACTTTTTAACCTTTTGTATGTTGTCTGCTACTTTTGTTCTAAATTTCTAATTAATCCGGAAGTACACACGAACAATAAAATCAGCTGATGTTAAAGCTTGCCGAACACACCTGTTCCGGTTTGATGTAGTTTAGGAAGGTACAATGTTCTCACAGTTCGTGTTGGATGTTGCTACAAACTCTTCTGGATTACGATCGAATGTTCATGGGTTAGATGTTTCAGTCGAACATTAAAGATTTCGGTTCACTGCAGAGGTGTAGAAAAGTCGTCACTGTTCAGTTTTTACCTTCACACTCGTAATTAAAATATCCCTGGAAACTTCCACACGAAGATGTCACTGTCAAGTTGGATAATTCGCTTCAGGTAAGTGCGAATGTGACACTGTTCTTGTACGTAATATATACAATTAATAAAGTTCGCTTTCTACCACATACTGCACATTTATACACGACAATCACTACATGAATTAGTAAAATAAGAACACTATATATAACGGGAGTAACCCCTATCACAATATTGTAGACATTACACAGATTTTTGTGTGTCGGTCTGAGTGTATTTTCACACTGCACTCAGCCATTGGTGCTCACTGGGTCGGTCGGACAACGTGACAAGAGATCGGCAATTGAATTGGGTCTGCCTGGGATATGTCGAACCTCAAAGCTATAATCTTGAAGTTTCAAAGACCAGCGCGCTACCATATGATTCGACGGTACACCTGAATTTATCCATCGTAAAGGGCTGCTGTCCGATTCTACGATGAAATGGCGTCCTAGAAGAAATCTGGACAATTTTGTAATACCTACCACTAAAGCTAGGGCTTCCAATTGAGGAATGGACCAGGCCCGCTCTCGGGGCTTTAGTTTCCTGGATACAAAATAAACGGGATGGAGGATGTTGTCATACTCCTGCAATAGGACTGCTCCAATCGCCACGGAGCTCGCATCTGTATTTTTCGGAAATGAGATGAGGAAGAGAACTGGTCACACAACTTCATTAAGCTATTAATCTAGTATATAGTTGGTCTAAAACTTCAGAAGCTGCCCTAGATGTACCTTTATCAATTATATATGTCTAGCGACGAATGTGTGACGCATTTTGCTAATTCCTTGGACTGCCAGATTAACTAACAACGATTGTCTGAAGGAGGCTAATGAAACTAGAACATTATATACAACAATAAGAAAGAGACAAATAGCTTTCTTTTGTCGTGTGGTGAGGAGAGAGGCATTGGAGAACATCGTGACAACTGGAAAGATCAATGGGAAGAGAGGTAGAAGCAGACCAAGAGAAATGATGGATTGAGACGATGGCATCGAGAAATATTACCAGCAGAGTTGATCCAGAACATCAAAGACTGAGATCTGTGGAGAGACATGAAAGCCTACGCAAGCTGGCAGGGCACTTGATGATGTATCTAGCAGTCCAGTTATTATTATTTTTTTTTTTTTTTTTGTACGAGAAAATACTAACAGTACCGCAGACATTGACACTTGCTGTATCCTTTGCAACAATAACATGGTCTACTGCTTTTTAAGCTTTGTGAAAACCTGTCGAACCAGAATATAATCAAACTAGCGACAAGAATTCAGCGAACACTGATACTTAGTAAGAACAAGTGGGGAGTACGAGGTAAGCTAAAAGTTTACTGAATCGCCCATGTCGGTATTTAAGTCGGGCTTGAGAGCTTTAAAGATTTGGGCGATATATTGACAACAGTTTGGCTCAATTGATTGAGGATACCGTCTCAGCGTGCTTTGACTGAATGGCGCGTGTGTATTCTCTTCTAAACGTTACTGATGTTGCCTATTGAACCAGTCTATTATATATACTTTCGCTGAGTTAATTTTCTCACTACCTGTCACGTCGCCAACGTGGTACACGCCGGGGCCGCATTCGCCACGTTGTTACTGCTATCCATATTACATCCAAGTGGCAACTGCCCAGCACGCTGGTGAAGGGTAAGTCCACGGGTGTATACATTGTCTTTTCTACAATCAGTAATTCACTAAATCATTCGATCTTGTACAATCCTGCTGTTATAAAGTGTTTCAAATAGAATATCGGTAAGTTAATGGTGCATAATTTTGGTAACGGTAAACAAAAACCAAAAAAAAAAAAAAATAATAATAATAATAATTAGTTGACATCACTCGATAGGTAACTGTTTGATTTCAAGAAGTTGCTGATAACATGTTGGAACTGTATGAGTTCGGATGTTTGCAGATACAAATATTGCTCGAACTGTGCCTGTTCGGATGTTTACTGATAACATTTTGTTCAAATTGTATGACTTCCGATATTTACTAATGAAAGTCTTGTTCGTATCTGTTGTTAGGCGGTGCAAGAATGTAAACGGAATACCGAGAATACGGTGCTGTTTCTAACGAGTATAGGGACGTTTGAACAGTCATTTTAATTCTGCTGTATAAAACAAGCCGGCGCTGTCACTTAGGGGCAGTCACGCATTTCACAATTCCCCGGCATACAGAGTCGAGGGTTTCGAAATCAACTTCAGGCGATTTGGGAGCAGACCACCTTGCGTTGATTTCGATGGTGTGAGCGTCGGTAGTTTAGAAAACAATAGGAATCTACTGAAACTTGTCTAGTAAATCACAAACAGCTAAAACATGGCAAGGACATGAACTAATTTTAGTTGTTGTTGTTTTTTTTCGAATTGTTGCATATCCTTTACAGGAGGTGGCAGTCAACTCCAGCATTTTTTCTTTGTAGCTGCTTGTGGTTCCTGGATAAGTTTACGTTTATCAGTTTGCCATTGTTTTCTGAACGAACGGCACTTATACCATTGTATGAAAACCAACATAAGACGGTCTGCTTCCAAATCGCCCGCAGAGGTGTTTCGAACGCGGAATACGGGATAACGAATTGCATCCATAGAGCCGGCCGTGTGCCATGCCGGTATGCATGGGCGATTATGCTTCGCTATCTCGCAAGATCACACAAGTCTCGGGTCAAGTCGTGACTTCGTGTGTTCTCGTCCTGACTATGCCATTTGGCCACACATCTAGGTATTTATCTCTTTGTCTTTCTCCTGTTGACATTAGATGTATTAGATATTACTTGGCTTGGTTTGGGGTGTTATACTAACTCATTTCTTTTGGACATGTATGAAATGGTACTTTATCACACCTCCCTGGGTTGTGGATCGGATGCCTTTCCTCTTTGGACAAATAAAGAAACAAAGGCCCCTGTGCAAGTTGCGCGTGTTAAAAATGGCAATCATAAATAGCCTGTCAGATGGGTCTTTACCTGGCAACATTTTAAAAACCAAAAAACGTTTCACAGTAGAATAAGCATTACTCTCTCTCTCTCTCTCTCTCTCTCTCTCTCTCTCTCTCGCTCTCTCTCTCTCTCTCTCTCTCTCTCTCTCTCTCTCTCTCTCGTGCACGACCGCGTACGTGCATGTGTATATGTGTGGGTGAGTGTTAAAGCTAGGTAAATATAGAAGATGAAATGAAATATCGTTACCAAGAAACTTTGCACATTTCATAAATCTGGCAACGCTAGCTAGGAATAACACTGCTTTAGTCTGTTTACTTTTGTCTGCCCCAATATAAAATGCCATATCTCAGTAACCAACTGATGGAAAATGATGACATTTGGCATATAACCGTATTACTATGTCCACTCAACAAACATTTTTTTTGGTTCTGGAAATCGTACAGCAGATTTCAATGTTTGTTCATATGCGGTATATAATTTACGGGTCAGAGATTAGGTCCATAATTTTTAATGTATTACACCTTCACCCAGACTCATCCGCGCTTTAAAAAAATAATTTCTCTTGGTTCACGTTTTGGCACGTTCGGCGCGCAGTTAAACGCCTTCAGTTACTACCATTCCGCAAACGCCTGCTTTTCAATAAAGCTAAACTAATTCACAAAATCCTGCATCGGAATGCCCCAAATTACCTTTGGCCATTGTTTAAATATAATGCTAGACACAGTAAACGTTTAAATATACTACACATTCCGAAGCCTAGGATTGACTTATACAAAACAAGCTTAACGTACTCTGCAGCTCAGCTGTGGAACAATCTTCCACAAGAAATCAAAGACATCACCAATCCCTATTCATATAATCGCAAATTATTCGAACACTATCTCAATACGGATTACCTTCCCCCTTAATAATTGAGATAATAATAATAATAACAAAACCCTAGTATAACAGCCAATCCCCTTTTTGTAGGCCAGTATATTCCACATGGCTAATAACAAGTGTCAGACCATTATCTAATATTACTGTGTCGTGTAGTTTTGATGTTTGCATTTTGCCCATGCCTTTATAATTCATATCTTTTATATTGTTGCTGTTCTTTGTTAGCCTTGAATGATGTGTGAATGAAATAATGTATGAAAGAGAGTGATAGAAGGGCAGAATGTTAGACGGGCCTGCGTGCCCAATTCTTAACCCTTTGAAAATAAAGTTTGTTCGTTCTTTCGTTCTATCTATCTATCTATCTATCTATCTATCTATCTATCTATCTATCTATCTATCTATCTATCTATCTATCTATCTATCTCTCTCTCTCTCTCTCTCTCTCTGTCTGTCTGTCTGTCTGTCTGTCTGTCTGTCTGTCTGTCTGTCTGTCTGTCTGTCTGTCTGTCTGTCTGTCTGTCTGTCTGTCTGTCTGTCTGTCTGTCTGTCTGTCTGTCTGTCTGTCTGTCTGTCTGTCTGTCTGTCTGTCTGTCTGTCTGTCTGTCTGTCTGTCTGTCTGTCTGTCTGTCTGTCTGTCTGTCTGTCTGTCTGTCTGTCTGTCTGTCTGTCTGTCTGTCTGTCTGTCTGTCTGTCTGTCTGTCTATCTATCTATCTTAGATCACTGTAAACAGCGCATTGAGGAACTAGAACAATCACTAAAGGCGCTCATTGTCACTGTTTCAGCCAACATTGAAGCACACAACAAGATAAGCAGTGATTACAATGCTCTCAAAACAGAAGTCGCACTCCTGCGAGATGAAAATTTGCTGCTGAGAAAAACAGTTCAAACCTTACAGAATGTGTCCTCTACCGACCAAACCGAAGAAGCATTTTATTCCCAAGCAATCGCTTCATCCTTGGGAAATCTTGGGGAAGCTCAATCCCATCCAGAACAGATAACCACTATGAAAACACCTCAATGCGCAGAGAAAGATAAACAACAATAAGCACCTCAATGCGCAGACGAAGATAACCAACAACAAGCAGTCTACCCCATTGACGTCAAAATAAGCAATAGATTCGAAGTGCTTCAAGAAAGTCACCAGAAAACGTACAGTGCTTTAACATGCTGCCACTGGGCAACACATGCCTACAAGATACATCGGGAGAACCACATGGAGACATAAAGACTGCTGATAATCAGAAATGGATGAACCAACGGGCGAGACGTGCTGAAAACCAACATGTACAGACAGCACGACCTGACTGTACACATATTATACTAGGCGATTCCTTAATGAAAGGTTTATACAGCAACAGGATGGCCACTTCAGACAAAGACATTGTTTCAATAATCCCACTACCTGGGGCTGGTGTAGACCGGCTAACAGACAAGATTAGCAGCTTGGCTGCTAATCATAGCGTTAGAAGGGCAAGCGTACATATTGGTATCACCGACACCATGAACAACCAACAAATCACAGGGTCTCAACTGCTGGCACTCTTGAACGTATTACGTCACACTTTTCCTAACCGATCCATTTTCTTCTCTTCCATCATATCACCGAGTTATGGACACCAGCGCCGTCTAGCTGACTAAAATAACAATATTTTGCAGAAGTTCTGTTCTCAAAACAAGATACAGTTCATCAACAACACACCATCATTCACTTCACAGGCTGGTGACCAAAAATGAGTCTTTATAAGGATCAAATACATTTGTTTACACTGGGCACCAGCTTGCTCGCCAAAAATATCAAATATCCAGAACGGACACACCATAATCCAATACAGGATCGCGTCGGACACTTTTAGCTACTCCTGAAACTCAAGCCAGACGACATACTCCTGTCACATCAAGTACCAATAGGCCAGATGTGTGCAGACCACTCATAACCACTGCACCTGAAATCCAAGCCAGACGGGACACTACCACCACACCAAGTCCGTACAATACGTCGTCTTTCACACAGGAGGGTAATAATTGCGAAGATATTTTTCCTATTCTCCCCAGAAAGGAACCAACTCTCAGCAACAACGACGTGCCACCACAACCTCTTGTTAGCCACCAACCAGAGGCTCTAGTTGGTAGTCAGTACATACCCATGAGACATCATCAGTGCCCATTTCATTGTAACCCAGAATGGTTGCACCTCACACGTTATAGCTCAGATACACTTCGTCAAGCACTTATAACTAGCTACTTAAGACAAAGCTACACCGGATCTCGGTAAAAGAAAGAGCCTCTCCTAGAACGTTTATCTGCATTTTTGTTATTACTTGATCTAGGAACGTATGCCGGTATCTGTGGCTAAGGGCTTGCGAACGCGGTTTGTGAGCCTGTATACCCGGGTTCGAAACACAGCGGTGCTGGTTTTTTCGAAAAAGGTATAGGGGCCGGTCGTTCAGAAAGCAATGGCAAACTACTGAACGTAATACTTGCCTAGTACATCAACAGCAGCTGAAAATGCTGGTGTTGACTGCAACGTCCCGTAAGGGATACACAAATTTTTTTTTTTTAGTAACGTATTAGGTTATAAGTAACTACAAACATAGACTTGTTTTGACTTTATATTAATTGATAGTACTTAGCTGTATAGCTTTTATAATACTTTTAATTGTGTTTTTACTGAGAGTGAGGGGGTCTTCACTGCTTTTCCTTACGGATATGTGTACGTATTTTTATATATTGACAGAGATATTACTGTTTCTCTGTACTTCAGAGTGTGTATTGTAATAAGGGACGTAAGTTGTATTCACTGTGTGTGTGTCTGTGTGTGTGTGTGTGTGTGTGTGCGTGCGTGCGTGCGTGCATGCCTGCGTGCGTGCGTGCGTGCGTGCGTGCATGTGTGTGTGTGTGTTTGCTTTTAAACTTGTGAATACGCATTGTTGAAATGTCTAATAAGTACGAACACTGGCTCACGAATAATGGGCTCAGAATCGGGCATGTAAACATATGCCATCTATTAGGGAAGCTGCCCGAACAATCACTTAAACTTAATCACAATTTCCACACATTTTAATTAAAATATTGCAAGGGGACTTAACTTAAGAAAAGTTATATCAAGGGACATTACTTTTAGTAGCATTGATATATTATGTAATTTTGTTGTGTATTTCTTTATAGTGTCGTCCCTGGAGTGAGGGGAATCAACACCCACATTATTTTTAACCCCATATCATTATTCTGGAGAATCCACCAGATTCCGTCCACCACACTCCTTCAGTCAATGGATACCTCTTTCTCTCACTCTCTCACCAATGGCTCATGCCCCCTCTCATACTTCCCCAAAACAACATACTAAACAACTCTAGCTTCCAAAATTAATAACACATTAATTTAATGAAGAAAAGTGTATGTATGTGAGAAGTGTATGAGTATAATGTATGCCGTGTACTCTAGTGTATCTGCAGAATCAGACCGAACAGCTCAGGAGCAAAGTCTTACCATCCCTGTAAGGACCACACAACATCATAGTTCAGTACACGATAACCTCACCAAACGATGTGTCCCTCCTGCTAGATGTTGACTTCCTCCAGTAGCTTTTGATAACCCAGATACGTGGTCACCTATCACGGATATAGTCCGATACTGATCCTGAATCGATCGCACCCCTTGTTATTAATATGTTCCTACTGTTCTGAGACTTAAAACATCCTTGCCTTGTGAAACCACGCACCACTGTCCCTTGAAATAACGTGATTTCATTTCCTAAAGGTCCTACCGTTTCACAATTACACTGTCATGGTTTACCGTCCCACAGGAATCTAGTAATGTAGTAAAAGCACCAGGTTCATTGTTCCTGTTCCTTAGAAACTCTCTATGGTTCTTTCTACATGTGATGTGGAAAATAATCACTAGTGTTCTGTTCACATGTGGTTTGGAAAATAATCTCACTACTAACTTCCATGATCCCTATCACTAAGAAGTCATCTGCTGGATACTTCGTTTTAGAAATGTTAATTTGCATGCGGTTTGCATGACTCCAGTTAACTACACTATTTATTTCCTGTTGCAAGGATAATTCTAGCACATTAAGATCAATAGCGGTTGTATATACTGTGCAGTCATCAGCAAATAGATCGCAGGACGACGACAGATTTAAGGGAAGATCATTTATATAAATGGCAAATAACAGAGGGCCAAGAATAGACCCCTGAGGTACTCCAATGTTAATGGTAATGGCTTGAGATAAAGCTTTATTGTGTGATACTACTTGCTTTCTGTCTAATAAAAATTATTTTATTAAAGTCACTATATTAAAGCTTACTTTCATTGTTTCTAGTTTTTTAATTACAATAGTATGATCTATCATACCGAATGCTTTTCTAAAGTCTCTAAACACCGCTTCACAAAGAGTATTGTTGTTAATATTTTGATGCCAGTTTTCTATCATGTTTGGTAGTGCCGTATGGCAAGAATATTTTGGCCCAAATCCTGACTGACTGTCAACTATCAGTTTATGGCGAACTAAGTGATCTAGTGTTGTTTTGTGGATGTGCTTTTCTAGCGGTTTGGATTATGAGGACAATATGAAAATTGACCTATAATTACTCATTAGACGATCGTCTAGAGGACCAGCTTTTAAATGAGGATACACTTTAGCGATTTTAAAGGCTGATGGGAAGTGATCTTTGGTGAGACATTGATTATATATAAAAGTTAGTGACTCGCAGATCGCCGGTGCAGCATGGCGAAGGATCCGATTACTGATGAGTTATTACTTTTTAGATTACTGAGATGAGTAAATACTTCGGTGGTAGTCATTAGCGGTATGTTGGAGGGAATGTCTCCATAGCATTCGTTCTCACAGAATGATGATAAAGATATGTCATGAGGCGCATCTGGTATTCAGTTGGTATATGTCGGACTGAAAGAATCTACTGAATTGATCACATGTAACCTGATTTGATGGTAATGATTGTGATGATTTATGTTTGTTTTTCATGGTATTAATTGCTTTCCATATATATTTAGTATTGTTTTTATTTATTATTAAGTTCTTAAAATAGTTTTTCTTTTCCTTCCGAATAACATATTGAACTTTGTTTCTCACACTACGGTACATAGTTAGATCTCTATTTTTATGTGCCCTGTCCCGGTCTCTCATAAGTTCAACTACCTCCTGTGTGATCCACGGGGGCTTAGTGTGATGTTTAACACGAACTTCCTTAAATGAAACATGCTTATCAAATATACTTAGAAAGGTCTTTAGCCAGTGGTCCAGAGCAACGTCTGGCTCAGGAAGCTGGTAAACATAGTCCAGAGATGAGTTGAGCAAATCTTGTAAGAAGACGTCTCGATTGAAATTTTTGTAATTTCTATATTTTATACTTATATGTTTGTGTTTTGGAGTTTTGGTGCCTCTTTTCGACCACGTGCAACATACTGGGTAGTGATCGCTCATTGCATTAATAGGTACAGTACATTCTGTGATGTTGTCAGCACACGATGTATAAATATGAACTATAGGTGTTGCAGATGATTTAATTATTCTAGTGGCTTGTTTGACTAACTGTTGGAAGTTATATGACTCTATTATGTTTTCCCATGTTTTGTTTGATTTGTTAGTGTCTATGTTTAAGTCACCTAGCAATATTATTTCCCTCGCATTACTAAAGACTACATCCATCATAGTGGTGAATTTTTCATACCAGATATTTCCTGCACTGGGGTTTCGATAAAGGTAGCCAACTACTAGCGGTATGCGATTTTGAAGTTTAACCTCAAGCCATACACACTCAATCTCATAGGTTTCAAAATCTAGCCTGCAGTAGGCGTTAAGCGAATTGAAAATATAAACTGCAATACCCGTCTCTTGTTTCTGATAGGGATCTCTTCTAATGGTTTTAAAACCTCTAATAGCGATGTCATCATCTGAGATGTTACCATTTAGTCGACTTTCGCTAACGCCGAACATGTGGAAATTGTGATTAAGTTTAAGTGATTGTTCGGGCAGCTTCCCTAATAGATGGCATATGTTTACATGCCCGATTCTGAGCCCATTATTCGTGAGCCAGTGTTCGTACTTATTAGACATTTCAACAATGCGTATTCACAAGTTTAAAAGCAAACACACACACACACACGCACGCACGCAGGCATGCACGCACGCACGCACGCACACACACACACACACACAGACACACACACAGTGAATACAACTTACGTCCCTTATTACAATACACACTCTGAAGTACAGAGAAACAGTAATATCTCTGTCAATATATAAAAATACGTACACATATCCGTAAGGAAAAGCAGTGAAGACCCCCTCACTCTCAGTAAAAACACAATTAAAAGTATTATAAAAGCTATACAGCTAAGTACTATCAATTAATATAAAGTCAAAACAAGTCTATGTTTGTAGTTACTTATAACCTAATACGTTACTAAAAAAAAAAAAAAATTGTGTATCCCTTACGGGACGTTGCAGTCAACACCAGCATTTTCAGCTGCTGTTGATGTACTAGGCAAGTATTACGTTCAGTAGTTTGCCATTGCTTTCTGAACGACCGGCCCCTATACCTTTTTCGAAAAAACCAGCACCGCTGTGTTTCGAACCCGGGTATACAGGCTCACAAACCGCGTTCGCAAGCCCTTAGCCACAGATACCGGCATACGTTCCTAGATCAAGTAATAACAAAAATGCAGATAAACGTTCTAGGAGAGGCTCTTTCTTTTACCGAGATCCGGTGTAGCTTTGTCTTAAGTAGCTAGTTATAAGTGCTTGACGAAGTGTATCTGAGCTATAACGTGTGAGGTGCAACCATTCTGGGTTACAATGAAATGGGCACTGATGATGTCTCATGGGTATGTACTGACTACCAACTAGAGCCTCTGGTTGGTGGCTAACAAGAGGTTGTGGTGGCACGTCGTTGTTGCTGAGAGTTGGTTCCTTTCTGGGGAGAATAGGAAAAATATCTTCGCAATTATTACCCTCCTGTGTGAAAGACGACGTATTGTACGGACTTGGTGTGGTGGTAGTGTCCCGTCTGGCTTGGATTTCAGGTGCAGTGGTTATGAGTGGTCTGCACACATCTGGCCTATTGGTACTTGATGTGACAGGAGTATGTCGTCTGGCTTGAGTTTCAGGAGTAGCTAAAAGTGTCCGACGCGATCCTGTATTGGATTATGGTGTGTCCGTTCTGGATATTTGATATTTTTGGCGAGCAAGCTGGTGCCCAGTGTAAACAAATGTATTTGATCCTTATAAAGACTCATTTTTGGTCACCAGCCTGTGAAGTGAATGATGGTGTGTTGTTGATGAACTGTATCTTGTTTTGAGAACAGAACTTCTGCAAAATATTGTTATTTAAGTCAGCTAGACGGCGCTGGTGTCCATAACTCGGTGATATGATGGAAGAGAAGAAAATGGATCGGTTAGGAAAAGTGTGACGTAATACGTTCAAGAGTGCCAGCAGTTGAGACCCTGTGATTTGTTGGTTGTTCATGGTGTCGGTGATACCAATATGTACGCTTGCCCTTCTAACGCTATGATTAGCAGCCAAGCTGCTAATCTTGTCTGTTAGCCGGTCTACACCAGCCCCAGGTAGTGGGATTATTGAAACAATGTCTTTGTCTGAAGTGGCCATCCTGTTGCTGTATAAACCTTTCATTAAGGAATCGCCTAGTATAATATGTGTACAGTCAGGTCGTGCTGTCTGTACATGTTGGTTTTCAGCACGTCTCGCCCGTTGGTTCATCCATTTCTGATTATCAGCAGTCTTTATGTCTCCATGTGGTTCTCCCGATGTATCTTGTAGGCATGTGTTGCCCAGTGGCAGCATGTTAAAGCACTGTACGTTTTCTGGTGACTTTCTTGAAGCACTTCGAATCTATTGCTTATTTTGACGTCAATGGGGTAGACTGCTTGTTGTTGGTTATCTTCGTCTGCGCATTGAGGTGCTTATTGTTGTTTTATCTTTCTCTGCGCATTGAGGTGTTTTCATAGTGGTTATCTGTTCTGGATGGGATTGAGCTTCCCCAAGATTTCCCAAGGATGAAGCGATTGCTTGGGAATAAAATGCTTCTTCGGTTTGGTCGGTAGAGGACACATTCTGTAAGGTTTGAACTGTTTTTCTCAGCAGCAAATTTTCATCTCGCAGGAGTGCGACTTCTGTTTTGAGAGCATTGTAATCACTGCTTATCTTGTTGTGTGCTTCAATGTTGGCTGAAACAGTGACAATGAGCGCCTTTAGTGATTGTTCTAGTTCCTCAATGCGCTGTTTACAGTGATCTAAGATAGATAGATAGATAGATAGACAGACAGACAGACAGACAGACAGACAGACAGACAGACAGACAGACAGACAGACAGACAGACAGACAGACAGACAGACAGACAGACAGACAGACAGACAGACAGACAGACAGACAGACAGACAGACAGACAGGCAGGCAGGCAGGCAGGCAGGCAGGCAGGCAGGCAGGCAGGCAGGCAGGCAGGCAGGCAGGCAGGCAGGCAGGCAGGCAGGCAGGCAGGCAGGCAGGCAGGCAGGCAGACAGACAGACAGACAGACAGACAGACAGACAGACAGAGAGAGAGAGAGAGAGAGATAGATAGATAGATAGATAGATAGATAGATAGATAGATAGATAGATAGATAGATAGATAGATAGATAGATAGATAGATAGATAGATAGATAGATAGATAGAACGAAAGAACGAACAAACTTTATTTTCAAAGGGTTAAGAATTGGGCACGCAGGCCCGTCTAACATTCTGCCCTTCTATCACTCTCTTTCATACATTATTTCATTCACACATCATTCAAGGCTAACAAAGAACAGCAACAATATAAAAGATATGAATTATAAAGGCATGGGCAAAATGCAAACATCAAAACTACACGACACAGTAATATTAGATAATGGTCTGACACTTGTTATTAGCCATGTGGAATATACTGGCCTACAAAAAGGGGATTGGCTGTTATACTAGGGTTTTGTTATTATTATTATTATCTCAATTATTAAGGGGGAAGGTAATCCGTATTGAGATAGTGTTCGAATAATTTGCGATTATATGAATAGGGATTGGTGATGTCTTTGATTTCTTGTGGAAGATTGTTCCACAGCTGAGCTGCAGAGTACGTTAAGCTTGTTTTGTATAAGTCAATCCTAGGCTTCGGAATGTGTAGTATATTTAAACGTTTACTGTGTCTAGCATTATATTTAAACAATGGCCAAAGGTAATTTGGGGCATTCCGATGCAGGATTTTGTGAATTAGTTTAGCTTTATTGAAAAGCAGGCGTTTGCGGAATGGTAGTAACTGAAGGCGTTTAACTGCGCGCCGAACGTGCCAAAACGTGAACCAAGAGAAATTATTTTTTTAAAGCGCGGATGAGTCTGGGTGAAGGTGTAATACATTAAAAATTATGGACCTAATCTCTGACCCGTAAATTATATACCGCATATGAACAAACATTGAAATCTGCTGTACGATTTCCAGAACCAAAAAAATGTTTGTTGAGTGGACATAGTAATACGGTTATATGCCAAATGTCATCATTTTCCATCAGTTGGTTACTGAGATATGGCATTTTATATTGGGGCAGACAAAAGTAAACAGACTAAAGCAGTGTTATTCCTAGCTAGCGTTGCCAGATTTATGAAATGTGCAAAGTTTCTTGGTAACGATATTTCATTTCATCTTCTATATTTACCTAGCTTTAACACTCACCCACACATATACACATGCACGTACGCGGTCGTGCACGAGAGAGAGAGAGAGAGAGAGAGAGAGAGAGAGAGAGAGAGAGAGAGAGAGAGAGAGAGAGAGAGAGAGTAATGCTTATTCTACTGTGAAACGTTTTTTGGTTTTTAAAATGTTGCCAGGTAAAGACCCATCTGACAGGCTATTTATGATTGCCATTTTTAACACGCGCAACTTGCACAGGGGCCTTTGTTTCTTTATTTGTCCAAAGAGGAAAGGCATCCGATCCACAACCCAGGGAGGTGTGATAAAGTACCATTTCATACATGTCCAAAAGAAATGAGTTAGTATAACACCCCAAACCAAGCCAAGTAATATCTAATACATCTAATGTCAACAGGAGAAAGACAAAGAGATAAATACCTAGATGTGTGGCCAAATGGCATAGTCAGGATGAGAACACACGAAGTCACGACTTGACCCGAGACTTGTGTGATCTTGCGAGATAGCGAAGCATAATCGCCCATGCATACCGGCATGGCACACGGCCGGCTCTATGGATGCAATTCGTTATCCCGTATTCCGCGTTCGAAACACCTCTGCGGGCGATTTGGAAGCAGACCGTCTTATGTTGGTTTTCATACAATGGTATAAGTGCCGTTCGTTCAGAAAACAATGGCAAACTGATAAACGTAAACTTATCCAGGAACCACAAGCAGCTACAAAGAAAAAATGCTGGAGTTGACTGCCACCTCCTGTAAAGGATATGCAACAATTCGAAAAAAAACAACAACAACTAAAGTTAGTTCATGTCCTTGCCATGTTTTAGCTGTTTGTGATTTACTAGACAAGTTTCAGTAGATTCCTATTGTTTTCTAAACTACCGACGCTCACACCATCGAAATCAACGCAAGGTGGTCTGCTCCCAAATCGCCTGAAGTTGATTTCGAAACCCTCGACTCTGTATGCCGGGGAATTGTGAAATGCGTGACTGCCCCTAAGTGACAGCGCCGGCTTGTTTTATACAGCAGAATTAAAATGACTGTTCAAACGTCCCTATACTCGTTAGAAACAGCACCGTATTCTCGGTATTCCGTTTACATTCTTGCACCGCCTAACAACAGATACGAACAAGACTTTCATTAGTAAATATCGGAAGTCATACAATTTGAACAAAATGTTATCAGTAAACATCCGAACAGGCACAGTTCGAGCAATATTTGTATCTGCAAACATCCGAACTCATACAGTTCCAACATGTTATCAGCAACTTCTTGAAATCAAACAGTTACCTATCGAGTGATGTCAACTAATTATTATTATTATTATTTTTTTTTTTTTTTTTTTGGTTTTTGTTTACCGTTACCAAAATTATGCACCATTAACTTACCGATATTCTATTTGAAACTCTTTATAACAGCAGGATTGTACAAGACCGAATGATTTAGTGAATTACTGATTGTAGAAAAGACAATGTATACACCCGTGGACTTACCCTTCACCAGCGTGCTGGGCAGTTGCCACTTGGATGTAATATGGATAGCAGTAACAACGTGGCGAATGCGGCCCCGGCGTGTACCACGTTGGCGACGTGACAGGTAGTGAGAAAATTAACTCAGCGAAAGTATATATAATAGACTGGTTCAATAGGCAACATCAGTAACGTTTAGAAGAGAATACACACGCGCCATTCAGTCAAAGCACGCTGAGACGGTATCCTCAATCAATTGAGCCAAACTGTTGTCAATATATCGCCCAAATCTTTAAAGCTCTCAAGCCCGACTTAAATACCGACATGGGCGATTCAGTAAACTTTTAGCTTACCTCGTACTCCCCACTTGTTCTTACTAAGTATCAGTGTTCGCTGAATTCTTGTCGCTAGTTTGATTATATTCTGGTTCGACAGGTTTTCACAAAGCTTAAAAAGCAGTAGACCATGTTATTGTTGCAAAGGATACAGCAAGTGTCAATGTCTGCGGTACTGTTAGTATTTTCTCGTACAAAAAAAAAAAAAAATAATAATAACTGGACTGCTAGATACATCATCAAGTGCCCTGCCAGCTTGCGTAGGCTTTCATGTCTCTCCACAGATCTCAGTCTTTGATGTTCTGGATCAACTCTGCTGGTAATATTTCTCGATGCCATCGTCTCAATCCATCATTTCTCTTGGTCTGCTTCTACCTCTCTTCCCATTGATCTTTCCAGTTGTCACGATGTTCTCCAATGCCTCTCTCCTCACCACACGACAAAAGAAAGCTATTTGTCTCTTTCTTATTGTTGTATATAATGTTCTAGTTTCATTAGCCTCCTTCAGACAATCGTTGTTAGTTAATCTGGCAGTCCAAGGAATTAGCAAAATGCGTCACACATTCGTCGCTAGACATATATAATTGATAAAGGTACATCTAGGGCAGCTTCTGAAGTTTTAGACCAACTATATACTAGATTAATAGCTTAATGAAGTTGTGTGACCAGTTCTCTTCCTCATCTCATTTCCGAAAAATAATAGTATTATTGAGTTAGGTACAGGGTGTATTTATAATGATTGTGCAGTGTTTGAAAATATTTCCGGTCCAAGTTTTATAGTTACCTATTATGCTGCATTAACTTTACAGAGGGTGAATACAAAACTTGGGCCGGCAATATTTTCAAACACTCAATCAATCAATCATCTGCAATGCCGGAAAGCGTGGGCGGTCATGACTCGCCATTTCACTCGATCACCAGTGTCGTGGATCAGCTCAGTGTTCCTGTCTCGTCCATGCCATGTGGCCAAACCATCCAGGTATTTTCCTCTCGGTCTTCCTCTTGGTCTGTTCCCTTCGATCTTGCCAGTTGTCACCAAGTTCTCCAATCCATTTCTTCTCATAACATGTCCAAAATATTTTGACTGTCTACGTCTAATTTCTTTAATCAGTTTACGATGTTCATTTGTCTCCTGTAGTACTTGGTCATTGGTTTTTCTGTCTGTCTATGGTATTCTTTGCATTTCCCTCAGAAATCACATTTCTGCAGCCATCAGATGTTTTTCAGCTTGACTGCTCATTGTCCAAGTTTCACATTCATACAAAAGAACAGGCTCTATGTATCCCATCAACACTCTTTTTCTCGTTTCAATTGACATCTTTTTATTGGTCAGAATGTTTTTCATCTTGCTAAAGGCTACTTTCGCCATGGCGATTCTTGTTCTAATCTCTTCAAGGCATCTCCCATCAGATGTTATGACTGTTCCAAGATAATTGTACCGATTCACTTGTTGAAGAAGAATATTTCCATTTACTTGTATATTACATTGTGGCACTTCTTTCTTCCTAGTGACGACCATAACCTGAGTCTTTTTACAATTTAATTCTAACCCCAGTTGCTCACTGTGTACAACAACCGCATCAACTAATTGTTGCAGGTCCTGCGCATTGTCTGCAATTAATACTGTATCATCTGCATATCTAATGTTATTGATGTTTCGTCCTCCAATGCTGATTCCATTTATATCCTCTACATTTCTGAAAATATTTTCATTGTATAGGCAAAAAAGATCTGGAGACATCACACATCCCTGTCTAACACCTCTCTTAATTGGCTGATACACTGCACAGTCATTATATACACCCTGTACCTAACTCAATTATTGCACATTTTCAATGCGTGTTATGCATCTTTTGTTATTGTTATTGTTGTTATTGTTGTCTAAGATAAGCATCATAAGTGCAGTATGAATGAAATAATGTGTGACACAGAGGTAATAGAAGGACAGACAGTATGCTAGACAGACCTCACTGCTTAATTCTCAACACTATGAAAGACAATAAAGTTTGTTCGTTCCGTCCTCCCTAGACTATTCTACGTATTTTGTGAAAACAAAGTTAATGTACGCAGCCAGGACTATCCAAGAACCGTCATCATCTTCGTGTAGCAAGTCGGTTACAGAACGTCGCTCTCAATAGATCCGATGAGATTCTCGATCCTTTGTCAGTTCCATTGCCTTCCAAATGTTCATACCCATAGTGTCTGCACTGTCCTGTTCCCATCTTCATGTTTGCCGACCCTTGTGTCTTCTCCCATGAACCATGTCTCCATCTATGTTCTTTCTAAACCACTGTGACTTTTTGTGTGACCGAATGGAGGTCAGCATGGCCGAATTGATAGGAACACGCGTTCTTAAACATCCGATGGGTTGATGCCGAGGTAAGGGTTTCAACAGCTATACCGGACAGTTGGACTAAAATATTTACTTCTCGTCCTTGACTTGGGGACGTAAATTACAAGTACCTCTGAAGTCGGAGTGGGTTCGAATGATGGCGAGGGACACTGGTAATAGGGAAAGCTAACTCGCACGCAAAATGTAGTCCAGTATCAGGAAGTTCTTGATGATAAGTGCGTAATATGGTCGTTGTCTAGGTAACGATACTCCTGGTGTGTCAATTGAGCTATCTAACTGTCTTACAATATAACTCATCCCCGCAGTGCACATTCACCAGTCATTAAACAAGATTCCGTTGGCGCACATAATCCTTTATTGCAGAAAGAACACGGACAAACGGAACACAACTCTATATCCAGAAACAATACAATCCATAGAATATAAATATCCTCCTCACAACTTAACACGCACACATCACTGTCTTCTCACGGCCTTATGAATCTCCAATTCATAAACCAGTTATCCAGCTACTATCCACAGCTGAACACATCACAACCCACACACTTGGTCTAGTCTCCGCTAGCTATCCAACCCACTTTGGGTCCAGGCCTCCACTCACTATACAACCCACTCTGGGTTCAGGCCTCCATTAGCTATCCAACCCCGACTGGGTTTTAGGCCTGCATTCAAAAACTCGGAGAACAACACAGGACGGAGATCTATATCTAACTCCGCTCCTTCTCCTTAGACTACCGATCCGCTCGGAGTCCAAAACATCCACTGTCCACAGCGACCCGACTCTCAGTCGGTCCCAGCTTCCACTGCCAAGTCAATGTTTTCCACTGTCTTTTAACCCTACTGTGTAGCCCCTCCCTGGGCTCCCCACAACATTACACCCCAGCCTAAAACTGTCTCTCTCCCCATCCACCCTGGGGGTCTCCACTCACCCTCACCATTATTTCTCATGGCTGGTTGTTTTTCTCGTAGTCCCGCTACAAAGGTCACTCACCTCAATGTCAATGACCCAGGCATATGTCATCCAGTGCTACTAGAAATCAATGTATATGGACTACGCTTGAATTCAAAGCGAGCGAGGACCCTTATCTCCCCGCCCCCCCCCCCCCCCCAAAAAAAAAAAACAACACATGACCGAAGTATTTCAGTTTCGAGAGTCAATATAATTTATTAGTCAGTTTTCTTGGATGTTCAGATCTTGCATAATGCCAGGGATGGGGGGCGGGGTTATTTCTTGATCTACGGTGTTTTAAGAATTTATCTTAAACATTAACTATTTCTGTGTCAAACAAATATTAGTTGTGGACCAAACAATATGTAGGTATGGACCAATTAAAAATGGGTAGCGGAAAACGCAAAGTGTTACAGTTATGGTTTAAAAGTTCTCAATATGGTAGAAGGGATGTTGCATTATAACCAGGCTTGTCCATGGGCCACATTTTTTAGTACCATCCCATCCCATGTTAATTTATGCCTGTCCCATCACATCCCATCCATGGGATTCCCATGATAATATTAATATGGAATACAGTTCAAATAAAATTATTAAATTTGTGAAAGTTTAGGGTTAGTGTCCACTAAATAGGACTACATGTACAAAGAGATATGTAAACAACAGAATTTATTAATTTTAATATTCAAGAGTATTTTATTAAAACAAAGTTTAATCTAAATATGACAATTCAGTTTCATTCTTACACTCTCATTCTGTTTCTGAGTCACTCTGCTCATTCAGCACATTATCAATTTCTTGCTGATCGACTGTTTCTAATAATTCAGTTAATCAAGGTAATCCCTGAACCATTTCCACAATTTTCATCTTACACGCAAATCTGATATACACCGAGTTTATAACGAGAGCTGGTAACATCCGTTTTCGTAACTTACTCAACAAGAATCCAGCTGCACTAAATAAGCGCTCTACTGCTGCTGGGGACACTGGGATGGCCAAAACAATTTTCGCATTTGCTTTTAGCAGTGGAAACCTATGTTCGTTTTTCCAATAATTTAATGGTTGTGAAGTTGGTTGCCATAATTTTTGAAACATGGTGACTTCATACATAAGGCATTTGTTTCTGGGGTCATCAAACTTAAGTGCTTTGTTTTGGTTGAAACAGATATTTGTTGGTTATGGTCTCGAGTTTCGAGACGGCAAGCAGATGATCTCTTTCGAGAGACAATGGTTGCGGTCATCCGGCCAGTATGGTCACTGCCATAGAGGAAAGCAACGGTAAACTACCTCTTTGAAAGTGCCAAGTATATTATGATTCGCTTAAAGACCGATCATCGCAAGACAAGGACAGAGACATTAAAATTAGCAACATGGAACGTTAGGACGTTAAACGACGACGGAAAATTAGAGAACATAATAAATACAAAGAGAAAAAATGTGTATATTAGGGATGTGCGAAACGAGATGGACAGGAGCAGGCATCAAGATAGATGAAGATTATAAAATTATTTATTCTGGAGGTGAAGATCGACAAAGGGAAGTGGCAATAATTTTGGACCGGAAAACATCAACGTCTGTTCAAGGATATTGGGCCGTGTCGGACAGAGTTCTACTAGTTAAATTAAGTGGCAGACCTTTTAGCATAAATGTTATTCAAGTATATGCCCCAACAGGAGAGTCCAGTGAAGATAGTGTAGAGGAATTTTATAATGACATAGAGTCTGCCTTAAAGAAATGTAAAAATTCAGAAATAAACATCATAATAGGAGACTTTAATGCAAAAGTAGGAAATCAAGGTGATAGATACACAGTAGGAAACTATGGTTTAGGAGAGAGAAGTGAAAGAGGATACAGACTCGTAGAGTGGGCAAAAGAAAAGGAAATGATTGTAGGAAACACCTGGTTTAAGCAACACCCTAGAAGATTATGGACATGTAGGAGTCCTGATAGCAGGATCAGAAACCAGATTGACTACATTCTGATTAGCAGAAGATTTAAAATCGCACGAACAGTAGCAAAAACAGTTCCCAGTGCTGATTGTTATAGTGACCACAGATTACTTACAGGAACATTGAGGATAAAGCTGAAGAAAGTCAAATATATAACAGGAAACACTAAATATGATTTGTGTACATTGAGTATACAGATTTAGATTTGATTGGCACCTTTCCGTCTTGACAGACGATAGTTTGGTACATTGTGCTTCAAAAAGGCTTAATAACTACGATCCATGGCGGTGGCGAGTGTGGCTGGTAAGGCCAATTCTTGCTGCAAATGTTTGCCCACAGTAGGTGCATGTGAAAACATGGTCATTTCCACCATTTTGCACCATCTTACGTCTCTCACGCTCTGTGTGTGCTTTATCTGCAATCATTTTCTCCTTTGTCTTTATTCCATTTCTGATAGTTGCCCTCCATGCAACACGTTCAGTGGCGACGTGCTCCCAATGTGTATTATCAAAGCCTGTATCAATCATGTCCCGCTTACACACATCTTTGTATCGTAGTAGAGGCCGACCCTGAGATCCCCTACCCGTCTGTAATTCACCAAAAAAAGATGTCCTTTGGTATTCTACCATCATCCATCCTCCTAACGTGTCCTATCCATCTAAGTCTACGAAGACTGAGCATGGAATACACCGTCACACAACCTGATCTTTCCAATACTTCAGTATTTGTGATTTTGTCTTGCCACTTAATACCAAGTATTCTTCGCAGACACCGCATATGAAAGCTGTTTAAACGTTTCTCTTGGCGTGAGTAAGTTGTCCAGGTTTCACTGCCATAAAGAAAAGTACTAAGGACACAGGCTTGGTAGGCGAGGACTTTTGTTTTGGCAGTAAGCTTCCTGTTCTCCCAGACTCTTTTTGCTAACATGTTCATTGTTGTTGCTGCCTTGCCAATCCTGATGTTGATTTCCTGATCGAGGGATAATTTGCTATTTACCTCTGATCCTAGATATGTAAAATGGTCTACTATCTCCAGTTCGGCGTCGTCAATAAAGATTGATGGTACACCATGTGCACCTTGTGACATAATCTGTGTCTTCTTTTTGTTAATTGTTAAACCAAATTCAGAACAAGCATTGGAGAATGCAGATAGTAGATGTTGTAATTCTTCCTCAGAGTGGGTCGTAATCGCAGCATCATCCGCAAAAAGCAACTCTCTGATTAATACCCTGCTAATTTTGGTCTTGGCCTTCAATCTCTGAGCATTATAGAGGCCACCATCTGAGCGTGAGTGCATGTATATACCGTCATCCTGATCACGAAAGGCATATTTCAGTAGAAGTGAAAAGTATATCCCAAACCTTGCTTAACTCCACTCTTGATTTCAAACTCTTCTGAAGTTGAGCCATCAAACTTGATTATACCCTTCATGCCTGTGTGGAACGATTCCACAATGGACAGAAGAGTTGGTGGGCAGCCAATCTTCTTTAGTGCTTTGAACAGACCCTCACGACTGACCAAATCGAATGCCTTTGTGAGGTCGATGAAGGCAATAAACAGTGGCTGATTTTGTTCCCGGCATTTTTCTTGCATATGTCGCAATGAGAATATCATATCAACGGTTGACCGGTTCTGACGGAAGCCGCACTGTGATTCGGGGTAGACTTGATCTCCCAGGATTTGAAGTCTGTGCAGGACAATTCTGGCAAATACTTTCCCAACAATACACAGAAGTGAGATACCCCTATAGTTGTTACAGTCGCTCCGATCTCCCTTGTTCTTGTACAGCGTTATGATGTTTGAATCTTTGAAATCCTGTGGGACTTGTCCTTCTCGCCAGCATAGCTCTATTAGCTGGTGGATCTGTAGAGCGAGTGTGTCTTGCCCACTCCTGATTACCTCTATTGGAATCCCATCCTTACCTGGAGCCTTGCCAGATGCAAGCTCATTTATAGCACACTTAACTTCTGTTATAGTGGGAAGTGTGTCCAGGTGGTCAAGAGTTGGCAGGGCCTCTATGGCGTTGAGGGCATCATCCGCTAGCTTGGTCTCACTTGAGTAAAGCTCTAAATAGTGCTCGACCCATCTATCCATCTGCTGTTTCTTATCAGTGATGATTTCTCCAGTCAAGGTTTTCAGCGGTGCACTTCTTTTGATCATTGGACCACAGGCTTTCTTTATCCCTTCATACATGCTTCTGATGTTTCCCTTATCACTTGCGATTTGAATGGACTCACATAACTTGATCCAATAGTCATTCGCACACTGCCTGGCAGCCTTTTGTACATCCTTCCTCGCTTGCTTCAGCTCACTCAGAGTGTTACGCGTTGGTCTTTCCTTGTTTCTTAAGAGAGCTATCTTCTTTTTATCAATCAAGGGCTGCAGTATCTGGCTGTTTGCCGCAAACCAGTCCTGCCTCTTATGATCCACAGTGCCGCAAACCCCTACCGCTGTTTTATAAATAGTTTCCTTAAGTTTACTCCATTTATCATTTACTATACAATTTTCTGATGTATCATTGAAAGCGTCTTCAAGTTGCTGTTGAAATTCAAAGCACTTACCAGGATTGTGAGAGTTAGTAATATTAATCCTGGGGCTAGACTTGTGTTTAGCTGTGTAGATTCTCTTTGGACTCAGTCTAACCCTTGCAACAACCAAAGAATGATCTGTATCACAGTCAGCACTGTGGTAACTTCGAGTTAATGATGTATGGTTCAGATGTTGTCTCCGTGTGATAATGAAGTCCAGCTGATGCCAATGGCTGGATCTTGGATGTTTCCATGTGACCTTATGCATCTCTTTTGTTTTAAAAAATGAGTTTGTAATACATAGGTCATTTCTAGTGCAATGCTCCAGCAGCCTTTGCCCATTATCATTCATGCGACCGATGTTGTATTTTCCAAGGCACACTGACCATGAACTCGAGTCCTTGCCCACACGAGCATTGAAATCACCGAGCATATAAATGTAGTCGGATTTTGGAACTGCCTTGATCGCAGAGTCTAGCTGCTCATAGAACGCATCCTTCACATCATCAGAGGAAGCGAGTGTCGGTGCATATGCAGTGAGAATGGTGGCAAATCCACAAGAGGTTGCCAAGCGCAGTGATAATAATCTTTCATTACCTCCAGCTGGGATATCAATCATTCCCAGTAGCGAATTCTTCACTGCAAAGCCCACACCGTGTTGCCTTTTTTCTGCCTGCCCTCTTCCCTTCCAAAAAAAGGTGTAATTGTTTTCCCTGAGTGACCCTTCCTCAGCGAGGCGAGTCTCCTGCAGGCCAGCAATATCAATGTTAAGACGATTGAGTTCAGTATCAATCACAGCCGTTTTTCTCACATCGTCAATATTTGTCAAGTCAGTGGAAAATCCTGGACACATGGTTCTCACGTTCCAGGTTGCAAGCCGTAGCTTGAGGTTTCTATTCTTTTTATTAGTACCTGGTGCATTGGTTTTACAGCCTGCGATTCAGATTTTGTCCTAGCCTCAAGCTGAGTATACAAGGAAATACAAAACAAATTCAACATAGAAGAATACAATAGATTCGATATATTGTCTGATCTAGAGATATTATTCCAGGATGTGAATGATCAATGGGAAATGTTAAAGAATTCAATCAGTTTGGCTGCAGAAACAACTATTCCAAAATTAAAGAAGGTGGGTCGTAAGAAATGGATGACTGAAGAAATTTTACACCTATGGAAACAAGAAGACTCAAAAAAAATAATCCTGCCAAATATGAAGAAATTCACAGACAAGTCAGAATATTATGTAGGAAGGCAAAGGAATCATGGCTTGAGGAAAAGTGCTTAGAAATTGAAAAACAACACAACAGTCAAAATACCAAATTAGTGCACACAAGAATTCAGGAACTTACTAATAAAAGAACAAGTACATCAACAGGCTGTCTAAAAACTAAATATGGCAAAATCATAATAGAAAAAGATCAGATTCTACATGTATGACAGATTATATGAAAAACCTGTATAATGATAACAGAGAGGAACAGTATGATATTAGATTCAATAATGAAGGACCGCCAATTTTAAAGATGGAGGTTCAAAATGTTCTTAAGCATATGAAAGCTGGCAAGTCCCCCGGTGCAGATAACATCACAACAGAAATGATTGAAGCTTTAGAAGAATTTGGATTAGAGCAAGTCACCAGACTGCTGAACACATTATATGATACTGGAGATATACCTTCTGAATTATGTAATTCTGTATTTATTGCAATCCCAAAGAAATCAGGAACCTTGGAATGTGATCAACATAGAACAATTAGTATAATGAGTCACATCACAAAGATTTTGTTACGAATTATCATGCAAAGAGTGAGGAAGAAAATACAACCTGAAATAGGGGAAGAACAATGTGGGTTTGTAGAAGGAAAGGGTACAGTAAATGCTGTGTATATGCAGCGAACAGTTATTGAACGTGCTATAGAAGTAAACAAGGATATACATCTTTGATTTATTGACTACACAAAGGCTTTTGATAGAGTTAGACATGTCAACATGGTGGATATGCTTGCAGATCTACAAATTGATGGGAAAGACATTAGACTTATAAAAAACATATATTGGAAACAACTAGCTGCCATAAGAATTGTTAATGAAGTGGGACAATATCAACCTGTTAAGAGAGGTGTTAGGCAGGGATGTGTAATGTCTCCAGTTCTTTTTTCCCTATATAGTGAAAATATTTTCAGAAATGTAGAAGATATAAATGGAATCAGCATTGGTGGAAGAAACATCAATAACATTATATATGCAGATGATACAGTAATGATTGCAGACAATGCACAGAATCTGCAGCAATTAGTAAACGCGGTTGTTGTACACAGTGAGCAGCTGGGGTTAGAATTAAATTGTAAGAAGACACAGGTTATGGTCGTCACTAGGAAGAACGAAGCACCACAATGTAATATACAAGTAAATGGGAATATTCTGCAACAAGTGAATCGATACAATTATCTTGGAACATTCATAACATCTGATGGGAGATGCCTTGAAGAGATTAGAACAAGAATCGCCATGGCAAAAGTAGCCTTTAGCAAGATGAAAGACATTCTGACCAATAAAAAGATGTCAACTGAAACGAGAAAAAGAGTGTTGATGGGATACATAGAGCCTGTTCTTCTGTATGGATGTGAAACTTGGACAATGTGCAGTCAAGCTGAAAAACACCTGATGGCTGCAGAAATGTGGTTTCTGAGGAAAATGC
The DNA here is from genome assembly GCA_963921405.1 of Cepaea hortensis. Taxonomy (NCBI): domain Eukaryota; kingdom Metazoa; phylum Mollusca; class Gastropoda; order Stylommatophora; family Helicidae; genus Cepaea; species Cepaea hortensis. The sequence goes on from OY992876.1 coordinate 189,445,369, forward strand.
AAAGAATACCATGGACAGACAGAAAAACCAATGACCAAGTACTACATGAGACAAATGAAAATCGTAGACTGATTAGAGAAATTAGACGAAGACAGTCAACATTTTTTGGACATGTTATGAGAAGAAATGGATTGGAGAACTTATTGACAACTGGCAAGATCGACGGGAACAGGCCACGAGGAAGACCGAGAGGAAAATACCTGGATGGCTTGGCCACATGGCATGGACGAGACAGGAACACTGAGCTGATCCACGACTCCGGTGATCGAGTGAAATGGCGAGTCATGACCGCCCACGCTTTCCGGCATGGCACATGATTGATTGATTTTGGTTGAGGATAAAAAAATTAGTCAAACTCACTTTTCGGCTTTCCTTCTACAATTCCTGCTACTTCACATACAGCAGATAATTCAGAAGAAAGATTTGAATACTTGATGAATGAAATAACAGTTGGAACAACAGACTCTGAAAAAGCGATCCAATCATTGGCCCATTTATTGGTATCCACATCCCCTTTCTTCTTAATAACAACTGACTTGACCATGTCTTCTATTTTGGCTTTAATGTCAACTCCAATAAGGAATTCTGCAGTAACTGCCAGAGAACTGTCGCAATATGGCCAAAGTTTTTCTCCAATAATTTCATGAAAGTTCTGACAATATTTCTTCACCATGCTGCTGGAAGTTTCTTCGTCAATATCAACAATAACTTTGTACAACTGATAGTCTAGGAGGAAGTATAACAGCAAAATTAAATTAGATGTAGCACCATCAATTTCTAGTTTGCCAAAATAGGCTTTGAATTTCTCATGTATGTACAGCATTTCTTTAATCTGAGCAATATTCGGAATGTGGCTTAAGAATTCTTCATCATCTTCATTAAAGTAATGCGAGTAATATTTTTAATGGGCATTAATACGTTGATAATATGATCGCCATTCACGTGTTACAGATTTTGTTGGTATGGAAAATGGCAGCTGTAGTGCCTTTGCCTGACGTGTATTGAAATATGTTTCAATAAATGAAAGTTGATCCATGAACTGATCCAATTCAGAAATCACGCCTCTGCTGAAGCTATCAGTAATGCATGTTGATAACCTGTGCTCAGTACAACCAGATCGGTGCATTTCCGTATCGGTATCAAACCGTCCATCAAATGCTGCCGTCATGCTTGCTGCATTATCAGTACACACAAACAATGAACTGGAGAATGCGGTTGATTCGGCAAGAAATTCACGTGCAAAAAAACTGTACGTAAATTGTGCAGTATGGGATTGATTACTATCAATGTTTATTAGAGACAGAGGAAAAGTAATCCATTCCCAATTTTGATCTAGTCCACGTGCAATAAATCCCCCATATGGCAAAAGATATGTTTGTCTTGCAGACCAAAAGTCAACTATTCCCGAAATTACACATTCTGGATCTTGTGCCATATTTTGAAACAATTTTTGAAACTGCAGTTTGGCAAATTTTCCTTGCGCCAAAATAGAACGAGTCCCTATTTTCCGTGATATAGTGTAATTATATACCTTGTTTGAAGCGTGGCGGTCTCTATGGCTAAGGGCTTGCGAATGCGGTTTGTGAGCCCGTATACCCGGGTTCGAAACACAGCGGTGCTGGTTTTTTTCGAAAAGGTATAGGAGCCGGTCGTTCAGAAAGCTATGGAAACTACTGAACGTAAAATTTACCCAGGAATCACGACCAGCGAAAATGCTGGGGTTTGCTGCTACGTCCTGTGAAGGACATGCAACTTAATTTAATTTTAAAGCGTGAGTAGATCTTGCAGCAAAGTTAGCAGCATATAACATGTCACATCCTGCTGAAATGGATACTGTTGGATGTGATGTAATTCGTTCAACAACTGTTTTTTGCCACTCATTTGACAATGTTGGTGGTGGTTTTGTTACTTCCCGCTGCTTGGCGCGCATTTATTAATTTATCCGGTGTCCCACCACGATATAAAGAATTGATACAAATGTATAAAGAGAAAAAGAAGGATACAAGGCTTTAAAAGGGTAAAAAATAAAACAAATTAAGGGTAGCTCTGACGTAGATCAAGCTGCTATGACATGGCTACTGTCCCATGTGTTCCAAGGGAAATACAAATGTGTGCTGTCCCATCCCATCCCATCCCATGGGACGTTTCCCATGGGATTCCCATGTAAATCCCATTCCCATGGACAATCCTGATTATAACGCAATGACAACATTTCGGCGATATATAAGCCTATGGCCTATACGAAAAGTCGCTTAAGACGATTCATCATCACATGGTTAAATTTTATTAGACTAAATTTTCGTCTTTATTGATTAAGAAACAGTCCATTACTCACATTTCTATGTTGCCACAGGAAAGATGCATATTCTCAAAACTCTTGCTTTGTTTGTCGAAGTTGTGCTATAGACTCTTTATACTGTTTAATCTATGCATTGCTATGGCCAGTCTACGGCATACTACTTTTGAATAACTGTTGATTATGGAGCCAAGATATTCAGAATTTGTGACATTGTCAATCTCTTCATTGTGGGCAGGTTTTGAAATAAGAAATTTAGCATAGGAAGTAGCATATTTGACCTTATTTCCGATTGTTGTGTGATTTTTAACATGCGCACTGTGCACTCGGGACCTTATAGTTTTTTCCCCCTTATCGAAGAACTCTAACTTTTAGATGCACAACTCCACAATAATGTAGAGATATTATTAATGAATTGCATACGATCCTAAGATTTCGTATTTTGTTGAAATCATCTTGATTCATGCCAACACTTCTCAATTTTGAGGCAGCCACCGTATCTCCAAAACTACTCTCCCCCCTCCCACACTTTTCATTCTTAAATGAATATTTTATACTAAAAGCAATGCAGTTGGTCAAGTATATTTTCTCACATGAAAGCAGGTGATACTGTTCATCCGCGCATAGATTTTTGCAGAACATCGCTCTCATGACGATCCTGTGCCGGTTCTCCAGCTTCATTGGTTTTCATGCCAAAGTGTTTGCAATAACTTTTGTCCTGTATTTCGAACGCGGGTAAGCGGGATTAAGGGCCGCGTTCGTAATACCATCGCCATGGAGACCGGCTCACTCGCCAAGCCTTCCCTTTTCTGCCATTACTGTTCTTTCCAAACCATCGTGGCGGTTAATATGAACAAAGTATTTCAATTTCCGAGACATGTTGCTCTCTATGGGCTAGTTTTGTTTTCGATGTTCAGATCTTGCAGAATGTCATCTTCTTCTTATTAGTTCAGGATATTATAAGAACTATTCGGCAGCATTTAAATTAATACAAGTGAATTCGTAATCTATATGGTATCGATTTGTTCAAACACAGAGCGAAGTCGTGTTGCATATGTCAGTAAAACAGAAAAGAGTAATTATCCTGGTTGTATCCTTTTACATCAGGAGTCACCAAACTATGGCCCGCGGGCCGGATCCGCCCGCGACGTCATTTCATCCGGCCCGCCGACGGTTCTCGAACTTTCTTGACATAACGTATGGAACACGAGACGTTGTGATACAACTTAAATGTAAATATTATGTTTAGAATAATATGAGATCTTCACACGAGCGAAAACCTCCTGGTTGCCATGTGTCTTAAATTTACTATTTTCATTTATAAATTATTGTATGTAGATTTTCTTGTTTATTGTAATGTTTGCTTATTTCGCGCCAACCCAAGTCCTTCCCCGGCTAGTGGTAGCGCCGCCTACACTCTGACGTTACTTGGCAACACACACACAAACACACACAAACACACACACACACACACACACACACACACGGCCAGATGTTTCTGGCTGTCAACACAGGTCCGATGTTCCAGAAATATTTACTTCTTTTTGCCAGTCATCCATTTTATAGGTATGTGACGAGGATTTCTTTGCTTGACAGTAAAATATAAGTGAACTACAAGTGTGAATAGAGGCAATAAAGTAACTAACATAGCATACAAATGCCATAAAAACCCCGTGTTATTAGGAAAATATTAACCTCAACTCAGAAGAGGTGTTCATTTGTCAAGGTGTTCATTGAGCTGGTCTCTGTGACAGTGTTTTTCAACTTTTCTTCTGGAGCAGATCCTTACGTAAATGTTTACGTTGCCAAAGGAACTCTGTGCGATGATCCCAGTGTCTGCCCTACTTTATGTAATAAACCAGATGGGTAGACATGGTGCATTTAGGCGATTTCGGTCTGTATTGGCGGAACCCCTGGCAGCCACTCGCGGAGCCCCGGTTGAAAAACACTGCTCTAGACTATTTATTTAGGCAGGCCCTATTTATATATTTTGCAATTCGTATTATGAGATATATTCTATTACCGAAAGTACCTATAAACTTTATATGTACCTTTGGTGAGCCGTAGCGTCACCAATGACCCCTAGTCCTCTGTTTGTCTTCTGTTTCAATGCGATTTTAATTATGTTTCTAATTCAATGTCTTTTTTTTTTTTTTTTTTTTCATATCACGTGCACATCACCTTTCATTATGGATACTAAAAACAGAAAAGTGGACGCCGAGTGTAGCATTTTCAATGAAAAACGGGGAGTAAAGTACTTCTTTGTGGAAACAAAGGACCAGAAAACCAGTTGTATAATATGCAGCGAAAGTGTTGCCGTTTTGAAAGAGTACAATCTTCAGCGTCACTACGAAACAAAACATCTATCAACATATTCAAAGTTTTCTGGAAAGTTACGCTCGGAGAAATATGAGTCCATGGAACGTGGTTTAGAAACACAAAGAAATCTCTCACGAGAAAGTTTGCTGAAAATGAATCTGTCACTCGTACAAGTTACACAACAGTGCACACGATGGCAAAACGAGGAAAAACATTTACTGATGACAACTTCATCAAAGAGTGTATGAAGGAAGCAGCAAATGATTTGTGTCAAGAGAAAGCCGATTTGTTTGGAACTATCAGCCTTTCGGCAAGTTCAGTTGTGCGAAGAACAGAAGAATTTGGAAAGAACATAGTGCTACAGATACGCCTGAAAACTAGGAACCTGTTGTGGTATTCTATAGCGCTGCATGAGTCTACTGACCTCTAGAGTACGTCACAACGTTTCGTATTCATTCGCGGTGTCAATTGTGACTTTAGATAACGGAGAAGTTGGCACCCGTTTGCAGCATGCATGGAACAACAACCAGATAAGACAATTTAATAGAAGAGCAAAAAGTTTTGCAAGACTATAACCTTCAGTGGAATCAGCTTTGAGGTGTTACAGTTGATGGAGGAAAAAAACATGACTGGAGTGAGGAAGGGTCTGATAGGGCAGATGAGGGCTCAGATGGAAGATTTGCAAATTTCGGGCTCTCTGTTCATACACTGCATCATATATCAGCAATCAATCTGTGGGAAAGACTTAACTATTTCTTGTGTACTTAAACCAGTCATTTCTGCTGTGAACTTCACCCGAGAACATGCACTCAATCACCGTCAGTTCCAGGCTTTTCTTGAAGAAATTCTTTCTGAATTATGTGACTAGCCTTATCACACATCAGTGAGGTGGCTAAGCTGCGGTAAAGTCCTGTTTCTTTTTTACAAGCTCCAAAACGAAATAGATGTTTTCCTCACTTAAAAATAGAGCTGATCCAAAGCTGTCAGATCCTACCTGGCTGTCAAAGATGTCATTTTTGGTTGACATCACATTCCACACGAATGAACGGAATTTGAAACTTAGGGGAAAGGATAACCTCGTCTGTGATCTCTACAGAATCATCAAAGGATTTCAGAGAAAGCTGTCATTGGTTGAAGGACATCTGGAAGCAGAAAAGTTTTTCTAATTTTCACGGTTTCAAAGAGTTTTGCGCTACAATCGCCGAAGATGTCGACCTCTATTTTCCGGGGAAAAAAATATTCGTGACTTGAAGAAGCAGTTTTTGGAGACATTTTCAGATCTTGACAGAATTGAGAGAGACATTCTTATATTCCAGAATCCGTTTGATTGTAAACTTGATGATGTGCCAGTTGAACTACAGTTGGAACATTGATTTGCAAGCAAATGACTTGTTGAAAGAGAAGAACAGAGAAGGAAAACTTGTTTAATCTTACCGCTGCTTACTTGATGTTGAGTTTCCGAAACTGAAGAAATTTGCCGCTGGTATGGCAATAGTGCTGGAACAACTTATGTCTGTGAGCAAACATGTTACAAAATGAAGTATGTGAAGTCAGCACATCGAACGAGATTGACAGATGAACATTTGAAAGCAATTCTGTTGATTGGACGCAGCAATTCCAAACCAAACATTGATGATATCTTGAAAGCTAAATATCAGTTTCACAAATCTCACTAACCCTTTTCGCTGTTTTGCTTGTGAGATTCGGATATGTGTACACTAGGTCTGATGTAACTATCTTTTTGCTAACGTCGCCATCTTTGATAACTTATTTTAGTAAAGAAATATGCTGGTTGTCTTTGTTTTTTGTGCTTGCACGACATTAACCCATGATTAACTTAGTTTTTCGTCTTTTTCCCTAGAGCTTTCATTCTGGCTTGCAAGTATTGTTAAAGTTAGTTGCATATCCTTTACATGACGTTTGCAGTCAACACCAGCATTTTTTGCTGTTGTTGATGTCTTGGTAAGTTTACGTTCAGTAGTTTGCCATTGCTTTCTGAACGACTGGCACTCATACCATAAAGTAAAATAACCAGCTCAACGCGGTCTGCTGCCAAATCGCGCGCAGGTGTGTTTTAGTTTCCCATTTGATCGCTTCTTTATGGGTACAATCTCTCACATTTGGGAGTTTCTAATCATCAGACCAGAGCATGGGTTAGGTAAGACTGCCGTTCGTACTTTACCTTCAAAGTATGGGGATGTTATTGTGACCCATGCACTCTTATATCTCTCTAGGGTACATCCGAAAGTTCTGCACGTAACACTCTTGCCTGTATAGTCTTTCGTCTTTATTAGTTTTTGGTCTACCCATATAATGGACGCCCCCGTGTCCCTGACACATGTTGTTGCCGATTCATTCACCCATGCTTGATGAACTTTCAGGGTACTATTCTGGATGTTGACTGCGTTGGCTTCTTGTATTGGTATATTATGGCCACATGCCAGGTTACCGTCTTCGTGAAATTGTTTGCAAATGTCACATTGTCTGTCATTGGGGAATTCTCTAATATGGCCGCATTCGTGTCTTAAACTTAATCTGCTTCACTACTGGTAAATATGTAAGCTGTATTGGCGTTTTTCCATGTTTTCTCATTTTACAAACTTAGAAATATGCCCGTAAGAATTACAGAAGAAACATATAACACTATTCCTGTAGGCAGTATACTTGCTGACCTTCTTTGATGTTAAATTCTTGAGATATGTGTCGTAATTGGGATTCTTATCGCACATATCCAGTGAACCATGGTGCAGTCTACAATGTGGACATTGCATTAAGTAACCATTTCCAGGTCCATCTGGTTCTCTGTGTGGGTTACCTCTACATCTGTATTGCTGACCATATTGTGAGAATTTGTTTGGTCTACTGTGGTATCTTTGATTGGGCAATCTCGCACTAGCACCTATAACTAACTCAGGTTGAGCTCCTTCATCGAAAATATTCCTATGTGCATTATAACATGCCTCACCTTTGGATTCCATTTCTGGGACTGACGCGCACTTGTTTTCCACAAGAAATTTAGACATTGTTTACGGTATTTAGGAAAGTAATTTGTCTCTCAGCATGTGATCATGGAGTTTATCAAAATCAGCACCGACATCGGCTGACTGAAGCCACTTGTCAAAAAGGGAAGTTGTTTCTGCCACATAGCCCAAAAAAGTCTGGTTTGCCTTTGGTGCCAGAGTTTTAAATTTCGTTCGTAAGCCAGCTTGATGTAAAGAAAAATGTGACAAAACTCTGACTCTAACATAGGTGTGGTTGGTTCGCATGCTTCCCGGAATGACCTCTACGACCTTCAAAGGTTCAGGAGCCAAATGACGGTGAAAAAGTATCGGAAACTCTTCGGTTAGTACTTTATAATATTTCATTAGCACCTCAAAATTAGTTATCCATACTGAAATAGAATCGCCTTGTGTAAAAATTTCTGATAAGACCGTGGTACCGTTTAATGGGATCTACCGATTTCGCTTGAGCTATTTCGGCCTCCTTGTCTTTCTCAAGAGACTTTACCTTTAAGTTCCCTTCTATCTCTTTGTCCTTCATTACTAACTCGACTGCAAGTTTATCTTTCTCAAATGCAACCCTCCCCCTTTCTGCTGTCAGTTTTTCCATTTATATTGCAAGCTCTCTTTTTTTTTTTTTTTCTTTCTCTGTTGCTAGATTTTCTTTTTCTAAAGCTGCTTGTAATTCTCTAACTTCTTTTTCACGAGCTGCTTGTCATTCTGTAGCTTCTTTTTCTCGGGCTGCTTATAATTCTCTAGCCTCTTTGGCCTCTGCTCTTTCTTCTCGTTGCTGTGCCTGGAATCCTTTAATTCTTGTTTGGCCCATGCCATAAGTTTGTGGCCAGGCAAGCCACCCCTTTCTCCCATAGCCATACAATATTGCAACGACGCCATGGTGAAATAATATGCTGTAAAAGTAACTGCTGAAATGCAATATGTATGTCAGGCTGAAAAACATCTGATGGCTGTAGAGATGTGGTTTCTGAGGAAAATGCAAAGAATACCATGGACAGCCAGAGAGACCAATGAACAAGTCCTTCAAGAAACAAATGAAGATCGTAAATTGATTAGAGAAATTAGACGTAGACAGTCAAAATTTTTTGGGCATGTTATGAGAAGAAATGGATTGGAGAATTTGGTGACAACTGGTAAGATCGAGGGGAACAGACCAAGGGGAAGACCTAGAAGCAAGTACCTGGATGGCTTGGCCTTGTGGCATGGTCGAGACAGAAACACGGAGCTGATCCACGACTCTGGTGATCGAGTGAGATGGCAGAACATGACCGCCCACGCTTACCGGCATGGCACATGATGGATAGATTGATGTCTGTGATGATAGATCGTGTGGATGATTAAAAGTTTGAGTGTTAATGGTGTGCAGACTGATTAAGTAGAATGACAATGTGACTTACCAATGCTATGAGGCGGTGTTCCAGACCGAAGATGTCCCAAGTCTGACGATGAAGATACTAATCCGCCTTATTATAATAATGTTCTGTCCGCGCCAATGTGTTGTTGCCATATGTAAAAAAAAAAAAAAAATCACACCACCGGCCACACGAAAACTCCTACCAGAGATATAAACTAAATTCAACGCAGACGAACATATTTATTTACATAAAGAGAAACACTGATGACGTATAGTAACAATAGATAAGGACTATTACAAGACGACACAGGTTCTAGATAGCAGTGAGGTCGTGACAATAATATATAAGCAACGATCTGTCCGCTGTTAGCACCGAACGTACCTTTGTACCGAAAAAAAAAATTATCTGGCACAAACATAGCCCTTCCAACCGCCCGCACACTTACGACGCAAACAAACAGGCCATGGAGAGAGGTTCCGCATAAACTACTTCTAAACCACCGAACAGAACGCACATAAATATCAACAGACAATTTGACTTGCCCAATCTTCTGGTCCGGTGTAGAACGATGATCCGGTGTTCTCTCCTGACTTCAGAAGACTCTGATTATGACGGTATGTATTCTAATAAATTTTGATACTTTTCTTCAAAATCAATTAGTGTCCCACATCTGCGGATCTAGTTGCACAAGTTTACTACTTCATGGGCATAAACTCCACTTGTGACGAAAATCTGTGACATCTTCGCTGACTATAATATAAAACTTAAGTGATCCGAGGCCCGTTTCACTATATTGGCCGCTTAATAATGGGCCATCTCCGCTGGTATCACGGTGATCCCCAGGGCAAAGTCTTGTCCCTCATACTTCTTCTAATTTTCATCAATGATCTTGTTGCTAATCTACCACATGGAATTAAAGCAGCATTGTATGCTGATGACCTGGCTCTATGGAGCACAAATGAACATGTATCAGTGGCCACCAGATTGCTACAAAGTGCTGTAGATGTATTTGTTGCATGGGCACATAGATAGTGTATCAGCATAAACCTGACAAGTGCAATACCACTCTATTTACCCTCTCTCCAAAACAAGGCAGGGATCATCCATATAAATGGAATACACCTTAGCGAAGATAAAGAACCAGAATACCTTGGAGTAACATTTGATGACAGGGTGACATAGAGAAAACACATCAGCAAACCCATAGCAAAAGCCGGAAGGAAAATAGCCATCCTGAGAAAGCTATGTGGAACCACTTGGGGAGCTAGTGGGAAAATACAAAGTTTATCAACAGAGCATACGACCACACCTTGAATACGGGTCAACTGAGTGGTTTTCAGCATAAAAAACCACACTACAAGAGCTGGAAAAGGTGCAAAATCAAGCATTTAGAGTCACCACGGGAGGGATGAGATCAACCCCTATAGTGGAGATGGAGAAGATGGCGAGGAAACAAGCAGTGAGAGAACGCAGAGATACGAAAACGCTAATACAAGCAGAAAAGTTCCTCAGCTTGCCAGGCCACCCTATGAAGAACAGATTTGAAAACTTGGCTAAGGGGCGGTTGAAATGAAACAGTTGTACCCACCAGGCCAAACGACTCTGCAGAGAAACCACCGATCTGCCCACAGTTGGTATCCCCCTGACAACTATTCCAGAGCGAACTCCATGGACAGATGAACATAGACTATTACTACAAGTCCAGAAAAAAGTGAGAGGAATATTTGACAAGGTATGCATATGCGTATGCATATAAACTAACGCATGCATTATGCTATTATGTTAAATATCATTATATGTCTAAGTTTAATTAATATATTTTATGTGTATTGGGTGTTTGATATATTGATTTGTCATATGCAAACATACCAATATGAAGTGTTATGCTATTGAGCGCGCATTGGCACCTTGCATATTGATAGCATTTGTAGTAGAGGTGTAATGGTACAGACATTACCCACAATGGGTATAGGGTATATGGTGCTGAACCCTTTCAGTGTATTTTAGGCAAGCGTTCACGGTAATTAGCGAAAGCCTGGCACAGATAATTGTCACGGCTTGTAAGCCCGGATTATCAGGTACTATTATAATACCATTACCGACCATGTAATCTGCTAACCCAATTGTTGGATGGCACTCACCGTGAGGAACCGAATGTCGGTATTAGCGACATGGACATAGGACGGCACAAATGTAATAATTACAGGAGTGTGAGACAATTGAAAAGTCCTTCCTAGACGAGACTGTAGAACAAAGATATGGAGGGAGGAGGATGGTGGACGCAGTAGAGCTGGAAGATACACTTGGCGAGACTGGCTATTGTATAGCGGTGTGATAGGATGTATGTATTACTTAGGATTGTACGGATGTAGAACTAGATATAACACATTCTTGACCATTTCTTTCAAGCTCTCAATAAGAGCACCTATGTATAGATCTTAAGACTAGGTAGTGTCAGGACTGACAGGCGTCAGAATACCAGCAAGCTGCTTCTACTGGAGAGTGGAGATCTGACCATAGCTGCTTAGCTGATCTGGACCACAGAACCAGATAGGAGACAAGTAAAATTGAAGTTATGTAATGTTTGTCATCACTATCAATATGTAATATGAATTCACCATCATCATCATGATAATCATCCATGACTAATGATAGACAATAAATGTTGTAGTTTGTTTTAACTCATAGTTCAGTTGTTATACTTTTAATTCCAATTGTGCATACGTGGTGTGTGTGTACATAGGTGGGGGATTACTTAGACACCAAGGAAGGGAGTCAGGGGAGAAAAACCTGCACTGGGATAGTTGTCGATTACTCTTAAATCTAGACTTAAACATCTATCTCTTCTTCTTCCCGCTCCTGGGCGAATATTAAAGTCAGCTGATTTCATCTTGTTACGAGCCACTTGTAAGCTGTACTCTTGATATTCATGGGCTTAATTTGTAGTTCAGCCGTATAGATTCTGTCCTTAGTCAATTTCTGAATATTTGGGGTTGCTCGCCAGTGAATAATACTTTCATCTAGGCGGTGGCGCACCCGACATCTGACAATGTACAGCGCAGAACAGCCACTCTCAGCTTCCTTGATGAAGAATACCCTCAGGACCTTTGGATCCGAGTCTACACAGATGGGTCAGCGCAAAATGCTGTTCGAAATGGAGGAGCAGGAGTGTACATAGAATATCCAAATAATACTAGGGACAAAGCATGAGTACCAACAGAAAAGTACTGCCATAACTATGATGCTGAAATTGAGGCAATCAAGATAGCAACAGAGAAATTACTAAATACCAGCCATGGTACATAACCTGCTATGCTATTGAGAGATGCAAAATCAGTACTCCAGGCACTCCTGTCTGGGAAATTGCCAGTACTAAGGACATTACTTTCTGAACTTAGCAGTCAGCATAAGGTCACCATACAGTGGATACCATCCCACTGTGGAATACCTGGAAACTACAGAGCTGATCGATTAGCTAAGGAAAGAGCAAAAGAAGGCTAGTCTGATGAGCCCTTACATACCACCAAAAGAAAAGAATGATCAAATCAGCCAGAAAGCCACCAAAACCTACTTAAGACGACCACCACGTTATGGCAGACCAAAACAAGTCATTATTCTGCTCCCCAGAACAGGGCACAATAGATTACGCAACCACATTTATACAAAATTCAAGATTGGTGAATCAGCCTTGTGCACATGTGGACTGTTGTCGCAGACAGCAGAGCACATACTCCAAGACTGTCCAAAATACAACATATCTAGGCAAACCATCTGGTATAGAGAGACGATAGTGGAAGATAAACTGAATGGACCGCTGAGTGAACTAAAAAAGACAGTTAAATTCATACAAGAGACAACATTGCAGTTATAGACATATATCACGCGAACGAAAGAAGAAGAATCCACTTGGTGAAGAATTTCCCCTTCTATCTCTATTTCACATTTTGGTGCCTCGTTTTTCTTTGATATCACCATTGTTACTATTTTCGTGATATTCAAGGAGACTCCTGTCATATCATCTGCATATCTTATATTATTAATGCGGTGTCATACGATAATATTGTATACATTTCTCATAATTATTTTCACTATAAAGGGAAAACAGATCTGGAGATATTAATGTCGCATACCTCTCGCACACCTCTCTTGATAGGCAAGTAATGACCTACTTTATAATCAACTTTTATAGCAGCTTATTGTTCCCAATATATGTTTAGAAAGAAATAAGCAAGTCTAAGGCCCCCCCCCCCCTCTTTCCCCAAAAATCTATTTGTAGATGTGCAGAAAACATCATGTCGACATGTTTTACTTTATTGAAAACCTTTGTGTAGTCAATAAAGCAAAGATGTAGGTCTTTGTGTGCTTCTATCAAGCGCTCCATTAATATTCTCAGCGAATTCGTTGTATCCATGCATTCTACAAACCCACGTTGTTATTCCCCTAATTCAGGTTGTATTTCCTTCCTATCTCTTTGCATGATGATTATTAGCAAAATCTTCGTGATATGACTCATTATGCTAATTGTTCGATTTTGATCACATTCCAAAGCTCCTGATTTCTTCGTGATTGCCAGAAATAGATTTACATAAGTCAGGTGGTATATCTCTGGTATCATATGTTGCCTCACAGGATGCCAGGGGCCTATTTAGGAGGTTGTATCAGAGACAAGAAAGGCAGGATCCAGTAAGATGTTACATCGAAGAATATCTACAAGTTTTGTATGAAGACAACAACATCTACAATGCCGCGACATTTAACGAGAATGAAGTCCCTGACGTAGGACTATTCGACTCAGAAGTGTGTGTGTGTGTGGTGGGGGTGGGGTTGTGCTTGTCCATGTGTCAAAAGAGTAGACTTGTTTCTTCAGCGAGTCTCTTTCGTCATTTAGAGGCGTCACGTTCGAATACGGTATGATGACTATAAATTTCAATCTATATATTGCATGGTATGTCCTCTAAACTCTACTTCTTTCCTCTACTTTTATGAATGTCAATCAATAGCTGTGAATTTATTTCGCATTAGCTACGTATGTGGTGTTGCCAGAGAAACACGCCATCGGCAAACGTCATTAAAGCAAAATGGCGCAAGCCGTAGCGAAAATATTTGCAAAGTAACAGTGATTTTAATCTCCTTCACATAGCTGTCTTGCTGACGTGTATTTATTAAGTATTGACCCTTATTCAAGCGTATGTTACGATATGCGTAAATACTTACGTCTTAATACATTAGAATTGTTTCATCGCAATGAATAAAGAAGAACTAGATATAATCCTTTTCGGATTTTTGTTTCTGGCGATTGGAGGTAGGGAATCTTTTAATCAGATTTTATATCTATAATTTCTCTGCATTGTGTCATATCCGTACACAAGAACAATAGAAACAACAACAGCAACAACAATAACAACAACAACGCCCACTTCTATTACACATACTATTAGTACTACCACGCCGACCACCACCACACTACTACTACTACTACTACTACTACTACTACTACTACTACTACTACTACTACTACTACTACTACTACTACTACTACTACTACTACTACTACTACTACTACTACTACTACTACTACTACTACTACTACTACTACTACTTTCTCATTTTTCTCTTCCCCATTTTTTCCCTTCCATTCCTCCCCCCCCCCTTTCTGCCGCTAGCGCTGCTGCTGCTGCTTCTCCTCCTCCTTCTTCTGTGAGTTCTTAGTATGGAGCAGCCGTTGGCGATCATGACTCTTAGGTCCTTTCAGCCATCTAAAGTTGTCATGAAATTGCCGTTGCTGGTATTGTTATCCTGTCCCAGCTATTTATTTCCCGTCTTTACATGTTTCCTCTTGCTTAAAATTGTCCAACATAAAGTTACTTACTCTATTACACATCTTCTGTTGCTGTGTACACTAAATTTCATTTGCATGCAACAGTCAATGCTCAGGTGTTTTCTTCTCTGTTCACAACATTATCAACATTCTTGTTTTTTTAAAGCCGCCTATCCTCGCCTGTCAGCTTCAGTGTGTTCATCTCTTTGTTGTACCCATGACGATTACTTCTAGGGTTCTCTATCTTGGTTATACTGTTCACATACTTCCTTGTTTAGTAGGTATATTTACTTCTACTACGTTCGTCAGAAATTGTTGTTTTTCGGGGTAGTTGCGTTGTGCCTGTTTACAACAGAACAACGATATTTGCGCCTTTCGGCTGACACATCCGACCTTTTCTGGCATGTGTTGACCGGGCTAGCCTTCCGGGTCCTCTACTGACAATGTTATTGCTGTTTATGTCATATATTACACAATTGCCGGCTCTCATCTCATCTCATCTCATCATGTTCCTCTTGTACCTTGCGATGTCGAGGTGAAGTATAAACATCGTGAGAGTGCCCGATTATGGGCTTCATATATCGATATTCCCATGGACTCTGCTATTCCCTCCGTCCAACGTTTACGTGGTCGGCCTCTTCCTCTGTTTCCATCTGGTCTGTACATCATTGCTTGTTGTGATATGCTGTTGACTGGTAACCTACTTGCATGGCCAAACCATATGACTTGCTGCTTTCTAATAAAATCTAGTGCTGCTATAACGCCCACTTTAGTCCTGATTTCTTCATTTCTGATCTTATCTCTTCTTGATACGTTGAGTATTCTTCTCAGGAACGTCATTTCTGTTGTGATTTTTTGTTTCTCTTTTTCTGTCATTGTCCAGGCATGGCATTGGTAGCATAGAGTTGGTAGGAAGATTGTGTTGTAAAGTGCTTTCTTAGTAGTTATTAATACATGTTTGGTCTTTAGTATTGGTGCCATTTGTCCAATGAGTTGATTTGCCTTATTGCACCCATCTATTTAGATCTAGTCTTTGATCTGCCATTTGATGATATTATACTTCCTAGGTACTTGAAACTCTTTACTTGTTTCAAGGGATGTTCGTTTAGGTGAATTGTTGTTGTTTGTTCTTCTTTAGTTATAGTCATAACCTATGTTTTGCTTGTGCTAATTTTCATGTTATGTTCCCTATACATTTGGTTTAGACTATTCATGAGGTCTTGTAATTCAGCTCTCTTGTGAAGGAATTACGAACGCAATTCGCAATCTTGCATATCCCGTTCGAAACACAGCTACTGGGTGTTTGGCAGTAGACAGCCTTGCGCTCGTTTTCAACAATGATATGAGTGCTAATCGTTCAGAAAGCAATGACTGACAATGAACCACTGAACGTAAAATTGCCGAGAAATCACAAAAAGCCAAAAGATTCTGGGTTTGAACGTGACGTCTTGTAAAGGATATGGAACTAACTTTAAAAATAAATATTACATAACGATAGCGGAAATCTCAAAGTATATACTTTCGTATGAGTTTCAAGTAATGGGCCTTCACATATACTAAATCACACATTATGATTTTGTGTGAAAAGTCATTTTTCTCGTCGCCAGTACTTCCCAAACAATCTCTGAAAGCCAATAATCGAGGCTGGTGGATCTAAACTGTTTACAAAAAAAAAAAAAGAAAAGAAAAAAAAAACTTAAGGGCCCTTGTAAACTCCCCAGGCGTCTTGGGCATATCGGGGCATACTCTTATCTATATAGAGCAAACGTCACAAACTGGGTGATGTGGTCGGCATCACACAGGCCGCTTGTACTTCCCGAGACATGTCCTGGTACCTGTTTGAACAGATTCAGTGCCAAACAAAACTGAGGTTTGGAGCAAACACAAATGGATGGTGGAAAATGGGAAGTAGGGTGTGTCACAGTTATGACCTAAAAGAGGCTGACAGACTGGCAAAAGAGGGCGGACGACTACCACAGCCTGACATAGACATAACCTATAATGAGGCAAAGAGGTTGATAAAAAGCTACTTATAGAACCAAATGGGAATCAGAGCATCCAGGCCATCAGAAGGATGATGCATATTACAAACTCGACAGAAGAGAACAAGTAGCAATCTTCAGACTCCGCACAGGACATAACAGGCTGAAATACCACTTGTTCAATAAACTAAAGATAGGAAATACCGATGAATGTAATTGTAGAACTGGAAAAATGACAGCAAAACATTTGCTGCAGGATTGCCCAACGTATGCAGAACAGAGAAAGATATTTTGGCCCACACCTGCTTCATTTGAGGACAAGCTCTATGGAGATATCAACAAGCTAAAGTTGACCGCAGATTACTTTAACTATATACAGGTTGACATTTAAAGGTGCATGAAGACCCAGAGGCATGAAATGGAATATTGCTTGGATAGCAAATCCATTATGTGGAAAGTCCAAATCGAAAGCTCGCTGTGTGGGCTTCATAAAAGGTGGAAAAGTGTCCTAGTGGCACGAAATGGAATATTGCTTGGATAGCAAATCCATTATGTGGAAAGTCCGAATCAAAAGTCCATTGTGTGGGCTTCATAAAAGGTGGACAAGTGTCCTAGTGGCATGAAATGGAATATTGCTTGGATAGCAAATCCATTACGTGGAAAGTCTGAATCAAAAGCCCACTGTGTGGGCTTCATAAAAGGTGGAAAAGTGTCCTAGTGGCACGAAATGGAATATTGCTTGGATAGCAAATCCATTACATGGAAAGTCCGAATCGAAAGCTCACTGTGTGGATGTTATCTGCAGACTGCATACTTCTGGTTTCCGGAAGAACAGCCTATGGTGAACGGAAGGCCCAATATACGGAAGTGAGGCTAAGCAGCCATGTGCAGGACGTGACGATTCCTTGGGTGAGCCCAGTACCAGAGCGCTATGTATCGGCTCTGCAAGTATGGAAGCCTCCTTGGATGGCGGGGAATGCCCATGGTCTGCCCCTGCCTTCCCTTGAGGGCTGACCAGGATCTTTGGCTGTTCTATATGGACCAGCTGGGGTGGGGGATAACACCACAACAGTGAGAGTCAAACGTCCTAAGAAACCCCCGGGAAGGTTAACCCGGTCAACAAATGCCAGCAGAAGTCGGATGTGTCGGCCTAACGGCGCAAGAACGAAGCTCTGCTGTAAACAGGCACAACGCAATCACATCCGAAAAAAAAAACTCCGGATGAACGAAGAAGAAGAAGAAGAAGACCTAAAAGTTGTTAGTATGGTAGCAGCCATGTTGTATTATACATCAGATTAAAGCAGGATGCTTAGGATAAACTGTACTGTAATGATATTTTATCTGAAACAACATTTTGCAATAACAACATTTCGGCGATATATAATTCCATGTCAGATACAGGAAGTCGCTTAAGACGATTAATTATCCCATGACATTTAATCATTTAAGCTGCATCGACCCGGGAGCCAAGGAGATTTAAAAAGAAAAATGGAAACCATTCTCATGCGGATTTCCATCAGTATTGGATAGACATTCTGCCACTATTCAGGTTTAAACCCGAAACTATGGTTATCAAACCAGCGAACTAATTGCCATGAAACTAAGGCACGTAGATCAGCACGGCCAAATAAATAAGAACGCGTGTTCTTAAACACCCGGTGTGCTGATACCGAGGTAAGGGGTTCATCTCCTATACCTAACAGTTGGACTAAAATGTTAAGCCATCGTCCTTGACTTGGGGACGTAAATTACAAGTACCTCTGAAGTCGGAGTGGGCCAGCCTGATGGCGAGTAACACTGTTAATAGGGAAAGCTAATCCACATGCAAAGTTCAGTCCAACACCACTATAAGTAATGTGTATTGACTACGCTTGAGTTCAAAGCGAGAGAGCGCAAAAAAAAAAATAAAAAAACTAAGGCACATTACCGTACTGTAACAATGATCAGATTGTTTTTTAAATGTTGCATATCCC
Source organism: Cepaea hortensis (assembly GCA_963921405.1). Lineage (NCBI taxonomy): Eukaryota > Metazoa > Mollusca > Gastropoda > Stylommatophora > Helicidae > Cepaea > Cepaea hortensis. The sequence goes on from OY992876.1 coordinate 189,464,126, forward strand.
TTACAGGACGTTGCAGTCAACACCAGCATTCTTCAGCTACTGTTGATATACTAGGCAAGTTTTTACGTTCAGTAGTTTGCCATTGCTTTCTGAACGACAGGCTCACATACCCCCGTAAGTTACCAGCGCGGTGCGAAAAGCTGCCGAATCTCGCACAGTTGTTTCCACCACGTGGGTATACGGGATTACGAACAACGTCGTTAACTTCTTGGCCAGGGAGACGGCATGATCAGATAGCACCTCTAATCTGTACAGTGTGGCCCAGGAAATGTGGCCGAATAATGTGACGCCATGTTATGCAAATACGAGTAATAGGAGTTGTTTTGGCGTCCAGCTTTACTTTAGCTGTAGGTGCACATAATGTTGTATTAGGTGAATTTCATCACATTATCTGAGATCAAACAATTTAACGGAAACTTGCGAAGAGATCACAACAGTAAAAATTGTTGGTGTTGACTGCGACGTCATGTAAAGGATACGCAACTAACTTTTTAAAAATTGAATCTGAGATCAGCAACATTTTTATCCCTGGCTTAATAAATATGAGGGTTAAAAGACAATTGGACGTACAGGGAAATTACCATTAAAGTGTATGGCTGTCGTTTCCTTGAACCGAATTATTTAGCTTAGCTGTGGCGCTGTGGCAAACAGGCAGTGAACGCCTTTTAAAATTCCCCGACATACCGAATGGAGGGTTCGAAATCAGCTGCAGACGATTTGAAAGCAGACCATCTTGCGTTGATGTCTATGGTGTGAGCGTTGGTCTGTCAAAAAGCAATACCATATTTTTTCCTCATATCCCTTTACATGACATTGCAGTCAACACCAGCATTTTTCAGCTGCTATTGATGTCTTGGCAAGTTTTACGTTCAGTAGTTTGCCAATGCTTTCTGAACGACCGGCTCACATACCTCCGTAAGTAACCAGCGCGATGCGAACTGCTGCCAAATCTCGCGCAGCTGTGTTTCGTACGTGGGGATACGGGATTACGAACAACGTCCTTAACTCCTTCGCCGGGGAGACCGGCCTAATGCCATACAAATGAACGTAAAATTAACTAGTAAATCCTAAACAGCCAGAAAATGCTGGGTTTTATTGCGACGTCCTGTAAAGGACACACAACTAACTTCACCTTATGCCTGTGTTGTTTAGTGCTGGCCAGGCAGTTTGTGGTTGCCCGTGGCATCTCCTTACCTGTTCACATATTCATGACACTAGCCGGAGCTCTAATAGGTGAGAGAATCCTAGTTTAAACCGTACCAACAAGATATATCCTTCGTGTAACTAGCTTGTGCCGACTGTTTAACATACGTACATAACCTGAGAATCCTAGTTTAAACCGTACCAACAAGATATATCATTCGTGTAACTAGCTTGTGCCGACTGTTTAACATACGTGTATAACCTGAGAATCTTAGTTTAAACCGTAACCAACAAGATATATCATTCGTGTAACTAGCTTGTGCCGACTGTTTAACATACGTATATAACCTGAGAATCCTAGTGTAAACCGTACCAACAAGATATATCATTCGTGTAACTAGCTTGTGCCGACTGTTTAACATACGTATATAACCTGAGAATCCTAGTGTAAACCGTACCAACAAGATATATCATTCGTGTAACTAGCTTGTGCCGACTGTTTAACATACCTATATAACCTTCACCGTTATTTTCCATTCAACATTCGAAATTAGAGAGCATCTGTTGGATTTACCGCCAGGACATGCTGGTGTGGTGGGAAATGAGAAGGCGGACAGATTGGCTAGGTCAGTGTCTGCATCCCTGGTGGGGTTTTGGTGCATGATAAGGCAGACATGGTAGTGGCCATATGGGATCATGTGTGTAGTGCAAATAAACTGGTAGATCATCACTGTTTGGAGGGAATAGTGCTGCAGGAAGTGATCAGAGGATCGGCCCGACCAGAGGATCGGCCCGACACTCAAAGCTCCGAGGAAAGGCCAGACGGACATATAATTAGACTCATACTGGTATCTTTAGTACAATAACTCATCTCTGACAGTGGCAGATAAGGCTGGGGGGCGTGTGGGAATGTCCCCAGAGCGGTGATGTCGGTTCTTGACTTAACTGAACTCTTCAATTCTTAAAAGTAACTACCTGTCCATCAGCCCGCCCATCCATTCATCAATGTTTACATTTATTAATATATCATATATATTACACGAAATGTGTAGGGAACATTAGTACAAGTAAAACAGAGGTAATGAGATGGTGATGGTGAAAATTAGCACAAGTAAAACAGAGGTAATGACTGTAACTAAAGAAGAAAAAGCAACAACGATTCACCTAAACAAACATCCCTTGAAACAAGTAAAGAGTTTCAAGTACCTAGGAAGTATAATATCATCAAATGGAAAATCAGAAGACGAGATCGAAAATAGATGAAATAAGGCAAACCAACTCATTGGAGAAATGGCACCAATACTAAAGAACAAACACGTATCAATAACTACTAAGAAAACCCTTTACAGCACAATCTTCCTACCAACCCTGTGCTACCAATGCCAAACCTGGACAATGACAGAAAAAGAGAAAAGAAAAATCACAACAACAGAAATGAGATTTCTGAGAAGAATACTCAACATATCAAGAAGAAATAAGATCAGAAATGAAGAAAAATGATGTACAGACCAGAGGGAAGCAGAGGAAGAGGCCGACCACGTAAACGATGGACGCAGGGAATAACAGAGTCCATGGGAATATCGATACCTGAAGCCCATAAGCGGGCACTCTCCCGCTGTTTATATTTCACATCGAAACCGCAAGAGGAACATGATGAGATGAGATGAATATATCAGTAAACCAACCAATCCGTGTTTATAAAGGTATAGAGCAATTCTGGTAGCCAGTGTAGCGTAGTGTCTAGAGTGCTTGCCCGGTGGTCATATGTTCGAATCCCCATCGCGTTGAGTTTAAAAATTGACCAGATCAATGAAGCTTAATATAAGTACCATGAACTTTTCTGAGAAGTAAAGAACGCCGTCGTAATACTGACCACCCTACCCATTAAATACCATTTCGGCTGATAATATGGAGCTAGCACCGTGCACCCAACACGCCTCATAGCATGATACAGCAGTCGAAATGTAAATAGCAAGAATGAAACAATCACAGAATTACAGCAGATTTATAGCCACGGACAAGTTCAATGAAAATATATAAATTAGGACATAGGACAGAAGTTTTGTCTCAGCGATTCTTGATGTTAGTAGACATTAAATTAAAGTGAGTAAACTGCAGGCATTATTATTATTATTATTATTATTATTATTATTATTATTATTATTATTATTATTATTATTATTATTATTGCTCACAAGTAACTAAACTCGGTTGGTACAATAGGACAGTCTGAGAAGATATTACCAATATATTTATATACTCTCTTTTGTCGTCATTATAATATCACCTTTATTACCATAATCATAGCCATATTAGCCAGTATCCCTGGCATAGGGGTTAACGTCTTTCTCCGTAATCCCGCATATTCTCGTGAATAACGTAACCCGTGCGAGAATCGGTTTTGGTTCTCGCCGCGTTGGTAACTTAGGGGTATGTGAGCCGGTCTCTCAGAAAGCAATGGCAAAACTACTGAGCGTAATTTTGCCTAGTACATCAACAGCAGCTGAAAAATGCTGATGTTGACTGCAACGTCCTGTAAGGGATATGCAAAAAAGAAAGTCATTATTATCTTGACAAACACCATTGCGGCCATTGCTATCACTTTATTATACAGGAAGGCCCCGGTTAACGTCGGGGTTGCGTTCTAGGAAAACGCGACTTTAAGTGAAACGACGTATAGCAAAACACTATTTCCCATAGAATTAAATGAAATACAGTGTATTATGTAATGTTTATTTTGATGGTTATTGATGTTTATTGGCTAACAGAGGTGGGTTGGAGTTTGAGTGGTAGAATTATTGGGACGTAGTGCATTAAAACCACGATTGGCTCCAAAACTATCACTAGAACTGCTCTCACCCGCAATCTTAGCTAGATTTTCGTAGATCTTGCTCACAGGCATATTCCAAACAGCCAATAGTGCTTCCATGTTCTCAATAAGAGTACTTCTGGTACGACTGATCTTGGAAGCACTCAAAGGGGTTACGATTTTAGCATCCTCTTTGATTTTGTCAGCTCATCATCTCATCTCATCTCATCATGTTCCTCTTGTACCTTGCGGTGTCGAGGTGAAGTATAAACATCGTGAGAGTGTCCGATTATGGGCTTCATGTATCGATATTCCCATGGACTCTGCTATTCCCTCCGTCCAACGGTTACGTGGTCGGCCTCTTCCTCTGTGTCCATCTGGTCTGTACATGTCAGCACCTGCACGAATTGTTATTACCGTGGTTAGAGGTAAACCATGGACTTTACCGATATCAACAGCCCGACCGCCAGCCTCAGAACGACGTAACACATCAAACATCACCTCAAAAGTATCACCTTTCCTGGTTCTCTTACAACCAGACACACTATCATCACTTACTGTGCGCTTTGAACTCATAATTATGGTTGGTTACAAAATAAAATCCTGGAAAAATGCACAGAACAAAATGTGAAATTGCGACGTTAACGCGGCATAGCAACACAGGTGACGACGTTATAGCGGAACGTAGCGACGTAAAGTGAAGTTATGTTCCATTGTGACAACGACGTTATAGCTAAACGACCTAAACCGAAGCGGCATATAGCAGGGCCTTCCTGTACACAGCTAAAATATCTAGGTTTGTAGTCTTCATGCTGCATATGTAATTTTCACAATTCCTCATCATTTCTTCTGAGTTCCTCTTTTGAGTGGAGCGGCCACATATAACCAGGCACCTCGAAAAGTAAGTGTATCCGACTTCGGCATGCATTTATGTAAAATTGAATTCATCTTGAGAGATTCTATCCAAGGTAACGGGCTCTGTCTACCCGTGGGTTTGTTTTCTTTCCTAACAATTTTGCCATGACAGCGACCTTACAGTCAACTGTTTGCGATGTCCAGTTGCCGTGGAAGTTTTAACGCGAGCAGCTTGCACAATTTGCACACTGCACACATGACCACCTTCTGTTCGCCCTTATCAAAGAGATGAGGGGGACGTATGAAGTTATTAGGTACCAATGATTCTTGAAAATATATCAAGCCATATCATAAGACTGAACTATTTACCTTCTGAGCTTGAGGCGGCGTCTAACCTTACAGCCACGCCAAGCTACGCCTCAACTATTTTCTAAATTTGAAATGACACACTTTCAACTGAACATAGTTCACAGAACACAGCAAACGCGTTGATTGCCAACGTTGCCACTGATGTTTGTAACTATCTTTAATTTCTGTTGCTTAGGAATTGCTTCGACAATACTCCGCTTTGAGATAGACCCGCTGCATTTGAAGATCGTCAGCCCAGAAACGCCGTTCAATATATACATGTGTATCCTGATGTTTGACTGCGCCATCAACACAGAGGTTCATTACTTTAGAATCATAGCCTACCACATGGCCGTGGTTGCCATACCAATGATTGGTGAGTTCAGACACGCTGAGAAAGGGGAGGGGGTGGGTTTGCTAATTGTAATTGTCTGATTCTATACTTATCACGGCATACGGCGAATTGGGTACATGGTGAAAACTCCATATTTCTTAGACCAATTGGAAATGATGGATGGTGTGGTCAATGCCGTCTTTACGTCCTAGAGAATTTCCTGGTACATATTTTAGACAGGATCCACCAGAGAGTCCAGGTCTATGGGCAAACAAATGCCCACCTGGAGCGGGGAGTTCGAATACATGACCACTAGGCTGGTGTCTAGGTGGCATGCTTAAACCTCCGGTACACTGACGGCGGCGTCTGAGGTTCAACTTCTACACCGGTACGATGGACTTCAACATTGACATCCCATGCAGAAGGCAATGGCAAACTACTGATTGTAAAATTGTCTAGAAAATCAAACTGGGGTTGATGGCAACGTCTTGCAAAGGGCATTCAATGTTTTAAAGAATACCAGCGAGCTAACAGACAGCGTACTAGCCTCAGGGCTGGGGAGTCTCTCCCTTTAATTTTGTATGTAATTAATACAGTAAAGGTGCCCCGGTTTACTTACCAATATGGTGGATGTCAGCATGGCCGAATGAATAAGAACGCTCGCTCTTAAACTTTCAGTGTGCTGATGGCGAGGAAGCGGGTTCACCCCTACATCGGTCAGTTGGACTAAGATGTTGATTTCTTGTCCTTGACTTGAGGACGTAAATTACAAGTACATGAGAAGTCGGAGTTGGTTCGCCTGTATACAAGGGGCATTGGTAATGAAGAAAACTAATCCACACGCAAAAATCAGTCCGGTGCAAGAGAAGTAGTGGAACGTGTATGGACCACGTTTGAGTTCCAAGAGAGCGGGGGGAAAAAAGAATACATATATAGTAATGCAAAGGTTCGATGTTACCGTGTTGGACTTCATAAAGATCAAGATTTCTATTCACCTCTTTGCGGGCATTCTGGGCAGCACACGTCTGATTATTGCGTGCTTCCGTGCTAGCACCCTACCTGCCTACCAACCTTCCTACCTACCTACCTACGTGCCTATCAACCTACCTACCTACCTACCTACCCACCCACCCACCTACCCACCCACCCACCTACCTACCTACCTACCTACTACCTACCTACCTACCTACCTACTACCTACCTACCCACCTATCTGGGACAGAAGGGAGCCTCTGTGACGAATTGGTTGGGTCGCCTTTCGAGAGCTCTGATGTTTGTGAATTTGTCATAATAAGGCGGGGTGACAGATCCGTTTGCTTGCCGGATAGTTCCCAGAAAATATGACAATTATCCAGTACTCGGTTTTTTTTCTTGGCCGACCAAAGAAGCATACTGACGTGAAAAGAGAATTCTGGTATTAATGAGGATTGAAGTCCCACTATTGTCCTTGTTATAATGCGCACTAAACACAAGCTATACTGATCTCCAGTACTTGAATGACCATGGTATCAGCTTTCCCTATGGTCAGTAGGTCCTTCATAAAGTGGGCCCTACCAAATACATGGCAATATGTTTAGTATGTTAATGTCCTTTTACCAGCTTTGCGTGCTTGCTTGTGTTTGCTGGCTGTGAACTCCTGCTGTATGTCGGATGAAGACATCCTGTTGTCCAGCATCAGTGTGATGTCATACCGGGCCTGAGGTTTGCGTGAGTATCCGATGTCCCATGTCTGGCTTATTGGTGTGCAGACTGGTGGTTCCTCGCCACGCAGGCAGATACTCTCCTACTTCGGAAGAATCAGCGATCCTACTACGTTAGCCAGGACCCCGAAGGGACCTGTTGACCAGGACGAACGACTAGGACGTGTTATTAGGTCTTGGCCAGTATAGAACCTGGCCCTGGTGCCTTGGATACCTCTGCGTCCCTACCAGCTTTGTTTCCTGGTAACTAATACTTTTAGATCCAGGTGTCACGAAAAACACCGTGATTAACCAGTTGATGATAATACAGGCAATCTGATTAAACGGCATGTTTGCAGGGCCCCAATTGTTTTTTTAACAATACAGTAAAAACAGGTCGGATTCAAGCAGAAGTGCCCAGCTCGGGAGATAAAACAGTCCGTCTGTCATTTAGAATTTCCCGACATCAAACGGAATGGCGGTTTTGCTTGTCTCCACATGACAGAAAGTTGTGGGTTTGTTATTGGAAACATTGGGACACCTGCAGGACATCAACAACGTCACGTGAACAATTCAAGGCAGTTTGAAAAACCATGATTGGGGGAGAGAGTATAACTCAAACAGTTGATTTAGGCGGATGTGCTTTGGCACTGCAGTTCTGAGTGGAAATATGTCTAACGTGTGCGAATTTAGTTAATTTAATTTTACACGTGCCTGTCATGGCACATGTATATGTGATTTGATCGAACTGCGGTGTTGCCTAAGGTAGTCAATATAGTCTATTTAGGCCTAATTAATATAGGCAGTAGTCTTGTTAAAACTAGAGTGTGATGATTAGCACTGTTAGTTGAAAACTAGTTAGAGTAGTGAAGTGATAATTGGCTCTGCTAGGATGAATAGGATAGCGGGGTGATATTTGGAGAGATTTAAGATGAGTTGGGAGATGGGGAAAGTGTCCAATGGGGGGATCTTTCGGTTGTTTGCCCACTGAAGTTTTGCACTCTGTTTATGGGTCTTTCCTTGTCATAGCCTGATTCGGACGTAGGTGAGGAGCTAATAGGCTCTATGACAGAGTTTAGTTAGCTGAGAAATAACAGAGCAAGGCAATAGGCTTACACTCAGCCGGTAGGATCAGTGACTAGTGCTATCACCAGATGTGTTGTTTCTTTAACAGGTTCCCTGCCAGTTACGAGGAAGCTCAACACTGGTTTTGAAACAAGCTCAACTCCAATTCGAAAGAACACCAGTGGGACACTCAAATGGTTCTTACTGAAAATGAATAACGTCCGAGAAGAAAGATGGTGTTATGTTTACGCTGGACTCATAATCAGGAGGGTTCACCATAACATTTCTCAGAAGAGCCAACCAATATAACGATTCCTGTGTGTTAAGGTTCACCTAGGATGGGTGATGATTGTTGATATGTCATACATCATACAAACAATGTTAAAGGAACGAGAACATTAAAATGTAAGTCACATGGTGTGATAGATTCCAGTGAAATATTACAAAAGACATCATACTTGAGACTTTATAGACACTAGTTAGGATCAAGTATATTAACAATAACAGTGATACCTAAGTACACACAACAAAGGATTCGTACAGTTTTTAGGAACTATAGGAACTTATAATGTGTAGTGTGCAACCGGTCCATGATCAGCTGTAATTACAAACAGTATCTATTTCGGATGATCAGGAAGATGGATTACCAGGTAGCTACAGATGACAGTCGGTGTCCGGCAGGAGGGATACAGCACTGGGTGAGATGGACTTGTTCTGACTTAACGTGCTGTGGTGTGTCCTTGCAAGGATGAACTGACTATGCTATTATCTGAGGGTCCGATCCTACACACATTATAGAACACATCACACATTTTCTTCGCATACACGTCTCATATACATTACACTTTTCTTTTAATAAATTAATCTTTATTAATTTTTTGGAAGCAGGAGTTGTTGAATATGTTACGTGGGGAAGAATGAGAGGGGGCATAGTACGACAGTGATAGAGAGAGGAAAAGGTGTCCATGAACTGAAGGAGTGTGTTGGACGGAAGCTGGTGGATTCTCCAGGATATTGATAGAAAAAAAAATTATAATGTGGATGTTGACACCCCTCACTCCAGGGACGACACTTTGAAGGAAGACACGACATTATTGGGAGTTCGTAAACGGGATCTTTGAACAGCGGGATCTCTCGTAAAAGTGATCTTTGGACAGCGGGATCTCTCGTAAACGTGATCTTTGGACAGCGGGATATCTCGTAAAAGTGATCTTTGGACAGCGGGATCTCTCGTAAAAGTGATCCTTGGACAGCGGGATCTCTGGCAAGCGGAATCCTTTGACAGTGGGATCTTCTGACAACGGGGTCTTTTGACACGAGATCCTTAGTTATAGGACGAAAATATCATATTGGAGAATCCAGCTAGAGTGAACGTGGATAGGTGTTAAGACACATATCTTACCTGTTCACACTTCACACGTCTGCATAGGTCTGTGGTCCTGATTCTACTCTTGTCACTGAGTGAATGTGCTGTGTGTTATAAATATATAGATTTAAATTACTTGTTCATATATCTGTATATTAGTTTGCAGTTAAATTGTACTCAACCTGCTAGCTTACCTCTCTGTAAAATGGCCACTCCTAAACTAACCACTGCAGAACTAAGGGCAAAGGGGGAAGAAATGGGATTGTCGGGTTCTGCACTAACAGATTACATACAGGAAGTTGAGAGAGAGAGAGAGAGAGAGAGAGAGAGAGAGAGAGCGAGATAGAGAGTATCGTCAAGCAGAAAGAGAAGATCGAAAGGCTGAGTTGGATTTGAGAAGGATGGAGTTGGAACAAGAAGCTAGGAAATTGGAAGCAGAACAAGCTGCGAGGAAATTTGAAGCTGAGCAAGCAGCTAAGAAATTTGATGCCGAGCAAACAGCTCAGAAACTGGAAGCTGAACAAGAAGCTCAGAAAAGGGAGCAAAGGGAGCACGAGTACCGGATGAGGGAACTCGAGTTGAAGAGTCAATCTAATGGGGAAACTGAGGGAACAGTTGGAGGTTCCTCCATCCCAGGCTCAACACCAGTAGGTGGACATGGTTACCATGCTATGAAGTTTCCTCTAGCGGTCTACGAGGAGGACAAAGAGAAGATTGACCAGTACCTTCAACGCTTCGAGGCCATGTCCGTGGCTATGGGTCTGGAGCGTAACAAATGGAATCTCAAGCTATCCCAGGGATTACGCGGGACCGGCTACGATGTGTATTCTCGCCTGCCACCAGGACATGAGAACAATTATGACGAGTTGAAGACGGCTCTGCTGAAACGATTCGAGGTTACGTCACATCCATCCATCATGTGCCATGCTGGTAACCGTGGGCGGTCATGTTCTGCCATCTCACTCGATCACCAGAGTCGTGGATCAGTTCCGTGGTTCTGTCTCAACCTTGCCACAAGGCCAAGCCATCCAGATACTTGTTTCTAGGTCTTCCTCTTGGTCTGTTTCCCTCGATCTTATCAGTTGTCACCAAGTTCTCCAAACCATTTCTTCTCATAACATGTCCAAAAAAATTGTGACTGTCTACGTCTAATGTCTCTGATTAGTTTACGATCTTCATTTGTTTCTTGAAGGACTTGTTCATTGGTCTTTCTGGCTGTCCATGGTATTCTTTGCATTTTCCTCAGAAACCACATTTCTACAGCCATCAGATGTTTTTCAGCCTGGCTGCTCATTGTCCAAGCTTCACATCGATATAAAAGTACAGGTTCTTCTTCTTCTTCTTCTTCGTTCATCCGGAGTTTTTTTTCCGGATGTGATTGCGTTGTGCCTGTTTACAGCAGAGCTGCGTTCTTGCGCCGTTAGGCCGACACATCCGACTTCTGCGGGCATTTGTTGACCGGGTTAACCTTCCCGGGGGTACAGGTTCTATGTAGCACCTAAACACTCTTTTTCTCGTTTCAATTGACATCTTTTTATTGGTCAGTATGTTTTTCATCTTGCTAAAGGCTACTTTTACCATGGCGATTCTTGTTCTAATCTCTTCAAGGCATCTCCCATCAGATGTTATCACTGTTCCGAGATAATTGTACCTATTCACTTGTTGAAGAATATTCCCATTTACTTGTATATTACACTGTGGTATTTCGTTCTTCCTAGTGACGACCATAATCTGTGTCTTTTTACAATTTAATTCTAACCCTTGTTGTTCACTGTGTGTAACAACCGCATCTACTAAATTTTGCAGGTCCTGTTCATTGGATGCTATTAATACTGTATCATCTGAATATCTAATGTTATTGATGCATCGTCCCCCAATGTTGATTCCTTCCATATCTTCAATATTTCTGAAAATATTTTCACTGTACAGGGAAAACAGATCTGGAGACATTACACATCCCTGTCTCACACCTCTCTTAATAGGCTGATATTGGCTTATTTCATTATCAACTCTTATGGCAGCTTGTTGTTTCCAATATATGTTTTTTACAAGTCTAAGGTCTTTCCCATCAATTTGTAGATCTTCAAGCATCCTTATCATGTTGACATGTCTCACTTTATCAAAAGCATTTGTGTAGTCAATAAAGCAAAGGTGTAGATCTTTATTTACTTCTATAGAACGTTCGATTACGGTTCTCAGTATATACACAGCATTTACTGTACCCTTGCCTTCTACAAACCCACATTGTTCTTCTCCTATTTCAGGTTGTATTTTCCTCCTCACTCTTTGCATGATAATTCTTAGCAAAATCTTCGTGATGTGACTCATTATACTAATTGTTCGATGTTGATCACATTCCAAGGCTCCTGATTTCTTTGGGATTGCAATAAATACAGAATTACATAACTCATGAGGTATACTTCCAGTATCATATATTGTATTAAGCAGACTGGTAACTTTATCTATTCCATATTCTTCTAAAGCATTAATCATTTCTGTTGTGACGCTGTCTGGACCGTGGGTCTTGCCAGATTTCATATGATTAAGAGCATTTTGAACCTCCATCTTCAAAATTGTTGGCCCTTCATTATTATTCTGAACATCATACTGTTCGTCTCTGTTATCGTCATAAAGGTTTTTCACGTAATCTGACCATACATGTAAAATCTGTTCTTTTTCTATTATGACTCTTCCATCGTTTGTCTTTAGGCAGCCTGCTGATGTACGTGTTCTTTGATTGGTAAGCTCCTGAATACTTTTGTGCATTAGTTTCGCATTTTTACTGTTGTGTTGTTTTTCAATTTCTCTGCAATTTTTCTCAAGCCATGTTTCTTTTGCCTCCTTACATAAGGTTCTGACTTTTCTGTGAATTTCTTCATATTTGGCAGGATTATTTTTGTTCTGTCTTCTTGTTTCCATTAGTTGCAAAATTTCTTCAGTCATCCATGTCTTACGGCCCACTTTCTTTACTTTTGGAATAGTTTTTTCTGCTGCACAACTGATTGAATTCTTCAGCATTTCCCATTGATCATCTACATGTTGAAATAGGATCTCCAGATCAGACAATAAATCAAATTTGTTCTTTACTTCTATGTTAAAATTATCTTGTATTTCTTTGTCAGTTTTCAATTTGCACAAGTCATATTTAGGGTTTCCTGCTGTATACTTGACTTTCTTTAACTTAACCCTCAATGTGCCAGTAATTAATCTGTGATCACTGTAACAGTCTGCATTTGGAACTGTTTTTACAACTGTTAACGCATTTCGAAACCTTTTGCTAATCAGGATGTAATCTATCTGGTTTTTAATCCTGCTGTCTGGACTCCTCCATGTCCATAATCTTCTAGGATGTTGTTTAAACCAGGTGTTTCCTACCACCATTTCTTGTTCTTTTGCCCATTCTACAAGTCTGTAACCTCTTTCATTTCTCTCTCCCAAACCATGGTTGCCTACACTGCATCCATCGCTTTGCTTTCCTATTTTTGCGTTGAAATCACCCATTATGATATTTATTTCTGATTTTTTACAGTTCTTCAAAGCAGATTCAATGTCATTATAAAATCCCTCTATGCTTTCTTCACTGCTTTCACTTGTTGGGGCATATACTTGAATGCCATTTATTTTAAAAGGTCTTCCGTTTAATTTTACTAATATAACTCTGTCTGACACAGCCCAGTATCCTTTGACAGAATTTGATGTTTGCTTATCTAACATAATGGCTACACCTCTTTGCTGTTCTTCTCCCCCAGAGTAAATAATCTTACAATCCTCTCCTGTCCTTATCCCTGCTCCTCTCCATCTCGTTTCCGATATTCCTAATATGTTAATCTTCTCTCTCTCCATTTCTTTTTTGATGTCTTCTAACTTTCCATCTGCATTCATTGTTCTAACATTCCAAGTACCTATTTTCAATGATATTAATCTTTTGCACCTAGTAGCCTGTTGGCGGTCTGGAGTCACCTGGTGCGCATGACTATCCCTACCGGGCGAGGCTGCTCCTATGGAGCACCCATTTACGCCGTTTCTCTGATTATCGATAAGTGAACATAACATGATTTTCTTGGCATCTGTAAAGAAGGTAGTTTGCCATTGCTTTCCTTCCCAGCAGTGACCATACTGGTCAGTGACCGTAGCCATTGTCTCCTCAAAAAAGAGATCCTCTGCCTACCGTCGTGAAGGTGGAGACCATAACCTACAACTATCTGTCGGCTGCTCTCCATCTTCATCCACCACCTGCACCCATGGCTTCACGTAACCCTGATCGGGGGGCTAAACGGGTACTCCACCTTTCCCAAGGGTGTCCCGTAGGCTAGCGGAGGGAAGGAGGCGCCTTACTTCTCCTTTGATAGGGGATACCCCTACCCCGCTACCCTATTTTACGTCACATACCTACCGGAAAAAATTTCGAGCAGCGAAACGAGAACCGGGGGAGTTGTTTGCCGCCTACAGTTTGCGTCTAAAATCCTATCTCCATAAGTGGATGGATTTGGCTGGGTTTGCACATGACTATGATAGTCTGGAAGAGCTCATGGTGGTCGACCAGCTGAAGAAGCAAATGTCGAAACCTCTCAGGACGTTCCTGGGAGAACAAGGAGCAGAACGCATTGACCTCGTGACAAAATTAGCAGAACGGTTCGTCGAGGTACATGGGGAGGCAGGGGAAAACCTTTCCATCAACACCAAAAGTCAGGAGAAATATGACAAGAAGAAAGCCAAAAACTCAGGAACCAAAAAGGGGGAACCTTATGTGCAAAAATCAGAGGATAGTTCAGAGAAAAAGAAGGAGGGAAGCAAGAGCACTTCAAACTCTACACCAAAACGACCGTTGTCGGAGAAGTGGTGTTTAATTTGTAAGTCACCCTCTCATAATACGAGGGACTGCAAATCGAAGACTAAGAGCCCTCACTTCGCAGCATGTCAAGTGACTTCCAAGGAGGTTGTCACTGAAAATGCCAAGGTCAACAAGGAAGCTCGCCACCAGGAGAGCTCACTCAAGTCCGGTACAAGAAAATCTAGGACAGGGAAATGGTGCAACCAATGCAAGTCAAACACACACAATGCTATTGACTGCAGGGAAAAGTCAGGAGACTCTAAATTCGTCGTGTGCCCCGGGAAACCTAAGGTGGAGCCCACTGAACAGGTCGAGGCCGAGGAAGAGACTCCAGACCAGGAAAAACCACCTGTAGTGGAATTGGTAGAGGTTAACGGTCGTCAAGTGGAGTGTTTGTACGACACAGGACTGGACGGGGAGGCCGTGATTTCTGCGGATCTGGTACATCCAGAACAATTCACAGGTGAGACCATGGAGATACAGCCTGCACAGAAGAGTGCTGCGGCCATGAAGTTGCCCATTGCTAATGTGGAGATTCGGTCAATGTATGTCACCGGCACAATCAAGGCCGCTGTATTGACCGATCCCATTTTTCCAGTAATCCTCGGTTGCCGGTATGTCTTTCTGGGAATGCCCAGGGAGCCAATCCATATGGGAGCAATGCAGACTCGCTCTCAGACGAGAACGGACGAGGCAGAAGTAATTGTGACTAACCCACTGCCGGGGGAGCTACGAACTGCCCAGAGTGAGGATGCTACTTTACGTCCTTGCTACAAAAAGCTGTAGAGAAGTGCTGATCCACCAGGACGGGGGCAGTACTACATAAAGAATAGGATACTCTACAGGAGAGCAGGAAGGGGAGACAACCTATACGGTCAGTTGGTCGTCCCGAAAGCTCACCGGCCCCAGATTCTTCATATGGGGCATACCATCTCCTTTAGTGGACACATGGGTATTGCCGCCACCATGCAGCGAATTTCCTGCCATTACTATTGGCCTGGAATGACAGATGATGTGCGTCGGTATGTGAAGTCATGCCCTGAGTGCCAGAGGGTGGCACCGAAACACTGGACAGCACCGGTGGTCTTGGGTGAGATGCTCATCATGAACTCTCCTTTCGAGAGGGTAGCCATCGATATCGTGGGTCCTCTTCCCAGGACTAGGAAGAGGAACTTGTATATACTCACAATGGTGGATTGCTGTACAATGTGGGGTGAAGCCATACCGTTGACCACGATTGACTCGAAACGAGTGGCGGACGCACTGATGGAGGCCTTTACCAGAGTAGGCTTCCCTGATCAAATTCTGACGGACAATGAGTCCCAGTTTTGTGGAAAACTCATGGAGGAGGTATTTAGGGTGTTTCACTCTAACCACATACATACCAGCCCTTACCACCCTCAAGCCAATGGACAAGTAGAGCGTTTCAACGGCACGTTGATTACAATGCTCAGGAAACTGGCAGAGGAAAAACCTGATAGGTGGGATGAATATATCACAGCAGCACTCTTTGCCTATCGGGAGGTTCCTCATGGCTCAACAGGACTACCACCCGCAACGTTGCTGTTTGGTCGTCCAATCAAGGGACCGTTGGACGCCATGTTGAGGAATTGGACTGAAGAGGGGACGTCAGAAGAAGTCATCTCTTCTTACAAATATGTGGAGGAACTGAAAGAAAAACTTCACAAAGGATGGACTCTGGCGAATCAAAACTTGAAAAAGGCCAGAAAAAGACATGCGGCTTACTACAACCGTAGGTCTAAAGAAAGATCTCTAGAGGTGGGAGACAAAGTCTTGTTGCTACTCCCGACGGGAAACAACAAACTGGAGATAGGTTGGCAAGGACCATTTCCCATGGAAAGGGTGATATCCGGATCCGGGTAAAGTCGAAGATTTTCCATATCAATCTCTTGCGGAAATACGAAGAGAGACCGGGAGACAAGGCAGCGCATCTCATGGCAATGTCAGTTGCAGTGGAGACGGAAGTGGGAACCAACGAGGGCAGGGAATATCCCTTGGTACACCAGGAAACCTATAGGGATGTGCAAGTGAACCCTGATCTGACCTCCCAGGAGAGGGAACAGATAACCCAGGTTCTCAAGTCTCATAAGGAGATACTGACTGATAAACCAGGACGAACGAGGTTGGTGGAGTTCGAGATGACTTTGACCACGCAAGAACCTGTTCGCCAAAAGGTTTACCCAGTGCCATTCTCTAAAGAAAAGGCCCTGGAGGAGGAAATACAGAAACTGTTGGAGGATGACGTGATTGCGCCATCCACGTCCCCATACAACGCGGGGGTAGTTTTGTTACGCAAACCAAGTGGAGAATACCGGTTGTGTATAGATTACCGACTTCTGAACAGTCATACACAGATTCAGGTGGAACCTTTGCCGAATCCAACTCAGTTATTCGCTAGGCTCCATAAGGTTCGGTACTTTTTTAAAGGTAGATCTGAGTCGGGGGTATTATCAGATACCAGTCAAACCGGAGATTCGACCACTGTTGGCTTTCAGTACACCCAGTGGACACTACGAATTCAAGGTCATGCCCTTTGGACTCAGCAATGCACCCAGTGTTTTTACACGTATGATGAGGACTTTAATAGATCCTTTACAGGATCCGGCTATCATCTCATTCATGGATGATATTCTGATTTCCAGTGACAGCTTGGATGACCACTTGCAATCCTTGGAGAGAGTGTTTAATAGACTCAAGGAAGCAGAGCTTACCTCTCGTCCAACCAAGTGCATGATTGGTTACCAGACTCTGGAATTCTAGGTCACACCATCACTCCAGGACACATTGTCCAAGAAGAGAAGAACCTGGAAAAAATCAGAAATGCACCAAGGCCAAAAACGAAGAAGGATGTGCGATCTTTTCTCTCGTTGTGTGGGTTCTACCACAAATTTATCCCACATTTCACTGAACTGGGAGCTCCATTGACGGAAACCTTGAAAAGGGGATTCCCGGACCAAATCATTTGGACACCAGAATGTGAGACTGCCTATCGTCAGTTAAAGGAGGCCTTGGTCAGAAAACCTGTACTACAGCTCCCTGACCTTTCCAAACCATTTGTGTTGAGAACGGATGCGAGTGCGATTGGGATTGGGGCAGCCTTGTTACAGGAAGGAAAAGACGATGCTTCGGTTTTGAAACCTGTGGCATACGCAAGTAAGAAACTTTTCCAGACTGAGAGGAATTATTCAACCGTCGAGAGAGAGAGTGCTTGTCTCTCGTATGGGCAGTGCAAAAATTCCAGCCCTATTTGTATGGAGTTAAGTTTCGGGTCCAGTCGGATCATCAGCCCCTGATGTTCCTGGCTACTTCTCAGAAGCTCAACGCCCGTTTGATGCGGTGGTCGTTGTTACTTCAACCTTACAATTTCACAGTGGAGTATATTCCTGGGAAGGAAAATGTTGGAGCGGACTTCTTGCCAAGACACCCAGCTCCTGAAGAAGAGGAATGAATCATCTGGATTAAACTCACGGTGGAGAAGAGTGAGATGGACTACTCTCTTAAGAGGGGGCCTATGTCACGAAAAACACCGTGATTAACCTGTTGATGATAATACAGGCAATCTGATTAAACGGCATGTTTGCAGGGCCCCAATTGTTATTTTAACAATGCAGTAAAAACAGGTCGGATTCAAGCAGAAGTGCCCAGCTCGGGAGATAAAACAGTCCGTCTGTCATTTAGAATTTCACGACATCAAACGGAATGGCGGTTTTGCTTGTCACCACATGACAGAAAGTTGTGGGTTTGTTATTGGAAACATTGGGACACCTGCAGGACATCAACAACGTCACGTGAACAATTCAAGGCAGTTTGAAAAACCATGATTGGGGGAGAGAGTGTAATTCAAAAAGTTGATTTATGCGGACGTGCTTTGACACTGCAGTTCTGAGTGGAAATATGTCTACCGTGTGCGAATTTAGTTAATTTAATTTTACACGTGCCTGTCATGGCACATGTAGATGTGATTTGATCGAACTGCGGTGTTGCCTAAGGTAGTCAATATAGTCTATTTAGGCCTAATTAATATAGGCAGTAGTCTTGTTAAAACTAGAGTGTGATGATTAGCACTGTTAGTTGAAAACTAGTTAGAGTAGTGAAGTGATAATTGGATCTGCTTGGATGAATAGGATAGCGGGGTGATATTTGAAGAGATTTAAGATGGGTTAGGAGATGGGGACAGTGTCCAATGGGGGGATCTTTCGGTTGTGTGCCCACTGAAATTTTGCACTCTGTTTATGGGTCTTTCCTTGTCATAGCCTGATTCGGACGTAGGTGAGGAGCTAATAGGCTCTATGACAGAGTTTAGTTAGCTGAGAAATAACAGAGCAAGGCAATAGGTTCACACTCAGCCGGTAGGATCAGTGACTAGTGCTATCACCAGATGTGTTGTTTCTCTAACAGGTTCCCTGCCAGTTACGAGGAAGCTCAACACTGGTTTTGAAACAAGCTCAACTCCAATTCGAAAGAACACCAGTGGGACACTCAAATGGTTCTTACTGAAAATGAATAACGTCCGAGAAGAAAGATGGTATTATGTTTACGCTGGACTCATAATCAGGAGGGTTCACCATAACATGGCTCAGAAGAGCCTACCAATATAACGATTCCTGTGTGTTAAGGTTCACCTAGGATGGGTGATGATTGTTGATATGTCATACATCATACAAACATTGTTAAAGGAACGAGAACATTAAAATGTAAGTCACATGGTGTGATAGATTCCAGTGAAATATTACAAAAGACATCATACTTGAGACTTTATAGACACTAGTTAGGATCAAGTATATTAACAATAACAGTGATACCTAAGTACACACAACAAAGGATTCGTACAGTTGTTAGGAACTATAGGAACTTATAATGTGTAGTGTGCAACCGGTCCATGATCAGCTGTAATTACAAACAGTATCTATTTCGGATGATCAGGAAGATGGATTACCAGGTAGCTACAGATGACAGTCGGTGTCCGGCAGGAGGGATACAGCCTGGGTGAAATGGACTTGTTCTGACTTAACGTGCTGTGGTGTGTCCTTGCAAGGATGAACTGACTATGCTATTATCTGAGGGTCCGATCCTACACACATTATAGAACACATCACACATTTTCTTCGCATACACGTATCATATACATTACACTTTTCTTTTAATAAATTAATCTTTATTAATTTTTTGGAAGCAGGAGTTGTTGAATATGTTACGTGGGGAAGAATGAGAGGGGGCATAGTACGACAGTGATAGAGAGAGGAAAAGGTGTCCATGAACTGAAGGAGTGTGTTGGACGGAAGCTGGTGGATTCTCCAGGATATTGATAGGAAAAAAAATTATAATGTGGATGTTGACTCCCCTCACTCCAGGAACGGCACTTTAAAGGAAGACACGACACCAGGTCGACACTGGTGATACCTTTACATGGATATCATCTTTTGCATTGTTCTGTCTGTTTTGTGTTTTACTTTAAATAACTAAGTGCCATGACATGCCATCATTTATGTCTTTTCCTCTCTTTATGTCAGGTGTTTTAGCATAAACTTAACAACGTGCCGTGCATTGTTTTCTTCTTTCCCCAGTGCTGCTGTATTTAATTATGTGCCTGGTCGGTTACTTCTTCTTCCCGTATAACATCACAATTCGCGAATACATCGCCATGACGTCCGTCATCATGATGCCCGGACCACACATGATGAAGGCTTACTTGGCACCCACGAGTCTGTATTATGAGCGTTAAAGCTGTTGTTAGTTAGAAAGTTCATAATTGACTTTACTTCTATTGGTTGCAGTTTGAGACTTTTTTTCCCCACAACTTTAAAGCACACAATTTTGGTTTTCTATGTTGTATTTAGGGTTAAGTAGTTCTTGATAGTATTACGTCAACCTTGCTAGTGTTTGTTGTGGATTACATAATACCTCTTTTGTTATCCATTTTTAAAGCTATCTTTTACTGGATATGTTATCATTAACTTCATTGTTCCACGAAGAGTTGCTTAATCTGTTGTCTTGCCCCACTTGTTTGGTTCCACATTTATTTTCAAGTGTGCCAAGCATTGCAAACATGAAAATGGTTCATTCCTTATCAGTACTCATTAGGGAGGTTCTTAATTGTTTGCATTCGCTTCTGATGTGTATTTTCTTGGAATCTTCTATAATTGATAACGCTTGCTGTTACTTGATTTGTTTCTTATTTTCCTAAATGTCGAATTCTTGAAAACTCTAACCTGCACAGTTCGTGGCTACTGCGCTAGCCAGGCGGCCTTAATTCCTTAGGCTCAAGACCCCCCCCCCCCCATACACCGCAAGGTACTATAGTGGCAGTAAATGACAGTGACAAACGACAGTTGAATTCTTGCTTAGTATAAATGGTTTATGATCAGTTTCAATGTCTGTGTTTGGGAATGCTCTAGAATCCATAAGTAGTCTTCAGACTGTAATTAGTAAATATCAACAGACTTGTGCTTACGATATATTTTGATATCGCTTCTTCTTCAGCGTGTAGTTAATAAGTTCACAGACTTGTGTTTACTTCTTCTCGTGTGTTTACTTTGTCTCCTCACCTGGCTGTTCATTCTGCGTATAGTTAATATTAACATATTGTTTACTTTGTCTCCTCACCTGTTTATTCATTCTGCGTATAGTTAGTTAATATTAACATAGTGTTTACTTTGTCTTCTCAAGTGGCTTCTCATTCTGCGAGTGGTTAGTAAATTTTAACAGACTAGTATTTACTTTGCCGGTTTCCTGGTCTAGAGGTTAGCGACTTTTCTCCGTAATCTCGTATGCTCGCGTAAGTAACGTGACGACGGTGAGAATCAGCAGTGGTTCGAATCGAGTCGGTAACTTACGGGGTATGTGAGCCGGCCGCTCAGAAAGCAATGGCAAACTACTGAGCGTAATCTTGCCAAGAAATCAACAATCAGCTGAAAGATGCTGATGTTGACAGCGATGTCCTGTAAAGGATATGCAAAACATTAGTATTTACTTTAGCTTCTCACTTGGCTTCTCATTCTGCGTGTGCAAGTCCGCATGGTCGAATGGATAAGAACACGTGAGTAGTAAGGAGGGTGGATATCCCTCGGAATGAGCAATGAGCAATGAGATATATCTCATGTCTCATCTCGTCTCATGTCTCGTCTATGTCTCATGTCTGGTGGTTGGTGGGTTGTGGGCGGCCTCATGCCTTCCAGCTCCTTCCTCGTTTTTTTAAGTGTCAGCTGTGGTTTTTAATCAGAGCATCGGGGTTAACAATGGAAAGATCAATTAAACTATGGCGCCAGGTTTGCTAATTGATTCAGAATATGTCAGCCGGTGTAATGCATTAATTACTTCCCGTTTTGTATAGACGACATAAGAGGTTTCAGGTGGTCGACAAACAAGCGGAGTCGGGTGGTAAAGTGAGGGCAGTGTCGGGTTTCAGGGTAGTGAGCATGGTCGGTCGGACCAGGTAGGTTCGAACCTAATAAAAAGGCGTGACATGCGTAACTAGGTGATCATTCGTAGTCATGGATCCTAGATGGAAACACCCGTTTACTTCCTTGATCGCGGGCCCAACGGGATGCGGTAAATCCGTCTTTGTACAGCAGTTCCTGACCCATCTCCCAGACATGTTCGTTCCGATGCCAGAGGAGATTATATGGTGCTACGGAGAATGGCAACCCATGTACGAGACTATGAAGGGTGTTGTATTTAACGAGGGACTACCCGATGTGGAAAAATGGACAGGTGATAGACGTCGGCTAGTGGTCATAGATGACCTAATGTCCGAGACAGATGATAGGGTAACCAAACTATTTACTAAGGGTAGTCATCATCGTAACCTCAGTGTCATGTATATAGTCCAGAACCTCTTTGGTAAGAACAAAGAACAAAGGA
This sequence comes from Cepaea hortensis, assembly GCA_963921405.1. Classification (NCBI taxonomy): domain Eukaryota; kingdom Metazoa; phylum Mollusca; class Gastropoda; order Stylommatophora; family Helicidae; genus Cepaea; species Cepaea hortensis. Next base: position 189,486,437 of record OY992876.1, read on the forward strand.
CAATCAGTCTGAATTCACATTACCTAGTCGTGTTTAAGAATCCTCGCGACGGGGCACAAATTACGAGTCTGGCCAAACAGATGTATCCAGGCCGCGTGTCATATGTTCAAGATAGTTTTAAAGACGCGACAGCGACTCCACACGGGTATTTGTTATTCGACCTTCGACAGGAAACACCGGATCAGCTCCGCTTACGCAGTCGTATATTTCCTGACCAACACCAAGTTGTCTACGTCCCCAAGTAATATGTCCAACCGAATGAAACGGCACGGGGCCATGTTGCGCTTTCTGGGTGAGGCAAAGCCACCCGCTGTAAAGGCCGTAATTAAAACGGCTTCCCCGGAGCTCGTCCAATCAATATGTGAATGCTGTCACAATGTCTTAAAAGGGAATGTTCCTCTGACCCCGAGTCAGAAGCGCCGGCTGCAGTGACACAAAAACAGTCTGAGAGCGCTCACGGGTAAGAAACTGTCGCTCAAGAAAAGGAAACAGATTCACCAACAAGGTGGTTTCATTGGCGCCTTACTCGGCCCCATTTTAAATGTGCTGAAAAGCTTGGTGGGTTTGTAATGGCTAAGAAAATGCTCCTGATCGACCCTCGACTGCTAGAAAAACCTTATACACCACCCGACACACTAAATGATAGCCTGCGTGACTTGGATCAACAAATGCGACAAGTCTTGGATAGTGAAGATTTACCACCGCGTGAAAAAGCCCGAGTATACCAACAAACCTTGCAACGGTAGCTGAATCGACTAGATCAGTACAGACACAAGCCTTTAGGCCTAGTGGATATCAAGGAACAAACACCCGAAGTCAGGACTTTACCGGCAGCCGTCGTCGAGACAGCCAGTCAAATAGCCGAGATACCTAGTCAGCCTTTTCAAGTAAGCGAGCCCAAGAGTCAAGTAACTGTCCACAATCCATTAACAGTCAAAAGTCAACTAGTCGAGACCACTCCGCCGTATAAGCTCAGGCGAAGCAAGAAGAAGAGTAGGATACCTACACCCAAGTGGGAAAAATGGCCGCGCAATTAAGAAAGTATTACTATGACCCTAAGAAACCCGGAGCCTATGGAGGGGCCTCCGCCTTAAAACGAAATACTAAACTGAAGAAAATAGAGGTTTGGTTACGACATCAGGACACGTATACCTTGCATAAACCGATCCGTCGTCGTTTTCAGAGACGGCAGACCATAAAGGGTGGGATAAATCAACAGTTTCAAGCCGATTTGATAGATATGAGACTATTAAAAAGAGACAACGATGGGTTGTCGTATCTCGTGAGGTGTATTGATGTGTTTAGTAAATATGCCTGGGCCATCCCGATCCAGAAGCAAACGGGGAAAGCGCTGGTGGAGGCTGTGAGTAAAATCTTTGGTGATAGACAGCCGATAAATTTTCAGACCGACAAAGGTTCGGAATTTGTCAACCAGACCTTCTTAAAATTTCTGAAAGACCGAGGTGTGCATTTCTTTACAACCGAGAATGAAGACATTAAGGCGGCTATAGTGGAAAGATTCAACCGGACCCTGAAAGAAAAAATGTGGCGTTATTTCACCAAGACCAATGCACTGCGCTACGTTGACGTCATAGATAAACTGATCAGAAACTACAACAATTCGTATCACAGAAGTATTCGCATGGCCCCCAGACAAGTCAACTATACTAATCAAGAAGATGTGTGGAATAACTTGTACAGTAAGACAGACATGTCGAGAAAAGTACATTTTACACCCGGGGACAGAGTGAGACTGGCGCAACCCAAACAACCTTTTAAAAAGGGTTATATGCCGTCGTGGACAGAAGAATTGTTTACCGTCAGTCGCATAAACCAGACCAGTCCGGTGACATATGTACTAAAAGACGATTCGGGGGCAGAACTACAAGGATCATTCTACCGCGAAGAGCTTCAAGCAGTCGGAGATAAGCAGGTGTATCGTGTTGAATCGATCTTACAAGAAAGGCGAACGAGAGGTGGTGGTAAAGAGTATTTAGTGAAATGGTTTGGATTTAATTCGTCATTCAATAGTTGGGTCTCAGACCTAACTAGATACCGAGACTAAATGGACGAAGACATTGTGGAAACTACTGTACTGCACCCACAAAATAACTCACCCAGCGAAAGAACCTCATTCTGGCCGTTTTTTGGTCAACGGGTGCCGCGAACAGAGATTGTCTTCTTCTGTCAGATGGTAGTTATATATACCATCATTGCTGTATCACTATTCAATCTGTCTCGAAGCGACATCGAAGCAACCGAGGGTAAGGTGTGGATTGCGCTAATGAGTAGTTGTCTGGGTTACATGTTACCTAACCCTAAACTATGAGTTTCTACGTGACATTACCGAGCAATGCTTCACCGAATATGTTTCCCAACAACACTCCAGGTCACTATTTCGTCAAGTTACCGCAGACTATTGAGGTGAGTCAACAATACGAAGTGGGTCTGGCCGAAATTCAATTTCCCAACTACTACTGCAACGTGCTGGAGAATGAAGTATGGATAAGATACACCGCACCCAATGGAGAAGTAGTAAGAAAGACATGTCCCCCAGTCTCTACAACTCACCAGACACGTTTATAGCTGCGCTGAATCGACTAATGAAAGATCGGAAGGTGGACGACCAGCTCTGTGTTCTATTCCATTTCAACAAGGCAGCAAAGAAAGTCAGTGTAAAAACACTCGAGCCCGGGGCCACTGTTACCTTTAGTGAAAAGTTGCATGAGATATTAGCTATAATTGAAGCTGAAGAGGGGATAGATGTAAATAACGACCTGCAAAATGTCTACGTCTACTGCGATCTCATAGCGGCAAGACCAGTCGGAGACGTCATGGTCCCACTACTAAGAACGGTCTCGATCATGAATCAGCTCTCGAACTCGGTGTTTCGCGCCTACGACAAACCCCACTATGTCCCACTGAGTCGGTACTCCTTCGACATGGTGGAAATCCTTTTAACCACCGATACGGGCACAACGATCTCATTTACAGCTGGAACTTCAGTGCTAACGCTACATTTTCGCACTCGGAAACAGTCAGACCTGGAATAATGGTGAAATACGTGGCGCTACGTCGAAATCCCAAACTGTACGAAGACTTTTACTGCAACCAAGCTGGACATGGCATGCCAGTGTTTGTGGGTGGTCGAAGTCAGAGAGGACGTGGTATCGGTAGTTTCTTCAGTGGTCTCGGTCGCACGATTCTACCCTGGTTAAAGACAGGTGGTAATGCCTTACTCAGAGAAGGTGTCGGTACCGGACTGAAAGTGGCCCAAGACGCCTTAGCTGGTAGGAATGTTGGGGAAGCCTTTAAAGAACACGCTAAGCAAGCCGGTCAACGCTTACTGAAAGGAGCTGTCGAGCATGTTAGCCAATCAGGTAGCGGTATTAGAAGAAAGAGACGGGCAGCGCCACCTGGTAAACCTAGTAAACATATAAAACTAACCCCCGCAGCTCGCCGAGCTCATAAGAAGAAGTATTCGGATATCTTCGCATAATGGCTCTGATTCACCCCAACTCTTGTGAGTGTCTTCATTCTGGTCTGGATCTGTTCACTGTGCCTCCCACACAAGGAGTAGTGATTTTGGTTGAGGGGAACAAGTATTGTTCCGTGTTATGATGATCTGTAGATAACAGATATATATATGTATATGTATATACGTATTTTGGGCATTAATGCTTGGCATTGAGTTGTTTTGTTTTATAACAAAATAAGCATGACTTGAGTGAATAGATATGTGTTGCATTGGTTCGTAGGGGAGGCCAATGTTGATGGGCCACTGTACGTAGTTAATTTGAAGTGAATTATATTTTTTTTTGAAAACCTTCTTTGTAGCGAGAAGACACTTGTTTTATTGAATCTGAGTTTTAATGCCGTATATATAATATGTTTTGTTTCCTTGGTTTGGTTCTGTAATATGATTTGTGTTAATTGATTTTAGAAATAGGATTATTGTGTTCCTAGAATTTTGAGTACAAACTATTGGTCCGTAAAAGAGACCAATAGTGATAGGTAGTAATAGAATATTTTCTTCTGATTTGATAAAATGCATGTTATTTTATTTCAAAAATGTGCTTTTCTTTGATTGAGTTGGGGGGGGGGGGGGGGGAAATGATGTCTTGTTTTGATTTTATTTCGCTTTAATGAGTGGTTTTGTATATTAAGTTACATTGTTAATGAATATGTTATAAATTTTCAGGGAAAATACATGGGGCTTTATTTAAGACCCTTCGTTCAGAAAAGAGTTAATAAAACTACTGAGGGCTAGTAGACAGACACATTCTCTTTGTGAATATTATGTTGCTGTGATAATCAGTGTAGAAGTGCTATGACGTGTTGCCTTCTATGGGGTCAGAAGTGAACATGGAACCAAGAGATTGTAGAAGAAGAAGTCAGTAACGTGCTGTAACAGACAGTATGAAGGCAAGGAGCAAAACATGAATTGAATCCACGTTTGACTCTGAAGAGTGATTAGACACTGTGGAAACAGTAAAATGGTAAAAGTGTGTTAATGAGAAAGGAACAAAATGATAGGAGGTTTTGAGGGTCCGTGATATACGGACTGCAGTTACAGACGTGAGTTAGGAGCAGTACATGGTTGCTGTTGATAACGGCATAAATTGACAAGTGGGGGTGTTAGTAGATATGCCCATAATAAATGGACAGTAAGGGGTCGCTGAAATTTTCGGCAAGATTAAAAGAGAATTTTGGTCTGAGGTATACTATGTGAGGTGATGTGTATTGGAACAGGTCTGTTTAATTGTGTCCTCGGGATATGTTTTGTGGTTGACATTACAATAAGAGGTTGAGATAAGGTTTAGAGATATAAAATTAGTAGTGTCTGTAATATATAGACATGTGAATAATATTTTTGATCGTTGGTATTTGATGCTGTAGATAGCAGCGTAAAATGTTACCATAATGAGTGGTACTGTAGGACATATAATTGTGTTAGACTTTATTACATAAAGTCTCAGATGACATAGGGGGGTAAAGGTGTGTGATTTAGGTGAGTGTGTTGTTTTTGTGTGGAAGACTTCTACTTCTTCTTTGAATTTCCGGTGGCCACCGATTCTTTGTCTTTCTATCATGTGTGAGTGTTCTCAAGATGATTGAAGTTAATGCTGGTGATGACAATAGGGAGTGCAGCGTTTGAAATTTTAAGCAGATGGCTTATGAAGTAGAGAAGAGGTATTTAAGAAGATGTGTTATGATGTATTGATTTAAAGGTTGTTAAAGTATGTTATGTTAAATTTTGAATAGCCAAGAAGTTCATAGTGGTAGCAAGGGAAAGAGTTACGAATAGATTGTTTCACTTAAATTGGAGTTGGTTTGGGGAAGATTAGAGGAACTGTGAGAGGTAAGAGAAAAAGAGGGAATAGAGTAAGGGGATTAGGAGTAAAGACATTTTCTTTTACAAGAAAAATTCTTTAATAAACATAGGGAGGTGTAACAGAAGTGGAGTATTAGTATTTGGTGGGAAAGGCTACGGCACGATTGAGCATCGAGATCGGATGGGAGGAGAGATGCTCAAGTCGTGACGTAGTTTGTTGTCAAGTTTAGTTGGGACGAAAAGCAAGAACTGAGTGGAGGCCATGTTATGTCCAGCTGTCAAGAAGGCGAATAAACCATTTTTTATAAAGAACCAATTGAGTCCAGTCATCTTATATGAGTTCGCTTTGTTACACTAACTGCTCTAGAATATTTGTGTCTTGTTTCTGCTTTTTAGCATTGTGTGTCTGTGTTGAGGCTGGTCTTTTACGCGATGTTGATGCTACTGGTGCTGATGCTGCTGATGATGGTGTTGATGATGATGCTGATGATGATGGTGCGGGTGTAGTGTCCATGGTTGTCTGGTGGAATGTACGTGTGTGTCCTTGTAGGTTGTATTTTCTATTAAAGGGTTTGCCGCATATATGACATTTAAGCATTTCATCAATGGTGGCGTGCACTGTCTTAGTGTGATGGTTTAGCGTGTATTTTTCCTTGAACACTTTCTCACAGATAACACACGGGTAGCTTTCTTTCTGTTGAGGGGTGGCCATATTGATTTTTTGACGAAAATACGGTAATTCACGGTTAGGTGATTGATAGTAGCAGGTTGTTACTAGGTTTCTATAGTTCTACGGCCTTTTGCTTTTGTTAGTAGTAGATACAAGGATACATGTTCTTTGTCTTTCAGTTGAACACGTACACCTGTGAAAGTAGCAAACACAAAACTGTTAGTGACCAGCAATATGTTTTACTTTTCATATTTTTAATCATCTGCTGAACGCTAAATAGATATGTGTGTAATATACTTTGTGCTGAGTTGCCACTAGATAGCCTGTGACATATATACAGTTAATATTTATAGTCAATATGAAGGTAAAACACAATTGAGTTAACTTAATCACCTTCACTTCATTATAGTTGGACACTTGGTCTAGAAATTATATTTGACGATTAAGAACTCAGATGGTTTTGATCAAATTTTGTTAACACTGAATATGAAATACCACAAGAGCTGAGTGAAATTAACCGAGAACTGGGTAAATAGACACAGCTTGAGTAAAACGACAACCACCGCATTAGTATAGAATGGGACGCTACAACATCAGTTTCCATTAAGAAAAACAGAAATCAGAGTTACCAGTATTCACACAAACATACATATATTCACCTATGCACTGACATATACATATATACACATATATACCGACATATGCATATACATATACACACATATATACTGACATATACATATACATATATACACACATGCCGACATACACACAGACATATATACATATATACATACTCATATATATACATACTCAAATACATAAATACATACTCACATATACACATACATATATACATACAGACATATATACATACTCAAATACATACATACATACTCACATATACACATACATATATACACAGAGACATATATACACACTAAAATACATACATACATGCATACATATATACATACTCACATATACACATACATATACATACTCATATATACACATATATACACACTCACATACATACCTGAGCGTACTATCAACTCGTTGGTGGTGACCCTTTTGTTAGGTTAGACACAAGGCAATACTGGTTGTGGACCCCATCGACATTCTGTTTGTGCTCCTTCGATATCTTAGATACAAGGCGATCTGTGAAAATAAGACACAAAACATTACTTTTCAGCTCCACCAAGAAGCACACAAGTACAGGGACATGTACGTGTATATGACACCCTGTCGCTTTTTTGTTGTAATGTCTTCAAACGAGGTTCTATAAGACTGGTCCAAAATTATTGTAACGGTTTAAGAATATGTTCATGTACTTGTATATTATGTAGTATTTCTTTCTTAGAGACAACTATTAATTCTAACCCCAGCTGTTCACTGTGTGTAACAATAGCATCTACTAAAGACTCCCAAACAGACTCAGTGTCTTATTAACAAATAAACACAAGGGCATGAAGAAGACGTGCATACGGTAGACGTATTAACCATACACTGTTACTAATAATAGGCAGGCAGAAAACACGTGAAAAAGATAAGTATAAAAGCATGCAACCTTACACCCAGACACCCACGCAGACATACATACGCCTACACACATGCAGACATACATACGCACATAACCACGCGCGCACACACAAACACATACACACATGCAGACATACATGCGCACATACACTCACACAAACACATACACACATGCAGACATACATACGCACACTCCCAGCCGCCATACACACAACCGCACATGCTCACACGCACACAGTCAAACACACAAGCGCACATGCACTCACACAAACACATACACACATGCAGACATACATGCGCACACAACCACACAAACACATACACACATGCAGACATACATACGCACACTCCCAGCCGCCATACACACAACCGCACATGCTCACACGCACACAGTCAAACACACAAGCGCACATACACTCACACAAACACATACACACATGCAGACATACATACGCACATAACCGCGCGCACACACACCCAGCCGCCATACACACAACTGCACATGCTCACACGCACACACAGTCAGACACACAGACACACAAGCGCACATGCACTCACACAAACACATACACACATGCAGACATACATGCGCACACTCCCAGCCGCCATACACACAACCGCACATGCTCACACGCACACAGTCAAACACACAAGCGCACATGCACTCACACAAACACATACACACATGCAGACATACATGCGCACACAAACACATACACACATGCAGACATACATACGCACACTCCCAGCCGCCATACACACAACCGCACATGCTCACACGCACACAGTCAAACACACAAGCGCACATGCACTCACACAAACACATACACACATGCAGACATACATGCGCACACAACCACACAAACACATACACACATGCAGACATACATACGCACACTCCCAGCCGCCATACACACAACCGCACATGCTCACACGCACACAGTCAAACACACAAGCGCACATGCACTCACACAAACACATACACACATGCAGACATACATGCGCACACAACCATACACACACAAACACACATACACACACACAAACACACCAGCGCACACAGACACACACACGAACCTTATACTCACCCCCATTAGTTGTGGTCCAGGCCTTGTTTCATCCCGATGTATTAGCTTCAGCTGGCTGCCAGAATATGAATTTTACAGCTCATATTCCACAGGTTTTATACAACCGATGTGTCTAATACCACCTGACACCATGTCTTATTCCACACATACAATGTATTCATACGCGCACATCTGTCGTCTGTAATAATGTCTATAAACCAATTTCCCCACTCATGGGGGAAAATGAAACCAGCGTTATTGATTTTTAACAGCTATCCCCAGTTTGTAATTACGGCTTTTGTCGGGAATATTTTGCAACAGCTGAAGATAAAATCTGGAATTAAAATAATTTTGTACCACATCGAAAATATGTTACCATGCAGCTGGTTGAGTTATAAAACAAAAAGTTACTGACTTGTCGCAGCTGTGCGCCTGTTTATGTATTGTGCTACTAAAGCACCGGTCGAATATAATTAACTTTATCTTGATATACATACAATTTCATTGTTGCATTTGCCGAGTGTTGCAACATCTGTTGTGCGATAATCATCATACTGATACGTCCCAGCTTGTGTGCCGTCTATACAAACTGGAAGCTAATTAATGCATTACACCGGCTGACGTCAATACACAGATGGTTTTAATGAAAGGACTATTTTGCCGCAGCGGAAGATACGATCTCGAATTTTTTTAAAAGACTTTGTACCATACACTTTCATTACCATATTTCCTTGTTGAGTTTGATAAGAAATCGATACGTTCTACCACAGCTGTTATATGATAAAGATCATGCTGGTTGCCGGGTTTGTTATACCGTCTATACAAATGGGAACCTAATTAATGCATTACACCGGCTGACATATTCTGAATCAATTAGCAAACATGGCGCCATAGTTATCGCGATCATCTTCACTTAACTTACCCACCTAGTTCAATTGATCTTTTCATTGTTAACCCCGATGCTCTGATTAAAAACCACAGCTGACACTTAAAAAAACGAGGAAGGAGCTGGAAGGCATGAGGCCGCCCACAACCCACCAACCACCAGACATGAGACATAGACGAGACATGAGACGAGAATGAGACATGAGATATATCTCATTGCTCATTGCTCATTCCGAGGGATATCCACCCTTCCTTACTACTCACGTGTTCTTAAACATTCGGTGTGCTGATGCCGAGGTTAGTGGTTCAACCCCTACACCGGACAGCTGGACTAAAATGTTGACCTGTCGTCCTTGAATTGGAGACGTTAATTACAAGTACCTCTGAAGTCGGAGTGGGTTCGCCTGATGGCGAGGGACACTATTAACAGTAAAAGCTAATCCACATGCAAAATTCAGCCCATCACTACTATAAATAGTGTGTATGGACTACGCTTGAATTCAAAGCGAGCGAGCGAAAAAAAATTCTGCGTGTAATTAAATAAAAACGTCTTGTGTTTGCTTCTTCTCATGTCACTTCTCCTTCAGCGTGTTGTTATTCAGTTCATGGACTTGGATTTACTTCATCTTCTCATGTCGCTTCACTGTCATCTGTTCTGGTCAGTTCTATTCACTATGTGATTGTCTAATTCCAAACTTCTACCATGTATTGAGGTCTTTTGCCAGGTTTTCTTTCCGCGATGGAATGTCCTTATTTGGAGAATCTCGATGCATTGATAAACTTCACCTTTCTATTGTTTTGGTATGTCTTCTTATCTCTACTTCTTCCAATTACGTCTACGAGTGATGAAAAATAGTTGCATTTTGTGGTTGTTTCAATAGTAAAGCTTCATATCTCATACTGTGCTCAAGCCAGGAAAGCACGGATTTTCACTTACTTTACATTTTCTCAATAATTTCAAATTACGTGATCAAACACTGGTTTTGAATCTGTTGGACACTGGTAAATGTTGCACCAGTTTAACGTTAACTAGATATCATTAGGAATGTGGATACACGTTTGATCAGAAAATAATATGTGGATCTGTACATAAATGTAGTACAAGTAGTTGTCGTGCCTGCTCCGTGGCGAAAGAATTTCGGACGCAGTTTGTAATCCTGCATACCATCGTTCGAAACACAGCTGCGGGCGAATTGGTAAGCGACTGCTTTGCATTGTTGTTTTTTAAACAAAATGGTATGGGTACCGGTCGTTCAGAAAGCAATGGCATCTACTGAATGTAAAGTTGCCAATAGATCACAACAGCAAAAAATGCTGGTGTTGACTGTGACGTCCTGTAAAGGATATGCAACTAACTTATTTTAAGCAGTAGTCGTACGGGTCGTCCCATAATTGCTCCATTCCTGTGCCAGCGGAAAACCACGAAACATACTCATCATTGTAACACGTGAACTCGTGAAGGAAACAGTAATTTCGACAAACTAAATCGCCAAAGCGCCGAAAACAGACCGGGGTTCTTTTCCCCAATTGGAAAAGTCGTTTCCTGGCCAACATGACGGATAGGAAGGCGGCCGGAAAGATCTTAGGAAACTGATTACACGATTTATTAATGCCTTTTCCCCCTGTTTGGACTCAGAGGATTCGGTGTCGCAGTCCAGCAACTGAGCGGAGTGCTTGGTGCGACACTGGGAGCTGTGAATTTACTTATATAAATGAATAGAACCGGCATCTGTGGCTAAGATATAAAGAAAGTGATTCCCAATCTCGCATCCCGCTTTCGAAATGAGCTGCAGACATTTGGAAGCACACCGCCTTGTGGGAAAAAAGGCTAGGCTTGATTGCGACGCCATTCATGTAAATAGAAATATAATAGTAAATAGTTAGTTAAAAGTCAGGTGTTAGTCAGATATGACTGAGCTACCGTATGACAATAGACGGCACTGCCTGTTTTCTGCTGGCGCCGAATATTGATTCAAAGTCAGATCTGACTGAGCTACCGTATAAAAAGTAGACGGTACTTCCTGATTTCTGTTGGCGTAGAATGTTGGGTCCTATTCAGATATGATGAGCTACCGTATGACAGCAGACAGTACTACCTGCTTTCTGTTGGCGCCGAATGATGTACGGCGCTCGACAACCGATATTGTGCCAACGGCTTCAGGCGGAGGAGCGCAGTTGGGAGGGTACAAGCCTTACCTAGTGCGAGTAAATACAATATAAATACTGAATGTCATGGCAGGGCAGACCAGGCTCTAAACTCTGGTCGGCAACTGGTCTAGGATGGAAGCTCCAATAGGTGGTCAGTTAGAGAATTTCTTTGCTGATCCGGCAGCTTCTGCAGCTTCTCTTTTTCCGTATGCATTGGTGTTACCTTTCGTCTGGAGTAAAAGAGGCAGGCCGAGAGAGGGATCATGCTGCACGGGCAACACATCGTCTCTAAATTCAGCCCAGGCTGTGTGCTCTGACGAGGTATAACTCTATTTTTACAAACTATCATATGTCAAAGACGGCAAAGGTGACAGGTAAATAATGAACAGACCAATTCATATCCACAGATGTTCAACACGATCTGAAATCTCTGCTGGAGGGTGAGTCCATGTTTGGCAACTACATCGTTTATTTGGCGTTCAAAATTACGATCAGAAATTCCAACTTCACAAAGGCAATTGCCTACGTATTTTTAGATGTGCTGGTGGGACTAACTGTTGGACTCCTGATTGGCAAGTTAACCATTTACTGGATTGGCCTATCTTCAAGGACTATGTGAATCAGATCACAATTGTCTTAGCCTTCTGCTATGGCGGATTCGCCCTAAGTAAGATTTATATTTAGTTTTGTATCTTAAACAATTGCAGCACTTGCATTGCTTTTGGTAAATGGTACGGAATTTAGGTTAAGCTTTATTCTTCTTATTATTTATATTTTTTTGCATAATTGTTCTCGTCTTACCTCTTTTATTTCATCGTCACAATTCGCATAAGAACTATCACCATCAACAATTTCACCATCAACCTCATCATCATCATCACCATCATCATCACCATCATCATCACCACCATCATCATCATCATCATCATCATCATCATCATCATCATCATCATCATCATCATCATCATCATCATCATCATCATCACAATTGCCACTAGCTTCACCAATATTATTATTATAATAATCTCCTCCTCCCCTATCCCGACCCCCTCCTCCTCATTCGTTTTCTGCGTCTTGTCTGCTCCCGGAAGCGTATTGATATTTAATACCAGCCTCATATTTTCACAGACCAATTAGCATTCGACGGGTGATGTGGTTAATATCACCCCGGTTACTTTTACCTTTAAGAACATTTATAGTGCCCATCCTTGCTGGGTCGATCTGGGAACCCAGGTCAGTGAAAATAAAGGTCCTCACCTCAAAAGGGAATTGAACACAAGATAACCAGGCTGGCAGACAAGTATGCTGGTCACTGCGCTCCCGCTGTTCCGGTCTGCTCTATGTCCTATTGAATACTTAGCGTATTTCGTGTGCTTTTGCAATGCAGCAGTCTTGTAAACTTCTGTTTTTACATCTCTATAAGCTTTCATTGCTTCATTTCGTACTATTTCTTCTACGGTACACTTTCGAGGTTAGTGTGCCACATCTCGTTATGCAGCACATAGGTTAGTGCGTCCTACTTTGTGAATGATTTCCTTTCTCTAGACCGATTCCATTGAAGGTAATGGGCTCTATCTATCCGTGTGTAGCATTTCTTTCCTAACAATTCGCCAAGGCGGTGGCTTTCCGACCTACCATTTACGAGGAGGTCACAACTGCCGTGGGATTTTTGAATATCAGCAGAGTTGATCAATAGCACATAGGACGGAAATCCGCGAGCGCCTGGGCCAGCAAGCAAGGCACGTGATGATCATGATCTGTTTGTTAATGGTAATGCTGTAAAGTGATGACATTGATAACTTGCACACGGGACCTCCTGGGTACCAGCCTTATCCGAGAAGGCTATTTATTAGATCCTCACTTCTCAATAGATCAGGGGGAGATGTGATATTAGATACGTAGGTCAGCATGTCTGAATGGATAAGAACGCGTGTTCTTAAACATCCGGAGGGTTGATGCCGAGGTAAGGGGTTCAGCTCCTACACCGGCCAGCTGGATTAAAATCTTGACCTATCGTTCTTGACTTGGGGACGTAAATTACAAGTGCCTCTGAAGTCGGAGTTGGTTCGCCTGATGGCGAGGGACACTGTTAATAGGGAAAGCTAACACACGGGCAAAATTCAGTCCACGACTACTAGACATAGTGTGTATGGACTACGCTTGAGTTCAAAGCGAGCAAAGCGCAAAAAAATAGATACCAATGGTTTTTGGAAAAATGTTGAGATTTAACCCGGTAACTTCGGAAGACGAGATTGAACATAGATGCAATAAGGCAAACCAACTCATTGGACAAATGGCACCAATACTAAAGAACACACATATATCAATAACTATTAAAAAGCTCTTTATAACAGAATATTCCTACCAACTATATGTTACAAATGCCAAACCTGGACAATGAGAGAAAAAGAGAAAAGAAAAATCACAACAACAGAAATGAGATTCCTGAGAAGAAGTCTCGATGTATCAAGAAAAGATACGATCTGAAATGAAGAAATCAGGACTTAAGTGGAAATTATAGCTACCCTAGACTGTATTACAAGGCAGCAAGTCAGATGGTTTGGCCATGCAAGTAGGTTACCAACTAACAGTATAACACAACAAGCAATGATGTAGAGACCAGATGGAAGCAGTGGAAGAGCCGACCACGTAAACGATGGATGCGGGAATAACAGAGTCCATATGAATATCGATACACGAAGCCCATAAGCGACACAATCCCGCTGTTTATACTTCACCTCGACACCGCAAGGTACAAGAGGAACATGATGAGATGAGATGATGAGACTTCTGAATTATATGCGGTCACTTTAACATTGCAAACATGCCCCCTTTTTCCATACTTTAGTTTACAAATACTCTTTATATCTGCTTATTTGTCCAACGATTCTTAATTACATTATTTGTGTGCTGGTATAAGCTGGCTTCCACTACTTGAGAAAATCCCATTTTTGTCGTTCGGCCGTTGACCCGGTCTTTGAATGTGTGAGTTAGGCCAGTTTCTCGAATGTATTTGCTTTTTAAAAGACCCCTCGCGGGATCATCGATCGGACTACGGAGTTCGCGCAGAAGTAGACCGAGCCATTTGCGCTAAAACTCAATACAATGAAGTAAATCCTCCCGCCTTTAGCCCTTATTTTTTAGATTAAAACACCGTCGTGATTTTTCATAGCGTACACTGAATTTAGCCGGGCTCCATGGCGAAGTGGGAGTTATGGACGCGATTCGTAATCCCGCTTTCTTGCGTTCGAAACAGTTGCTCGCAATTTGGCATTAAACCGCATGGCGCTGGGTTTTAACAAACTAGTATGGGAGCCGGTCGTTCAGACAGCAATGACAAACTACAGAACGTAAACTTGCTAAGACATCAACAACAGCAGTAACATTCTGGTGTTGACAGCGATGTCCTGTGAAAGGATATGCAGAAAAAAACACTGAATATAAGGGGTTACAGACGCGGTTCGTGATCCCGCATATCCGCGTTCTAAACACAGCTGCGCGCGATTTGGCAACAGACCGTGTTGCGTTGGTTTGTTACCAAATGGAAGAGGAAAAGGAAGAGGAATATGAAGAGGAAAAGTCTCGGAAAGTGAAACATTTTGACAATATAAACGCTACGGTGTTTTGGAAAGAACAGTGATGGAAGATTTGGTTTCCGGAAGAAGTGACAGGAGTCAGCCGGCACAATGATGAACACAGTACACTGAAGACACCTTGAGCTAGAAAATGAATGAGTTATGGAACATGGCAACGGATCGATAATCTCATTAGGTATCCGTGATGAGAAAGATGTTCTACAAATGATCCTTTACACGATGAGTACATTGCGTGGTTAACTATGTGTTTTCTTACAGGCTATTTACTAAGCTCAAGTGGATTCATGTGTGTTATGACTATAGGATTGGTGATTTCCCACCGGAGATCCTGCATGTCATCACAGTTTATACAGATCTTTAACTGGTAAGAAGGCTTACTGGCGTAGTGGTCATTCCAGTGTCCGTGTATGTGTGTGTGTGTATGCATGTGTGTGTATGGTGTTGGTTTTTATTTGTTTGTTCGTAGATGAACACTTTTGTGGCAACGTGCATGTGTATCTGCATGCATCCTGGCTCTTGTCCATTGTTTGTTTTGTGTTCATTCATGTTTAGATATGTCTGCACTTGTCCGCTAATACAGTGGTCTTGAGTTCGATCCTTGGTAATAGCAATGTTGAATTTTGTCCGCCCAGTGCAACTCTGGGGTTAAGAGTGGCGGTAGCGTAATGGCTAGCGCATTTGCTTGTCGGCCCGGTAATCATGTGAACACAGATTAAAGAGAAAACATGCTGAACATTAATCGCACTGTGAATTATTCATTGGTGCATTACTTCAGTACTGAATCAAAACTAATGTCAGTACAACTGAAAAATCCATCTTCGCATTCGGTCAGGGAATAAGGTGTCGCAACCAACAGGAATGTTATGCCTACAGTGTCTTGGGGCTCTTACAGAGTGCTGATGTTGCGTTTCCAGACGAAAGTGAGAAAATAACTGCTGTGTTACACGGTACAGTTCTGGTGATGCTTCGGGTGTAATAAAACAAGAACAAAAACAAACCTCCAGACTTTTTGACTATAGGAGCACTGCTTCATTATACGAGGCGCGTTTTTTTAAAAGTAAGTCCCGATATAAAATTTAAAAAAGAAACAACATTATATATACAAATGATTTATTGCAGCCAAAAGCGAACCACACATTTACATTATTTCTCAACATAGTCACCATTGACTTCAACACATTTTTGGTAGAGTGGTACCAGGTTCTTAATTCCAATGTTGTAGAAGTCTGCCGCCAGTGTCTTGAACCATTCATTAACACCTGTCTGCAGTTCATCATCAGTTTCAAACCCCTGGAATGCCAGCCAATTCTTTAGGTGCATGAAAAGGTGGTAATCACTTGGCGCCAGAACGGAGGTGGTCAACAATTTCCCAATGGAATGCTTGCAATAATTGTTCCATATGCGTCGTGAGGTCGAGCATTATCGTGCAAAAGCACAATTCCAAGGACAGCAACCCACGTCTTTTGTTTTTGGGTGGCACGTCTAAGTTTTATCAGAGTGTCACAATAACGTTTGGCAGTAACTGTCTTTCCACGTTCAAGAAAATTAATAAACAAGACCCCCTTTTTGTCCCAGAAAACAGTGGCCATGAATTTCTACAGCACTGTTGTTTTTTGCTAGCAAATAGCGGAATACAGCACGAACCTCGCAGCTGGCGGGAGTATTTATTTTTGCACTCATTATAAATCACACGCAGCATCAAACAAGATTTAGACAGTTAAAAAATAGCACACAGCTAGCTAATGAACCACATAAACATACTGAACATGCATATTTCCGTTTTCCATCGGTGTTTGTCGGTATGGTCAAAACGGGACGTACTTAAAAAAACGCTCCTCGTAAAATGCGAGACCACATACAGAACAATTCATCTAGGAACAAATGGAACAACTAAAGTTACACATTCTCCACCATCCGACTCGCAATCTTAATTTATTCTCTAGTGGTTTTCAATTGTCTAGTCAACTGAAAACTTTTGCAGAAAATGCAGATGTTGAATGGGAGGTGCGAATGTGGCTGACACAGCAGAGCGCGCAGTTTACACATGTTTCGAAACACTCATACGGTGAAGTAAAATGTGTATCAGTGTGATGGAGATTAGGCTGAGAAATATAGATAAAATGTAGGTGAAATAATAAACCGCGTTTATGTTTAATGTTTGCGTATAGTTGGACAGAAAGGGAGACTGCTGGTACACTGGTAATAATACGGAATGACAAACTGGTTCCTAATAACACTATGCATTAGACAAGGATGTGTTATTTCACCAGTTTTGTTCATCACCTAAATGGATCAGAGTACTAAAGAAACAAATCCACAATCAGAGAGTTTAAACGAGCTGTTGTTTGCAGATGACCAGAGTTTACTGTATGAGAACAATGCGGATCTCCAGTACCATATAAATTGCCTTGACAATTGCTGTCAGAATTTTCGTATCAAGGCTAACAACGAAAATACAAAATTCATTACATTTCGACGAACACCAGCGCAATATAACGTACACATAGATGGAACATAATTAAAACAGGTTTAATAGTGCATGTATCTGGGCAGTGTCTATTCATAGGATGAAGACTAGACAGAGAAGCAGAAGCGAGTA
Source organism: Cepaea hortensis (assembly GCA_963921405.1). Taxonomy (NCBI): domain Eukaryota; kingdom Metazoa; phylum Mollusca; class Gastropoda; order Stylommatophora; family Helicidae; genus Cepaea; species Cepaea hortensis. Next base: position 189,504,279 of record OY992876.1, read on the forward strand.
TACAGACAGCAAAAAACATCAGCTATCAATCAGCGCCCATTCTAAAACACCCAAACATCGTTATGCATTTACAAAAAGAAGCTGATAAACTCTTTATTCGTTCCAATGTTGTGTTACAAACATGGACGGTCATGGAAACAACACAGGAGTAAAATTACATCATCTGGGATGAGAGGCAGCTGGAAAAATAACGGATAGAGTGACAAATGAGAAACAAGTGTAAGGATAACACCTATTACTGACTTTACAAACCACCGAAGAATTAAATGTTTTGGGCATTTAATTAGAATGGAACATAGTATCACAGCCTGGAATTCTGAGATGAGTAGCACATTAATGTTGTTTTTGTTTTTTTTTTAAATTTTCATTGAACAACTTTATTTTCAGTTAAAAACGTTCTCGTGTTTTTCACCTTTCCATTCTTTTCGTCTCTTTCTTATGCCTTAAAATAGTCCCTATAGTGTCTTCCCCATATTTTTATGTTGTGTTGTGTGTATGTATTTATTTACTGACGAAGACTAGTTGCCGCAACGTTCTATCTTTTCTGCGATTGTGTCATGTAAAGCTGCATTACTTTGTGGTATTTTATATTGTTACATTTCCACAACCTTACCGCAGTTCCACTAATTTTATTCAGAAGAAAAATAGGAACTTCCAGTTGTCCATTTTTGTGTGTGCCTCTTTTTTAGTGTGATGGAGCTGATTGTGTTTTGCATGACGTCAATTACGTGCCTGAGTGCAGGGATCTATCTGATGACAATGGTCGTCATGCAACTGACCTATGTCGATATAATTGCTACATTAATCATATTTTTTATTCAGAACTGCATAAGGTGAGACGTGTTTACAGTTGAGCATTATGCTAGATGATGCAACACGTATATTTCAGAGTTGAAACAGATCAGCTGTATTGTGTCACTGGGAGATTAGAATACAGACAAATATTTTCAGTTGACGCTTTAGAAAACGAGAGTATTGTCACACATATATTTGAATAGGAGATTATATGTCACTAGGAATTTAGAATAGGAAGGTGTTTGTCGATGAGAATTTAGAGTATTAGAGTATTTGTAACTGAGAATTAAGAATATTAGAGTAATTGTGAGGAACTGCTGGCCGAGTGGCTAATAAAGCCAGTTTCTGATTTGGGAGACCCTGGTTTGAATCCTCGGTAAGGTGTGGATTTTATTTTCTGTCGGGGGCAAACAGAAAATCCTAACCTGCACAGTTCGCGGCGACTGCACTAGCCAGGTGAACTTAATACCTTAGGCTCAAGACCTCTCTGCCCTACACTGCAAGGTTCTATAGGCCGTAAAATTACAGTGGCAGTTTTAGAGTAATTGTGACTGAGCATTTAGAATGTTATAATATTTGTCGCTGAGAATTTAGAATATGACGGTATGTATCAACGTATAATTGATAGTACGAGAGTCCTTTTCACTGACAATTTAGAATATGACAGTATGTATCAAGGTATAATTGATAGTACGAGAGTCATTTTCACTGACAATTTAGAATATGAAAGTAATTATTATTGATAATTTAGAATATAAGAGTATTTGTCATGGAGAATTTAGAATATGAGAGTACTAGACATTAAATAGGAGAGTATTTGTCACTGAGAATTTAGGAAACGAAAGCAATTTCCAATGAGAATTTAGAATATTGAAGTATTTATCACTGAGAATGTAGAATATGAAAATATATCTCATTGCTGTAAAAGATGTTTGATCACAGCAGTCACAAATCTATTAGAAGGGATGTTTGATCACAATAGTCACACAACTGTTAGAAGCGATGTTTGATCACAGTAGTCGCAGAACTGTTAGAAGCAATGTTTGATCACAGTAGTCACAAAGCTGCTAGAAACGATGTTTGATCACAGTAGTCACAAAACTGTTAGAAGGGATGTTTGTTCACAGTATTCACACAACTGTTAGAAGGGATGTTTGATCAACATCTTCACAGAATTGGTAGAAGCGATGTTTGATCACATTAGTCACAAAACTGTTGGAAAAGATGTATGATCACAGTAGTCACAATACTGTTGGAAACGATGTTTGTTCACTGTAGCCACACAACTGTTTGGAAGCGATGTTTGATCACAATAATCACACACCTGTTTAAAGCGATGTTTGATTAAGGTGGTCACACAGCTACTAGAAGCGATGTTTCATGACACTAGTCACACAACTGTTAGAAGCGATATTTGATCACACTAGTCACACAACTATTAGAAGCGATGTTTGATCACAATAGTCACAAAACTGTTTAGAGGCGATGTTTGAGCACAGTAGTGAAACACCTGTTCAGAAGCGATATTTGATCACAGTAGTCACACAACTATTAGAAGCGATGTTTGATCACAATAGTCACAAAACTGTTTAGAGGCGATGTTTGAGCACAGTAGTGAAACACCTGTTCAGAAGCGATATTTGATCACACTAGTCACACAACTATTAGAAGCGATGTTTGATCACAGTAGTCACATCACTGGTAAAAACGATGTCTAGTCACAGTAGTCGCACAACTGAACAGGCCTGACCAGTTAACAAGACCCCCCCCCCCTCCCCTCCCTCCCGCCAATGTAAAGAAATAGAGGACAAATAGGAAGTAGAAGTAAAATAAGCAAATGTATACGGTCAATGATATATACACGCTCGCCAACTGGTCAGGGGGTCAAGTGTTTGAATACCTACCCTGCCGGATTGATGAAATTGACCTCGGCTGCCAGGTCGTTGCAGCCTGAAATGGGTATCAAGAAAGGTCATAGAAAGTTGAGGCCACCAGCGTCATACTGGTCCGTCATCTAGTGCCCAAAGTCCTTAAACTAGGAGACCAGCGCCCAAGCCAATTCGCACGAAGACGTGAGAAATGGTCCTTTACTTACTTATGTATTATTTACTTCTATATTATTTACTTGTGTATTATTTACTTCTGTATTACTTACTTCTGTATTATTTACTTATGTATTACTTACTTCTGTATTATTTACTTATGTATTACTTATTTATGTATTACTTACTTCTGTATTATTTACTTATGCATTACTTACTTCTGTATTATTTACTTCTGTATTATTTACTTATGTATTACTTACTTCTGTATTATTTACTTATGTATTACTTACTTCTGTATTATTTACTTATATATTACTTACTTCTGTATTGTTTGCTTCTGTATAATTTACTTATGTATTACTTACTTCTGTATTACTTACTTATGTATTATTTAATTCTGTATTACTTACTTCTGTATTATTTACTTATGTATTACTTACTTCTGTATTATTTACTTATGTATTATTTACTTCTGTATTACTCACTTATGTGGGACGCAGAGGTGTTTCTAAGGCACCAGAGCCGGGTTATATACTGGCCAAGACCTATTGACGCTTCCTCGTCGAGTGTCCTGGGCAACAGGTCCCTTGGGGGTCCTGGCTAAAGTCAGTAGGATCTCCGATTCCTCCGAAGTCAGAGAGTGTCTGCCTGTACGGCGAGGAACCACCAGTCTGCACACAAATAAGCCAGACTTGGGACAACGGATACTCACGTAAACCTCAGGTCCTGTATGACATCACACTGATGCTAGACAACAGGATGCCTTCATCCGACATACAGGACTTCGCGTTGGAGCTCAAGTCAACGAACACAAGCAAGCAAGTAAGCAACTCACTTATGTATTACTTACTTATGTATTAATTACTTATGTATGTGTTGACATCGGCCGCGTTAACGAATGTGATTGGGAGTTGCGCTGATAATATTATCATCGCTGTCGAGCGAGGGTTTCACGCCTGGGCTCGTCGACTGCTAAGTGAGGGAACGATTGGCCATGTATTCCTTCGTGCATTCAGGCCTACAAATATGTGATGGCCTCCTCACGTCACTTGTTTTGAAACATCCGGTGTGCTGATGCCGAGGTAAGGAGTTCAACACCTACACCGGTCAGTTGGACAAAAATGTTGACTTGTCGTCCTTGACTTGGGGACGTATATTACAAGTACCTTTGTAGTAGGATTACACTAGTAATAGGCAAAAATGTTGACTTGTCGTCCTTGACTTAGGGACGTATATTACAAGTACCTTTGTAGTAGGATTACACTAGTAATAGGCAAAAATGTTGACTTGTCGTCCTTGACTTGGGGACGTATATTACAAGTACCTTTGTAGTAGGATTACACTAGTAATAGGCAAAAATGTTGACTTGTCGTCCTTGACTTGGGGACGTATATTACAAGTACCTTTGTAGTAGGATTACACTAGTAATAGGCAAAAATGTTGACTTGTCGTCCTTGACTTGGGGACGTATATTACAAGTACCTTTGTAGTAGGATTACACTTGTAATAGGCAAAAATGTTGACTTGCCGTCCTTGACTTGGGGACGTATATTACAAGTACCTTTGTAGTAGGATTACACTAGTAATAGGCAAAAATGTTGACTTGTCGTCCTTGACTTAGGGACGTATATTACAAGTACCTTTGTAGTAGGATTACACTAGTGATAGGCACAAGCTCATCCACACGCACAATTCTGTCCTATGTCCTAGAAGTAGTGTGTGTGGTCTACGCTTGAGTTCAAAGCGAGCGCAAAAAAAATAAACATCACATCACAGACCCATTGTAGAAAAATGCTTGGGGATACATTGTTGTTGTTGTTGTTGTTGTTGTTGTTGTTGTTGTTGTTGTTGTCATCGTCGTTGTAAATATGTGTTGAACAACCATTCAGCATTCTCATTGACAACCTACATGTACAACGGACAGAGGTGTGGTACTGTTCATGGGGTATCACTTCAACGCCAAACACTTGCAAACCAAGACCAACACCATGACCATCTGGGCATGCAACATCCGTGGTAGCTACTCCGTCATCATGACCTTCTGTTTACACGGTAGTGGCTTCCGGACTAATACCGTGTCCAAAGTAAGTACCAGCTGTTGTCCGTCCAATACTGAAATTCATATGTACACATGCATCCATTGTGGACGAACATTTACATCGTTAATTGGTCTGATTAGTCACACGCACTACCGCTATGGGTTCCAGCTATTAAGCCTTTTTTGAAGCAGAATGCGATAAACTATCATATGTCAAGATTAAAGATATTTAGTTAAAGTTATTTGCATGTTTTTTACAGTGTGTTGCAGTCAATTACATAATTTATTTACTAGGAAACATTAGTTCAGTAGTTCGCCATTGCTTTCTGAACCGCCGACGCCTCAAACCATTGAAATCAACGCAAAGTTTAGTTTAGTTTAGTCGACGGATAAAAATCACTGCACATGGGTGTAACCCATAAGTGCTCCGTTCTACTCCTAACTCAAGCCTGAGTCCGGAGAATCTCAGCTCATGCACTAACTCCGTAGCACCGACAAGAATCCTGAAATACTTTGGGTAGATTTTTAACTTGAAATTTTGCCCGGGCAGCGCCGTTAGGCTATTCTTTTTCAATTTCCGACGGCCAAGGGATTTTTACGTGCTCAACAATGCACACGGGCGTCCGATTTCACTACCCAGAGACCAGAGGGAATTTTGTTACTAGAAGTCCACGTGAAATACTCCCGGCCCTCACCGAGACCTGAACCTGGTACATCCAGCATTCGAGGCGGACACCATACCTCGAGACCACTCAGCCCCCTCAACGCAAAGTGGTTGCTTCCAAGTCACCCGTAGCTGATTTCGAATCTTTAACTCTGTATTGACAGAGAATTATGAAACCATGCGTCTCACAATCCCCTAAGTCACAGCGCCGGTGTGATATTCAATAGAAGTATCAAAAAATCACATTTGTGCTACCGGGACCCAGGAGGGAAGACATAAACAGCAACACTGTAACCTACCATGCGTGTCGTAAGAGACGACTGAGCTGGCGTGAGGCTGCATACCTCATCCCGTAGAAAACTGTAGCCGTGAAATCCAAGCAATTATTAACAAGCCTACAAAGGGATTAGTGTGAGCTGGCTGAGGACCTGTTCTCCATTGGGAGATGAAAGGCTTGAAAGGCAACAGCGGAAGGGGACTTTTGGAAATCTCACAGTGGGGTGACGCTATCATGGAGTATTACAGGCACACATGGCGAGATGGTTTGGGGATTAAAGATGTTTGTGTGTGTCTGTGTGTTTATGACTGACAGGGTGAGTGGTGTTTTACATATTTGTGGGTTTATGAATGTGAATGCGCCCCCCCCCCTCTCTCTCTCTCTCTCTCTCTCTCTCTCTCTCTCTCTCTCTCTGTGTGTGCGTGTGTGTGTGTGTGTGTGTGTGTGTGTGTGTGTGTGTGTGTGTGTGTGTGTGTGTGTGTGTGTGTGTTTGCTAGTTTTCGAATAGTGAACGGAAAACCTCGGAGACAACAATCCGTGAATTAATGCTTACTTTGATAGATTATTGCAATCATGAATGCTGAATGAGAAATCCCAATGGTCAGCAGCCAGTGTGTTGATGCTATACTTTTGATGTTGTTGTATATCCTATTTACAGGACATTGTTGTCTACACAAGCATTTTACTGCTGTTGTTGATGTCTTGCCAAGTTTAAGTTTAGTAGTTGGCCAATGCTTTCTGAACGACCGGCTCCCAATCCAATACGTTAAAACCCAGCGCGACACGATCTGCTGCCAAATCGGTCGCAGCCATGTTTCGGTAAGCGGGCTCACGAATCGCGTCCGCAAGGCCTTAGCCACGGAGACCGGCTGATGCTATTCTAGATAAAGAATTAATACCATTGCAAAGTTAAATTGTGAATTAAACACCTCCCGAAGCCATCAATCTGTAAATCGACGCTATCGCATACATATTATAATTAGGATTGCTTGTTGGGACATTCCTGGGGCTATCAACCAGTGGATTGGTGATATCATAAGTACAGTATTACAAACTAACTTGAGCTGTCATTGTGATATCTCAGTTGAGACTCCAACGTGCCTTATCACAACCTAAGATGTCACTGTCATGTCACAACTGAGATTAAAATGTGCCTTATCATAACATGAGTTGTCATTGTGATGTTACAACTGAGATTCCAACTTGCTTTTCATAACGATACTGCCAGCATGAAAGTTCACGCCATTAATTCATTGAGTATGAAGTGATATTTGGCGTCTCCATTTATAAACATTATTTTGCTATCTTGTTAAAATATTCAAAACAATGCTTTCCCGTTGTGAAGTTCAATAGTAAAGAAACAAACAATGTATTGCACAATTCATCGCCTGG